>CM071873.1:7934051-7985734 GCA_036759665.1 Gynandropsis gynandra
CTCCTGAGATATACTACGAAACAAAGAATGTGTTAAAAGATTTGGGAATGTCACATGAGAAAATTGATGTTTGTAGAAACAGTTGCATGTTGTTTTGGGAAAATGATAAAGACTGGTTAGAATGCAAGTTTTGTGGTGCAAGCAGATTTCGACCAAAAAACCATCTTCACGTAAATATGTACCATAGAAGAAAATGTTCTATATGCCTGTAGCAAACAGGTTGAGAAGGTTATATGAATCGAAAAAAACTGCTGCGGCAATGAGATGACACGTAGAACACTCAACGACCGAAGGTATAATGCAATATCCATCAGATGGTAAGGCTTGGAAAGATTTCAATGAAATATTTCCCGAGTTCGCGTATGAAACGAGAAATGTTTATCTTTGCCTGTGCACGGATGGTTTTAGTCCATATGGACAATCTGGAAGTGGAATATCTCGCTGTCGTTGGTTTGAAGGTGATGCTTTTTAAATGTCAGTGGTTCGACCCAACTGTAGGACGTGGAATACAAAAAACCGTTAGGGAGGAATTGACGTCAATCCTGCATGACAATATGGTAAGTATGATCCATTCATCACAATAAATCAATGTTACGTGCACTATCCAACAACTTTGAAACGTCAAAGAGAGGAGTGGTTGGTCGTAGTAAAGATCAAGCCACGAGGAATCATAAGCTCTGATGATAAAGAAGATCCATTGCAACCCGATCATCCGCAACCGATTCATTTAATTGATACAAATCGCGATGAGATTCTCGCAAGAACTGACATAGACGGCAAATTCATATGCGATTATGAAGACATTGAACCGGAAGATGGTGAAGATGAAAACGGTGATGAATTCAATGAACAATCTAAGGAAGACTCGCCCATCGATGAATCTACGGAAGAAGAAATGTAAATAGAATAATGTGTATGATGTGTAATGTACATGACGTGTAATGTACATGATGTGTAATAATGTAGATGAAGTGTAATCGAACAATCGAAATGTTAATACAATCGAACAATTTATATAAATGATGTTTAATGTATTAGAAATTAGAATTATCTAATACCAACTGACATCCATTGGAAATATTAACGGATGCTCGTTGACACCCGAAATCGCTCCCGACACTTAGAAAAAATTTCGAAGTTTTCCATATTTCCAACGGGCATCCGTTGGCAATTTCTAACAGATACCCGTTACAAATATTTCAACGGTCATCTGTTGGTAATTTCTAACGGATACCCGTTACAAATATTCCAACGGTCATCCGTTGGAACCTGTAACTGTCGAAAGACTTCCAACGGCCATCCGTTACAATTGGCAGCAGATGCCCGTTAGGAAATTGTAACGGGCGTTCGTTACAAATTGCCAACGGATACCCGTTGGAAAGTGTAATGATGCCTACCCTAGTCTGCAGAATTTCCAACGGACATCTGTTGGAAGTCCCAACGGATGCCCATTGCAGAGACAAACGAGCCGCCATTACGCCATCCGTAGCCTCGGGAACACGCATTTCCAAGGGGCATCCGTTGGAAATTCCAACGGATACCCGTTGGAAGGACAGAATGTCACGTCAATTACTACGTCTGTTGAGATGACGTGTTTTCCAACGGGCATCCGGTGGAATTTCCAATGGATGTTCGTTGGAAAGTTTTATATATAAACCGTTGAATAGTTTCATTTCAACACAAATCAAACCTAAAAATCCTCTCAAACTTTACATTTCACACACAAACACATTCAGAAACACTAGAAAAAAATGAGGGCTAGACGATTTATAGGATCGGGAGGAATGTTGGTCGGTTCAGTGGGAGCTCCTCCCCCGCTTCCACCACCACCATATCGTCCTCCTTCACCAATATCGTCACCGTCGATATTTGATGAAGAGGACGATATGGTAGATATCGATTCCTTGATCGATGATTTTGATGGGCGTCCTAACATTTTGATTATCGATCCCGACCGTTCTGAGGGGACGTTATGGTAAAAAAATCATTATTTGCATTTATATTATTGTAAGTTAAAAATAATATCTTACTTTTTAATTTGATATTGAAGGTTTGACGTGCATGATGTGATCAAACAAACGAACGACATCATCATCCAAGGGTTCTTACAAGACCAATTATATTATTCCTGACAAGTTACACGAGAAGTTGTGCGCCAGCGATGGTGGCGCATTTTTATCGTAAGTTAAATTTCATTTCATTTAAAATTATTAGTTATATATATATATGTATATGTTATAAAACTAACAATTTATAAATTATTTTGAATTGTGCATATAGATGGCGGAGAAAGGATACAACGCGCATCTACACAGCATGGGTGCGCGACATGCAGGCTCGGTTGCGCCTTATGATGAACAATGCGAAGCGCAACTACTACACCAGAAATCGCAAACCAACATGGGCAATGGACGCGGTCTTCAATCAAATGATTCAGCATTGGGAGTCCGCAGACTTCAAGGCTAAGAGCGAGAAGGCCAAAAAATGTCGGTACGACGAGAAGGTTCCCAGAGATGGTCTGTATCGCCATACTTCGGGATCAAAATCATTCCCGAAGAGAAAATACGAATTGGTAAAATTTATTATTATTTAAATTTTTTGTTTTTTTAAATATTTATCTAATTAAGTTTATTTTATATTATAGATATAACACATAGGAAGAGAACCGACTTTTCTTGAGCTGGTTTTGGAAACCCACGCCAAGAAGAAGTCGGTCGTCGGGGAAGAGGTCGATGAACCTGAACTCGTCGGTCGTCGGGGAAGAGGTCGACGAACCCGAACTCGTCGATCCTCGAGCAGAGAGAAGCGTGAGAGCTGTGATGGAGAAGATTACACAACAATCAAAAAACTTGCGGTTCGACTCCTGACGAGCTGAGTCCTTTACAAAAGGACAAAATTTATTTAGAGGTAAAAATTGTTTTTTTTCGATTATTAATAAAATAGTTAGTAAAAATCTAACTCTAATTTTGTTTGTCTTGTAGTCGGTGAAACCGTATAAGGGGTGTCTATACGGTCTCGGGGCGCTTCAAAAAGATATCGTCGAGGACGACATGATGGTACCTCCCGCTGTCCAAGAGAGTTTCACACAACAACGATGGATTGAGGAGCTCGAATCAAAACTTCGAGAAACTCGAGCCCACGTGGCGTGACAAACCTCCCAAATACAGCAGTTGGAGAGCGTCATTGAGTTGTTGTCCGGCCAGATGAGGGGATCAACGCCGCAGCAAGAAGCGGGTCTCGATTCGGATGTAACGCCGTCTAGAGGTGGTGCTGATCGTGGAGATGATATCGGTCTAGCCGATCTGAATGAGATGTAATAGGATTAGTTTTAGTTTTAATGTTTTTTAAACAATTTTAATATTTTAATTAAAAAAATTTTAGTTTAAAAAATATTATTATTAGTATTATTATTATTATTATTATTATTATTATTATTATTATTATTATTATTATTATTATTACTACTACTATTATTTTTATTTTTTTAACCACGTTTCCAACGGATGCCCGTTGCAATTTGCAATGGTCATCCGTTGGACATTGTTTCCCGCCAAATGGTAACGGACGTCCGTTGCCCTTTCCAGCCAATTTGCAACGGACGTTCGTCGCTCTTTCCCACCAGTTTCCAACGGGTGCTCGTTGGAAATTTCAAAATCCCGCTCATTTTTCCCGCCACGATGGCAACAGACGTCCGTTAAAATATTTTAACGGGCATCCATTACCATTTTCAACGGCCGTCCGTTGCACTTTTGTAACGGGCATCCGTTGCAATTTTGTAACGGGCATCTGTTACAAAACATTTCAACAGGTTTTCGTTAAAAAATTTCAACGGCTCCGTCCGTTGGACTGCCCGTTACACTTTTGCAATGAATATTATCAGTTGCAATGCCGTTGCGAATTGCAACGAATCTCGATTTGCAACTATCGATTCCCAACGGCTGAAATCCATTGTCGTCCGCCGGAAAGTGCCTTTTCCAACGGATTTTTGGCGTTTTTCAACGGATTTGTCCGTTGGAAAACACCTGTTTTTTTTTTGTAGTGTTAGTACGACATGCATTGACCATAGGGCAGGGGATAAATTCTAAATCGGCGACCAAGTACTTGACATAATCACCATCGTTAAACAAACAAGACAAATGAATCATATTCAAAATCTGCAAAGGAAGATAGAGGAGGATTCTGCTAGGATTTAAAATCTTCAATGATGACTTTCCATTTGTGTGTTGGCTTTGAGTGCTACTTCAAGGTGAGTTTTTTTTTCTACACTTCATTTATTCTCAATTGAATGTGAGTTTTCATCGCAAGTTCGTTTATGTGGAAAGGAGCTTCTGCTGCCATCTAAACTGCTTGATGATGGCTTTGCATTCGTGAGCTAGCTTGATACATACCTGAAGATGAGTTTTCTCTTCTACACTTTTATTTCTCAATTGAATTTGAGTATTTCCGCTGCAAGTTCTTCTATGTCCTATATATTGTATGGTGGGAAATACCACCTGTGAAAGTGGATAGGTTTTTCTAGCTCTAGATTATGGCTTCACTTCTTTCTTCTGACATAAAAAAAATTGGGGTCTTGATTGTGCAAGTCACTGGTATGAATTTAAACCTTATATTCCTAAATTCTTTCACATGCTTTCATTATGTTTTGTAATTGATAGGTGCTAATTTGGATGGAATGAACATATTCTGAAATAGGGATTGTACATATCTTGGAATCAAGTAACATATCTCTGGATTACAACTACATGCATAAGTATTATATAAAGTGTATCCCTTTTTAATGTTTTGCTTCTTAAGTTTTTATTTTTGAATCTATTTGCAAAGATTTTACGATGCCATTAACTTTGATCTACAACTACATGAACATGAAAAATTCTCACAACCCTAGTACAACGATCGGTTCAGCTTCTTATGAGCATGCAAGAGTCCTTCTCCATGAGGATAAGATTTACCAGTTCGAATGTGTAAGCTCTCTACCCTATGTTCTTCAACTTATCTCTTTTGTGCATTACTTTGGATGATGCCTCTATTATAGCTTATTTGATTTACAAAACACTTCTTCGAAATACTTTTTGTAGTCAACCTTTCCTATCGGGCTCACATGTCATTGATCGATGACTTACTAGAAAATCCTGAATCAATTACAGTATCTTATGAGCCCAACATTGCTAATAACCATTGGAATGCAGTTAGCCTTGACTGCAATCACCAAATATATATCACTTGGTACTAATATGTGTAAGTTTGTGAGCCAATCCAAAATAGAAAAAAGTCATTGACTCAATATAAACTATTATATGTCCTCTACTACTAAAATAGGGTTCACTGAACTTTTGATCAGATTATGGGGTTACGTTTTAGAAGCGACTTTTCATTTGTTAAACAAAGTTTCCACAAAAGTAGCATCTAAACCCCGTATGAGACATGAAGATGACGTAAGCCAAACTTGAAATATATAAGAATATGGGGTTGTCCAGATTTCATCAAGAGATCGCTACAAGTAAACTTGAGGCTAGATCCATTAAGTATAGTTTTATCTGATATCCCAAGGAAATCATGGGATATTTTATCTATTACAAGCACAAAGTGTTTATTGGTAGAGGTGCAACCTTTTTAGAATAGAGAGTTCATTAGAGAAGGAAATCAAGATGGTTAAATAATTTTTAATGAGATTCAAGAATCCATAGAACCGACATAAGCTTAGGAGCATGAGATGCGCATGAGCACCCTTTTTCTAGATGTGTTGAGGATGAACAAGGTTGTTATGTCTTCAGGTGTTGAAGTTCAAGGTCTGGTTACAAAACCCATCCAGGAACTTATTCAGCAACAAAATTCGGATGAGATTGTACCTTCGATACAAACTCTTCTTAGAGGTCATGTTCTCGACATGCACCGAATGGGTTGAACCTAATAGTGGAAAGAATGAGAAAATTAACATTGATGATGCCTTGCTAACTTTTGAGAAAGCAATACAGAGTGCAGACTCCAAGATGTGATGGAAAGCCATGGAATTTGATATGGAGTCGATGAATGTGAACAAAGTATGAATTTTGTATAATATTCACGAAAATCTAGACCAATCGGTTGTAAGTGGATTATCAGAATATATTGGAGCGGATGGAAAGGAGGAGACTTATAAAGCTAGTCTTGTTGCTAAGGGGTATATCGACACGAAGGCATTGACTATGAAGAAACATTGTTCTCTGTAGTAATGCTCAAGTCTATTCATATTTTACTTGCGATTGTGACCTACCATGAGTATGAGGTATGAAAAATGACAAGAAAACATCTTTCCTAGATTCAAAACTCTATGAAGACGTCCATATGACTCAGCTTGTGGGTTTCACACTATGGATAGTTTGATATGTAAATTTCACTGGTCCTTTTATTGATTTAAGCAAGCTTCTCGTAGTTGGAATCTTTAATTTAACGAAGTAGTTAAAACAATCAACTTTTTCAAAGAAGAGCCTTGCGTGTATAAGAAAGCAAGTGGGATCAATATGATTTTGTCAGTGCTATATGTGGATGACATATTGCTCATAGGAAATGACGTATCATCATTGGAAGAAATTGAAAGTTGGTCGTTTAAATAGTTCTCCATGAAAGACTTTAGAGCGACGATCTATATTTTGGGAATAAAAATCTATAGAAATGGATCCAAAAGACTATGGGACTCTCCCAATCATGTACATCGATACTATCATGCAATATCATAACATGGTAAATTTTAAGAAGGACTATGTTCTGATAGGCACTGAAATTTATCTCTTTCAAAAGAATTTTCCTACGAACCAGAATAAGAGAAAACACAAGAATAGGATCGCGTATACTAGCATGGATTGAACTATCATGTATACCAAGATATGTACAGTTCTTGATGTGGTATTCATATTAAGTGTAGCAAGTCGATATCAAGTGGATCGCGGTGAAAAATATTGTAAGTCGGTGAAAACTATACTTAACTACTTTTGAAGGACTAGGGACCAATTCCTCATCTATGGAGACTCTAGATTGGAATTGAAGGTTCACCGGTACAAGTTTTTCATCGAATAGAAATGAAAAGAATCCATGTTATGCTATGTATTTTGCTTGAACATGGAGCGATCAGTTGGAAAAGGTCCTGACATACTATAATAGCCGACTCAGTTACTATAGCAGAGTATATCATTGCATGCATGGCAGTGAAAAAAAGCATTCTGGATGAAAAAGTTCATTACTGAACTCGGTATGGTCCCTTCGATCGAGGAGTTGGTTCCATTATTATGTGATAATATTTAAATGATATTCAAGAGAAAGAACCGAGATCACATCAAAGATCAAATCATGTTCTACGGAAGCACCATCTGATTCGATACGATTAAGAGATGTAAAGTATTGGAACTAATTCTAGTATAGTTTCAAAGAGTTTTTAGAGCTAGTATACGTTCATATTATGTGTTAACATTTTATTTTAATAATATGACATTATTTTATTTCATATGATAATTTGTTTATATATGTAACTATAAATGTCAAACTGGGTTGGGTTTAGTAGGTTAACCCAACCCAACCCATCTAAAAATGAAAATGGGTTTTAACAAATGGGTATAAAATTATATGGACTTAATGGGTTTTAAACCCATTTATATTCATTTTAATGGGTTATGCCCATTTAACACGTTAGCCCATTTATGAGTTACCCGATATTTATCTTAATTTTAACCCGATTTCATCTAATTTCATCGAATTTCAAATTGTTACTCAATTTTAACCCAATTTCACCCAATTTTAATTCGATTTCACTCAATTTTGCCCCGATTTCACCTAATGACTCGATTTCACCTACTTTCAACCGTATTTCATCCAATTTTAACTTGATTTCACCCTATTTTAACCCTATTTCACCTCATTTTAACTCAATTTCACCGAATCTCAACCCAATTTTAACATCATTTCATCCAATTTTAGCTCGATTTAACTCTATTTCATCACATTCATCGAATTTCAACCTGATTTCATCCAATTTTGATTCAATTTCACCCAATTTTAACTCGCTTTCATCCAATTTCACTGGATTTCAAACTTATTTCACCCAATTTAACTCGATTTCATCACATTTCACCGAATTTCAACCTGATTTCATCCAATTTTAACTCAATTTCACCCAATTTAACTCGATTTCATCCAATTTCATAGGATTTCAAATTTATTTCATCCAATTTTAACCCGATTTTAACTCGATTCCATCACACTTCACAGAATTTCAACCCGATTTCATCCAATTTTGACTCAGTTTCACCCAATTTCACACAATTTTAACTCAATTTTATCCAATTTCATCGGATTTCAAATTTATTTCATTCAATTTTAACTTAATTTTAACTTGATTTCATCACATTTCACCGAATTTCAACCTGATTTCATCCAATTTTGACTCAATTTCACCCAATTTTAACTCGATTTCATCTAATTTCACCAGATTTTAAATTTATTGCACCCGATTTTAATCCGATTTTAACTCGATTTCATCACATTTCACCGAATTTCAACCTGATTTCATCCAATTTTGACTCAATTCACCCAATTTAAACTCGATTTCACCCCATTTTATTGAGTTGAAATTCAATGACATTGGGCAAAATTGGGTTGAAATTCGGTGACATTGAGTGAAATCGAGTTCAAATTATGTGAAATTAGGTTAAATTGGGTGAAATCGAGTTAGAGTTTGGTGAAATTGGGTTAAAATTGGGTGAAATCGAGTCAAAATTGGATGAAATTGGGTTGAAATTCGGTGAAATCAGGTTAACATTTGGTAAAATTGGGTGAAATCGAGTTAAAATTGGATGAAATCAGGTTAAAATTCGGTGAAATTAGATGAAATAGAGTTAAAATGGGGTATCGGTTTCATAAATTATTGTTTTAAATATTGAAATATTAATTATAATATCTATTGTATATAAGCATATATCATATATGATATATGATAAAAATATATATACAAAATGTTAATTATATGAATAAACCCATTAAACCCGTTTAACCTCACCTATATAACCCGTTATTAAATGGGTTGGGTCAAATATACTATATAACCCATTTAATTTTAATGGGTTGGGCACAACCCAACCCATTGACATATCTATATGTAACTAGTAAGTATCACGCGCATTGTGCGAGTATAAATGCTATGACATGTAGGAAAAAATTATGCATATAATAATATATGTGGGAGATTGAATCAATAAAATTTAATACAAATCTTTTAAAGATAAGTATAGAATTGTATTAAATATTTGAAAATATTTCTTTATACGTAACATTCATTGTTCGTTTATCACATTCATTAGCATCGTTTAATATCTGTAATTTGAGGTATTTTCTAGTTTTTGTTCTGGAAATCGCAACATATAGTTATCCATCACTGAGAACTGGTCTTGGCAAGTATATACCGATTTGATCAAGACTTTGTCCTTGGCATTTGTTAATTGTCATTGCAAAGCATAACATAATAGGAAATTGCTTCCTTTTTAAGTGAAACGACAATGTTGTGTTCGATGGGATTAATGGAAGTTTCGATATAAATGTTATGTTTTCTGCAAGTGCACATGTTAGTATCTTACCTTCGATTATATTTAAACCCAACTAAGTTATTTGAAGGCGTGTTCCGCTGCATAAACCAAGCGTTTGATCGATATTCCGTAAAAGTATAATAGGTGTGTTTCTTTGAGTGTAACGCAGTGATTAGAAATTCCTGGATATTTTAAAATAAATATTTTATACACATATATATTTATTAGTTATAATTATACGTAATATAGTATGATATTAGATTATACTCGCGCATTCTATAGATTTATTACAGTAATATATCTTAAAAATATGAAGATGTTAATAATTCAAATATCATGTCTATTTTTTATATGTTACTGAGATATAATAAATTTAGTATTCATATTAACATTAAGAATGAAGCAAATGAATCTATTAATTTTTTAAAAGATTATACAACGATAGAATTGGCGATCGTTTATATGATGCAAAAGAAATTTTTTAGTTAAACTGTAATTAATTTTATTTGTAAATTATATTTCAAATTTATTAATTTATTACATTTTTAGAGTTGTAATAAATGTAGATGTTAGTTTTTTTAAATGTTATTTCACCAAATGTATAATAAATAAATTATTTTTAATTAAATAAAATCATAAAAAAGGAAAATTTTGGAGTCCCTTCGAATTCCATGCCACCATTTAATACAAAAGATAATTATAATTTCTTTAATATTTTGATTAATTCTAATATTAATATTAATAATACGAATAAATGTTATTTCCTAACCTAAGCTTTTCCTCAGATCTGATATTTTATTCTCTTATTCTCTTTCCCGCCTTCTTCCACGCCCACGCCATTTACTTCTTCTGCTTTCTTCCTTCTAATTTTTGTTCGGCGACATACCAACTGCAAGGCTAGTCGCTGACCACGACTTCGGCATAAGAACGTTGAGCTTTGCAAGGACCTGTAGACCGGATTTTCCCCCGA
Source organism: Gynandropsis gynandra (assembly GCA_036759665.1). Lineage (NCBI taxonomy): Eukaryota > Viridiplantae > Streptophyta > Magnoliopsida > Brassicales > Cleomaceae > Gynandropsis > Gynandropsis gynandra. The sequence goes on from CM071873.1 coordinate 7,944,567, forward strand.
AACTGATGATTCTTCGCCGCCTCCATCCCCCGTTTTTCTATAATCGGATCCATGACTCGAATGGGACGGACGGCTTGAATTTCAGCATGAAACTGTAAGCGGACAATGGCATTCGCCTATCGATAAAGGCTGAAGACGAAGGCACGACAAGGAGCAGAGAAGGAAGGAATCACATAGAGGCCTATATCTAAAAACCTAAATGCATGGCAAGGAACAGAGAAAGAACGAATCGTATAGAGGCCTATATCTAAAAACCTAAATGCATGGCAAGGAACAGAGAAAGAACGAATCGCATAGAGGCCTATTCTAAAACCCTAAACGCCAAATAATCCAAAGGCCATCGGAGCCGACGTACAATTCATCCTTTTAGTCGTCTAATCACGTGAAAACAAAAACAAAAAGCGGAAAAGGGGTGCAACACGACGAGGATGAAGCCGCAGGAGGAGAGAGACAGGCCGGGTTCTGCTGGAAAATGAAAAAGAGGGGTTTCCCTTTTAGTATATGTATGATGTATATAAGTATATACTCCATACTTATATGCAGTTGTCCATGATTTTTATTGGAAAATCATGATCAAGATAGAGATGATGATAAACATAAATGAATTTTATCATATAAATCAGAATATGTTTTTGATCCTACTATGATTAATATAGGATGTTAGGTATCCGGTTGCATCAACATAAATGTGATAGTTTTTATTAGATAGAAATAAGTAGATATATTTTAATAAATCACATATATGGATGATATACATAGAGATATGATCATTAAACCTAAAATAAGATTACATAATGGTTAAGTTACCATTAATATGTTAATAGAAATTCTCGAAAAGGATCAAAATGTTAGATTTTGTTTGGACCTAAGGTCAACAGACAAATTTCCAAGTTATTTGACATTCTTTAATTTCGCGTACCTTGTGCTCTAGAACACTTGTTGGAAGGATTGGATATAAGCATTTGCTTGTGTAATTGATGTTTTATTAGGATGGGATTAATCAACTCTTGGTAAAAGTTTGAGCTATATGTTATCATATATCGTAACGACTGGTAAAGTCTTTGGCCAAAGCGATTAAATGATAAGAGAAAGGTTTTTTCGAATTCATTCGACACTCATCAGTTGACATGAAACATAGTTGATAATATATTAGGGTTTGACAGTTAAACCATACCTTAGTATTATCTAGAGCTAGAAAGATGACAAGTCCTAAATAATCGTTGTTGGTCATTGGATTTTAGAGGGTCACAAATCTCTAAGTTTTTTGTCAGAATCCTTATCGTTATCCTCTTGGTTCTATAAGGGTGCCTTTATACATGTGAAGATTGAGTAGTTATAGACCTTGTTGGACACCACGAAGACTCAGTCTCTTTAGTGACTTCCTGAGAGCATAGCCAAGCAACCTATGCTTGGAAGACCCCTTTGAGCGAGAACTTATCAAAAAGAGTGTTTGCAGATCGAGAAACAATCATAGTATGTTCATCAGATGGAAGGAAATACTGATTTTTTACTATAGTTCATCGCAATAAATGATGTTTAATCACATTATCTGGTCATTGAGGAGTGTTGCTCGACACCAACCTCGATTAGATGATTAGTAAGACTAATAATCAATTTAATTAGTATTAAACCCATGAGATCACACATTAACGAATGTTTAGGTATTCATCGATGATTGTTTGAAAATCAACGTTGTAATCTATTATGCTTTCCACTAGCATCAAAAACACAATTGATGAAAAGAATCGGTCCATTGGGAATGAACATTTCTCCAAGTTTAGCATATATGATATGCATAGTGGTATACATATGAGGATGCATAATTGTATTATTAAATAATTGACACTTGAGATAACTGAGAGATTGTTGAAATTATGTGTCCCTAAGTACGATTAAGGATAATTACAAGGATTGTTAGAAAATGATTAATTGAATAACGGTGTTCAAAGTTAAGACATATATATATATATATATATGTCTAATTAACCACATAAAAAATGATTAACAAAAAATTAGACTTCAGAAAAAAAAGCATAGACAAATAAGAAAGAAAAAGTTTTTTCTCGATTTCAACCACGTCAATTGTTGATGGTGAAGCCGATATCAGCGTGGATAACTTTTAGAGGCTCTACATGAACGCCGTTTTAAGGTTAGTAAATCGATCTGTTGAGTGTATATTTTAAGGGAACATGAACCCTAAAATAGAAATCATAAGATAGACTAGATGTCAATTTGGTATGCAACAAAATCACTTCTGGTGCCAAATCTACAACCCCACAAATTCGATGTTCGGGTCTGGGATTTTCCATCTTTGTGCAATTTTGGTGACATCTTTTTGGGAGGGGGAGCAAGGGGAAAAAATTGTAGATTGTCAATTCTACAGAACGGTTACACCATTCCCGAATATAAAATCTATTGCGACATAGATCTCACGCCGTATAAAATTGGTATTATGTTGTGTTGTGTTGTCAACTCATATTGGCTATCACATGAATTCGTTATGACATGACTAATTAATTTATAACAATCATGAACTCTTAATCTAGAAATTAACTAGATATTAGTTGGACAATTGACGAGCGTCTAGCATCTAGACGGATTAGTCGGTGACTAGTTGGTGCCAAGACGAATTAGTCGGTGACTAGTCGACGCCTAGTGTTTATTTATTTAATTTTTTTGTAACTGTTAGCATAAAATTTCAATATTTTTAAGATTTGTCATATGAAAATAAAAAATATATTTACGGTATCTAGTCGACCGTTGGACGATTGTTGAATGTCGAGCGCCTAGACGACCAAGACAAAACTGCGCTAGGACATTTAAAACACTTCGTTCCAAATCCATTTGACATGATATCAGAACATAATTTGTCACGAATTGAATGTTTCAAGCATAAAAGGAATATTATTGTTGGTTAAGACTTGAATCATATATTCCCCTGTATGAATTCAATAATCCTAAACTCTTGAGATGAATTTTGGCTTTTTAGAAAGGTCAAACACATATTTGGCAATTGACATAGGAAGTGGGCAGAGAGTGCCTTTTTAGACTTTCATGTTGAGACAAAAGAGGGTCCAATGGTCCAAGTCAACCTCCAAAGTCATCACCTGGTGGTTCTTTGGGCTCACCATATTTCTAAATATTTTGTCCCTCTATATGAACCCTTTACCCGAATATGCTGATCATACAGGAAAAAAAAAAAAGAGAGATCAATTTATTATAAAGAGAAAAATATCATGATTTTTATGGATCTATCTATAGTGATGTTTTACAATCTAAGCATCAAGGATCGATAGATTTGTTGAATCCAACTAAAAAAATTGGTATATAGACTTATTAACGCTTTAAATTATGTATTTTTCATAAAGGATCTTGGTGATTTGCACTATTTTATTGGCATTCAAATGAAGCCTCATGATTATGGTCTTATTAATGTCACAATCCACGTATGCTCATAATATTTTGGTTTAAGGTAAGAATAGAGGATTGCATATCTCTTCCCACACCTATTATGTGGAAACAACATAACCGTGAGTCTAGTTTATTGTGATCCTACACATTTTAGGAATCTAGCTTGAGCTGTTTAGTATCTTACTCTTATTAGACCAAACCTTAGTTATGTTGTAAAATTTATCTATCAACATATGCATCCACGTCTTGGTTTAGATTTTAAGTTTCTCAAGCACATTCTTCAATATGTGAAATTGAATTTACTTTTGGGAATGCATTTTCATTCCAACAATCATCTTTTACCTTCATGCCTACAATGATAGTGATTTGGCTGGGTGTGAGGATACAAGACATTCTGCAACTGATTTCTGCACTTGTTTAGGAAACAATTTATGATCTCATAATCAAATAAAGGGTTCATAATATTGTGCTACGACTGCTTTGGAAGCCGATCTCACCTCAATTTCTTTAATTTTGAGAGATAATAGAGTTTATCAAGAAGGTTCTACAATCTTCCATTTTTTTCGAAATCTTGGTAGGACATTTTTCTACAAATCTATTTTTCACTGATCACCTATGATAATGGTTTGTCCATATATGTTTTCGAAGACCATAATATCTATTTTCTATTCTTCTTCATATCAATATTCTCTTTACACACCTTTTCTTGATACATATCTTGGGTGTTAGATCTCGAGATACGTACGGAGAATCTGTTAATCTCGATCGCTCGAGTAGGATTCATTGGGTCAAGGAGGATCTCTTGGCTAACCGAAGGGCACTCTTCAATAATTTATCCGTTGAAGGTGGATAATGGTGGTTGGTGTTGGAATATCTCTTTCTGGTCTAAGGGCATTCTTCACGATTCCATCCTCGAAGGTGGACGATGGTGGAGGTTATAATCTCAAGAGGCAAAAATAGCTTCATGGGTGGAAGAAAGGTGGATAAACGAGATTTTGGTGGAACGGATAACACCTTAAGATATACAAAAACATCTCGATATAGTCGAGAAAAAGAAAATAGGAGAAGGAATGATCAGACAATTTGTCGAGAAGAAAATAGGAGAAGGAATGAAGAAGAAGAAAAAGATAAAGAACAAGATAAAAGAGAAAGGCGTATTCATCAGTTTTCCAATTTATTTTTATGGTATCTTCATAGTCAAGGTTTAAGCAAAACCCTAAATTATTCATTTGTCATTATTCCCCAATTTGATGATATATGTTATTGATATATTCAAATGAATTTGAAATAGGAAAAAATCAATTTGTGTCATTGTTAGTAATATCATTGTGCATCGTAAAGTCACTGGGGAAAGTTAAGGCGATGATCATTTTCATTGAAAGTTGGTTCTTATTGTGGTTCGTTGAGAAGTTTTTTTCGTTCAAAACGAAACATAAATACAATACAATATTTAGGAAAATCATAATAGAAAACTGACACATTAAAAGTAAAGATTGAATCAAACACTAGAATCGTCATATGAGGATTGATGGTATGTGTATGAGTTAGTATTTTTAGAAATTTAAGTGGTTAAATATGGCTAAATAATAGACATTCGGTCAGTATCAGGTTTCGAAGAGGGTCAATATTTCGGTTTGACATTAAAGTCGAGTGAACTTCTTGTCTAGTGTGTCTGATCGAGTAATTTCACATTTGATCCTTAAAAGGTAGGTGTGTGTGGTCGCATTAGTAAGAGTTGTCGTAAGAGCAATATCGGGCCGAAGACAGAGCATTATGGTGAGTAAGATCAGTGGACCTACCGGTGTCGCATCGTATTGGGGTCTTGTTGGAATTTTCGAGCAATGGAGTGATATGTTGTACTGATGGTTAAGGGTTAGTGTGAACTTGCAAAAGCTTTTGTATGTTGGATCCTTTAGACTTTGCGAGCGTATGTCCGAGCTAAAGTCTTATGGACTTGGCGAGTCATGAACTGGTGTGATACTAGTATTAGACCTAAATAATCTATTAGGTCGGGTAGAATTGTTCATGTGTCTTTAGTGTGATGGTGGTTCTTATTTATGTTACTCGGTTAAGAGTAGGAGAATATATAGAATGGAGTGTGTACACGTATTAGTCTCACTGAATGCATCTTTTGTACTCTAATTATGGGATATCTTGGATACACATGTTATGGTGAGGAAAAAGAGAAATGAGATGGAGCAGCAGCAGCAAAGCCCATTGTCTACCACTAAAAGAATCATGCAACAAGTCTAAATAAATTTTATTATGAATTTCATATTTACCTATTGTTTATTGTGATTATAGATTTATATAATTTCTTTATCTATAGTTTTGAACCATTTTTGTTTTAAATAAAAATATTTTTGTTTTATTTTATAAATGTTTTTTAGCGATGATTCTTGTGACCATCCCTCCGAGTTGATGGTTGACACTATTAGTGGCAATGATATTTAGGGATTGAAATGTTATAAATTAGTATCGGATATTGATTGTTGTTTTTGAATTTTATTGTTTTATCGGGATTTCAAAGTGTTTTGTGAAATATTTTAGTAAAGTGACGACCGTAGCACACATGTCTTGAAGTGTCAAGTTAGTGGTTTGAGTTGTGGAAAACTAATAGTGGTTAATCGTGTGTTTAGTAGATGGTACCAATGGGGATGATTACTAGAACTCTTGGTTATTGAGATGATTCATTGGAGGTCAAGGTGGATATCACGTTCCACTATTTAAATGGAAAATCCATTTTCTAATGGGTTGAAATCAAGAAGGAACGTCTATAACATTTGTTTTCTTTAGCTGGTTTCAAACAACTTTTTGAGCTGAAGTATGTGACGTACCTTGTTCGTGAAGAGATGGAGTTGAGCTTTCTACGACTGACGTAAGGTAATCGTACTGTCTCAATACCATGAGACTTGTTTGGAGCTATCGCGGTTTGGGTCGAAATCTATGACCTCAGAAATTCTTAAGCTCAACAAATTTCCGCAAGGACTGTATCCAAAATCACATGCATGACTGAGATAATCAAATATAATTCATTTTCTAAGCTAGTCTAGAATGATTGTTAATAGAAAAAAGATTAATCGAAGAGCGCATCTTGAAGTGTTCATATTAAAAGGAAAAATAGATCATCCAACAGGTTTGAGGGAGGCTAGATAGGAGGAAAGTAGTTTCGACTCGTCCAATCGTAGCAATTTTGAGGTATCCATGCCATAGCCATGGACACAAACATGTTGGGATATGCTTGGAATTTGATAGAAAGGTAGGATGCTTTCGATGTGGAAGTTTTGAACATCAAACTCGTGAGTGTCCTTGACAAGTGGGAGAAAGAGATATATTAGGAAATCAATCACCCAGATGTTTTCATTGATGGAGTATAGATCACATATTGAGGAATTTTCCAAGGCCACCACCACCAGCAGATCTAGTGCAGCAGAGCAAAGCTAGAAGGCCAAAAGAGTAGACACTAAAATGTAGGGCCGTTCGACCGAGGGTATATGTTAGATTTAGAGTTCAAAACTTTCATAGGGAATGTACAGATTTTTATAAAACTGCAAAAGTGACAAGTATGCAACTAGAGCTGAATTTGCGTCAGACAAGATAAATGGATTTGTTTTGCATATTACAGTGTAGACATTACATACCATTCATGGAAAATGAACATGGTTTGATAACATGTTATCCGTCGTAGTATTTACATGATTCTTAGGTTTAGTTTTGATTAGATTTCTTGGACTTTACCGACTTATTGAGTTTATTCGAGGATTTTATCTACCATTTCGTGTTTTGTGTAGAAAATGAAGACATGAAGGAAAACACGAATGATTACAGCAATTCCACCCCGAAAACGTGGTTAAATGACAAGATACCTCATGTGCACGACCACGGAAGCAAATCGAACACTCAAGCCTCGAGCGAAAGGAGCGGAAACAGCAACTGAAGGCTGCACGCTCAGGCATGGAGCCAGCCCGCTCGGGCTCAGATAGTGCAAATAGAACAAAAAATCCCCGAAAGCAAGCCCGACTCGGGCTGATGAACAACATGGTCGGGCGACTTAGCCTGCTCGGGCTGTGTATTGGACACAATCGGGCTGCAATTAGAACCAGAAAATCGCCCAAACTTAGCCCGACTCGGGCTGGTAGTTCACACGCACGGGAAAGAGAGCCCGACCAGGCTGAGTATGGTGCACGAACGGGCTGAGTTCTGCACGAGCGGGTGAAGGTTGTGGCCGTGCGGGCCGCCTAATCCGGAACAACCTTGTTTGAAGGTTTGAACGGGCAATTAAAGGGAAAAAATCCATCTAGGGCAAGGAGAAGAAGCACAGACCAGAGGAGACACCTAGAGACACACAAGAAAGAGGAAAGAACACGGTTGAAGACTTTGGGCCACTCTTCTTCACTAGACAAATTTGTTTCTCGCTCACTTGTCGTTTCCTCTATATTATCGGGATCACTACGCCTCACTTTTTGCTGTTTCTTTAAGGCTCGCGTAATCTTGTCAATATCGGGGTTGAAGAAGAGTTCTTTGCCTCTCGAACTCCTAGACATGTACTGAATGATCTGCACGTGGGAAAAACAACAAACAATAGATCAGCTCGGAAGAGATGCAATGACTCAAAATAAAAGAACAATGCAAAAACAAAAACAAAAAAAAAGACTCGGAAAGGACTGGATCTCGACTCAACGAAACCCTAATTCTAAAAACCGTGACTAGTCCCGGCATCTCGACTCAACGAAACCCTAATTCTAAAAACCGTGACTAGTCCCCGGCAACGATGCCAAAAAATTTGATGATCGGAATCTGAGTTTTATTTATTTCCAAGATCACTCTACTGCAAGTATACCGTTCGTGTAGTACAAGGGTCGAACTCTGGGGACTAGTGCAGCGTTAGAACTAAGATGTCACGAGAAGAAGATCGATCAAAAGACGAATATCGAACTGGAAAATAAAGATAAAGAATGGTAACGAAGCTAGGCTAGGCAATGAGGGGCATCATGGGTGTCGAGAATACCGGAACATGCAATGGATGTTTCTATGGATCATGAAATTCGGTTTGTATCAATCGATGGGGAACTAATATCTAATCCTCTATCTAGGAAATCAACATCGCTCACCTCCCGATATAGCGCAGAATGTCTAGACGCGTTAAGAACAATAGGGAACTCTACCCCAAATGCTAGAAATGACTCTCCCAAGCCTAAATCTCCTACCTAGGAAATCAACGTCACCCATATCCCTATGTAGTGCGGAACTTCTAGATGCATGACGAACGATGGGGAATTCAACCTCTAATATCTGATGGGAACTCGACCTGTATAAACGAAAATGACTCTCCCAAGTCTAAATCCTCAATCTAGGAAATCAACGACACTCATATCCCTATTTAGTGCGGAACTTCTAGATGCATTAAGAACAATGGAAATTCTACCTCGATTATTACCGTTCCTAAATAGATTAACCGACCGATCTCATTAATCTAATTCATTCGAAGGTTTATTCATGAAACTCAAGCCTAACTCTCCCAAGTCTAGACGAATCTATGATCTCCCTCAAACGTGCCTAATCTCAGTAGAATAGATCTAGTCTTATTCAAGCGTGAAATCAACAACGTATGAAGGCATTACGCACAAATCTATAACCTATCGAACCATTCAATTGAACAAAACAGAAATCAAGCATTAATAACTCAAACAATCCATTACAATGACATCCCTAACCCATGACAACAGATCTACTCAGAATACATAGAGAAGCAAACAAAAACGAAGTAGGTGTTCGTCTCTCCTATCATCCCGAGCGTTGGCTTCGGATGAATCCTTCGGATGCCCAAAGTCTTCAACCGTGTTCTTTCCTCTTTCTTGTGTGTCTCTTGGTGTCTCCTCTGTTCTGTAATTCGTCTCCTTGCCCTAGATGGCTTGTTTTCCCTTTAATTGTCCGTTCAAACCTTCAAACAAGGTTGTTCCGGATTAGGCGGCCCGCGCGGGCACAACCTTCACCCGCTCGTGCAGAACTCAGCCCGTTCGTGCACCATACTCAGCCCGGTCGGGCTCTCTTGCCCGTGCGTGTGAACTACCAGCCCGAGTCGGGCTAAGTTTCGGTGATTTTCTGGTTCTAATTGCAGCCCGATCGTGTCCAATACGCAGCCCGAGTGGGCTAAGTCGCCCGAACATGTTGTTCATCAGCCCGAGTCGGGCTTGCTCTCGAGGATTTTTGGTTCTATTTGCACAACCTGAGCTTGAGTGGGCTGGCTCCATGCCCAAGCGTGCAACCTTCAATTGCTGTTTCCGCTCTTTTCGCTCGAGGCTTGAGTGTTCGATTTGCTTCCGTGGCCGTGCACATGAGGTATCTTGTCATTCAACCACGTTTTCGGGGTGGAATTGCTGTAATCATTTGTGTTCTCCTTCATGTCTTCATTTCCTACACAAAACACGGAATGGTAGATAAAATCCTCGAATAAACTCAATAAGTTGGTAAAGTCCAAGAAATCTAATCAAAACTAAACCTAATAATCATGTAAATACTACAACGGATAACATGTTATCAAACTCCCCTGGACTTAACCTTTGCTCATCCTCGAGAAAATCTAAAGTCGAGTACAAGAAGAGTAAAACAACAATGGACATTAGCACAAAAACTTTGAAGAATTAGCCATCATGCAAAACAACGCGTCACATGAACGCAAGCCTAAGCGCACCTAGTTCAGACTTCTATAAACCGAAAGTCACGAGCCATGCAATCCTACCAATGACCTAAGTCTATTTCATACCCCTAGACAACGTCCAAGCGATCTCCATACCAATTCCCTAGCTTGAGATATCATTAAACTCATATGCTCGTTCTTATTCTCTTTTCTTTTTTTCTCTAATTTCTTAATAGATCCACGCTTGGTTCCTAGGACGTCGAAGTCGAAGAGGGATGGCTTTCTACTTAGACCGAGGCTGCCTATGGCACACTCATAAGGTCTTATAACCTTAGCAGAGTGAAGAGGTGTGTCATTGAAGAACATTTTTCTCTTTTTAATTTTTTACCAAGGAATACGCATCACTCTAACCCTAAGGACGTAGAATAGCACCTCAACCCACCACTTAGACCCGAACCATCGATCTCGATGTAATCATGTCAATGAAAACCTGAAATATTTAGAAACTTATCCAAGGTGACAACGGAGTATAAGCGTGTGGAATCTAATGATCAATGAACGATAAAATATATCAAACAAAGCAATGATAAATCAGTATACACGGAGATATGGATACTTGGTACTGAAACCTAGGAGGTGAATGCAACTATAGATCATGGTTTCAAGCACAACTACTCGACTAATCGGTATCTAAAAGACTTCTAAGAAAACCTAGACTATTGTTCACGATTCGACAAAGTCGCACAATAATGACTAAAGCTCGAAAATTCGTACTAGATATCCATCCGCTTATTCCTAAAAAAAATCAATATCTAATCCTAATCATCTCATCCTAATCACATTATACTCGACGAGTACTCCCCCAGATTTGAATGAAACACCATCTCGGTGTTCAAGACCTAAGAGAATCTCGCATACCAAACTACAGGAAAATAAGGGTTAGAACGTGTTCACCTTGTGTATCTTGCTTTCCCGAGTTGGTGATGCGGCTGGATGTTGTATGCGCCTCCTCCTTAATGGATGATATAGAAGTCGAAAAACCTGCGAAAAAGAATCACACGATCCAGAAGAAGAAATATAAATCCACCGAGTACATCCATGTAAAAAGAAATAGAATAGGTCCGAAAATATTGAAATGAAAAACAAAGTCCGAAAGTCGTGTCCTTCGCTCGGGTATGCCACTCGGATTTGTCATTCGCCTTGCTAGATCAGCTAGCTCTTCCATGCTCTTCTCTTGCCCGATCACGCTACTGTTCAAGATCAGCATCTTGTCAAACTTTTCATTCTGAACGGTTGAGCGTACTTTGCTGGTTTTGGCCGAAAATATTGCACGATTGGGATTCAGCTTATACTTGATCGTGCTTTGCTTGCTGGTTTGTGCTGGCCGTTTGTGTATGTCTTTGCCTTGTGTTTCTTCAGAAGCTCTCGAGGGTTGTCCATGCCCGTGGTCATCATCTTGATCCGTACCTCTAGCCGTGGGATCTAGCAATAGGTCACTCGTGAGATCAACGGAACAAATGGACTCTAGCCTAGGTACTTTCTTGAGATTCTTATTTAACTAAAACTCCACTGTTGCTTCCCCTATCTTCATCGTAAATTTCCCCTCTCTCACGCCGATGACGGCGTCGGTGGTATTGAGGAATGGCTCCCCAAGATAATGGGTATTCTTTCATCTTCTTTCATGTCCAAAACCACAAAATCAACGGGAATGTAGTATCCGCCTACCTTAAGGGGTACATCCTCCACAATACCGATTGGGAGTTTCGATGATCGATCAGCCATTTGTAACACCATATTTGTGGATTTAATCTCTCCCAAATCAAGTTTCTCGTACAACGACAGCGGCATGATGCTGACACTAGCCCCTAAGTCGCACAGGACATTGTGGATGGTCACGTTTCCGAGCTTGCAAGGAATGACGAACGGACCTGTATTGGGTAATTTCGGTGGTATCCCATGTTGAATAACGGCGTATGTTGCACCGGTGACCATCACTGTCTCGTCCTCTTCAACTTTACGCTTTTTGTTGAGGATTTCCTTGAGGAACTTAGCGTAAGACGGAATTTGCGTGATAGCTTCGTGGAAGGGCATAGAGATCTCCAACTTCTTCAACCTCGCTGTAAACTTTTCAAATTGTGAATCATCAGCTCGTTTCCTTTGGCGTGAGGAAATGGAAGTGGAGGGCGTCTTGGTGGCGGTGCCACATACGGTTCTTCTTCATCCTCAATTTGTACTTCCTTGTGATGCTCTTGGTCGCTAGGCTTCTTCGTTGAACTCTTTGAGCATTCTCCTCTCTCTAAATTATGGGATGTGACGTCCGCAAGTTCTGTCCCGCTTCTCAACATGACGGCGTTGCAATGCTCACGGGGATTTGGCTCAGGCTTTCCCGGTAAAACTCCTTGTCGATTAGGAGCACTTTCTGTAATTTGTGCCACTTGGGTGTCTAGGATTTTTAAATGCTTCTGCATTTCTGCCATTTGCCTCTTCGCTTCTTCTTGATCTCGTCTTACAATAGTCAGCTTAGCGTTTATATCTTTTTGTCCATGTAGAATCTGAGTAAGCATAGACGTGATCTCGGTGTTCCCCTCTTCTTGTTGCGGAATTGGCGCTGGTACTCCTCTCGGCTGAAACCCTTGATAGCCTAGCGTTCTAGGCTGAAAATTCTGGTGTTGTGGCTGGCTTTGAAACGGCTTTGGCTGGTAATTTTCTTGCAACGGATTCAAAACATTATCGGCGTTCTTGTAGGACAGATTCAGATGATTCTTCCAGCCCGGATTGTAGGTGTCGGAATATGGATTATTGGCAACGTAGTTCACATCTGCAACATCCTTGAATCCGTGAGAATCGGGAGACGCTTGGTGCATGTTTACCAATTGTAACTTCAACTCGGCAAGCTCAGCTCGCAATGCAAGCACCTCGTTGTTTGCTCCCTTGGCTAGACTGCGGCGATTAAATTCCCCCGACATATTATTTCTTCCCTCGACCATCTTCTCAATCTTGGCCTCAATAGCGGTGAACGGGAGGTCATGTAGAGAACCTCCATTCGCATTGATATCCTTTAAATCACAGCCAAGCTTCTGGAAGACTCTCTTTATCCTCTTGTTCAAAATAATTTATATTGTTCTTCCATAGCTGCGTCTTGTGGGGTGAGAAAAATCGCATCATGAAGCGTTCCTCGAGTTGGCTCCACGTATGAATAGAATCTGGAGGTAGCGTGTAGAGCCACTCAAGTGCGTGCTCCCTAACTGAGAACGGGAAGGCAAGCAACATAATCGCTTCATCACTTATTCCGGGGTAAACTTTCATGTTCGAACACAACATCTTGAATTGAGTGAGATGCTGGTTCGGATCTTCCGTAGATCGTCCCCTAAATGGCGATTGACTCAACATCTGAATGAAGGCCGGTTGTAACTCAAATCTATTCCGGTCTATCTCGGGCCTTCGAATGCAAGAGAGAAGCTGCATGTGTTTAGGCGTTGTATACGCCCCATAGGTTTCCGTTGCTTCCTCTTGTGCCATCTCTTCTTCACTAGAATAATCTATTTTTCGCTCACTTGTCGTTTCCTCAATATTCTCGGGATCACTACGCCTTGCTTTTTGCTGTTTCTTTAAGGCTCGTGTAGTTTTATCGATATCGGGGTCGAAGAGAAGTTCTTTGCCTCTCGAACTCCTAGACATGTACCGAATGATCTACATGTGGGAAAAGCAACAAACAATAGATCAGCTCGGAAGAGATGCAATGACTCAAAATAAAAGAAAAATGCAAAAAAAAAAAAAAAACAAAAGACTCGGAAAGGACTGGATCTCGACTCAACGAAACCCTAATTCTAAAAACCGTGACTACTCCCCGGCAACGGTGCCAAAAACTTGATGGTCAAAACTAGAGGTTTTAATTATTTCCAAAACCACTCTACCGCAAGTATACGGTTCGTGTAGTATCAAGGTCGAACTCTGTGGACTGAGTGCAGCGTTAGAAGTAAGAATTCACGAGAGGAAGATCGATCAATATAAGATTATGAGACGGAAAAGTAAAGATAATGAAGGATGACGAAGCTAGACTCAACAAGATAGAGTACCATGGGCTTCGGAAATACCGGAACATGCAATGGATGTTTCTAAGGATCATGAAATTGGTTTGTATCAATCGATGGGGAACTAATATCTAAAGTTTGATAACATGTTATCCGTCGTAATATTTACATGATTCTTAGGTTTAGTTTTGATTAGATTTCTTGGAATTTACCGACTTATTGAGTTTATTCGAGGATTTTATCTACCATTTCGTGTTTTATGTAGGAAATGAAGACATGAAGGAAAACACGAATGATTATGGCAATTCCACCCCGAAAACGTGGTTGAATGACAAGATACCTTATATGCATGGCCACGGAAGCAAATCAAACACTCAAGCCTCGAGCGAAAGGAGCGGAAATAGCAATTGAAGGTTGCACACTCGGGCATGGAGCCAGCTTGCTCGGGCTCAGGTTGTGCAAATAGAACAAAAAATCCCCGAGAGCAAGCCTGACCCGGGCTGATGAACAACATGGTCGGGCGACTTAGCCTGCTCGGGCTGCGTATTGGACACGATCAGGCTGCAATTAGAACCAAAAAATCTCCGAAACCTAGCCCGCTCGGGCTTTGTATTCAAAAAACTTGATGGTCGGAATCAGAGTTTTATTTATTTCCAAGACCACTCTACCGCAACTATACGGTTCGTGTAGTACAAGGGTCGAACTTTGGGGACTAGTGCAGCGTTAGAACTAAGATGTCACGAGAAGAAGATCGATCAAAAGACGAATATTGAACTCGAAAATAAAGATAAAGAATGGTAACAAAGCTAGACTAGGCAATGAGGAGCATCATGGGTATCGGGAATACCGGAACATGCAATGGATGTTTCTATGGATCATGAAATTCGGTTTGTATCAATCGACGAGGAACTAATATCTAATCCTCTATTTAGGAAATCAACATTGCTCACCTCCCGATGTAGCGCAGAACGTCTAGACGCGTTAAGAACAGTAGGGAACTCTACCCCTAATGCTAGAAATGATTCTCACAAGCATATCTCCTACCTAGGAAATCAACGTCACCCATATCCCTATGTAGTGCGGAACTTCTAGATGCATGACGAACGATGGGGAATTCAACCTCTTATGTCAGATGGGAACTCGACCTCTATAAACGGAAATGACTCTCCCAAGCCTAAATCCTCTATCTAGGAAATCAATGACACTCATATCCCTATGTAGTGCAGAACTTCTAGATGCATTAAGAACAATGGGAATTCTACCTCGATTATTACCGTTCCTAAATAGATTTACCGACCGGTCTCATTAATCTAATTCATTCGAAGGTTCATTCATGAGACTCAAGCCTAACTCTCCCAAGTCTAGACGAATCTCTGATCTCCCTCAAACGTGCCTAATCTCAGTAGAATATATCTAATCTTATTCAAGCGTGAAATCAACAACGTATGAAGGCATTACACACAAATCTATAACCTATCGAACCATTCAATTGAACAAAACCGAAATCAAGCATTAATAACTCAAACAATCCATTACAATGACATCCCTAACCCATGACAACAGATCTACTCAGAATACATAGAGAAGCAAACAAAAACGAAGTAGGTGTTCGTTTCCCCTCTCATCCCGAGCGTTGGCTTCGGATGAATCCTTCGGATGCCCAAAGTCTTCAACCGTGTTCTTTCCTCTTTCTTGTGTGTCTCTAGGTGTCTCCTCTGTTCTGTACTTCGTCTCCTTGCCCTAGATGGCTTGTTTTCCCTTTAATTGCCCGTTCAAACCTTCAAACAAGGTTGTTCCGGATTAGGCGGCCCGCGCGGTCACAACCTTCACCCGTTCGTGCAGAACTCAGCCCGTTTGTGCATCATACTCAGCCCGTCGGGCTCTCTTGCCGTGCGTGTGAACTACCAGCCCGAGTCGGGCTCTCTTGCCTGTGCGTGTGAACTACCAGCCCGAGTCGGGCTAAGTTTCGGCGATTTTCTGGTTCTAATTGCAGCCTGATCGTTATTAGCACAAAGGACATAAATGTAATTTACTCCATTAGTGTTTCATATTATCTTGTATATATATATCATAACTGATGTAATTCATGTTGAGATCAATATACGAAATCCCTTTCCACATGGTATCAGAGCGCTGATCCGAACCCTAACCCTAGCTCTCCTCACCGCCGCCGCCGCCGGCCACCTCTCTTCTCCTTTCTCCTCACCGCCGCCGGCCACCTCTCTCCTCCTTTCTCCTCACCGCCGCCGGCCCTTACAACCTAACCCTACCCTTCTCGTCGGCCCTCTCAACCCTAAACACCCTCACCGTCGGCCACTCCCACTCAAAACCCTAACCCTAATTTTCATTCGAACGCCCCTACACGCCGTCGGTCATTCCCAACCTTCTCTCTCAATCCCGGCCCCACCATCCCTCCCTCGTCCCAAAGCGTGGCTAGTCGGCCCCTCCCCCCCCAGCATCAGAACCTTAATCTACTCCTAGATCTAACCTTAGATCCAAACTTCAGCCGTACCCGACCGGGCACTACTATACTACCCGATCGGGCACTTTCAATAACTACCCGAGCATCTCACATTTTGCCCTACCCGACCGGGCACTCATACACTACCCGATCGGGCACCTTCCTACGGCTTTCAAAACTCACCTATGGCTACCACCTCCGCTGCTGATGCAACTCCGGCGTTCAACGTAAACGATCCTCATGCAACACTCCTCACCGTCAACATGACAAACGTGACGAAGCTCACCTCCTCCAACTATATGATCTGGAGTATTCAGATCCGTGCACTCCTTGAAGGTCATCGGTTGGAGTGTTTTCTCCAAACCGATTCACTTGTTCCCGATGCCACTATCACTGTTAATGGCATCTCAACACCGAATCCAGCGTTTGCGCCATTCAAACAGCAAGATCGCCTCCTATTCTCGGCCATTCTAGGAGCGATCTCACCACCACTCCAACCAATGATTGCTAGGGTTTCCTCTGTGCGAGAGGCGTGGCTTCTCCTTGCTCGCACATATGGTAAGGCATCAAGGGGGCACATCCTTCAATTGAAGGAACAACTCAAACGAAGCTCCAAAGGATCTCAACCCATCGATGATTATATGCGCACCATCATCAACAAGGCGGATGAATTAGCGCTCCTCGGCAAACCTCTTGATGCGGAAGACTTGTTGCAATATATTCTTGATGGATTGCCGGAGGACTACAAACCAATTGTAGATGCTGTCAATGCTCGAGATAGCATCATTCCGATTGAGGAACTCCATGAGAAACTCCTCAACCACGAAGCAAAGCTACTTCAAGCCGCCCCTTTGCTATTCACGCCGCCCGTAAATGCGCTTGCTGTCAACACTCGTACGAATCAATCAAATCGTAACCGACAGAATAATCAATGGAATAGAAATGCAAATAGATCGTCATCGGGATATCAAGGTCGCTGTCAACTATGTGGCGTTTTTGGGCATAGTGCTCGCAAGTGTTCACAACTTGCAACTCGGAACTCCACCACCACAACGCCACCACCGTGGGCTTCATCACCACGACCATGGCAACCACGTGCTCACAACACCACTCTCACCAACTATGAACCGGAGTCATGGCTTCTTGACAGCGGCGCCTCTCACCATATCACCTCGGATCTCCAAAATTTATCATTGCATTCCCCGTACAAAGGAGGTGAAGAAGTGGTAATTGGTGATGGATCCTCCTTGCCCATCACACATATTGGTTCACTCTCAATCCCTAACTCAATTGATGATAATTGTTTGCATCTTGATGAAGTTCTATGTGTACCTACTATGAACAAGAATCTTATTTCTATAAGTCAATTGTGTCGGACTAATGAGATTTCCGTGGAATTCTTTGATGATCATTTTCAGGTGAAGGATCTAAAAACGGGGGATCCTATAATTCACGGAAAGGCTAACCATGGTGTCTATGAGTGGCCGAAACCCAACTCCATTCAACCGTCCATTGTGGCTCTTCCCAGTGTCAAGTCCACTTTGTCCGAGTGGCATTCACGTTTAGGTCATCCCTCGCTTTCCATTTTAAAGCGTATTGTTTCTACGCATTCCTTACCATTGTCTAAGTCGAGTTCGTTGTCATTATGTAACTCTTGTTCCAGCAATAAAAGCCACAAATTACCGTTTCATGAATCTACAATCTCTACTTCATTTCCCCTTGAAATCATCTTCTCCGATGTTTGGACATCACCAATCATCTCGGTTGATGGTTTCAAGTACTATGTCATCTTTGTTGATCATTTCACTAGATATACATGGCTGTACCCTCTCAAACAAAAATCCCAAGTTCGAGAAACCTTTATCACGTTCAAAGCCCTAGTGGAAAAACAATTCCAAACCGTCATACGTACTCTCTACACCGATAATGGTGGTGAGTACATTGCCCTAGCCTCATTCCTCTCCACTCACGGCATATCCCATTACACCTCCCCTCCTCACACACCTGAACACAATGGCATATCAGAACGTCGTCACCGTCACATTGTTGAAACCGGCCTTTCTCTTTTGTCTCATGCGTCACTACCTCCTTCGTTCTGGTCCTATGCTTTCCCAACCGCGGTTTATCTCATTAACCGCTTACCCACCCCCATCCTCTCGTACGACAGCCCATTCACTAGACTTCTAGGCACCGAACCGAACTATCTTAAGCTTCGGACTTTCGGTTGCCTATGTTATCCATGGCTTCGTCCGTACTCCACACACAAACTTTCGCCTCGTTCAAAGCCTTGTGTCTTCTTAGGTTACTCCGCCACTCAGAGTGCCTACTTGTGTCTTGATCCCACACGTTCACGTATATATGCATCTCGTCATGTAGAGTTCCATGAAACCATCTTTCTGTACTCCAACTACTCCCACTATTTCCTAACCAACGTCTCCAACCCCAATCCACCCGAATATTCATGGACATCACCCGTAAGTGTTGCACCCTCTTACCCTATGCCACACGTATCACCATCACCTTCCGTCACCCCTGTAATGGATCCTTCACCGGAAGTGCAGACTCATACGACTCCACGGGATGACACCATAATGTCCGAACAATTGCCTCCTGAAGTCGCCGCTCCAATAGCTCGAGGTAACACTCATCCAATGCAAACGAGATCTAAAACAAAACGGTTGCAGGCTTCAAGCCCGACCGGGCGACAGGTAAATCGCCCGATCGTGCATCACACCCGAGCGGGTGACCCTTCCACCCGAGTCGTGCAAAGTTTCGGGGATGCTTCAACAACAAATACCCGATCGGGCTCTTCATCTTCACCCGATCGGGCACATCATGCCCGAGCGGGTGACCATTCCACCCGAGTCGTGCAGAGTTTCGGGGCTCATTCAGCAGCAACTACCCGATCGGGCTCTCCATCTTCACACGATCGGGCACATTATGCCCGAGCATGTGACACTAATACCCGAGTCGTGCAAAGTTACGGGGATCATTCTACAATGGTAACCCGATCGGGCCCGTCCTCTTCACCCGATCGGGCACTTCTCTCTGACACCGAACCTACAACCGTCTGTCAAGCCCTTAAAGATCCGAGTTGGAGGAAGGCCATGAGTGAGGAATTTGATGCACTTGTTCGTAACGGAACATGGGATCTTGTACCGGCTCAACATGCATCAAATGTGGTTGGATGCAAGTGGATTTATCGTATCAAACGATTACCTGATGGTTCGGTGGATCGCTACAAGGCCAGACTTGTGGCGAAAGGTTTTACACAACGCCCGGGTGTGGACTACTTTGAAACATTCAGTCCCGTAGTTAAACCGACTACCATTCGACTGATTTTGAGTGTTGCAATTGCAAATGGCTGGAGTCTTCGTCAACTAGATGTCAACAATGCATTTCTTCAAGGGCAACTCACGGAAGAGGTATACATGACACAACCTCCAGGTTTTGTTGATCATGATCATCCTCACCACATATGCAAACTCAACAAGGCAATTTATGGTCTCAAACAAGCTCCTCGGGCTTGGTATTCGGAACTTCGGGATTTTCTCCTCGGCCAAGGCTTTGTCAACTCCCTGGCCGACGCATCTTTGTTTATTCTTCACAATCCCGAGGTAACTATATATGTTCTTGTCTATGTGGATGACATTGTGGTCACAGGAAGCAACTCGGGAGCAGTCCAACGCTTCATCATAGTGCTTGGAAACCGCTTCTCCATCAAAGACTTGGGCAATTTATCTTACTTTCTTGGCATTGAAGTAACACGCACAGCCTCTGGATTACTTCTCACTCAACGCAAATATGTTACGGATATCCTCAACAAAGCTCACTTCTCCGAAGCAAAATCAGTCACCACTCCTATGGCCCCTAGCGCACGTCTTACCTTGTCCTCAGGTGATAAGTTAGACGACCCAACCAATTATCGGACTATTGTTGGAAGTCTACAGTATCTCACACTTACAAGACCCGACATAAGCTACGTTGTCAACAAATTATCTCAATACATGCATGCCCCGACAACGGAACATCTTCAAGCGCTCAAAAGGGTCTTACGGTATTTGGTTGGAACACGAGATCGTGGTATCTTCTTCACCGCTGGTAACACTCTCTCCCTCCACGCCTTTAGTGATGCAGATTGGGCGGGAGATCGTGATGAGTATACTTCTACGGGGGCATATATTGTCTACCTTGGCAGCCATCCCATCTCTTGGTCTTCCAAGAAACAGAAATTCACCGCTAGATCATCCACGGAAGCGGAATACCGTGCTATTGCAGACACAGCAGCGGAACTTCGATGGATTATGTCCCTCCTCACGGAACTAGGTATCTCCACATCCCAACATCCTGTGATTTATTGTGACAACATTGGCGCAACATACTTGAGTGCAAATCCCGTCTTCCACTCTCGCATGCAGCATCTAGCTTTGGATTATTTTTTTGTTCGTCAACAAGTGCAAGGTGGCATCCTTCGAGTCTCTCACGTCAACTCAAAGGATCAACTCGCGGATTTACTCACGAAACCGCTCGCACGTCAACAATTTCTTACACTTTGTGACAAGATCGGCATCACCGAAGGTGCTCCGTCTTGCGGGGGCATATTAGCACAAAGGACATAAATGTAATTTACTCCATTAGGGTTTCATATTATCTTGTATATATATATCATAACTGATGTAATTCATGTTGAGATCAATATACGAAATCCCTTTCCACAATCGTGTCCAATACGCAGCTTGAGCGGACTAAGTCGCCCGACCATGTTGTTCATCAGCCGCAGTCGGGCTTGCTCTCGGGGATTTTTGGTTCTATTTGCACAACTTGAGCCCGAGCGGGCTGGTTCCATGCCCGAGCGTGTAGCCTTCAATTGTTGTTTCTGCTCCTTTCGCTTGAGGCTTGAGTGTTTGATTTGCTTCCGTGGCCGTGCACATGAGGTATCTTGTCATTCAACCATGTTTTCGGGGTGGAATTGCCGTAATCATTTGTGTTTTCCTTCATGTCTTCATTTCCTACACAAAACACGAAATGGTAGATAAAATCCTCGAATAAACTCAATAAGTCGGTAAAGTCCAAGAAATCTAATCAAAACTAAACTTAAGAATCATGTAAATACTACGACGGATAACATGTTATCATGGTTGTTGATATGTGAGTCATAAGAGAGTCGAGATTACAACCATGCATGAGTTTAGCGATTTGATTTTCCAAATAAGTACTTTAAGACTAGGGATGTTGCAAACCGAGATAGAGAGTATGGGGGTTGTAAGCAGTATAACGAATAGATCTATTGAGTAGAATATGAGAAACACCACTATTCGATGAGAGCTTGCAAAAGATTCATAGTAATCAGTAGATCCTGAGGTACAAGGTTGACTAGATCATGAAAGACAGTTTGATAATGATCAATTCTAGAGTCTGTGTGCCAAAGGATCCGAGAATTAGAGAAAACTTATGAGCCAAGCTCAACAATTCAAGTTTTCAATTCATCCAAGATTGATGAAATGTGTCGGGATGTCCATCACCTCTATCAATGGCGAGAGATAAAAAAAGATATCACTCAATGGGTAACAAAGTTTCCAATTAAAGTAGAACAACAAGTACCAAGCGAAAAAATACAAGGTCTGACAATTCCTAAATGGAAGTGGGACCATTTTACCATGAATTCCATGATACGTCTTCAAACAACACGAAGTGACAAGGATGCCATTTGGGTGATTGTGGATCAAGTAATATGGTTGGCTCATTTCATTCTAATAAAGAAGACTTTTGATGTGAATCACCTTGTTAGGATTTACATCACACAGACTGTGAAGTTGCATTAATCATTGTGTCTAATCGGGATGAAATATTCAACTCACATCTTTGGCAGACATTTGAAATAGATGGACAATCTAAGAGGATGATAAGGACATAGAAGAACCTATTACAATAATGCACACTGGAGTGGCTTGATAGTTGGGATAATCACTTACCGTTTTTTGAGTTCACATACAACAACAACTATCACAACTAGCATTTTAATGTCGTTGTACGAAGTATTATACGAGTGACAATGTCACATACCCTTGTATTGGGCTGAGGTGGGGGAGCGATCTATCTTTTGAGTGGAGATTGTATAAAAGATTGCAGAGAACCTGAGATTCGTTAAGATGAAAATGGTTCATGAACATTAAAAGAGTTATTATGTTGAGTATAACATTGGAGATATGGTATATATGTGAGATCAAAAGAGGCGATGGATATCAGATGGGATTAGAGTGAACAAATAGTCACCATGGTCCACATGACCTTTTAAAGTGATCGAAAGAATCAAGTGGTCACATATCGATTTAGAATTACCATAAACTTTAAATGGGATAGATGATGTGTTTTATATATCGTTGTTCCGGAAATATTTATCAGTACCAGAAAAACTATTGGTTCAGCCGGCAACAAATTTGAAGAACTTAACGTATAAAGAGCGTCTAGTGCACATCGTGGATCACAAAGTAACAAAGTTTAGACATAAGTAGATTTAGATGATAATGTTAATATGGAACACAATGGCATGAAATGAGAAATATGGAAATCAGAGGAGAAGATTAAACACGAGTACTCAGATCTTTTGAAAAGTATTGTGTTTTTTATATGTTGAGTACAATTGTTTTTGTGAGAACAAAAATTGATTCGATGATGAATTTTATTGTTGTGGGGGAGAATTTTGAAACCCATAAAAGGTCCAGTTGCATTATTCATAATATGATTATGTATATAAATAGATAATCACCTAGGTAAATTTGAAAAAAAAAAAGAGAGGATAAATTGACACACAGTTTGTCGAAGAGGAGAAGGAGAAGAAGAAATGCATATTCATCCATTTTAAGTTTTATTTTTGTGGTTTTAGTGGTTTCTTTGTAGCCAAGATTAATGAAAAACCCTAACTTATTCCTTTGTCATTATTCACCAATTTGATGATGTATCTTTTTTATAAGAATTATTTGATTAAATATAAAATAAAGGAAAAATCGGTCCGCGTCATTATTCACCAATTCATTGTGATTCGTCGAGAAGTTCTTACATTCAAAATGAGGTATGAACACAGTAGAAGATTGTACCACACCCTAAAATCATCGTATAAGGATTGATGGTATGTGTATGAGTTGGTTTTAAAAAACTTAAGTGGTTAGAGATGACTTAAAGATTAGACAACCGACTGAGTAAACCTTTTGTCTGGTGTGCCCGTTCGAGCGAGTATATATTTGATCCTTCAAAGGAAGGCGTGTACGGGTGATTTGGTGAGAGTTGTCATGTGAGAAGTATTGGGTCGACAACATCAGTATTACGAGACCTGAATCAGAAGCAAGTATTGTATCGTGTTGGGGTTTTGCAACCTTGTGAGGGATAGAGCATTGTGGAGAGTCAAGTTAGTGGACCTACCAACATCGTACCGTGCTGGAGTTTGGTAACCTTACGGGCGACAGAACACTATGGTGAGCTAGGTCAATAGATCTACCGGCTTCATATCGTGTTGGACTTTCGTGCGGAGGTGTTGCATTGTACTGATGGCTAGAGCTTTAGTGTGTTGGGATCCTTTGGATTTTGCAAGCATATGCCCGAGCTAGAGTCTTGTGGACTTGGCGAGTTATAATCTGGTGTGATATTAATCCTAGACCTAGATACTCGGTGGGGTTAGATGGAGTTTTCTATGTGTCTTTAGTGTGATTGTGAATATTTATTTTTTGTTAATCAGTTAAGAGTGGGAGAATATGCGGCATGAAATGCATATACATATTGGTATCCTTGAGTGCATGTTTTGTACTCACCACATGTATGGGTTATCATGGATGGATAAATTATGGCAAGAAAAAAATAACAGTGAGGTTGAACAACAATAATAGAGTCCAAAACAGACCAATGAGAGAGGCGTGCAACATGTCTCGATAAATTTTATTATGTATTTCGTGTTTATCTATTTTTTATCGTGAATATGGTTTTATATATTTCTTTCTCTATATGGTTTGAACCATTTTTTGTTTAAATAAAAGTAGTTATTATATTCTATAAATATATTTGGACACTGCTATTATCTGAAAACTTGTAGAAGACAACTTGATGAATCGATAATTCAAAGAGACCAAAAATATAAAAACAGTATTTGTTTATTTACTTGTCAATCTTTAAGTACACTTGCCAGCCTTTACAATGTACCAAAGATCTCCACGGATAACTCCCCCTGAGTTAGACGTAAATACAACCTCTACTGTTTTTCTCCTCATAGTACAATATCTATCTAAGTACATTTAAAACCTTAGAACTCTCTCTTTCTCTGTTTCGTATACTTCAGCGATATCACCCAGATTCGTTAACCTTATTTTTCTTTGCAGGTTAACTTATCTGTCTTCAACTCGGCTCAGCAACCCTCCCAGTTCTTCAGCCGCGCCGTCTTGCTGATTTTACTTCAGCATTGAATCCGCAAGATTCAACTTGACTCCTCCTTCTTCTCCTTGATCTTCTCGTTGACTTCCTTTAGTCTCTCCTGATTTGAATTTGTGCTCCTTGAATATCTCAACTACCTGAAATAACCATTTTACTCTGCAATCCTATTTTTATTGCATTAACAATCTCCCCTTTTGAAAATAAAAAAACGTATAGGAACATATCAATTCCTCTGTTTCTTTCCCTTGCTTTTTCTTGTGGTTGGTTCCTCACGAACCTCTTTAACCTTATCTTTTCCAACCTCATCCTCATCTTCCTCCTGCATTTCTCACCCTGTTTATGTGATAAGATTTCAAACTAGATCAGACACACAAAAATGATAACCAATACACACAACAATATAAGTGCACTTGATTACTCTGGAATCGCAATAGTAGCCCATCAATGGATTTTAGCGCTGCACTTAGAGTCTGTTTTAGTTCAGTGAGCTCCTGAACCATACTATTTCTTGAAGTTCCGGCAGCTGAAGAAGATGGCATCTTGGCCATATACCGCTTCTCCAATATGATCCATGGTGGGGTATTTTCTCGTACCTCATATCTTCCAACGATATCAGGGACTTGTTGGCACATAATATTTTGGATCAGGCATGGAAACGGAAGAATGACTTCGTTGAATTAGACAGACCCAGTCCAACAATTGAGTCCAGAAACACTTTGCCGAAATTAATGGAGATGTCATTCTTCAAGCAGTACAGGAAGATTGTTGTATCCTGCCTAATTCCATCGGATTTCTTGTTGGGCACCCAGTTGGTGCGTGAAATTTTGTCAGTAAAGCATATTCCCATTGGAGTTTGGAGTTTGGGATCTGCCCAGGCCATGAACTCAGCTTACCATCTGTCAATTCCTTAGTGACAGTGTTCATATCCAAATCAAGTTGGAGTTCTTTTGTGCGAGTCACGGGTACGTGTGGGATGCTCAAAAACTCGTTTATCACTTCAGCACTAAACTTAATAACGTGACCACGAACATACGTGGTACCAAACAGGGCCGAACCAGGGTCTTCAATGTCAGGAACTAAGTTCGCATAGAACTCATACACAAGTTCCTTACATACAGAAGTCACAGTAGTGACTGTGTTTGTCAGCTTTCGGTTTACTAATAAGTCCCAAACTAAGAGGTGCTGAAACTAATGCACACTTAGTCCTCTTTCAGAAAAAATTTCCCTTTTCTTAAGGGTTTTAAACCTAGTAAGGTACGATTCCTTGTACATTTTGTGTGAAAAGGCCTTGGAGGCAGATAAAGGAGTACCTCGTCTCGAAGAAGCAGAGGGTTGAGTGCCAGTAGCAGAGACCGGTCTTCCAGCAGTTACCGGCGTTGTTAGAACGGTTGATGGAGCAGCACTCGGTGGGGGAACCGAGGTTGTTTGGGTCTCTCTCAGTGGGGTCGAGGAGGTAGAAGTTTCCCTTTGTTCAGTTGAAGTGTGGTGTGAGTCATGCTGTGGGGTCGACATAGACGGGGCCCTTAGGTCGCTATCAGGATATGTTTGGAGGAGGACCATTGATGTTGCACTTGATCTTAGATTTTCACTCTTATTCGGCGCAAAAAATTTCGTCGCCAAAACCTTGTAACGACGTCCGTTTACACACGATGGATTTCGTGTAAACACAAGGTCTCCCATCATGACCTCGTGATTATCCACCAGGAGTACATCATCCGCATTGAGGCCAAATTTGTTGCTGCGTGTCTGCATTTTGTTGAATAGAGAAAAAAATCTGCAACGAAGAAACTGCTATTCGTTCTCTCAAGAGAAAATGGATTAGGGTTTCAGAATTATAAACAACAAGTTAAATACAGCAGTTTAGGAAAGGTTAAGTGCAGTTGCAGAGAAAAATTAGGGATTTTGAAAAATTGAAAGTAACTGCACTAGTCACATCAGCCCACAAAGAATCCCATCACATTTAAAGATTTAAAAAAAAGCCTGCCAAGTTTCTCTAAAAAAGAAAAACACTCAAGTCTTGATAGTGCTCGTCAGATCAATGTATAAACCCTAGTCATAGAACATGATAGAAAGAATCAAAGCAAAATCAGACCGTTAAGAATTAGTCAAGAACTGTAAACGGCTCATTGTTTAAGTACACTTACTGAAAATTGTTCTCCGCTTAAAAACAATCTGTTGTATTGCATTACTTCTTATCATTATTCTATTTTCTCCTTTTTTTCCTTTTTCTTTATTTTAACCACTTATTCACAGCTTATAGGACGTTGTGTAGATATCCTTTTGTTCATATAGCAAGCTCCTTGACTACCCTTTTTAGATATACTCTTATGCACGCATAGAGGAGTATGTAAGCACAATTTTTGTTTTGTGTCATAGGACGTTATAACTGAAACTGAATATCTCCCAATTTAGACCCGAGCATATACTCATGACAAACTAATCTTATTTCTGCATATAAACACGCATAAAAGTTGTCAGAGGAGTAAGTGAGAATTTT
This sequence comes from Gynandropsis gynandra, assembly GCA_036759665.1. Lineage (NCBI taxonomy): Eukaryota > Viridiplantae > Streptophyta > Magnoliopsida > Brassicales > Cleomaceae > Gynandropsis > Gynandropsis gynandra. Next base: position 7,972,019 of record CM071873.1, read on the forward strand.
AAGTGCACTTGGATCACCAGATAGAAGGCATGTAACTTGCAAGTATGGTAACAGTGTTCAAAACACAGAACAATGAGCAATTAAGTGTACTTAAATCAAACAGACATTTTAGTAATTTCTCTTTTCTACGTAAGATCATCAGACACTCCGAAAACAAATCTACCAATGTAATATGCAAGGAACAATCAAAGCTCACAAACACCAAGTGATTTTCTCAAAGAAACAAACCGATTTAAATCCAGGGGTTATGTGAAAATGTCTGCAAGCTGACGTTCCGTAGGCACATACTTCACTTGCATTTGTTTTTGTTCAACTTTCTCCCTCAAAAAATGATGTCTTATTTCAATGTGCTTTGTTCTAGAATGTTGAAAAGGATTTTTCGATATGTCTATAGCACTAGTATTATCACACCATGCAGTAAGATTCTGGATTTCATACCGTAGTCCATAAGCATTTGATTCATCCATAAAAGTTGACTGCAACAGCTTCCCAAGACAATGTATTCAGCTTCAGCAGTAGACAGAGACGTGGAATTTTGCTTTTTACTATGCCATGATACTAAATTGTTTCCAAGTAAGAAACAACCTCCAGATGTGCTTTTACGGTCATCCGCATTTCCTCCCCAATCAGCATCACTGAATCCAGCAAATTCACAGTTAGTATCTTTTGAAGATAAAATGTCATACTCTGCTGTACCTTTGACATATTTGATGATTCGTTTAACAGCCAGCAAGTGGGATTTCTTCAGTTTAGCTTGATATCTGGCACAAATCCCTACACTTAGACATAAATCAGGTCTACTTGCAGTGAGATAAAGAACACTACCAATCATGCTTCTATATAATTTAACCTCAACATCTTCACCATCTGCATCTTTTGTCAACTTTGTTGTTGTGACATAGGGGTACTTGTCGACTTACTGTGATCTAGGTCGAACCTTTTCACCAGATTTCTAGCGTATTTACTCTGAGAAATAAATAGTCCATCGTCGAGTTATTTCACTTGTAGACCAATGAAGTAACTGAGTTCTCCAAACATACTCATTTCAAACTCCCTCTTCATAGTCTGCACAAACCAGTTCACTTTCTCCTGCGATTTAGAGCCAAACACAATATCGTCAACATATATCTGTACAACCAACAAAATTCCATCGGAATCATGGATAAACAAGGTTTTATTGACTCCCCCTCTTTTGTAGCCATTCTGAACAAGGAAGCTCGTAAGTCTTTCACACCAAGCACGGGGTGCTTGCTTTAACCCACACAAGGCTTTCTTTGGTTTGTAGACATGCTCTGGATAATGTGGATCCTCAAAACATTTCGGTTGTTTCACATAAACTTCCTCTTGAAGTATCCCATTAAGAAACGCACTTTTCACGTCCATCTGAAACAGTTTAAAGCCAAAGAAACAAGCAACACCAAGCAATAGACGAATCGATTCTAATCTAGCCACAGGAGCAAAAGTTTCATCAAAATCTACTCCTTCTACTTGCGTATATCCTTGTGCTACTAATCTTGCTTTATTTCGGACAATCTCCCCTTGATCGTTGGTTTTGTTCTTAAACGCCCATTTCGTGCCAATCACATTCAAGTTCATTGGTCTAGGAACTAAAATCCAAACATCATTTCGAACAAATTGTTCTAACTCCTCATCCATGGCCTTTATCCAAGACTCATCATCTAACGCATCACGAACATACTTTGGTTCTATTTGTGAAGTAAAACAAGCAAATTTTACCATGTCATGATAATTTATTTGTGGTTTGTTACGTGTGTGTATTCCATCCTCAATGTTACCAATAACATCTTCTATTGAGTGATTTTTGTGTACCGTTATTTGCTCCATGTTGGTTCGAGAACTTTCATGTTCAGAGATATCTCCATCTGTTTCACATTCAACCGCTTGTTGATCAGTAGGTGCACTTAAATGTTCATGAGTTGAATCTGTCTGTTCTTGTACAGTTTTTGATGAAAAAGGAAAAATAACACTGTCAGTTGAGTGATCCTCATCAAAAACAACATTTACTGATTCACTAACTTTCCTTGTACATAAATTGAAAATTCGATAAGCAGTTGTGTTGTTTCCATAACTGAGAAAGATTCCCTCATCACTTTTAGCATCGAACTTACCAAGGCACTCTCTATCGTTCAGTACAAAGAAAGTGCACCCAAAAACATGAAAGTAGTTTAAATTTGGATTCTTACCTTTCCACAGCTCATAGGGTGTTTTTTGCCATACCTGGACGTAGGTACACACGATTAATAATATAACATGTTGTGTTTATGGCTTCTGCCCAAAACCTGATAGATATAGGTTTGCCATGCAGCATTGCCCGAGCCATTTCTTGCAATGTCATGTTCTTCCTTTCAACGACTCTGTTTTGTTGTGGTGTCTTGGGTGCTGAGAATTCGTGGATGACGCCATGCTTTTGACAGAATTTGTTAAATACATCATTCTCGAATTCTTTTCTATGATCGCTTCTGATTCTCTCAATACAACCTTTAGTATTTTTCAATTGAAGAAACATGAAATGAAATAACTCAAACGTTTCAAATTTTTCTCTCAGAAATTTTACCCAAGTGTATCGAGAAAAATCATCCACAATAACAAAAATGTATCTTTTCCCTCCAAAACTCTCTGTTCTCATTGGACCCATCAAGTCCATATGCACCAGCTCCAGGATTTTTTCAGTCTTCACTTCGGGCATTCGTTTATGATGAGCTTTGATTTGTTTTCCTAGCTAACATGGTTTACACATTTCTGCTTTATCTAATTTTAGCTTAGACATACCTCTTACTGCTGCAGAATCAGATAATTTCACCGGGGATCTATAGTTTACGTGTCCTAAATGCTGATGCCACAGTGACAGTACATCATCTGTTGCTTTGAAGCACACTTTCTCTTCAGTCCACACGTAGCAATTATTTGAGGACCGTGAACTTGTAAGCACACACTTATTATTTGAATTCATCACTTGACATTCTTTGTTAGTGAATTTAACCTGGTGATGACTGTCACAAAGTTGACTGATGCTAATTAAATTAGCCGTTAGACCCGCAACAAATTGAACATTTGTTAGTGTTGGTTTTCCAGGTGACTTGATATCTCCTCTGCCAAGAATTTTTCCTTTGTTTCCATCCCCGAACACTACACTTCCTGCATTCTTAATTTCGATAAAGTTTGAGAGCAATTCTTTAGTACCTGTCATATGTCTGGAACATCCGCTATCAAAGTACTATGTATTAGATTTTTCATTCTGAGCAGAAATGTATTCAACATTGCAATATAAATAACTTTTCTTTACCCAAATTTTTTTTTACGTTTGGTGACTTACCTGCATCATACCTGTGTTTTTTGTAGCACGTTCGTTGTTTATGACCCCTTATTCCACAGAAGAAACATACAACTGAGTTCCTCTTCCTATTCTTACTTTGATATTTTCTCCCATGATTGTGTCTATTATGATGTGTAGTCGTTGTTCTTCTCTGGTTGTAGTGTTGGTAAGACTTCTGATATTGTCTTCTAGATCTGTACTCAATGGCATGATCATTCCTACTTCTCCTTATCTCAGAATTTTGTCTGTTCTGGCTTTTATTAGGAGTACCATGAATCAGCTATCTTTCTTTCCATTTTAGACTTTCTTGTAAATCCCCTCCAGAAACAAATTTATTTTCTGACTTGTTCGAGTTCCCGATATAACCAATTCCATGGTTGTCGCCTTTCCTTTTTCCAATAGAAAGCAAGTGATCTAATTTTTTAGTACCATTTGACAGCATCTTTAGTTGTTTGTTTGTTTCTTCTAACTGTCTTTTAACGAAGTGCACTTCTTCTTCCTTAGCCACTACTACTTGCTTCATATCTTGAATCTGAACTTCCAGATTCTCATTCTCTTTGATTAGTTGAACATTCAATTTGTTCATCCTAAGCCACTCATTGTAGATCATCTCTACATCAACTTCATCTTCCTCTTCAAGTTGATCTTTTTCACTTTCTTTATCATTTTCATCAATAATACCAATGAAAGCAACAAAACTTGACTGTTCTTCTTCAGATTCATCTCCGGACTCAGAACTGGATTCACTAAACATGATTAGCGATTTTCCTTTTACAAGATTATTGTCAGCACATTCATTCTTAGTATGTCCAAAACCCTTGCATTTGAAGCACTGCGTCTCTCTGAGGTTTTTCAACATACTTTCTCTTTTTGTGATGCTAGGACAGTCTGATTTGAAATGACCAAATCCTTTGCATTCGTGGCCTTGAGATCCATATTTATTCTCCTTTCTATATCCAGCATCTTCAGTTGATGATTTTTTTCATTCCTGACCTTCTCTTCATAAATTTTCCAAACTTTCTGGTCAGTAATACAATGTTTTCTTCAATACTGTCCAACCTGGTGTTTTCTGAGGTAGCTTGTAATACTACTCCTTTACTTCCATCTTTAGCAATATCCCCTTGTTCAAGTTGGAGTTCAAGTTCGTATGCCGCCAAAATTCCAACTATTTCTTTGAAGCTAGTAGTATCTGTATTCAATGACATATTCATAGCGACCTTCTGTGCATGAAACTTCTTGGGGAGACATCTCAGTAACTTTTTAACCAGTTTCTTATCATCTAGGTTCTGTCCAAGTACACTTACTTCATTTGCGATGGCATTCATCCGACTGCTAAATTCTTTTACGCTTTCATATTCTCCCATCTCCAGCTTCTCAAATTGATGTTCCAATATATCTAGGCGTGTTCTTTTGACATTTGTTGTGCCTTCATGGATAGCTTCCAATGTATCCCATGCGTCCTTGGCACACTTACATCCTTGAATTTGTTTAAATTCATTAATATCCACTGATGAAAAAATAGCTGTCAGGGCTTTTGCGTTAAAGGTTGAACTTCTTTTTTCACTAGGTGTCCATTGATCTGATGGCTTCTCCTTTTCTTTTCCATTTTCATCAATGACAGTCGGTGGTGTCCATCCGTTCTTAACTGCACTCCAGGCATCTTCGTCAATTCCTCGTATACTCGTTCTCATCTTAACTTTCCAGTATCCATAGTTAGACGCATCTAACATGACAGGTTTTCCAAACGAATACATATCTCTTGGTCCTTCCATTTTTGTTGTCTTCTCGGATCTCAAACCAGTTTTTAGATTTACTCTAAATTTTGGTTACCAGCTCTGATACCAATTGAAAACTTGTAGAAGACAACTTGATGTATTGATAATTCAAAGAGACCAAAAATATAAAAAACAATATTCGTTTATTTACTTGTCAATCTTTAAGTACATTTGCCAGCCTTTACAATGTACCAAAGATCTCCACGGATAACTCCCCCTGAGTTAGATGTAAATACAACATCTATTGTTTTTCTCCTCGCAGTACAATATCTATCTAAGTACACTTAAAACCTTAGAACTCTCTCTTTCTCTGTTTCGTAACTTCAGCGATATCACCCAGATTCGTTAACCTTATTTTTCTTTTTAGGTTAACTTATCTGTCTTCAACTCGGCTCAGCAACCCTCCCGGTTCTTCAGCCGCGCCGTCTTGCTGATTTTTCTTCAGCATTGAATCCGCCAGATTCAACTTGACTCCTCCTTCTTCTCCTTGATCTTCTCGTTGACTTCCTTCAGTTTCTCCTGATTTGAATTTGTGTTGCTTGAATATCTCAACTACCTGAAATAACCATTTTACTCTGCAATCCTATTTTTATTGCATTAACATTATCAATGATGTTATAGAAAGAGGGTGTTACAGTTCAAGTGACATAAAAATGTGATGCTAGAAAAATGAGTTCATTGAAGAAAAGCGAAACATGAGAATTCATCAATAACCCGAATAACCATAAGATAATTGGTCGTAAATATATTTTAAAATAAAAATTTGATTCCAGAAATTGAAGATTCAAGATATAAAGCAATGTTAGTTACAAATGGATATTCACAAATTAAGTGAGATTATCAAAAGGTCTTTTCACATGTGGTAAAACATGTGTCTATACGTTTACTGTTTTCTCTAGTAGTGTTTTCTAACCATGAGATAGAATATATTGACATGAAAATAACATTTCATGGAAGTCTTGAAGAACAAATTTGTATGCAATGACCAAAGAATTTATTGACAAAACAAATGTCGAGAAAATACATTTGTTGAAAAATATTTATATAGATTAAAGCAAAGCCTATTTCAATGGAAGAAGAGATTCAACACTGAGGAATGTTAATTGCGGCTAAATCTTAAGTATTTTCTACATGGATGACATGTTAATTGCGACTAAAAACATTGAGGAATCAACAACATCAACGTTTAATATATTAAAGAGTTTGATATGGAAGATCTAGGACAAGCAACTAACATTCCTGCGAAGGGCATATCGAGGGAAACATTTAATTTGACGCAGAAGCGATACCTTGAGAAAATAGTGATTGTATTTGGAATAAATGCGATTAAATTGGTTCAAATGCCTTTGGGAGCTCTTTTCAAGCTTACAACGCGGAAAGAAGGACATGATCCAGAAATGGATTGTACCCTACACAAACGTTGGTGGATGCATAATGTATGCAAATGTGAAGTCCCGTCCAAATCTTGCCAATAGGATTGAAGTAGTGAATAGGTATATGAGCAAACCTACAAAAGAATATTATACAACGGTAAAATAGATACTCAGATTTCTTAAGGAGCGAGTGACACAAAACTGATGTTTACACAACATAATGAATTTAAAGTTGAAGATTTTAGGACTCATATTTTGCATCGGATTTTGATAAACGACATTCAATTTCGAGGCATGTATTTATAGCAGAAGTGATACAATAAATTGGAAATCGAGTCTACAACACATTGCTGCAAAAGAGGGTATATAATTGGAATGACTTGTAGCAAAATTGGGTTTCCATAAAGAGGTAGTGGAAGATTAACAAAGTACAATTTGTTTGTCAAATAACCTTACGTTTCAAGAGAGGATGAAACATATTGACGTAAAGCTACATTTCGTAAGTGATTCAAAAAAGATAGTAATTCTTGGTTCAAGTCATCTTCTCGTTCTTCAATGTATGCTCCAATCGTTGTAAAAAAGATTGGTTCATTTTGTGTATCATCTCTTCTTCGTCTTTATTACGTTTTTGTCTTTGAAATCCTTAAATCCTTACATTACCTTCCTAGTCAGGACCAACATTACCTTGCCTGATTTTGCTCATTTCAGCCATCTCGTATGATTGATGAATTGGAACGTAGAAGCATTGCTGATTTTGTGACAGTGAATGGCGCCCTTCACAACTGCAACTTACACGGCCGTTTTCACCTACATTACATTGTAATTTTCCCCACATATGAGCAAACGCTATTTGGAAGCGGTCACAAGATATGTTGCGACAAGGACGAGGAAGAATTCGAGTGGAAGAATAGGCAGACAGCAGAGATATCGTCCACAGCGACTCCTCGTCTCTTCTTCTTCCACGCACGAACCGCGTGTTCAACAAGACGCTTAGCCGCCTTAGGCCGCTCAGCCGTTGATGATACTATCTCCACGGCCTCCTGATTTGATATCACATCCCATACCTTCATTTCAACAAAAAGAATGAACCGTCACGGATCAATAACCTACGATGGTTTGATCGAGTTTTGATGCTTACCCCATCAGTGGCCAAGATGACAAACTGGTCTCTGGTGGTGATATGCCTTTGTGTGACTTCAGGGACTGAAACAAGTCCGTACTCTTTGATACAGTAGTCTCCAAAGGCTCTGGACATTGCCAGTCCCGGTGACTCCTCGTCCGGTAGCCACACTCGGTGCACTCCAGGCTCGTCGTGGAGGCAGAAAACTCGGCCATTGCATCCCACTATCCGCTCCTCCTCCTCTGTTTTGCACCAGAAACAAAAGCTAAGAAACTTCAGCTGAAAATGCTTCAAGTTTGTTGATTTAGCAATTTCTTATTACATGATTTGGAAGAAGGATATGTTTATATATGGATTTGTCCAAAGGTTTATGGCGGATTTGAGAGACTCACGAGGCAAATTGGGTTTGAAATCGATGGTGAGCTGATCCGCGACCAAGCTTCCTTCATCAGACAGTGTAGCCAGTACAGCACGAGAATCGCCTACGTTGGCTACATAAATAAGTTCACCCTTGACACAAACGAAAACAGATTATCAGATCTTTACCATTGAAATCTGTCAACCAGAATGTTTTCTGATATTTTGTTACCAGGTTCTTACCTGTTTGACAATGGTAAGAGCTGTCGTCCCGCTGTAGAAAGAATCGATCTTTCGATGACGCTCGAGCTCTCGATCAACCGTGGCACACGTCTTGAGGTATGAATGTTTCCATATGTTGAACCGCTTGAGCCTTTTGTCAGATGCATCGAGGTTGAGTTCAGGGTCGAGTGCGGTTTGAGCAAGAGTCTCCTGCCAGTTGCAGAGCAAGGACGAAGGCAAAGACTTTCGTACTTGTTTGGCCACAAAATGACCCCACGGGCCGTGTCCATCAAATATCCCGCAGAAGAGCATGTCTTCTTGGCACCCAAATTCCTGCAGAGACGTCAATGTGGCATCAGTTAAACCTCAATGACCCAATAGATAAATTTCTAATGTTACCTCCCACACAATGGCGCAATCTTGGTTAACTCCTTTTTCGCCACGTTTGGAAAAAACTGAAGCCAAGTTGTTGGAGCCATCCGCATAAACGTAACCAGAAGAGCTCAGAATCAACTCATTCCTCTTTGCCTCTCTCACCATTTCATCCGCCACCTCCCTTTGATCGCTGTTGCCATTGTTGCTCCTAACCTTCTTGATCGATAAGGATCGTACTAAGCCGTGGAACATGGATGAAAAATGTCCCATTTCAAGCAGAGATCAATGTGTAGGAGAAAGATTCTGGTTTTCTCGAGAAGTTTCTCCCGTCTGTGTTGCTGAACTTGAACCTGGAAACTTTAAAAGAAGGTTCAGATACTTATAGAGGATTAATGAGATCAACATCTGATTATGTGTGAGTGTAAATAGATATTATAAAAAGCAAGAGGGATTATATATATTCTCGAGCAGAGCAGCGTAGTGTACAACTTAGTTTCATTTACTCTGCCATTTTGCCAGATATTCTTTTCCCGGAAAACAAACAGGGAGTAGAGAGGATGATTAGTTTTTACGATGATCATGTGTTAAAAAAGGGAAGTGATAATCCAGAGATTTTGATTAAATCCATATTATGATGTCATTATGATCTCACACAAAGGGTAGATCAATTTATTTCTCTAAGTAACAAAATCTGAGAACTTGAGAAGGAAAGGAAATCAAGTTGAACAATTTGAAGATTCTCTTTGCTTTTCCGGGAAACTTAGCAAAAAAATTCGATATCTGAGAAAATCTGGAAATCTAGAAAAAACAAACACAAACCCTACTCAGATTTGCTTTAGAAATTCATCCGCCTTTTGGATTTAAACAATAAAATGTATGAACTTTTCAGATTCAAACATGAACATAAGGCAATACCCAGTTCAATCGACAGAACTTCATTTCCCTAAAGTCGCACACGAGACTAAAAAAGTAAACATTTGAAAATTTTATAATATTTTCATACTGAACTCGGAAAAAATCGTATATATTATACAAAATTTGCTGAAGCCCGTATAGTTTCTTATCCTCCGAAATTAAAAAGTTGATTTTCAAAAAAAAAAAAGATCCAAAATCCAGATCAACGAAAAAGCGCAATCCATCAAAGGGTTTTCTGGAAGAGACGTGAAACTTTTTTTCCTTCTCATCTTTCTCTGGTTTTCCTACTAACCAAACAGACTGTCTCAGAAGATTTAAGAAATCAGATAACAAAATAAACAGATGCGTAAATATTTTCTGAGCGCTCTGCAAAATTTTATCCTTAAATATGAAAATTTGGGATGTCTTAATATTGAAAGCAAGTTAACATTAAATATATATTTACCTTACCAGTTTTCTTTTTAGCATATGATTCAGAAAAGAACTAAGATGTACTAAAAAACTTGAAATGAATCAAATATTGGTAACCCAACAGAGGTAAGAAAAAGAAAGCAGAACCCAACAGAGGGTTGCCGGAAAAAAATGAAACATTTTCTCTCTCATCTTCATTTTCTTCCCTTTCGATCGTCGTTTTCTCTCACGCATTCTCATTTCTCAGTAACCAAACATATCCGTTGTTGGGAAACAGAGGAGAGAGAGAGAGAGAGAGAGAGAGAGAGAGAGAGAGAGAGAAGAGAGAGACCTTTTATAAGGGATCAGATGAAAGACAACATACACCGAGAATATGACGTAAGCTTGAAGAAACTGACGTAACACACACCGGAGAAGAAGCAAATGAAGAGTGACAGAGGCTCACAATCCATTTTTTATGCTCCAAAGAGTAAAAAATAATAATATTCCAACAAAAAAATTATGTAGAAAAGGATATCAAGAAAAAAAATTCTGATTTTTTCTCTTTCTTTCTTTTTTTTTTTTATCATTGTGATCCTCTTTCGTCTATCTTGTGGTAGGAGGACAAACGAAGCACAAGGACACTGTCCTTGATCGTAAGGATACATATAAAATTATCAATAATATTTGTATTTATTTATATGCAACTAATTCACTAATATTAATTTAATATGGTTCTTAATTTATCGGAGGTAGATCAATCGGTTCATTATAAATAAATTGTAGCATTTAATTCTGTCTAAATATATAATCACAGAATATTTAGATACGCATCATATAAAATTTTAATAATAGTGATGAATATGTTCAATTAATATTCTGTTTAGGAAGAATAAAAAATCCATGTGTATGCCATATTTTAATAATAATGTTATATACAGTTGGATTTAATTATTATATTAATGTGTATGCCATGATTGAGGATTGGATTGAATTGAATTCCAGTATACATATGTTCATAAACACCTTGTTATAAGGTGATATTACTCATTTTTTGTTTTAAATTTATTATCCTTTCATTTTTTAACGTATTATATATATATACATATATACACAACTAATACACCTTTATTCATCTTATAGCAACAGAACAAAAAATTATGGTATTATCAATGATCTTATAATATTCAATAACGTTTAGCATAATTCTAGAATTACAAGTTCTTTCGATACTCTTGGTGTAATTTAGTATCAAACATTTGCATTGTATATATATATATACATATATATAATGGGTTAATTCATATGTAGTGAGATGATAAGTATATAAAATGTCTTTATCTCTCGTATTTGAATTCTTGAAAAAATATTCACAATAAACCCCAAAAGTCATATATATATATATATATATATGTCGCCATAGCATTATAAGTATATAAAAGTCATACATCTCAAATTTTAGAACACTAATATTTTAAGATTTGTTAGAACGTGGATAAAATAATATATATGACAAAGATATGTATTTCTCCGTAAATATATTCATAAGTTCGTTGTGTTTTGTGGAACTATGCATGCATGGGCTACGTCTCATGGTTGTGTCCCAACTGTTGGGTCAAGGGTCAAATAAAGAGCACAGCCAAAATTAAAAAAAATATATATATTATTGATAAAATTTGTATACAAGTCCAAATTTGATAGTTCACTATTTAAATTCATGTATCATCAATAATAATAATAATAATAATAATAATAATAATAATAATAATAATAATAATACTATAGTCTCAATAGGGTAACTTCAAAAATATCCTTGTAGGATTAAAACATTTCAAAAATACCCTTCCCGAAAAAGAAAAAATTTTTAATTTCAAAAGTATCCGTATAAATGTTGATATTCCCAAAATACCCCTGCGACCTTACGACCCAATTCGACCCAGCGACCCAGTCTGCGACCTTTGTCCCTCTGCGACCCTTGTTCCTCTGCGATCCTTGGACCCCTGCGACCCTTGTCCCTCTACGATCCTTGTTCCTCTGTGACCCTTGTCCCTCTTCGACCCTTGTTCCTCTGCGACCCTTGTTCCTCTGCGACCTTTGTCCCTCTGCGACCCTTGTTCCTCTGCGACCCTTGTCCCTCTGCGACTCTTGTTCCTCTGCGACCCTTGTCCTTTGCGACCCTTGGACCCCTGCGATACTAATTTATTATTTACAAATTATTTACATATAATATGAATAAAATTTCGAAAATACAGAAAATATATTGGACCCGTGCGACCCTTCCGACAATTGCGACCCTTCCGACCATTGCGACCCTTCCGACCATTTCGACCCTTTCGACTAGTCTTTTCAATGTCAGACTACTGTTTTTTCCAGGTTCTAGCTATACTTTTTATTTTACCAATGCCACATTGAAATTATTGTCTTTCTGGATTGTAGGAGTCCATTTATTTTTCGTTATAAATAGAGGAGGAAAAACCGTAAAGCTACAACAAGCACCAAATCATCTCTTGTTTCGAGTCTTTCATTCTCTCAAAAGGGCGATTTCTAACATCTAACCCTAAATTCTCTGAAAAATCCTTATTACCTTGTGACCGTTAAGGTCACATGGTCGACCCAGGGCATCGTGCTGTCTATTTGTTACTCAATGTCTTGGCAATCGTCGGACTCAGTCTATATGCAGATACACACAAGTACTTACAACGTGGATGAAACCGAAAAGCTACAACAATTTGTAGCACCGAATCATCTCTTGTTTCGTCACGAAGGTCACATGGTCGACCCAGGTCTTGGTAATCGGCGGACTCAGGCAGACATCTGTATCCGCGTTACCTAAGGTCACGGTTGGAGGTCAAATTGGAGAAGGCATTGAGTCACACACGACTCTTCTTGCGGGGAAAGGCTACGATGTGTCTTTAAAATCGGCAAATTTGACCTTTTTCTCTTTCCTTTTTTTTCTCGAACTTCTTTTTGCCTTTTTCTTTTGCTTGAACTTTTCTCTTTCCTTGTTTTAACCGTTGTGACCTTTGAGACCTTATGTAACCTTATGTAACTCTTGTGACCTTTGTAACCTTTGAGACCTTATGTAATCAATATTTAAACGTTGAAAATGTCTTATTTTGCATCTATTGTTCGTAAGATTATGAAAGAAGTCGAATCAATATACAATCTTCGAAAATATTATACGGAAAAGGAAATATAATATCGCATAATATTATACAATCTTCGAAAATATTCCAGATTTAAATAAGATATCAGAAAATATCCAGAATATCTCATAGAATATCATCAGAACAACTTTTGTGACCTTTGTAACCCATGCGACCCTTGCGATCCATGCGACCCTTGCGACCTATTATCCCCATGCGACCCTTGCGATCCATGCGACCCTTGCGACCTATTATCCCCATGCGACCCTTGCGATCCATGCGACCCTTGCGACCTATTATCCCCATGCGACCCTTGCGATCCAATCTATTGGTTTCTTCTTCCTCGTCAACCCACAAGAAGAAATCAATAGATTGGAGCTCAAGTTCCAAGTTTTATTTAGAGGATAGTGATGGAAATAAGATGACGCAAACGATTAAATTTGCTTGTTCCTCCTCTTTCTGGCTTTTTTTTACTCTTCATCTTCATGTTCTTCTTCTTAAACCACTTTCTGACCTTTGTAACCTTTGAGACCTTATGTAATCAATATTTAAACGTTGAAAATGTCTTATTTTGCATCTATTGTTCGTAAGATTATGAAAGAAGTCGAATCAATATACAATCTTCGAAAATATTATACGAAAAAGGAAATATAATATCGCATAATATTATACAATCTTCGAAAATATTCCAAATTTAAATAAGATATCA
>CM071873.1:7991711-8011609 GCA_036759665.1 Gynandropsis gynandra
AACTATTTACACTTATTGACGCCATTGAAGATTGACTTGTGCTCTCTTCGCCAGTGATGCTGCTGATTCTAGCCATTTTCCTTCTCGCCAACTTCAAATCGTTCCCTCTCAAGTTCGACATCACTTATTTCTTTCTTGCTATCAACTTTTAAACAGGTTTCACGGCGAAAAACTGTTCGGCTTTCTCGTTTTCGGCAGTTTTTCACGTCGAAAAACTGCCGAACTTCCATTTTTCCACGTTCGAACATTAAGGGCAAATTTGTCTTTTCTTCAGTTTTTTTTTCGGATTTAATAATTATTTTGGGGAAGGGTATTTTTGAAGTGGTTTAGCCCTATAAAGTTATTTATGATATTCCGCCGCCTCAATAATTAACTCAATTGAAGGAATAAAAGTATTGCAAAATAAATAAAATAATATTAAAACTAAAATTGAGAGAGAGCGAATCCAATCGTCAACAGTATTCCATTTCCACTACTCATAAACCAGAAATGTATTTGAAAATTCTTCAAGATAATTATGAGAATTTTTAATTGTTCGGATATATAATTATTGAATCGAATAGAAAAATTGTACGAAGATTTCGCTTATACATTTATGGAAATTCGAAATTACATGATATATATATATATATATATATATCCTTTTAGCGGTTGATCTATCTGTATTATAATATGTTAGATTGTTACTATAATGTTGTCACTGGTTATTACTTCTATTAGAGATTGCGTCATATGATTTTTGTGGCAAGTATATCCCCGCATGTCGACGATATATACAGATCAAAAAAAATTTGTAGACAATACGTGTACGCGTATATATGTTTGTACTCATATCTTATATATCTACTACATGTAAAACATTATCAAGTATATACATGCTCGTATAAAATATATTTTTCCATCATGTTCTAGTTGCAAGTGACACAAGACTATCAGAAGATTTTTATACTATTTTTTCACTCTCATAAAGGTTTATTTGCTTAATACAAAAATCTCTATCATTATTGATATAAAACAGAAAAGATGTTTTAAGATAATATATATGGTAGAGATGAATGACCTCGTTAGAGGTAATCGAATTATATATTATACACGTGATTCTTATATTATATATTTTATAAATTATTATTTATATCTCAAATATTATATATTGCGCGCCGATTCTTGTTGACTGCTCGTCTATTGTTGTTGATTGCTCGTCAATTGTTGTCAGGTGTCACGTAATATTTGTTCGTATTGCATTATTTATTACGCCATTATTCTTCTATTATTTTCGTTTTACCCTTGGAAAAAGTTGAATGTTGTGATGTCATTCCTCCAAGACCGAAAATACGACATTCGTACGACGTAATTTGCTATAAAATAAATTGTCATTTTCAATATTAAAGAATATAAACTTCTAAATTATATTAAATATTTATAAATTTATTTCGAGATATAACTCGTTGTATTCTTCTTGACTTAGAAAAAGTTGTGATATGTCATCTCTCGGCCGAATTTGAGACACCCATTCTGATGGTATACCCTGAACATCATTATAAACTTGATTTGCTATAGCATTTACGCATGAACCATCAGTCTTTTATGTGTACGCTCGAGCAATTCAATATATGATGGTTTTGTGTCTTTCTTTTTCACCTTTAACAAATTACAAACATATACATTATATATATATAATTAAAATGTCAATTTTGTAATTTTTTTGAAATTCTAAAAATCGTGTCATTTGTTCGTATACTACCACGAACGAGAGGGATATAAGAGTATGAGCACTCATCTCGTAATATTCTCTATCAGAATGGTGAGATTAACTTGCTCTATCGCTTATTTGTTTAAAATTGGGATCAACCCAATAAACACACATTTTTTCCCAAATGTTGGAAGCCAACCACATTGGGTTTTCCTTGTTCTCTCGATCATGTTTAATTTTGTTGACAAGAGATTTCAGTCTAATTACTGCAATCCGTTCAAATTCGGACTTTACTAGTCCGATAACCCTAGGATTCCAATAAAAGTTTGACTGAAAAAAGAATGAATTAATAAAACTATTTTATTAAATTTGTTATAAATAATTATGATTAAAAACACACCACAAAGGTTTTCCACCAACAGTCTTTTACTTCAGGATGAGCGTCCATAATATGATCGATCAAAAACAACTTTCATCGTCTTTGTTATATAACGAGAAAATTGATCATATCCAAACCTATAAATCAAGCCTGAATCAGATTCATATATATTAATTAATTACAAATTAAGTTTAATTTATTAATATATATCGTTGTATGTCATTTTCACGACTACGATCTACACGCTGGAGCTTGCATCTTTCCTCATCCGTTAATAAGAATTTTTTCACTGTTGGTTTGTGATGCATTTTGAGGTGTTCATGGCTCGACTGGTGGAGACATTGCCTGATAATACAGAAACAACATAAATTGCACTGATCCAGAATTCTGAAATAGAGTCGGATTCACAAAATCCAAAATCCCAACTTGGAGACTCCACCTTGTTGTGGAGGAGATTACCCATTTGTACATTCTTTAGAATGAGAACGTGATCTGGAACTACCACCTCTTCCAAAGAGGCATGTCAAATTTTAAAGTTTTGATTAGAATTTTAATACTTTCAAATATCAATTTTATATTAATGCAACGAGATCGTTGACAATGCAACGAGTCCTCAACAAAATTGTTCTCAACATTACAAAAATGTCGTGTTGGGACAACAATTTTGAAGATGCGGTACTGATTAGTGACCCCTTAAAGGTTAATGAAACCATTGACAACACCACATGAAACAATCAAGACACACATTCAGACGAAACTTCACACACACCTTTGGACGATCGGGATGACCGAGATGCACATTCAAACAGATGACCTCCTTCGGACGGTCAAGATGCATACTCAGACGAATAGCCACCTTAGAGCGGACAGAATGACAAAATAATTAAATGGAAAATTTAAAATGAGAATTTTAAGGGATACATGCCAAATGGACACAAAGGCAGACGATTGAATAAATGGACGAGCGCAAAGGCAGATGGCTCAACGAATGAACATCTAGTTGATGGATTATATTCTACGATGATGAGAATTTGCAACGGAGATGGAGGAGAGATGTTTGAAATCCGAATTTATAACAATTTACAGACGGAGATTGAATCTCTCCCATAAAACTGTCTGTTTTTGCGAATGGGTTGCCCTATGGATATGTAATTTGATTAGAGATTAATACATCCGTGATAATAGAATGATTGCAGATGGCTGCTTCTCGTGCCACGTATGGACGGATAATGTAATCAATTGTCCGCAATTTATCCACAAATGCGGACGAGCTATTCGATCGTCCGTAATCCATCTATCATCCGGACAATCCATTTATGTGTCTGTAATCCTTCTGTGAATGCGAATGGATTGTATTAGCGTGTAATTTTTCTCTAGGTCCAAAATATAAAAATTTAAACCAATATCATTTACAATATATAGTTAATTAAAGCATGTTTATAGATAAAATATTTAACATTCATTAAGATAGTTATATTATAAAATAAGATTACACATAAAAAATTAATATGAATCATCTTCAAAGTTAAATAATTCTTTTGTCAATTCTTATGTTTTTAAATTAGATTCAAATTCTTATTCTTCTTCTATCGCTTCAACTAATTTATCTTCCTTTGTTTCAATGCCTTCGATTTCTCCATAAGAAATTTCTTCAACAATCATTACATCAACTTAAACAATGTTGGTAGTTTTTCTTCATCGCCAGTTGTTAGTTTTCGGTATTGTCGATATATTTACTCCTTGAAAGTAACTTCATTGCGACATCCCAACTAGAATATCTTCTAGTCTGTCGATAAGTCGAAGCTTTAGATTTTTCCAATACGGTAGATTCTAAAATATTTTTTTTCTACCAACCATGAGTAATTTTATAGCTACCAATTCTCGGATAATTTTTTCATCCACAATCAATACTCCTAGGAACATCCAAAACAAGAAATCGCTCATATAAAATCTCTTCAAAGGTCAAAACTGAAGGAGGAGACTTTCACACAACTAATTTCTTGTTATGTCGTAATGTGTCATCAGTAGGAAGAAAACACTGATAAGAATCAAAGAAATTGGTCTTTCGTCCATGTTTCTACTAAAAGCATTCATCCATTCCATACGGACAAACCAATCAGCCATGCATTGTCCATCCGTATAACATACCATAAGCTGAGAAATCACTTATTGTCCATATAAGAGCACATCGTAATATAAAATGTTGTCGCCATGAGACACCATGCGCTTGAAATCCTTCCCATAAATCTTTCAATTCTTCAATCAATGGTTGAATAAATACATTCAAACTTCTTTTAGGATGATTCGGCTCGAGAATCAGTATTGTTAAGAACAAAAACTCCATTTTCATGCACATATTTGGTGGTAAATTGTACAGTTTCATATTAACAGTCATACTAAATAACTTCTCCTATATATCCCAATTACATTAAAATCATCAGTGTAAACATCTAAATAAACATTTCGACTCTCAGCTGCAAAGTCAGGATATACCTTGTTAAAGTGTTTTCACGCCTCACCATCTGAGGAATGACACATTTCTCTATCACGAGTCACGTGTTCAGCATGTCATCTCATGTCGCTTGCGATCTTCTCAAATTAATACAATCTATTGATTATGTCTGTAATTGGTAAAATATCACATACGATGATATGGAATCAATTTTATATCCGTTGTCAAATATAACATATTTTATGCAAAATCGACAATTAGTTAAGTCTGATGCTCTTTTCAAAAAATTATGCAATTGTCTTGACAAATATCAATCTTTTGATATGGCAATAAACCCAAGGATCTCATCATCTTTTTGTTTCATAATATGACTCTACTTCATTGTTATCTTTATGCAAATAATATTTTACTAATTGTAATATAAAATCCATGCAACTCTTAGAAAGATTATTTTCTATTTTCAAATTCATCAAACGTGCAAACAAAGACAATTGTAAAAGTCTCATTATACACGCATCATAAAGTGGATGTCTGACACTTTCTAATATTTTGCACCATTTTTTACGCATCTCAAATAGCGCATTATGTATAATACCCCTACTAAAATCTTCCACAACATTATTAGGTCATGGTCCAAAATTCTCTTTGTGAGATAACCACATGAAGTAATTCAAATTTAAACAAGTTAAATAAAGATGATTTCACGCGATTATCTCGTTAACAAATTTTTATTTTTGTGTTAACGCATGACAAACTAACTTACCGGGTTCTTTGTAAACTTTTTTGATTTGTCTTCATTGTCATAAAATGTGTAACGCTTTCCATAACCTTTGATACACCTTGAGTTTCAGAATAAATTCTTCTATACATCCATTGTCTAGAAATAAAAGTATTCAATTTCGATGATAATGTCATTGTAATAAGAAACAATAAGATTATATGGAGTATAATGTTTGATAATTTTGTGTAGAAAATGAATGTAGGTGTGAGTGATTTATCTAAGCAATTTTTCAAACTGATTAAGGACGGATTAGAGAATAAAATCAACGGTTTTCGACGAGTCTTTCGTAAACCGTCCTAGATACCGGACGATCGGAACATCTGTCCACAATTGCACACGGGATTGTGTCCTGTTCCGAATCCATCTGTAATTTCGGATGGATTTTGGACGATGTTTCCGTCTGCAAATTCTTGGACGGATTACAAACGGATTCCTCTTTCGTCCACAATTCGTACGGAAATTTTTGAACAATGGAATCCGTTAAAAAATTTCATTTAGAAATTATAATTTTCTTGTAGTGTATTGAATTTAACGACTGAAAAATTATATTTACATTGTTCTCGAATCTTGATCATATAATAATAATAATAATGATAATAATAATAATGATAATAATAATAATGATAATAATAATAATAATAATAATAATAATAATAATAATAATAATAATAATAATAATAATAATAATAATAATAATAATAATAATAATAATAATAATAATAATAATAATAATAATAATAATAATAATAATAATAATAATAATAATAATAATAATAATGATAATAATAATAATAATAATAATAATAATAATAATAATAATAATAATAATAATAATAAAATAGCAACATGGGAAATATCAATTTGTGGACAACTATATATATTAGTTGATGTGTAAAGTCAAAATCAAGGACTTTGTTGTTCCTTTGGACATGACAAGCAAATCCGAGGAGGTTCCATGCTATGCTATGATATTCGTACGCCTAATTTGAAGATTATTTTGTTACTAATTTGGATATTATTGAATGACTGTTGTTTATATAACTAGACCTGGTGTATTTTCGAACATTCAAATTTTATATAATATTGATATTTATATATATATATATGTATATATTAATATTTGATATTATTATTTACATTTATATATAAATTTCCAACATCCAAATATCCAAAAAAATTTGATATTTATCGAATACTTTGTTTCAAATTTTATTCTAAAAATGTTTTTAAAAAACCGATAAAATGTTCTTCAACTAAATAAAATTGATATTATCTAATATATAATTATCATCGAAATTCAACATTACACAAAAGAATAATCTATAAAACAAAATACTAAAATATCATATTAATCCCCAAATTAATAATTTAGATTTTAAGTTTTTGTGATGATTTTATTAACTCACCTAAACAAAATAACATATAAATTATGTTAAATTTTAAAAACATATTGAGATTTAAGTTTTATATTTTGATTACTACAATTAAATGTTTTAAATTTTATTTTTATATAACCTTTGAGATAATTGTTTTACTATTTATATTTTAAATTGTCCAATATCTATTTTAACTATTTGTTTAATTTATCGGATATTTGAATTTTCGATTTAAATACAAATCATATATTAATATGTTGAAATTTTTTTATTTTTATTAATCTTTTGTGTCGAATATTTTGTTTATTTCTACAAAATCTTTATTTTTTTTGTTAGTAATGAAATTATCTAAAGAAAAAAGTCAATGACATTTATAACTTTTTTATGCTCAGTTATTTAATAATATTAATAAAATTTTCGTTTATAATTATTTTATTAGGTTACCTAGAGCTTTTCCACTGTATGAATATTTTATGTAATTAGTATATCTTAGAATATTTCCCAATGGTATCAATAACAATTTAAATTTAATAAACAAAATTAAAGTCCTCAACAAGAGACATACTATGCCAGAGAATGGCTAACCAAAACGCGTAAAATTGAGAAAAAATATAATAAATTAGGTAACTGTTTAAATCACGTATAATTATAGTCCGAATAATTAAATACAAAAAAATTAAAAGTTTATCCATTAAGCTTGCGCAAAACTTTTGTTTTTCACCTTTTTTTTATTATCATTTTCCAAATATTAGAGCCGACATGTTTACGGCAAACGTGCAAAATCTGATTTTACCAAATTTAGAATATGAATTAAATAATCCAAAAAGATTATTTCTCGAACGGGTAAAAAAGCTATAGTAGAACAAAACCATCTTCACGCACAAAAGTACTTGTATAACCACGCTACCACGTAACGTAAAATAATATAATGATAAATGTAACGTAATAAAATAAGAAATCTAAAATTTTGGATTTTTTTAATTATGATAAAGCCAACGAGTTTTGTACACAATTCCTTTTAAGTATATATATAAAAACAGTTACTATGAGTGATAAAACCCTGTTAATATACATGTGAATATGTGTAGCCATAAAGGCTACGTTCAATCTAAAGCGGAAAATCGATTGATTGAATCAATTATTTTGAAAAACAGTCTATTTTCTTCTTAACTTTATCATTTTAATTTTATTTCTCCTTAAATTTTTATATTCATCTTATTCCCTTCTAAACTATCGTTATTCATCCTATTATCTATGAATTTTAAAAATTCATCCGATTTCTCATTCTTTTAATTCCCCCCCTCCCCCCCCCTCCCCCCGAACTATATGAATTCTAGCATATTTCCCCCGAACTATATGAATTCTAACAAAATGATAAAAAAATATAACATGATGTTCAATTACACAATAAGTTCATCATTACTATTAGAGAAATCATATACAATTTTTTGTAATTGTTAGAATTTAAAATATTTTTATTTAATATTTGAATATAAAAAATTTAATAATACATTAAAATTAAAGAAAATTTGTTACTTTTAAAGAAATCATATAGTTCAGGGAGGAATAGGCTAGAGTTTATATAGTTCATGGAGGAATAGACTAGAAGTTATATAGTTCGGGGGAGGGGGGAATAGACTATAGTTTATATAGTTTGGGGGGAATATGCTAGAATTCATATAGTTCGGGGGAATATGCTAAAATTCATGTAGTTCGGGGGAGAATAGGCTGGAATTCATAGAATTCGGGGGGAAATAGACTGTTTTAAAAATATTTAACAAAAAAATTAACGGAAACATTTCAAATAAAAATTGAAATTTATTAAATATCCATATATTCCATCTTAAAGCCCTATAATCATTTTTTATTTGTCTCTTTCTTTAAAAATATTTTTAAAAGTTAATCTAAAATATAATTATACAAATAAAATATAAGATTTTAAAG
This sequence comes from Gynandropsis gynandra, assembly GCA_036759665.1. NCBI lineage: Eukaryota > Viridiplantae > Streptophyta > Magnoliopsida > Brassicales > Cleomaceae > Gynandropsis > Gynandropsis gynandra. The sequence goes on from CM071873.1 coordinate 8,000,334, forward strand.
TATTAGTTTAGTTAATTTTATAATTTAATGGATATAACTAAACAAAGTAAATTTATTCGTTATCTTTAAGTTGTATTGGGAGGCAGTGAAGTTGCAATGGGAGAGAGTAGTAGATGAAAAAAAATGATTTTTATCGAATACAAGGAATTATTTTTAGGTCAAACCTTTAATTTAGCTGAGGAATTCAAGGATGTTGTGACCGAAATAGTGTTGAATGCGAGGAAGAACGTAGGATTCAATCGATGGGATAATGATGCTGTTAGTGCTATATGCTTTGAGGTAGGTTGTAAATGGTGGGTTTATTGTTCTATGGAACACAATATTTGGACAATAAAATCATACATTATGGAACACACTTGTGAGCCGAAAAGAGAGTACAAGTTACTGAAAATACCTTTGATAGCGAAGAAGTTCCAAGATGATTTAAGAGTGGATCCGAATATGAAGCCATCAAAGATGCAACAGATTATAAAGGAAAAATATAAATTGATTGCATCTCTTAACCAATGCCAAAAAGCGAAGAAACAAGCATTGGAGCTTATTCAAGTTGAAAAGAATGCACAATTTGGTAGGTTTAGGGATTACAAACTTGAAATTTTAAGTTCAAATCCTAATTCTTCAGTAGAAGTACAAACCATCCGAGGTAGGGAAGGCAATGAGATATTTGATCGGTTTTATGTGTGGTTTAAAGCTTTGCATTGCTCATGGTGAAAATCTTGTAGGCCTATAATTGGTTTAGATGGATGTTTCCTCAAAAGTTCTATTAAAGGTCAGATTTTGTGTGTTGTAGGATGGGATGACAATAACCAAATTTATCCTATTACTTGGACTGTTGTACAACTTGAAAATACGGAATAGACTATAGTTTATATAGTTTGGGGGGAATATGCCAGAATTCATATAGTTCGGAAGAATAGACTAAAATTCATAGAGTTCGGGGGAGAATAGGCTGGAATTCATAGAGTTCGAGGGGAAATAGACTGTTTTAAAAATATTTAACAAAAAAATTAACTGAAACATTTCAAATAAATATTGAAATTTATTAAATCTCAATATATTCCATCTTAAAGCCCTATAATCATTTTTTAATTTGTGTCTTTCTTTAGAAATAATTTTAAAATTTAATTTAAAATATAATTATATAATAAAATATAAGATTTTAAAGTATTAGTTTAGTTAATTTTATAATTTAATGGATATAACTAAACAAAGTAAATTTATTCGTTATCTTTAATGTATACCTATTTATTAACATGGATTTCAACTAATTAAATCTAAATATAAAAAAATTAGGAAAAACAACCTATTTTTCCCTCCATTTTACTGCTTTAGTCCTATTCTCCCTCCATTTTAATCCTCATTCTATTCTTCCCTCAATTTTTAGCCCTCATCCTATTCCCCCCGGATTATCTATATTCAGCCTAAAATCCCATCCGTTAAGTCAATGTTAAGAAAACGTTAATTAAAAGACCTAAAAATCCAAATTTATAAACTGATCCGAAATTGATTAAATTGGTTCAAAATTGAAATATTAATCCGAAATCATTTATCGGTTTCACCAGACCGACCACTATAATAAACTAGAATTTAAAACAAAAAACCTAATATTTTATTCAATCATTCATCCATTGTCGTTCTGTCTCTCCCGTTGCCGTCGTCGCTCTTACCGTCGGTGTCGTCGCTCTTTCCATTGGCGCTCTGTTCGTCGCCGCTCTGTTCATCTTCAGCCATTGGCGCTCTGTTCATCTTCAGCCATTGGCGTTTGTCCTTTGCGTCCGTACTCTTTCTTTAAGCATTGCATAGCTTGTGATAACTCTTCAGGAGTTCCAATCACATTTAAATTGAACCCGGCTCTACAATCCATCCGAGGAACAAGTACTATGATAACCCGCCCGTCTAGGTCTGAACCCGACTCTACGATCCTCTGTCCGTTGCGTCCGTCTTCATCCATTGCAGCTCTATCCGTCTTCATCCATTGCCACTCCCGATCAGCCATTGTCGCTCAGCCACTCTGTCCGTCTTCGCTCAGCCATTGCCGCTCAGTCACTCTGTCCGTAGCCGCTCAGCCATTGTCGGTTGCTCTGTCTGCCATTCTCTATTCATTGTCCGTGTTGGGTTGCTTTTCGTTATTCTCTATCCGTCACAGCTACATACACGATCACAGACAGACACAATGGACTCTCCGTCACGGTACAATAGTTTTGGTTTGCAAATTTATTATTATCGGAATCATATGTGTTGTTTTGGGTTGAAATTGTGATTTGTTAACATTTTTTACAGATACAATCGCGATGTTGATTCTGAATATGTCGGCATTTTTGAATCTCGAATTGAAATAGGTATTTTTCATGACGAAATTTACTTGGATAGTGATGGAAGAACCGAGGGTTGTTTCGGATGAGAAAAATTCGGATGAGAATGATGATGAAGTTGCATTGGGAGGCAGTGAAGTTGCAATGGGAGAGAGTAGTAGATGCAAGAAAATGATTTTTATCGAATACAAGGAATTATTTTTAGGTCAAACCTTTAATTCAGCTGAGGAATTCAAGGATGTTGTGATCGAAATAGTGTTGAATACGAGGAAGAACGTAGGATTTAATCGATGGGATAATGATGTTGTTAGTGCTATATGCTTTGAAGTAGATTGTAAATGGCGGGTTTATTTTTCTATGGAACACAATATTTGGACAATAAAATCATACATTATGGAACACACTTGTGAGCCGAAAAGAGAGTATAAGTTACTGAAAATACCTTTGATAGCGAAGAAGTTCCAAGATAATTTAAGAGTGGATCCGAATATGAAGCCATCAAATATGCAACAGATTATAAAGGAAATATATAAATTGATTGCATCTCTTAACCAATGCCAAAAAGCGAAGAAACAAGCATTGGAGCTTATTCAAGTTGAAAAGGATGCACAATTTGGTAGGCTTAGGGATTACGAACTTGAAATTTTAAGTTCAAACCCTGGTTCTTCAGTAGAAGTACAAACCATCCGAGATAGTGAAGGCAATGAGATATTTGATCGATTTTATATGTGCTTTAAAGCTTTGCAATGCTCATGGAGAAAATCTTGTAGGCCTATAATTGGTTTAGATGGATGTTTCCTCAAAAGTTCTATTAAAGGTCAGATTTTGTGTGTCGTAGGATGGGATGACAATAACCAAATTTATCCTATTACTTGGACTGTTGTACAAATTGAAAATACAGATAATTGGTATTGGTTCATTACAAAACTTAAGGATGAGATGTGTCTTGGTTCAGGTGAAGGATTAACGATCATATCTGATAGACAAAGAGTAAGTTAATTTATTTATTTTTCAAAATCCAATGAATACTTTATTAAATTGTTTTTTTAATACATTTTCAGGGATTGTTGAATGTGATGGAACAAACTTTGCCAAATGTAGAACATCAAATGTGTTTAGGGCATATAATCTCCAATCCCAAGAAGAATCACAAGGCTAAAGGTATGAAACATTTTATGTGGAATATAGCTTTAAGTTATAATAAGGCGGATTTTTATGCTAATTGTGAGAAGTTTAAGAAGTTTAATAAATCGGCCTTTGATGATTTGATGAAGACTAGTCCACAACATTGGTGCCAGGCATTCTTTAGACGTGATTATTGTTGCAGTGATTTGCACAACAATATGGCTGAATCATTTAATAATAGTATTATCATTGCTAGAACTAAGCCAATGGTTGAAAATGTTGGAGATATTTAGAAGACAAGCCATGGTTAGGATTGATAAGAGATCTACAATTGTTGAGAAGCACATAGGTGTACATACTCCGAAGATTATTCGATCACTAGAGAAAGCTAAGTTGAATACGAGAGGGTGTGTTTCATATCCTAGCTCGTATGAAAGATTTGAATTTGATGATGGTGGGACTTCGTATGTAGTTAACATGCAGCAACACACGTGTACGTGTCGAAGATGGAATATGACTGAAATTTGTGCCAACATGCATATTGTGTGATGATGGAAAGGCGAAAAAAATTTTGAATGCTACATTAGTGACTACTATTTTTCGTCTACATGGATAGAGACCTGATCTCGGAAATATCAAGCAATATATTTCCTAGACCACTTCACCGCAAGTATACGGTTCGCGTAGTACCAGGGTCGAACTCTTGGGACTAATGCAGCCAATCCTAAGAATATCACTAAACTAAGATGATGAGAAGTAGGTGATGGCGTGGTGAGAAATATCTAAAAAGACTAAACTAATGATGGCAACGATAGTGGGGTTTGGAAGACTTGGCGATGAAGAACACTACGAGTGTTGGGATACTGGGAATCGCATGGATGCAACGATGAAAGATCATAAACCTATCGAATTATCTTGATAACGGGAAATTCATGCTCTATTGTGAGGAATGATTCTGCCGAGCCTAAACCTCCTAACCATGAGTACGTGCAACCCTACCTTCCAGCAACGATTAACCCGTACTATGGCAGCGTTACGAGCGCAATCCTAATTCCTAAGTCGATTAACCGACCGGTCAGATTCTTATTAATCGAACTTAACCTACATCTCAACGGTTCCGGATTCATACTTTAACCTTCCATCAAAATATGAATTCCTATGTTACTGAGGGGGCAACACTAGTGTAGACGTTTACGGTGTTGATTGTAGAACCGAATATCAAGATAAATACAATAGATCTAAGCATTAACGCATAAGTTTGTACATCCGTTACAATCCGATATCCCTAACCCATAGTTGGGAATCTACTCACTCATGGAGTTTGCTATCAAAGAAGATGACATAACCCTAAACAAGATAACCCCTAGGAAACCCGATGCCTCGGTCTTCCCTATTGTGTTACTGATGTGCGGATTGATGCTTCTCTCCTTCTCCAGCGTCTCCCGAGCCTTTCTTGATATTTCCAAGCCTTTCCTTGCCCTAGGCGTCACCCCCTTGCGTCTGGATCTGTTCTGGTTTATTATTTCGCTCGTTTGAATTCAAAATCAAGGTTGTTGCGAGAAAGGCGGCCCGCTCGGGTACACCTTTTACCCGGTCGTGCAGAGGCGCGCCCGACCGTGTACTCCGACATGCCCGATCGGGCATTGCTTCCCGATCACGTGGTTGAACAGCCCGAGTCGTGTAAACTCTCGGGGATTTTCAAGAACAATTAACTGCCTGAGCGGGTACCTTGTTGCGCCCGATCGGGTATCACTACCGGATCATGTTGTCTTCGTGCCCGGGTCATGCAAGGTGTTGCAATTAAACCCCGTAGGTTTTGCCCGAGCGGGTAGACCTCAGTGCCCGAGCAGGCACTCTTCTATCCTTGTCTTTGCTCTTTTCCGCTCGTTGCTCGGGTGTTCCTTTGAGTTCCGAGGCTTGATTTTGGCTCCGAGTGAATTTATCTTCAGAATGTGTGGTTTTACTCAGGAATTCGTCTTTTTATGCTCGTTTAGGCCTTGTCGCCTTAAAACTTGAAAACCAACAAAATGGGCGTATGTAACGAAGAATCATATCGGAAATGTAACTCTAACTATGAAATATATGCGAAAAATGGTACTAATACCTAGCCTAAAATTGATACACTTTACGTGTTATCAATACCTATAAGAGAAAAGTTTTTCCTCTTTGTGGTGCCAAATTTTGGAAGAAATCGGGTAAAGATCTAATAATTCCTCCAACGGTTAGGAAGATGCCGGTAAGACAGAAAAAATATCACAGAAAAAGGATTCAAACGAGTCTCCAAAGAAAAGAACCAAGATTACTAGCATTGGAATCAAACATCGTTGTGGTCGATGTGGTGCATATAGTCATAATATTAGATCATGCAAAAAGTCTAATGAAGATAACGCATGCTCTCACACCGAATCTCAGTTTATTCCATTTTCTGAATCTCAAAATATTTAGGTAATCACTTATGAAAATTATATTTTTATTTGTACTTTTATTTTGTATTTGTAATTCAGACAAATATCTAATTATGATTTTTTTTGCAAGGTTGGCGGAAAAAACAAATATTGACAAAAAATCCAAGATTTACAACAAGCTTAAGAGATTTATGTTATATATTTATGTTTGGGTGTTATATATTTATGTTTCAATAATTGATACAATTTAATTGTATGCAAATTAATGTTTAAATAATTGATACAATTTATTTATGTTTGAGTGTTATATATTTATGTTTCAATAATTGATACAATTTAATTATATGCAAATTAATGTTTAAATAATTGATACAATTTATTTATGTCTGGGTATTATATATTTACGTTTAAATATTTGATACAATTTAATTGTATACAAATTAAAATCTTATAAACAAAGTTAATATATTTTATAAATCAACCAAATGTTTTAAATTATTATGATTATGATTTTTGTGTTGAACATTATTTTTTTAGAATTTAAAATTTATTTTTTTGAATTTTAATAATATTTAACGGTTTTTTAATATTAATTTAATGGAGAGAGTTTTAAGTTGAATATAGATAATTTCAGGGAATAAGATGACAATTAAAAGTTAATTAAAAGTTAAGAGGATAATAGAATGAAAGTTAAAATAGAGAGGAAATAGGATTAAAAGAATGAAATGGAGGGGAATAGACACTTTTTCAAAACAATTATAGGAAAAATAGCGAAAGATGAGATGACCCATTTCGTTGAGGTATGGGACCCAATCCAAACACATAAGAACAAAAAAACTCTCCTTTTAATGGGACGGATGGATGTGTTGTCGGCAACAATCATGCTTACAAAATCTCACTATTCTCTTTTTGAATTATTTTCACATTTATTTTTTGGTAAAATTATTTTCACAGTATATCCCTCGTTTATTTCGCATTCAAATTCATGGCAGTTTAATGCAAATATTCAACAAATCTTTTAACTTTTTTAAAACCAAGAATCACACAAAATTTAAGTTTGATTTTTTGGATGATTCGATAAAGTTGAATATATAATAAATTATCTCTACCTAATAACGGTTTAAAAAACTATCGGTAATTTTATATGCGGAATCAATTATCGACATTCTAATAGGAAATTAAATTAATTATATTTATTTGAATTTTCAATGTTTTTCATTCGGCAGGAATTTTCTTTTTTCCAATGCTTATTTCTCCAAAATGTCCTTCAATCTCTCTTTGATGATATAAGAGAGTTTTTGTGTATTTGTTTGTTTTGTGATTTTTGTTGTTTCCGTATGAATTCAATGGCATTAAGACATCTTTGTAATAAATGAAAAGACATGTCCTAAAAGACATGTCTTTTGATACATACCCTTTAAATTCTTATTAATTACAACAAATCCTCAATTTGTAATTAATCACAAAACCATCATTAGATTTCTAGAATTACGGAATGACACGGAGATATTTTCACCCGATAATTGTCTCCTCAATACGACACTAATCATCACCGTGTGTACCTCAATAACAATTATCAAATAATACTTATATTTATATGAATCAACGTTAGAATAAAATTTCTAACATTCTCCCACTTGATTCATATATGAAAAGTATATAAAATCGTTGAGCTCACTTAAATGATCTTATATACGAGTCACAACTTTATAAGAATTAATTGACCGAATCATGGCGGTCACGGGCCTGGCAAAACGTCCCGATTCCTTCCATGTATCACAAATCAATATAATTCAAATATCTTTAATTTGATAAGATAGACATCTAAAATTATCTTATCCCACAATGTCTTTAAACAATGACTAAATATCTATAATCATAACAAATATGCATAACTGAAATATGATTCATAGATAAGCAAAATCAAAACTTATATTGATATCTAGAGTTCAAATAAACTTCAATGTGCAAGACTTATATTCATACATGTATAATCATCAGCAATACAAGGACTTTGCGACTACTCCCATTTCACTAACATGGCCAAGAAAGATCTTTGGAGCTAGTCCTTTAGTCAATGGATCCGCAATCATATCATTGGTGCCGATATGCACAATTTGAACTCTTTGATTTTGCACTTCTTATTTAACCGATAGATATTTTAAATCCATATGTTTGGCACCATTGGAGTATCTATCGTTCTTCGAGAATAATACGACTGCCGCATTATCACAATATATGTTCATCGGTTTAGCTATGGTACCAACGATGCCTAAACCATGAACAAAATTGTGCAACCACAACGATTGAACTGTACCTTCAAAGCACTCTACAAATTCGGCCTCCATAGTGGAAGTAGCAATGACAGACTGCTTACCACTCTTCCATGAAATAGCTCCCCCAGCTAGAAGGAACAAATAACCAAATGTCGATTTTCGAGTATCTGAGCATCCGGCATAGTCTGAGTCTGAATAACCAACAATCTCAAGATTGCTAGTTCTTCTATATGTGAGCATGTGATCCTTGGTGCCTTGTAGATATCTTAAAACTTTCTTTGCAGCTCTCCAGTGAAATTGTCCGGGATTTGATTGGTAACGACCCAACATACCAACCGAAAAACTGATATCCGGTCTAGTACAAGTCTGAGCATACATCAAACTTCCGACTAAGGAGGCATAAGGAATGTCATCCATTTCCTTACGCTCTAAGTCATTCTTAGGACATTGGGATAGACTGAAACGATCCCCTTTCTGTATGGGAACCGGACTTGGTGAACATGATTCCATTTTAAATCTTTCTAAAACTTTGTCGATGTAAGCCTTTTGAGACAATCCCAAAATTCCTTGTGATCTGTCTCGAAATATTTCTATTCCGATCACATAGGAAGCCTCACCCATATCTTTCATCTCAAAGTTACTAGAAAGATAATCCTTAACATCATGTAATAACCCACGATCATTGGCGGCAAGAAGAATATCATCTACATACAATACAAGGATTATAAACTTGCTTCCTACAATCTTTATGTAGATACACCGATCAACGGTCATTTCTACAAACCCATATGACAATACAGTATCATTGAACTTCAAGTACCATTGTCGAGAAGCTTGTTTTAATCCATAGATTGATTTCTTCAACTTATATACCAGATTGCTTCTACTTGTGGTCTCAAAACCTTGAGGTTGATCCATATATACCTCTTCTTCTAAATCTCCATTGAGAAAGGTTGTTTTAACATCCATTTGGTGAAGCTCAAGATCAAAGTAAGCCACCAAAGCCATGACAATCCTTAAAGAGTCCTTTCTAGAAACCGGAGAGAAAGTCTCTTTGTAGTCAATACCATTCTTTTGAGTGTAACCTTTGGCGATAAGTCTGGCTTTATACCTCTCGACGTTGCCCTTAGAGTCTCGTTTGGTCTTAAAGACCCATTTACAACCAACTCTTTTAGAATCCTTTGGCAATTCCGTCATTTCCCCAACATTGTTGTCATCCATAGATTTCAACTCTTCCTTCATGGCCACCAACCATTTGTCAGAATTTCTACTGCTCATGGCTTGGTCAAAAGAGACCGGGTCATCATTCATGCTCAAGTCATTTTCATGTTCAAGTGCATAACACATATAATCATTTGAAATAGCTGGTCTTCTATCTCTAGTAGACCTCCTCAAAGCTATTCCTTCTTGAGGTTGCACTTATTCATTTGCTTGAACATTTTTTTGCTCTTCTTGAACAATGGCGTCAGTAACTAGGTGTGGAGTGTCCAGTTGTTGTTGTTCCATATTCACGCCCTTTGGTTGTACTACAATAATAGGAACATCAACATAAGATGAATCACTTATGGATTTTGGTCCATCAATGACTCTCTTATCTCGATATCACGTACTCCCACACTCCCACTGATTTTTCCATTTTCAATGAAGTGAGCATTCCCAGACTGTACAATTCTCGTACTATGGTTAGGACAATAGAATCTATAACCTTTTGACCTTTCTGGATATCCAATAAAATAACCACTAATGGTTCTGGAATCCAATTTCTTTTCATGTGGATTATATATCCTCACTTCGGCTTGACAACCCCATACGTGAAGATGTCTTAAACTAGGTTTTCCACAGTTCCACAGTTCGTAAGGTGTCTTAGGAACTGCTTTACTAGGTAACCTATTCAATATGTATGCAGCTGTCCTCAATGCATACATCCATAATGAAATAGGTATAGAACTATTACTCATCATACTCCTATCCATTTCCATCAATGTACGATTGCGCCTTTCTGTAACGCCATTTTGTTGTGGCGAGCCGGGCATTGTATATTGCGCACAAATGCGCTTAGACTCAAGACGTTTCGTAAATGGACCTGGAATTTGTCCAACTTCTGATGTCTTTCCATAATATTCACCACCTCTGTCGGAACGTATTACCTTAACCTTTCTATTTAGCTGTCTCTCAACCTCCTTAATGAATGTCTCAAGGACATCAATAGATTGAGACTTTTCATGCAGCAAATAAAGGTAACAGTACCTAGAGTAATCATCAATGAAAGTGATGAAATACTTTTCACCGCCCCAAGACGGTACATTGATGCGTTCTCAAAGTTAAATAAAATAACCTAAACTACCAGCAAATGCACGACATGTGTGTAGTATTGTAGGTGTCGATCCCACAGAGACTACGCAACACTATCTAAACTCGAACTATGAAAACTTGCTAACAAACAAATATGATTGAAGAATGAAATACTGAAAGTACATAAATGAATTGGTTCTTAACAATAGGACAAACGTTCTAGGAATCCAGTTTCACCACAAGACTATCGAAACCGACAATCAATCTATCTATCATGCAATCCCAGTTTAAGTTTTCTAAGGCAGACGAACCTAATATGATATCTACCCTCTCTCAAGGCATAGACACGTGATCTAGACAAGTTGCCCCCTACTTTCTTGGCTGACACCATGAACTAAACCCATAAGTACTGTGATTCATCCGTTTTACCCTCAACCGTTGCTATCCTACTTTCGTGGACTAACCTCGGTTGTTCTAAACCTGATCTTCTAGGACTAGAATTCTCCTTTCGATCCTTCTCCTAATCCCTAACACATGCATCTACGTGGCCTTTGAAAACACAAGTCAATTAAGCGCTCAGATAGAGAATAGATAAACGAAAACGAGAAGATGCATTCAAAGATAAATAGAAAGTGGTTCCGGGATAGCCAAGGGCTAATCCCTTCTCCTAGAACAAACAAACTACTCGCTCATGCGTCTGTAAACAAACATAAACGAAATAGAAATTCTAAGGAACATGAAAACCAAGCGAAACCAAAGTGTCGGGTTGATCTCCAATGCTCCTTGCATGCCTCCTCGCAAGAGTTTCTTCTCCAATCACGAACTGAATGAAAGGTGTCTTCTAATGTCATCCTCTGGCCTCTTTT
>CM071873.1:8030036-8044106 GCA_036759665.1 Gynandropsis gynandra
GTTTTTGCCGTCTCTAAATTTGGAGACGGATGACGTGTCGGTCTCCAAATTTGGAGACGCGAGAAACTTTCGTCTCCAATTTAGGGACGACTTACTTATCCGTCCCTAATTGGTCTGCAATTAGGGACAGATTAGGCACGACTCTTCTGTACCCAAATTTGGGAACAGATTCGGGACATATTTCATTTTTCGTCCCTAATCCGTGTATAATCAGTTCCTAAATTTAGGGACGGAAATTTCGGTCCCCAAATTCCGTCCCTAATCTTGAATTTTCTAGTAGTGAATGTCTTACCATAACTTCCCGTCGGGACGTTCGAGATCAATAATGGGAATAGTGCGACATTTGTCGAAAGTATCGATCAAAGCGTCAATATCCACCATATCATCTTTCTGATCAAATATATATTGGTGGTGCCAATATAGGTGAATGAGTGTCGATATGATGGGACTCTTGCAGAACCTGCCAACAATCCACCATGAATGATAAATAGCCGAGCTCTTATTGCGTTTAAGTGTTTAGGAATTATTTTTTAGAGAAATTGATGCTTTGGTTTTGAGATTGTGTTGACAATGAACTGTTCAAAGGATTAAATATAGATATTTCCAACAAACATCCATTGGAAATTGTGTCACTTCAACAGAATTCATGAAATGATGTGACTGTTGAGTTTTCAACGGGCATCCGTTGAAATTTTCAACGTATGCCATTCGAAACTTGTGTTCCCAAAGCAACATATGTCATAAATGGTTGTAAGTCTTTTTTTCAACGAGAATTTGTTGAAAATTTCAACGGATGCTCAGTGGAAGACATCGTATCGATGCAACGAGGGTACTAGGAAGAGCATAGCCATTATCACCATTTTCACGTAGAATGTCTCTAATTGGAACCTTTGACCTATATAATATAAAAATGAATGAATACTTATAACATAAATTATTTTACGTGTACATACGAAAATACATGCACTTACTTAGTTTCTCAACCACGAGGAATAATGTTGAATTTTCGTTTTAGTGAGTTCATCTACATTTAGATGAGGATATGTATCCAATTATTCTTCATCAAATATCATGTAATGAAAGTTGTTAACAGATATATATATATATAAATATAATATTTTTAAATTAAAAGATCGATTGTCATCGTTTTATACCTTTCGAAAGGTAATAGCTCTTGTAAATTGAAATATATATTTGTGGGCGTGATTATGCTCCTCTAGTTTTAGCCAGTATTCTTCAGATTTCCCTTCTGTACATCTAAATGGTGTAAAGATCTCAGAAATTGCACCAAATTGTATGATCATATTGATATAGATAGTTTGTGTGATCTTTTCTGTCTTGTCATATGTGGCTCGAAATAAAATGTGTTGAAATACGTGATTTCTTCTAACAAGTATTGTTTAACAATAGATCCTTCAACCGTTTTTTTGCTTTTTTTCTTTATATGAAAGAAAAAATTTAGAAAGGATACAAATATCTAATTAATCTTGGTAACCTAGTATTGCTTCATCTGGTAAATGTACTGACAAATGTTCTATGACATTAAAGAAAGAAGCCGGAAAAACTCTTTTCAAAGAGCATGATACTTCAGAGATATTGTTTTTCAATAACTCTAAGTCATATCTTTTTAAATTTTTTGAACATATATTTGAAAAATATGCTAATTTCGCATAGCACATCTTGAACGTTGTATGGTAATAGCTCTGTAAATGCAATTGTAATGAATCGCTGCATAAAAATGTGACAATCATAACTTTTCAACTCGATCAGCCTCAAACCCACAACATCCACACATTGAGCAATGTTCGATGCATATCAATATGTGTAAATTTAATGTATTCTTTTAACCACCTCACACAACAAAAAAATGTCATTTCGAATGGCAATATCCGTTGGAAATGGAAAAGTTTTCGTAGGAAATGACAGTTTCCAATGGATTTTAGGCCATTGAAAATCGATCGTTGAAATCCACCATCCGTTGCAAGTTTCATCAGGGTATCAACGGAAAATATCTGTTATAAAATATCAAGGGATTGTAACGAATATGTCCATTACTCGTTGTAATGAATACCTATTATAAAATTTCAACGGATGTCCATTGCCAACGAATTTGCGGGAATGCTGAATTTTTGCAAGAACATTGGAAAATAATTGGCGGGAATTTGTGCGTTGCAACGGATGCCCGTTAAAATTTTTGGCGAAAAAGAGCAAAAAAATACCCGTTGGAAAAGTTTTGGTGGGAATTTTGTAATTTTTCAACGGCTGCCTGTTGAAAATTTGGTTCTGTTATCAACGAGCATCCGATGCTACCAGAACAAATTTATTTTAAAAAATAAAAAGCTAAAATAAAATAAGGTTTTTTATATATAAAAAATCTGTACAAAATTTTAAAAAATTTTCACTACATTTCGTCTAAATCGAAACCGTCTTCATTATCTCTGTCCTCGCCAATGCCTCGAGAAGGTGTTTCATCGGAGTCAATAATCGGTTCTTGTCTCAGTGTTATTGCCCCCGTCTGTGGTGGTGGCGGCTGATACTATCCATGCTGTATAGATACATGATGTGTCATTCTTCCTCTAGCTACAAAATAAAATTAAAGTTCAATACATTTATTATTCAAATTCGATAATAATATGAAATTAAATTTTATATTAAAATATTTACGATGAATGTATACCACCATCGACGTCTTATAACTTCAAGCGTCACTTGCTAGGTTTAGTGTCTTCATCATCGCAGATGTATTCTCCATCTATTTCAATTCTTGCGAGAATCTCTTCCCAATTGTGTGTATCAATTAATCTTATTGATTCAGGATGATCGGTTTACAATGGATCTTCTTTTTCTTCTGTGCTTATAACTCCCCATGGTTTAATGTTAACTATGATCGACCACTCCCCTCTTAGACGGTTTAATGTTGTTGGATAGTGCAGTAACATACTTGATCTTTTTGATTTATTGTGATGAATGGAAAATACTTTCCATATTGTCGTGTTGGGTTGATGTGAGTTCCTCTCCATCCATTGTATTACTTTCCATAATTCATCTGCGTTTAGATGAGGATGTGTATCCATTACTTTTTTTTATCAAGTATCCTGTAATGAAATGTACGTTAATATATATACATATATATATATATATGTAAATTAATATATCAATTATCATGGACCTTTCAAAAGATAATAGCTCTTGAAAATTTAATAATATACATGTGTAGACGTGATTAGACTCCTCTGGCTTAGCCAATATTATTCGGATTTTCCTCTTGTACGTCCAATTGGTGTAAAGATCTCCGGAATTGCGCTAAACTGAGGATTATATTGATATAGATAGTTTGTATGATCATTTTTTGATCTTTTTTATTTCCTCGGAATATGTGACTCGAAATAAAATATGTTGAAATGAATTAAAGCCACGAAACGCTGAGTGAATGCAACCCATGTTATTTGCTATAGGATTTATCTTTTTGTTCACCACAAGAGGACTCACTGGAATAGTCCCGACAACTTCATAACTTTATAAAGATAGATAGTCATGGTTTATATTATATATTATTGGCCCATGTATAGTTGGATTGAATGTCTTGGGTAACTCTCCAATCAAAGTCCCAATTAGATTTTCTCTCTTCCAATCTAAATTAGATTTTTTAGTGTTTAAAACTCAATTAAATTTTCCACTATGAGCAAAAAATAGGTGGCTTGTAGTGATATAAATATATATATATATATATATTTATATAGATACTCACTTTTTGGTTGGATCGGGCAGGGACTTCTATAAAGATCTTTCCACTCATTCATCATAGTCAAAGTCGAAGTCACATCATGGGAGGCTCGGAAAAATAACAATTCCTCGATGCCAATCTCGCACTTGATGCGCAAAGCAATAAACAACAGTCTATCTTCACAGAAAAGGATCTTCGGCAAGGGCGGCTTCGTAAGACTTCTTCCCATATGCCGCTTGCCTATTCGTATTAGTGTAGTAGGATTGATCTCTAATATGGGAACCCATAAATAAATATGCGATTTCTTCCAACAAGTATTGTTTAACAATAGATCCTTCAACCGTTGTTTTCTTTTTTTGTCTTTTTCTTTATATGAAAGAAAACACTTTCGAAATGATACATCCATGTGAATTAAATTGGATCTCTGAGTATTGCCTCTTTTGGTAAATGTATTGGTAAATGTTCAATCACATCGAAGAAAGAAGGCGGAAAAACTCTTTCTAAAGAGCATAATATTTTCGAAATATTGTTTTTTAATAACTCCAAGTCATCCCTTTTTAAATTTCTTGCACATATATGTCTGAAAAATATGTTAATTTAGCATAGCACAACGTGAACATTTTGTGGTAATAACTCAACGAATGTGATTGGAATGAGTTGCTGCATGAAAACGTGACAATCGTGATTTTTTAATCCGATCAGTCTCGAACCCACAATATCCATACACCAGGAAATGTTCGATGCATCTCCATCTAGAAATTTAACATATTCTTTTAACCATCTCATCATTGATGTTTCGCTGATCCAGATAACCTCAATATTAGGATAAATGCCCTTCCAACTCTTAACTCCAGCTCATGTTTTCGTGATATTGTATTCAAATATTTTCTTGATTGTATGTTATCCTTCATTTTTTCTCGTCACATCCAAAAAAGTGTTGATGATGTTATCAATTTTTTTTCAATATGCATAACATCTGAAGTGATTTCCAATACGGTAGTTTCCCAAAAAATACTACATTTATACTGGTCATGTCATTCACCTTGGCCTTGTGGTTTTTAATGCCCACGATATCCACCGCATTCTACTGATTCCTGTAAATCTTCCATACTGTTTAATCTGTCATAAAGGATTTGAGATCTTGTTTGCATGCAAGGTGTCGCTTCTTTTTGTACTACATTCTTTTGAAAATGTTTTTTTATCTTTCGTGGATGTATGTCCATGGGGAAGAAATCTTCTATGACAATTAAACCAACATGGTTTCTTCCCATGTACTAGTCGAAATGAAATATGGACACGCCAATCTCCCGTACATGTTGTATCTAGATAACATTCTATATGCAAGAAAGTCGCTAATTGTCAACAACAAGACTGCTTTCAATGTGAAATTTCGCTTTGTACTTACGTCATAAGCAAGAATTCTATTGTTCTACAAATCTCTTAATTCATGAATTAAGGGCTAAAAAAAGCATCAATTTTTTTTTCAGATGTTCTTGTCTCGGAATCATCAATGTTAGAAATATTACTTCTTTTTTTTCAGACACATATTGGGAGGCAAATTATACGGAGATAAAGTCACTGGTCACAGAGAATATGCCTTCCAGATTATCCATATGGACTAAAACCATTGATGCACATAAAA
The DNA here is from genome assembly GCA_036759665.1 of Gynandropsis gynandra. Classification (NCBI taxonomy): domain Eukaryota; kingdom Viridiplantae; phylum Streptophyta; class Magnoliopsida; order Brassicales; family Cleomaceae; genus Gynandropsis; species Gynandropsis gynandra. Next base: position 8,035,403 of record CM071873.1, read on the forward strand.
AGAGAAACATTTCTTGTTTCATACACGAAATCAGGAAATATTTCATTGAAATCTTTCGAAGCCTTACCATCCAATGAATTTTGCATTATCCCTTCGTCCAGTGAGTGTTCTGCATGCCATCTTATTGCTCAACGGTTTTTAATTCATATATACTTCTCAATATTTTTGCTACAATCATATAGAACATCTTTTTGTACAGTACATATTTCCGTGAATATAGTTTTTCTGGATGAAATCTGCTTGCACCGCAAAATTTACATTCCAATAGATCTTTATCTTTTCCCCTAAACAAGATATAACTATTTCTATAAACATCAATTTTTTCATGTGGTATTCCTAAATCTTTTAGAACATTCTTTGTTTCATAAAATGTCCCCGTAAATATTCACGCATGGTTTTGCAAAAGGAATCCATACAATTTTCTACATTGTATTCTATTTTTATACCTATTAATCTTGATGATAAAGATAAACAAGACCGACCTTCACGAAAAACTTCATATATAGGTTGTTTTGCCGAATCCAATAGGTTAAAAATCAGCGTGCCTCATTATCCGAAATCTCTTCATGCAATTTCTCAACAACATTGGGAAAACCATATGACACCATTTTCACTTATGGACCAGTCTTCAACGTTCATAAAGAAATTTCTCATTTATTTCGATTTCTTGTGCTTCTCGCATACTATCTCTAACGTCACAATTTTTGCAGTGAAATAACCAAATTTCATATTTCTTTACAAAACCCACCTTGTAAAGGTGTTTCCAAACAATTTATTGAACTCGATACATCATGTTTTGCATTCTTCACACAAAGGTTGCATTGCTGCAAAACTCAAGAACTTCTCCAATCTGTGTAAGAATTCTTGAGTAACTTTCTCGATTACGAGATCTTTTCTTCTATACATCCACTCTCTCGATCTGTATATATCTCAATGTGAAGTAGATGAAATTGTTTGAAAATATATTTTGTGTTGATCGCTTGATGGTAAACAGTTCGATTTTGATGTATAAAAGTGAATATTCCAACGAATGCCAGTTGGAAATACCAATCGATGACCGTCAAAATACAATGTTGGATTATTCCAACGGCAACCTCCAAATTTTAAACTTTCCAATGAGCATACATGGATTAAAATTTGGGTTTTCTATGGGCTTTCAACGGATGCATGAGCAAATTTGCAACATATATTAATCGTTGATCATCCGTTGGTAGTTCCAACAGATTGCAACAAACTACAGGTCATCCATCAAGCAAGTGTGTTGGGATCTTGAGAATTATCACATCGACATTTCGGTCATCCATCAGATTCATTATTGTCCTACTTATCTGCTTTTGTTGATTTCTTAAATTAATGTGACAATAAGGCTATTTGTGATGCAGGTCATCAAGCCAAATGGATTCTTTCTCTTTTTGTTTATACTTTCAATAAAATTGAAGATATATTTTGAATTGATTCGTTGTAATGTTTAGGGACTATATCTCACACCTTCAAGTTGTAGCGCACACTATTTTTTTACTATAGTAGTTGATTATTTATGGACTGTATGGTTCACTTATTAAGAAAAAAGTGAAGTTCAACAAATTCTATCTAATTGTTTCAGGATGACATGACGAAAATCAGAAGGTTGTGGAAATTGTACTATGAGACAATGGAATAATATTCACGAGTCTTCAATTCCTATTTTGTTGCAAATGGAATTATTCATCAAACAAGTTGTGCGTATACACCGCAACATAATGAACAAGTTGAAAAGAAACACCATCACATCTTTATTAAGGCTCATGAACTTCTGTTTCAAGCATATCTTCACCCTAAAATATATTTTCAAAATTATAAAGAGGTAACTTAAGATAAGCGTCTTGGGGTTGGAATTCAGGATGCGTACGGAGAATCCGTTAACCTCGATCGCTCAAGTAGGATTCATGTTATCAAGGTTGATTTCTTGATTGGCCTAAGGGCACCCTTCAAGATGTCTTCCGTTACGGTGGATGATGGTGGAGGATCTCGTGATTGGCTAAAAGGCTCTCTTCAAGATTCTTCCGGCGAAGGTGGAGGATGAAGGTTGATGGTGGAAGTCGAGGTGTTTGGGATGGAGTGATGGAAACCACAAAAGGTATGAAACCCTCTTGATAAATTCGGATAATGGCTTCAATTCTTCCCAAAACAAGTTTAAGTCACTGTGTTCGTGACACGGTTCAAGAATACAAAAAGAGTTTATTTCTTAGGATTTTCAACGTGTCTTACAAATGAAATGGAGTCCTTTATATAGGAGATTCTCCATGTTACAATAAGGAAAATGCGTAAATACTAGATAACGGATTGATCCACTAGCCGTTGGGAAGATTTTATGGTCGTTGGGAATCTTCGGATTGGGAAAGAAGGTGATCTGATGTGATAAGATTGGCTTGAAAGATTTTCTAGCCGTTGGAGAGGATTTTCATGCCGTTGGAAATGAAAAGGAAAGATCTATATCTTCTGCCTTTCCATATCCATATCACCCGAGCCCATCGATTCTTAGGTGGACGGCTTGAGACCCGCTTCAATGTAGTAGACCTACGTGACATTTGTTTGTGTTGGGCCCGAATCCTCTTTTGCAGCAAGAGTCTCTCATGTCTAAATCACAATATCTGCTACCTTGTTACGCAAGCTACTTGCTCGCCCACGTGTGAGTAGGTTGTGGGAAAATTTGATCCGCTCGTTTCCTTGCGGTAAATCCTCGTTCATGTGACTTCCTTTGGTTTCGATTCAAGCCTGATGTCGTCATCACTACCACCCAACAAGATAGCTATTGGAAATCCTTGGGTGTTCAAAATTAAAACAAATCTAATGGATCCATTCAACGATACAAAACTCGACTCGTGGTTCTTAGAAATTGGAAAAAGGAAGAAATAGACTTTGATGAGACCTTTGCTCCGGTATCTAAAATTCCATAAGTTAAGATGTTTTTGATTATTTCTGCAGCAAACGATAAATAGTTCACCAAATGGACGTACACAATACCTTCGTACATGGTGATTTACAAGAAGAAGTCCATATGAAACTTACACAAGGTTTATCTGCTTCTAATCCAGTAATGGTTTGCAATCTCCACAAGTCTCTATATGGACTTTCGCATACTCCTCAGTGTTAGTTTGCAAAGCTAACCACAACTTCGTAACATTACAATTTTAAACAATCTTGGCTTGATTAATTCATGTTAATATTTTCTTGTGGTGATAGAGAGATACATGTATTGGTGTATGTTGATGACCTATTTATTAGTGGTAGTAACTCACACAAAATTGAGTTGTTTAAGGTCTATCTCCGTGATTCACTTCATATGAAGGATTTGGTTAGTTGAAATATTTTTTAAGGTATTGAGGTGACTCAGAATTTAAAAGTATTTTATCTTTGACAACGCAAATATCCCTTTGACATTATCATTATCTCTAGGTGTGCTTTATTTGGCTCAAAACCAATGATTTTTTCCCATGAAACAAAATCACCATTTATCATAATCTTCAAACGACCTCCATGAAAATCATGAATAATACTGCAAATAGGTTGGATGATTGATTTATCTGACCATCACAAAACCTGAATTTGAGTTATGTAGTAAATGTTTTAGCTTAGTTTATGCAACAACCCACCATTGATCTTGGAACCGATATTTAAACGGTTTTCCATGATAAGGTATATTTTTGAGCTCCACCAACGACTTGAAACTATATGGTTAGTATGACTATGATTGGGCCGCTTGTCGCTACACCTATTGATCACTTCGTGGGCATGTGGTATTACTTGGAAATTCCATAATTCCATAAAAACGAAAATAACAACCAACTGTATCATGTTCATCGGCATAGTAAAAGTATCGATCTATGACAACCTTGGCTTGTAGCTTAAAGGTTACGTCTACTCTTGATATGTTTTCGGATCACACACTCATCCCCTATGCAGTTGTACTGCGATAAACAAGCATCGCTCCACATTGCGTCAAATCCAGTTTTTCACGACATAATGAAACACATTGAAGTTGATTGTCATTTTGTATGGCACGAGATTTAGAAAAGACTTCTCTAGCTATCTTACCTTCACTCAACTGATCAACTAAAGAAATTTTCAAAAATGCATTGGGATCCGGTTAGGCATTCACGTCTTTTTTATACGCAAACTTTGGGGGTGTAATGATAGGGAATATTACATAATATTCTCTAGTTAATTACAAGATCCGCGACACTCAATTCCAAGATTTACGTAATTCAAATCCATGTAAACTAGCTTTCCTTATATGTATATTTTTCTTGTATTTAAAAACACACAATTTTGAATAAAATAAAACAACGAAATTCCTTTGAATTTGGTATGGTATCAAAGCATGTTAGTCCCAATTTGAATGATCCGATGATGGACCATTTATTGTGGTGTTTACACTCGAAGATCGAGTCTAGGCGTGAGGGAAAGTGTTATATTGTGTTGTCTCACATCGGCTAGGATATGAACTATGAACTTCTATATATAGTATTGGATAACCCTAAACTCTTGAGTTATTTTTTTGGATCAACAAGGTCCAAGTTCATATTTGAAATCATAAATCAAATCCAGATATAAATATATTTTTGCAGATGAACTATTATGATATAGTTTAAATTAGGGTTTGACAATTGGGATTTCGATTTGTGTTTTGGTTCATTTATAACGATTACAACCATAAATGACTTCCGGTTTTGTTAGGTTATGAAATGATGTTCGGCAAAATCTTAAAAAGTTATAACCAAAATAAAATTTGAGATCTAATTCGTTTTATTCAGTTATTATTTATGTATTTTATATTTTTAAAGTAAAAACAATATATAATGGTCCAATTTGTTAGTCAATTAAACAAAAAGAGATAAAGTATAAAAACTATAAAATACTCTTGACATCAAAGCAAAAAAAAGACATGTTATTTAACATCTATTAAACGGAAAAATATGAAAAAAATAAGCATCCTAACTAATATAAAATTTACCAAATATTTTTAGTATAAACCAACAGTAACATAGTAAATCCATAATTTATTAAAAAATCATTGTAAGATAATAACTTGAATCAATACTAAAAAAACAAATAACAAATTTGCACATCAAATGACAAACTGGAATAGTTGTAAAATCGTCTCTTTATGATTGAATTAGATGATTAAATAAAGTGATCATAAAAACCTAAAATAATGAATAAAAAATACATTAAATGACAAAAAAAAAACAAATAAATGAAAAGATGATATGAAATCTGAGTTTGGTTGAATACATTTTAAAATCACCATTAGGTTAATAAATTAATTTAACTAATAACTGAATTAAATTGTATCCGATTAATTTTCATATATTTATATAGATCAATTTTTTTTTAATATAGCCAAACTGAACTAAAATTGATCAATTCGATTTTGTTTGGTTCGATAAAACCAAAACAAATTGTCAATTCTAGTTCAAAGTGTCAACTTTTTTTTTAAAAAAAATTTACTTCACATTTTTTTTCATTTTTCTTAGAATACAAGTTACAACCTCATTTTTTTGTTAAATATTTTTTAAAAAATCTAATTGATATTGAAAAATCTTAAAAACTTTAGAAAAAAAAATTATTTGTTAATCCAAGTTAAGATGCAATTAGATAGATATATAAACAAATAGATAACCTGAAAATAATTAAACTAATAATATTATTTATAGAAATACCTTCACTAACATCCTATTTAAAGTTGGTGTATGCATGTTTTGCAAATCCAGCTTGGAAACAAATAAATCGAACTCATTTTCCACTAAAAGCTTAGTGAATATATTGACAAGTTGACGCTTGGTAGAAACATAATACAGTGTGATAACTTCTTCAACACAATGATTTCGAACTATGTGATAATCCAATTTAATATGCTTAGTGCGTTCGTGGAACACTAGATTGATGCTAATATATAATGCTATTTTTCTATCACATTGTAAGGACATTGAACGAGAATGAAAATAATCAAGCACGAAAGAAGATTCTTGAGCCCAAGAAGCTCGCAAAATATCATAGCCATAACGCGATATTCCACCTCGACAGTTGATAAAGACAATGTCAGTTGTTTTTTTTTTGTTCCAAGAGATGGGAGAAGTATCTAGTTGAACTAACCATTCATTAACCGATTTATGGGATATGAGGCAGCTAACCCAATCAGAGTCATACAAAAAATTAATATGTGAGATTGCATAAATTGGGAAAAAGTATGAATGCTATATGCCAAATCCGGACGAGTAACACCTAAGTATACCAGGTGATAACTAACTGAAGATATCCTTTAAGATTGAAAAACATATCAACATCAAATAAAACCAACCTGTGATTTTGCTCGAGCAAAAACATAGCTGGTTTGGAACCACAATGACCTATCTCCGAAATAATATCCATGGCATACTTTCGCTGATAAAGAAAAATACCACCCGGACTCCTTGCCACCTCAATACCCAATAAATACTTGAGAACCCCTATGATCCTTCATGTGAGAGTAGGAACCAACCTTGAATCGTTCAAGTGCAACTAAAAAATTTTCCGGAATAATCAAATCATCCATATATATTCAAATATGTAGTCGAACACAACCTGAAAAGTATGTGAAGAGAGAATAGTCTTCATACTGCAAGAAAAATACTAGGGATGGGTATTTCGAGTTATCCAGGCTGAATAACCCAACCAATGAGATATATAGGTGATAACACTGAAAGTGTATCATTATTAGGATAGGTTTTTAGATCATTTTCGTATATTTCTTACATCGATTCTTACTATTCCGATACGGTTTCGAGTTTTACATTCCCGTTTTCTCGGTTTTCAGGTTTTTAGGCGACAAGGCCTAAATGAGCTCAATATGAAGAATTCCTTGCAAAAACCACATGATTTGAGGACACATCTACTCAGAGCTCCAGAACCCAAAGGAACGCCCGAGCAACGAGCGCAAAAGAGAGATTTCAAGGACACGAGGGTGCCCGGTCGGGCACTATTCCTGCACCCGCTCGGGTAAAACCTACGGGGTTTATCCATGCATCTGACACGACCCGGGCATACGAGCAAAGAGGATCGGGTGATCACCACCCGATCGGGCGCAATCTGAATACCCGCTCGGGCATTTATCCCTCTATCAGCCCCGTAAGTTTACGCGACTCGGGTCCGCTTAGTCACGCGATCGGGTGACATTCACCCGATCGGGTTCACGAATCAACACGATCGGGCTGCCTATACCCGACCGGGTAACCTATGTGCCCGAGCGGGCCGCGAACTTCGCAACAACCTAGATCTAAGTTTCAAACGAGCAAATAAAGAGAACTGAATGGATCTAGGGCAAAGGGGGCGACGAACAGGGCAAGAAAGGACTGGAAAAACATCTGGGAAAGCTCAGAAAGCATCGGAGAAGAAGAGAAGCACCGATCCGAACACCGATAACACAATAGGGAAGGTCGAGGCATCGAACTCCTTAGGGTTTATCATGTATAGGATTGTGTTATCTTCTGTTTTCATGTATTCCATGAGTGAGTAGAGTCCCTACTGCGGGTAGGGATATCGAAATTGTATGTATGAACGATTATTCACTTTAATGCTTAGTTTTATTTATTTACTCTTGATTTACGGTTCTACGCTTAGCAATATCAATCATACGTTAGTGCTGACCGCTCAACAACATAGGATCTCGAACCTTGCTGGAAGGTTAAGGAACGAATCCGGTCCGCTAAGTAGTAGATTAAGCTTTGGCTAATGAGAATCTGACCGGTCGGTTAGCCATCTTAGGGATAGTGATTGCGGTCATAAAGCTGCCATGGTACATGTTAATCACTGCTGGAAGGTAGGGTTGCATGTATCCATGGTTAGGAGGTTTAGGCTCGGAAGAATCACTCCTCACCGTAGAGCATGAATTTCACGTAGTCAAGAGTAGGTTATAGATCTATGATCCTTAGTCGTTCATCTATGCAATACCCGGTATCCCGTACACCCGTAGTATTCATCATATCTAGTTTCATCCTTACCCTAGTTTCGTTGTCACCATTAGAATAGCTTTAGGTTTAGGTAAATTAGGACCATATCCCCTCTTATCACTTCTCGTCTTAGTTTAGTTTCATTCTTAGTTTAGCTGTATTAGTCCCTGAGATCGACCCTGGTACTACAAGATCCGTATACTTGCGGTAAAGTGGACTAGGTTAATTATAACTCGCGTTTCCACACGTCAGATAACATTGCATATAGCTAGTAACCCAGTATTTCATGAATGTACAAAACATATTGAAATTGATTGTCATGTAGTTAGAGACAAATTACAATCGAGTTTCTTAAAACAATGCATTTTAAAACAAATAATCAAATCAACGATATTCTAACTAAACCTTTATCTACATGAAGATCGGAATCAGAGGTTTTAATATTTCCAAGACCACTCTACCGCAAGTATACGGTTCGTGTAGTACAAGGGTCAAACTCTGGGGTCTGAGTGCAACATTATAACTAAGAATTCACGAGAAGAAGATTGATCAATATAAGATTATGAAATGGGAAAGTAAAGATAATAAAGGATGACGAAGCTAGACTCAACAAGATAGAGTACCATGGGATTCGAGAATACCAGAATATGCAATGGATGTTTCTAAGGATCATGAAGTCGGTTTGTATCAATCGATGGGGAACTAATATCTAATCCTCTACCTAGGAAATCAACGTT
>CM071873.1:8047645-8087327 GCA_036759665.1 Gynandropsis gynandra
TGATCACATCTAGGGAGTCCACCCGGTTTTGAATCAAAGCTCATAGGTCGTAAAGAAGACGGAAGAGGCATACCTCCTCTATCCGAGTCACTCAGCGTATGAAGACGCCATGGTCAGGTTATATAGAAACCTCATATGCATTCAATATCAATAATCCATTTGGGTGGGTCAGTTAGGGTTCAGGATAAACCGAGGAACCAATACAACTCGAAAAAAAAACTAAAAAAAAAACGAAATCCCTAACTTGACTTCTGCTTTGTCTCCCTCACTCACATCCCTTTTGGTCGGTGCCTCCTAAGTTTCTTCCTCCTCTGTCACCCTCCCATCCGTTGCTTCCTCCCGTCCGTCGCCTCGTCCCATCTGTCGTCTCATTGGTCCGTCCATCACCTCACTAGTCCGTTCGTCACCTTGTTGGTCCGTCCATCGCCTCACTGGTCCATCCGTCGCCTCACTGGTCCGTCCGTCACCTCCTCCCGTCCGTCTTGCCTCATTGGTTTTGTAGATTTTTGTGATTTACAGTTTACTAATTATTAAAATTTTTGTGATTTGGTTTATGTCTTAGATGGATTTGCAGATGACTGTTTTTTATCAAACCGGTGACAATGAAGTTCAATCGAACAAAAGAGCTAGGACATCTCAATACAGTGATATGTCTCCCGAATCCAAAAATAATACGTTCAACGGTCTGAGATATGGGTAGTAAAATTGGGACTAGTAGTATGAATAAACATCTTCCCATGTGCAAAAGCTATAAGAATTTTGTTGAAATGGATAGTTAGAAGGTCTTAACTAAAGTTGATACTGAAAGTCAAAATGATGGTAATATGCTTGTTGCTCGTGGATTTAGTCAAGAAGCATGTAGACAAGCAACAGTTAAGATCATTATTATGGATGAAATGCCACTTTCTATAGTTGAGAATACTGGGTTTAGACATCTTTGCAATGTCTTGTACCCTAAGTTTGTTCTCCCCTCGAGAAAAACTATTACGAAGGATGTGCTTTAAATGTATGCTTCTGAAAACATTACTTTGAAAAGTATGATTAATGGGAGAATGATGTCTTTGACGACTGATTTATGGATTTCTATCACATCTTTGAGTTATATGGTCGTCACTGCTCACTTTATTGATAGTAATTGACAATTACATTGGAAGATTATTAGTTTTAGTCTAGTGTCCAATCATAAAGGGGAAACAATTGCAAAGCAACTTGATAAATATTTGCTTGATAGGGATATAAAAAAGTGTTCACAATAATTGTTGACCATGCTAGTTCGAATGATCGTGCAGTTAAGATGTTGAGAAGTAATTTGAAGACTTGGGGAGATGATGCACTAGTACATGATGGTGAACTTGTGCATGTACGATGTTGTGCTCATATTTTGAATTTAATTATGAATGAAGGCTTGAGGGAGATTGTTGATAGTGTGATTAGTATAGGGAATGCAGTGAAATATGTTCGATCAATTGATTCAAGGTTTCAGGCATTTCAAGTTCGAGTGTTATAGGAAAAAAATGGTCGATGGAGTTTGCTTTTGGATTGTAGCACAAGATGGAATTCAACTTATCTTATGTTAAGTGCTGCGCTAAAATTTGTAATGGCATTTGATAGAATGGCAGATGAGGACAAACATTATGATGCTTATTTTTATGAGGAAGATACAGTAGGTGGAAGAAGAAGGGTTGGACCGTCATCAAGTAGTGATTGGGAAAATGTTCGTCGAATGGTAAGATTATTGAAAATCTGTTATGATTAAATGTTGGCATTTTCTGCTTCTACAAAAGTGATATCTAGTGGATGTTTTAATGAAGTATGCAAGATTGAAATGACTTTGAGGTCGATGGCAGTAGTGATGATTCCGTGATGAGTAGTATGGCATCTTGCATGAAAAATGATAAATTTAATAAGTATTAGGATGGTTGGGATCAAATTAACAAGATTTTGCTAGTCGCTACTGTCTTTAATCCGCAGAGTAAAATGAATTTTGTAATTTATTGTTTTAAAAAGATGTACGAGAATGATGTGGTAAAATGTGGTGAGATGAAAGAATTACTCTTGGAATTTATTTGGAAGCTTTATGGAGTTTATAGTGCAAAGTATAAAAAGCAAAATATTTTGGAAAATGGAAGTTGTAGTGAAAGCCAAGAGAAGGAAGAATATATTGTTGATGAGTGTGAGGAGGAAGAAGAAGATCCGTAGAGAGAATTTAAAAAATTGGTTGTTAATAAAGGAATGGCGAAGGATGTCTAAAATGAATTGGATATTTATTTGATGGAAAGTCTTAAAGTTCAATCTCGTAACAGATTGTGTCTGAAATTTGACATATTATTGTGGTGAAAAGTGAACAGTACTAAGTTTCCAATTTTAGCGCAAATGGCTAGAGATGTTTTTGCAATTTCGATTTCAACAGTGGCTTCCGAATCATCATTTAGTATCGGTGGGCGTGTCCTAGACCAATATAGGATTTCATTGAATCCTAACATGGCTGAAGCTATGGTTTTGACAAAAAATTGGTTACGATAATCGTTTCGGGTAAATACAACAATGAGTCTTCAACAATTAATGGATGAAACCGAATTCATGGACACACTTTCTCAAGGTATGAATTTTTTCTATTTCTTTTTATCATATTATGTTAACTTTAAAACTTATTGTTTTAATCTTTATTATGTAGCATATCAACCACAAAGGATGGATGATTATGAGATGTGATTTTCTTTTCATACAACTTGAATTAGGTATTTATTTTCTATACTCTTTATTTACAATGTATGAAATGAACTTTAAATATTTATTTATGTATTCTAATCTAAACTCGTAAAAAGTGTTTTAATTTCAACTTGATGAAGTTTAGTTGGTTTTTTTTGGAGTAAAAGTCTTCTACAAGAATGAATGGAATAGTTTTTATGGATTTTTTACTTGGTATTTTTTTTGAATTTTGACTTGGTATTGTTTATGGATTTTTACTTTGTATTTTTTTGAACTTTTTGTATATTAAATTTGAAATTACCCCAAAAATTCACAAAGAACCCATAAAACCCGTAGAACCCTTTATAAAACCCGAATTACCTGTACCTAAATAACCAAAAAAACCTTAAGAACCCGAATTACCAAAATTATCCAAATAACCCAAATACAATTCGGGTTTTTTTGGGTTCAATGTTTCAAAACCGAACAACCCGAATCCGGACCGAAACCTGAGGAACCCAAACTAAAAACCAAATGGGTTTAATTCGGGTTCAATTTTTTTTAACCCGAGGAATCCAAACCCGGATCGAACCCGGAGAACACGGACCGAAATCCGGATTGTCTACCCCTAAAAAACACGTATTGTAGTCATCTTGGCTACATGAGAAAATGTCTATGTGTAATATAGACCTTCGATATGTCTCATCCCCATGATCACCGGGCGAGCTTTGTAACGTTCAATAATACCATCAAATCAAAATTTAATCTTGTAAATCCACTTGCTTCTAGTAGTATGTTTTCCTATAACAAGTTTTTCCAAAACTCCCGTTCCATTTTTGTCCAATGCATCAATTTCAGATTTCATAGCCAATTGCCAATTAGGATCTCACATGGGTTCGGCAAATGTTGAGGGATCAATGTGGATAGTGACCACTGTAACAAAATGACTATGTGCCAACGAAAAATGATCACAAGAAACCGAGTGAAAGATATGATATGGGGTACGTGAGGATGATATAGAGAAGGGCGAGTCTTGGGGTGATAGGCTTAATACGTAAACAACGTGAATGATGCAATCACACAAACACGTAGAGGGAATTTTAGGACACAAACCATGCCCATAGTAAAATTGAATAGGCATGTTTGTGAATACGAAGATTTTATGGTGACAACGAGATTGGTTGTATCCGAGAAAGAACCATCGGAAGGCCTATCCAAGATCGGGGCAAGAGTTAGATCAAGTGATAAGGAAATAAATCATATTCGAGGAAGAATAATCAGAAGGTCGATCCAAGAACGAAGGTAGGAGTTAGGTCAAGTGACGAAGGAAAACCCCCCTTTCACAATTGGATTTGCCAAAAACGTAGTATTCGTGTCATCATTGACATGGAACAACTCAGACGAGAGAGTAGTGTCCACAAATACATCACCCAATGCCCGAAGGGAAATTTCCATTTTGAAGAACACAACATCTTAGGATACGATGAAAACTCATAGTTTAAATTTAATACATTCGTGAGTCCTTATTGAGTTAGACATACCCGACAAAAAAAAAATTTGAACTTATCACCATAAGTATTCTGACCATGTACATAGCACAATGAACCAAATAATCGAATGTGGTCGTATATTTGAAGATTACCATTCAAGATTTTATACGGTATTTTCCCATAAAGAAGAAATATGATAGTACGAGTGATGAATGAGATATATTATTGTAAGAACATTTTCAATCCAAAACTTGATTGATAATCAAATTCTGATATAATGGCAATCTTCAACAATTTAAAAGATAAAATATTCTTTATTGATATAAATTAAGATACAATTAGATATATAGATAAATAAATAAACTAATTAATCTAATAATATTATATACAGATATACCGTCACTAATAGATATACATACATATTACACAAATTTGCAATTCCATAACTTCAATAAAGGCTTTGAAGGAACGTAAACTATACGAATAATTATAATGTCTTAATCGATGATAATAATGACGTTAGACTTGTGTCGTGGACCATCGAAGACCATAAATTTGTCAAAAGTTCATGATAAATCTATTACATAGTGATACTTTTAATTACTTATTAGTAATTAAACCCGCACATACCCCGGACTTTGAAAAAGAAATGTTTTAATTTCATTTGTGTATAAATTTTTATATAATTTTAAAATTAAAATTTTGGTATATTTCGAGGATTTCTTAAATTTTAAATGAATTTCGGAATGGTAAGTAATTGATAAAACTGATATAGAGAACTGACACGACGTATTACATCTAATAAAATTTTGTCGACATAATTAAAAAAAAATCTAATATAAAAAAATAACGTGTATTTTGAATCATTTTAAAAGGTTTTTATAATTATTATATGTTACAAAAATCACTTTTAAATACATGTATAAAAAAACAAAGATAAAAAAGTATAAGTCTATTATTTTTCTAAAGTAATTATTTTTATATTCACAATTTATACTCTTTAACAATTCGACAACATTTAGAATTGTTATAAATAATAAGAATCAATGAATGTTTGGGGAAAACATGTTTTTTTCCGAAATAAAGTGATGCAACTAAACCGATGTAGTAATAAAAGAAAATTATGAAATTTGATTTTTTTTAAAAAATTATTTGTTTTTAAATATGAAATATATTTTAACTGATGATAAATTTCACTTTTATCAATGTAACAATGATACATCAAATACTCAAACTGAAACAATAATAATTTAGTTGAAATCAAAGTCTTAAAACTCATTAATTTCAAAATTTTTTGTTATGAGATCACTTTCTATCACAAAAGAATTATTCAAGTTATTACCAATATTATAACTCCGTAAAAATTTAATAGTATAGTTAGTTTACAAATATCTTGTAATTGATTCTTGATGGTGTAAATTTTTCTGTTAATTATGTGTTTTTCTATATCAATAGTTAGAAAGAAAATAAAGATTTAGTTTGAAAGATATTATAACATAAAATATTTTTTCAACGTACAAATTTTTTATTATCTTAAACTTTTCAGATATATAAATATTTTACAAATGTTTTGGGTTTAAAAAAAATTAATTACTTGTGTGAAATAGTAGATAACACGAAAATCTAATGATATGACATCAGATACATAGAAAATATATATGATGTGCCTATCGAATAAATACACAAAAAGAGAATATATATATATATATATATATACCACTACACTTAATTATTGGATTTCTTAAGATATGTTATGGAGATATGTTTTATATTTTATAATTTTATTATTTTTCAATTATTTTTATAAAAAATCTATTTAGATCAAAGGTGAAATGATTCTTTATATTTTTTCAATTTTATAGTCGAAACCCTGCTTGTCAATTTTTTTTTGTATGATTAGTGCCTTTGTTACCTCCATTCACTTGTTTCATGAGCTTGTATATATTATTATCTCAATAATTATTGTCATTTTAACCAAATTTTTAGGTTCATTTTCAAATTTACAAACCTCAGCGTTATGACCTGATTTACCTTATTATCTCCACCATCTTCCTTCTTGACACCACCATATACTATTCTCCTCAATTTCTAATTAAAACTTACCAGTCAGGATGCAGAGGTTTGGAGATTGTGTGCAAGCACCAAAATACTGGACAACATTTTTATGTTAGATTTTCCTATCAACAGGAAACTTTCATCAACAAAAAGTGAAAAGAATTATCACATCTAAAAGTATGTGCATCGGTTACTTGTACATAGTAAGAAGACTCGTTATAAACCACAACATGTAATGACATGACGATCATACCAAGGAAAATAAGGTTTCACTTTTTTTCACTCGTAGTAGATAACTAAAGTTGATAACAGAGGAATTCAAAATCAATTCAATAGTATCAATTGCACCAGACCTCATTATATATACTTCTTAGGAAAACTCTCTCATCATTTCTACATTTACATGCTCAGGCTTGAGGACTTTGATAGTTACTTCCTTACTGCAATAGGTACCTCTATACGTGAATAATAAAAAATAATGAATGCTTATAAAAATAACTTTCAGCCTTCAGAAACAAAGATTCGGGTATACGAATCTTACAGGTCCCCAAATGACCCAGCAGCTAATTTGTTTTCAATTTTGAGTTATCTCATATCAATTTCTTAGTCATTAGTTTCGTCCATAGGTATTTCAATGCATGCATGTAGCGAATCATTGCTCGATTTTCCATGCTTAAAAGAAGCAAGCGATTTCTGTTTTGGACAAGACTAATCATGCAGAGTAGCAAATGCAAGATATTGAAGGAGGAAAACCACCAAACAATGACAATGAAGAACAGATGGAATAGCAAATAGACATGGGCACGATGATGTACACAAACTGTATCAAAGGTAGAGGATTTTCATCGCATGAGAACGTGATGTTTTACCAAAATCATCCCAAAAATAACACTAAATCATTATTTTCACCTTAAGAGGTCAATTCGAGAAGAGGGAGAACATATGATCTTAGCTCATGAAGAAACGCCAAGGAAAACTTAGATACAAAAATTACCTTAACTTTACGTGTCTCCTTCATCAACTCATGTTTTAGACCATCTGTTTTCTACAATGCCATATCGCATAACTTTTTTTAACAAGCTTAGTGATAACAAAGATAGAAAGGTCACCAATAATTGATACCCGTTGTACCGTTCATTGAGATGCTAGCAGAAAAAAAAACTATACCTCATGCGACAAACCATCAACAACAAAGAGATCAAGAGAGAACTAATTATCTGCGGTGGAGAAAGCATGAACCTCTTGAATATTTAATCCAATCTCACCAAGCAAAGAAAAATGAAACAAAATACCTCTGAATTAGATAACCACGTGGAAATTTGGAGAAGAACGAAAAAAGGGCAAACCACTCATTTAACTCATTACAGACTCTAATGGAACAAGATATTGCGACAAAGTTTCTATGCCACTCCTTTTACTAACCAAGAAAAAAACTTCAGCACAATAGATTAATGAACAACACACCATGTTTCAATTATAAGAGTTAAAAACAGATAAATGGAAGAAGAAATGATAGTCACAAACATGAGTTAGGAGTTTTAGCTTGTCAATTGTTGAAAAGGTGATCTCATGCATAGGTCTACAAGATATGCAACAATATGATGAGATAGCCGTACTTAGTCGGATAATAAAATCAGATCAACCTGAAAAAGATGAGTCTAAAACTCCATGCCACAAAGCGACCCTTCTTAAGGTATATGCAAACCAGACAAAAAAAAATCACAATGGTAGAAGTTAAAATGAACTCAACTTCAGAAGAAATCTCACCGAGGATTCTACGACGTTGAATTCACAACACTATCTACGTCTTCAACATGGTATCCATTGTCTTTCGTGATCAATTCGAAATTTGGGGAAAAACCAAAGGTCGAAGGTGCATGAACACTTTCTAAAGGAAAAGGGAATTAAGAGCACGATAAAAAAGGAATTAAGGAACAAGTAACCATGAGAATCTAAACTTGATAACTGCATACCCCAGGTTACTCAAACTGTAAGAACTTTGTGCATCTTCCTTCACGGTAGGGTACAAAGGGTTAGAGTCACCGGTATGTCCATTAAATGTGAGAGTAACCTGAAAAGAAAAGAAGAATGTTCACACTAATTATCTTACAAAAGAGATAAAATCAAAATAGCTAACCAGTTGTACTACAAATAAGCACCAAAAGCCTAAACTTTGAAGCTACTGCAGAACACTTTTATGCTTGAAAAATGAACCAAGCTAAGGTGGCAGAAGCTTTTTATTAACTGAACACAGTGAACTTCAAACACAGGTCTATTTACAGGATCTTAAGCCAATTTCAACAATCTCTGATGTGTGAGGACATCTTCTGTCCTCTCGACATTAACATCCAATGCATATCTGGACATTGAAGCATATGCAACCACGATCTCCTCTTCCTTGTACCTTTAATCCTTCCTTCTTTTTCGCTTCTGAATCTCCCGTCTCCCAATCGGAATCTCAATCTCCTTCTCCTAATTGTAATCGATTATAATAAAAAGCTGCGAACCAATAGAGAATCAAACGAGTGAGATGGAAAAAAATTAACATACATATTCAGGATCAAATCGAAATACCTGAAAAGATCGATTGAAATTTCATCACAGGAAGCATGTAGGCCATCTTCGATCAATAGAGAACCGGTTACATCAATTTATCGGCGGATGAACAATATGATGGACTTAAAGGAAATCGATAAGATATCTTGAGTATAATGGAGAGACAATGAATTTTGAGTATAGTGGAGAGACAATGGAATCAGGAGGCTTGAGAATCAGAGAGGGAAATAACAAAATTGTAATCGGCAGAGGGCGGATAAGCAAATTGATGGATTTAAAGAAAATTGATAAGTCCCATTATAACGAAGAGTTCACATTTAAAGAGATTAGAAAGTGGAACATTCAAAATAATATCAATAATATCATATATCGAAGTAACTAAATAGTTTGCATTGAAGAATATTAGAAAGTGAAGATATGAACGTTATTAACTTTATTAACATTTTATTTTTTTAATTTTCTTTTAGAAAAAGATATTCAATTTTCTTTGAATCTATATATAAGTACATATTAATTATTATTGGTTATTATATATAAATATATAATATATTATTCTAACATTTTATATTCAGATTTTATTTATAATAAATAAATAATATTATATATGGAAATATATTATTTCTATGGTGTTATTTTAAATCATATAGCAAAATCTAATATAAATATACATATATAAATATATTTAATCTCGTAATTGTATTGTATCTAATACATATATATTAATATATGAAATGAATATATATATATATATATTTAAATTCATATATAAATAAATAGATTTTTTCTCTCCCCGATGAGATTACTTTACCAGAATAGAGTAAAAAACCTCTTTATTTATATATAAATGGTTGTTGTTACTATTTAATTAACTAAGAATTATAAAAATAAGGTTCATAATTAATATAAATTTAAATGATAGATTTAATATGTTTCATATTCTAATTAATAAAAGGATTATTGTGACTACTAAATATTAAATTCTTAAATAAAAGAATTAATTACTTATTATAATTAATTATTTAAAATTATGAGTTTTAAATTCATAAATTAAAGAATTAAATAATAAAATAAAAATTATAATGATATACAAAATATTTCATTTCAATTGTAGCAATTTTACATAAAAAGCAAGTTAATAACTAAATCATTATTTAAAAGGAATTAAAATCTATATTTGTATATATAGATTTTCTTAATTTTTATGATTTGAAGAGTAAATATATTAATTTTATTGTATATAGATAATTTTTAAATTTTATTGAATTTATATAAATGATATAAATTTATATCAATTTTGAACTAATAATTAAAATAAAATTTACTGATTATAAAAAATTTAAATTAAATTGTAACTTTAATTTAATTATGTATTATTGTGACATTTTTATTTAAAAAAGGAAAAAATACATATAGATACAATCTCTAAAAAAATTAGTAATTATTATAAATAATATATTAATGTTTGATCTATAATAAATTAAAAACATTTAAAATAAATTATATAAAATATTATAATATTAGGTTTGATGATTAAGATGCCACATTATCGCTGAGGTGGTGACACCGAAATGTTTTAAACATAACTTTTAATATATAACATTTCCAAACTATAATATGGCTCATTATATTAATATATTATATACCTATTTTTTCTCTAGTTAATTTAAATTAGTTGCTTATTTGACATTTTTCCCTACTTAATTCGGATTAATATGAGAATTTCAAAAATATCTTCATAGGGCTAAATACTTCAAAAATACCATTCCCAAAAAAATTTTAACTTCAAAAATATCCTTATTAATATTGATATTCTCAAAATACCCTTGCGACCCTACGATCCAGTTCAACCCTGCGACCCAACGACCCTGACCCAATGCGACCCTGCAACCCTGGGATCTAGCGATCCAGTATGACTCTACGACCGTGCGACCCAGTCTGACCTTGCGACCCAATTCGACCCTACGACCTAGTGCGACACTACGACCCAATGCGATCCAAAATTGCCGAAAATCGCTCAAAAGCGCTAGTAATCGCCAGAAATAGTTCGAAAATCGTCGGATATCGCTCGAAACCGCCGAAAGTCGCTTGAAATCGCTGACAAATAGTCAGAAATCACTCAAAATCACCGAAAATCGCTAATAACGCTCGAAATCGTTGGAAATCATTGAAGATGGCTAAAAAGTCATCGGAATCGCTCAAAATTGCTGAAAACGCTCACAATTGCTTGAAAACGCTCGATAATAGAAGCTAATCGCTCGAAAATGGAAGGAAATCGCTTAAAAATGGAAGAAAATCGATCTCAACTTCGTTTTCTTCCTTTCAAGTTTGAAATAGGTTTTGTTTTCATCCTTTCACTTACAAAAAATGTCAAAGCCCTAAGTGTTTTTACTAACAAAATATAAAGGCACATATGTCTTTTCTCCAGTTTTTCTCATTAGATTTGCGAGGGTACGTGTATAGTACTTTAGCCCTATAAGGATATCTTTTATGAAATTTATATAAAAGATATAAATTTATATCAATTTTAAACTAATAATTAAAGTAAAATTTAATGATTATAAAAATTTTAGACTTATTTATAACTTTAATTATGTATTATCGTGACATTTTTATTTAAAAAAGAAAAAAATACCTGTAAATATGTAGATATATTCTCTAAAAAATTTTTTAACTATTATAAATAATATTAATGTTTGATCTATAAAAATAATTTATGTAAAATATTATAATGTTAAATTTGATGATTAGGATGCCACATCATCGTTGAGGTGACAACACGAGAATATTTTAAACCTAATTTTTAATATATAAAAATTTTCAAAATTATAATATGGCCCATTATATTAATATATTATATACCTTTGTTTTCTCTGATTGCTCATTTGACATTTTTTTCCTACTTAACTCGGATTAATATAACAAAATTAATTACGCCAAAACGTTAAATTAATGACCCAAAAGGCGATAAAGATGTTGGACCATAAAAGGCCCAATACTGTCAGCCCAAATACGCTAGGATTGTTCCAACTTAATGTTTTCAACTTAATCGAAGAACCATCTATTTAGGTGTTTTCGTAAAAAGTCTCATCTCCGAGTTGACATATATATAAATAACTTTATTTTTATATTTTAATGATCTATTGATGAAGTTATCACAAAGAAAGCAAGCTTCGAACGGACGAATGAAACGGATGGGTTGAACGGGCAAGACAATCACGTGGACGCACGGGAGGCTGACGCGGATGTGCGAGACGCTGACGAGGATGCACAGGACACTGAAGAGGACGCGGATACGCGGACCGTTGATGAGACTCGCGGACTAACGGCCGTGTCCGATATTCGCGGGCCGCCTAACTCGGAGATAAGACTTTTTACGAAAACACCTAAATGGAGGCCTTCCCGAAGTCCAAATTCGATGAAACCTAGAACATTGGAACCAGCACAGAAAGACCTTTTAGATGAGTATCGGATCACTATTAGAACGCCCCTTTTCCGGTGATTTTTCTGACGAGGCCTCTAGTGCACACTTAGAGACAAATTCCGAGGTTTCAAGCATGTTAATGGGGCCTTGGACTAGATCTACGATCAAGAGGCTATTGGAGAAGGCTCAAGACAATTTGGAAGCCCAAGAAATTGAACAGCAAGATCATTTGAAGGGTTTAGAGCCTCACAATCCCATGGACCACACAAAGACCCATCAAGAAGAAATGTCTTGGATTTGTGTCATTCAAATTCAAATTGTACCAAGAACACCTATAATTTAGGGTTTATTTCGTGCATTTTCAGTAGAAATAAAATCTATGAAGATTATTGGTCAATAAGAGTCTTAGACTTTGAATAGGAGTGTAATGTGGGGAGTTTGTTTTGGCCTTCTCCCTTTTTAAAAAGGCACACATGAATAACAAAAGAATAAGTCATTTTCGAACCAATTACAGATCAAAGGAGCTTAGCTCATTGTTCTTGAGATTGAGAGATTCATCTCACACAAATCGACCAAGTCCAGGACTTGCTCGACTCGATTTATCAAGTAACGAACCACAGTTGCTTGTGGCGTCTTCTATCGTCCTAAGAGTTCTAGAGGTGCATATGCTCGAGGGTTTTGGACGGTCTCACTGAGTTTTGGGCCAACTTTCTTCCGCACGTATCCGTCTATGGGTTCAAAGGCATCCATCTGCACAACTGAGTGGAACGCACGATCCAATCGCGCATCAGTTGGTATCAGAGCCATGTTCTCACGATTGTATCTATCCAATTCTTATTCATTTTATTCCTAAAGGATTTGGTTGTTCTCTCTCTTGTAGGTTCAGCCAAGGAGTCATTTAGGGTTTAGATAAAAAAAAAAACAAACGGCCAAAGAGCCTAAGAAAAAACAAAGAGAAAAGAAAAAAAACCAAGAGAAAAGACACGGCCAAAGAGCCTAAGAAAAGAAAAAAAAGAAAGAAAACTAAAAGTAGAAACAAAGAGCTCGAAGGGCCACTCCTTAGAGGTTGAACCAAGGAGAAACTGAGACACTATCCTAAGTTCATCATCAAAGAGCGACTCAACACATGAGAAACACAACACTCGCGGCAAAGTACTTGGACCGGGACGACGAGCACGTTTTGAAAGCGTGAACTCAAAGATAAGGAGTCCTAAGCAACCTGAGATCAGTCCACCAACAGAGTTCAAAGGTCTAGTAGACCTCACAATGATCGGGAACTAAGCTTGATAAGAAGGTTGAGTGATTACCTTCGCTTGAATTTGTTTGTGCATAGGTTTATTCTCAATTTCTTTTACGTGAGTACTAACTTGTTTTATTAACATTTCCTTTAATTCAACATGTCCAACGAGAGTGAAGAATCAGTGAATAGAGCACCGGAGCCTCAAGTGACACGAGATAAATTTCAAGCTCTCCAAGAGCAAATCGCAAATCTCACGCGTCTCCTCACGGTTCAACAACAACCACCGCAGCTCGAAAGGGGAGAACCAGATCATCCAAGGCCTAATCATGATCAAGCCAGACCTAGAATACCACCTAAGGGAGGCCAACAACCACATCCTAGAGCTGACCTAGGAGAAGACGAAGATCACAATGCAAGCTTGCATTTTGGCCGATACCGCGGGGAAGGTGCAAACGAACCCTCCGACAACGAAGATGATCTACCCTTCCTGGAAAGACGAAGGCAAGAGGGAAGAGCACCATATAGAGACTTCCATGACTATGACAATAGTGGTGTGAGAGTGGACATTCTCACGTTTACCGGGGGTAGCGATCCAAAGGCATACTTGGAGTGGGAAAGACGCACGGAGATGGTGTTTGATCTCCACGAGTACACCGAGCAACGTAAGATCAAACTAGCCACTGCTAAATTCATTGAGTATGCTTTGATTTGGTGGGATCAGATCATCCATTTTAGAAGGATGAACAGTGACCAATCGGTCAACACATGGCGAAAACTCAAGCAAATCATGAGAAGTCGGTACATTCCTTCATATTATTGTGAAGAAGTGCGTAATAATCTGAATTTCCTTGTGCACAAATCCTTATCCGTGGAGGATTATTAAAAGGAGATGCAAAAGTTGATGGTGAGGGCGCAAACTCAAGAGGACGAACGAACCACCATGGATCGCTTCAATGAGGCCTCAACATCAATATTTTGGCGCAAATGGAGCCACATCGGTGCCAAACACTCAATGAGCTGCTGGATCTCGCCATATTATATGAGAGACAACCCTTGAGGAGGTCCAGGCACCAACGGTACGGAGGAAGCAACTCCAATACGCGGTAAAGTTTTTCGCAAAAAAACCGCCCGGATTGAGCCAGCGACCCGTGCGCACAGACGTGCGTCCAGATCGGACACCATCCAACACGGAACGGGTACAACGATCAGAACCACAACTTGGGTAAAATCCAAGGGGAAGCGACCGAGCACCGAGGCCCGACTCCAGACCCGACGTCCAATAGCCTAGGAGAGAGAGCATCGAACCGCAGACACATCGAACCCGAGACATCACTTGTTTTTGGTGTTCCGGACAGGGGAATTACGCGGGGGATTGCCCAAACCAACACTCCATGATCATTCTAAAAAAACAGCGATATCGAGTCTAATCATTCATCCGATCGAGAGCAACAAGCAGAAGAGATAAGCTCCGAGGAGGAGATAGACGAGGATCCAGCGCTTGGAAGATACTTGGTGACACGATGGGTCCTTAGCACACTACCTAAGGATGATGCGACCGAACAGCGGGAAAACATCTTCCACACTCGAGGCCACATCCACAAAAAGATATGCAACATCATCATCGACAGTGGGAGCTGTACCAATTTCGTGAGCACCATTCTTGTTGAGAAGCTCGGACTCACCACTCTCAAGCATCCGAAGCCATACAAGCTCCAATGGCTCAACGATAGCGGAGAGACGACGATCACCAAGCAAGTTTGGGTACTATTACGGATTGGAAGATACGAGGATGAGATCCTATGTGATGTGGTATCTATGCAAGCAAGTTACCTCTTGCTTGGCCGTCCTTGGAAATACGATGCAAAGGAGCAGCACGACGGCTACACCAACCGATATTCCATCAGACACAAGGGCAAGAAGATCAACCTACTGCCCTTATTACCAAAGCAAGCCTACGGATACCACCTTCACATTGTGCATCAAGCTACGAAGGTTGAGGAACCCAACAGGTCGCTCATCATCACCAAGGGTTCCAAGAAGGCATTCCTCGCAGACCGGCCGACGGTTCTCGTACGATATAAGGAGACATTATTGAATGAAGAGGCTATGCCTTTTGGTTAACTAATGCACCTACTACATTCATGAAGTTGATGAATCATGTTATTAGGATTTTCATTGGCAAATTTGTGGTAGTATACTTTGATAACATCTTAGTATACTCTAAGAACATTAGGGAGCATGTAGAACATCTTAGAGCGATTTTATGAGTTCTTAGAGCGGAAACGTTATATGCTCACATGAAGAAGTGCACCTTTGCTACTAACAAGTTGGTTTTTCTAGGCTTTGTTGTTAGTGAGCAGGGTACCCTTGTGGATCAAGAGAAGGTCCAAATTATCAAGGATTGGCCGATACTGAGCATGGTTGGAGAGGTCCGAAGCTTCCTAGGCCTCACAGGGTTTTACCGACGATTCGTCCGTAATTTCAGAACCATTCCGGCACAATTGACTGAGCTCATTAAGAAAGACCGAGCCTTTGTGTGGCGAGACACACAAGAGAGAGCGTTCCAAACGCTCAAGGAGAAGCTGATCCACCCACCTCTCCTATCTCTCCCCGACTTCACCAAGACATTCGAAGTGTTGATGAGGATCAACGACAACACCTATCAACTTGATCTTCGAG
Source organism: Gynandropsis gynandra (assembly GCA_036759665.1). Classification (NCBI taxonomy): domain Eukaryota; kingdom Viridiplantae; phylum Streptophyta; class Magnoliopsida; order Brassicales; family Cleomaceae; genus Gynandropsis; species Gynandropsis gynandra. Next base: position 8,063,775 of record CM071873.1, read on the forward strand.
ATAAGTACAACATTAGCGCATCATTCAATATCACTGATCTTAGCCCTTGTGTTGCAGATAAAGTGGATTTGAGAGCAAATCATTTTCAAAGGGAAGGGAATGATGAGGATATCACAATGAAAGCAAGCGTCAAACGGACTGACGAAACAGATGGGTCGAACGGGCAAGACAATCACGCGACGCACGGGAGGCTGACGAGGACGTGCGGGGCGTTGACAAAGATGCACATGATGCTGAAGAGGATGCAGATACGCGGACCGTTGATGAGACTCGCGGACTAAAGGTCGCGTCCGATATTCGCGGACCGCCTAAGTCGGAGATGAGACTTTTTATGAAAATACCTAAATGGAGGCCTTCCTGAAGTCCAAATTTGATGAAACCTAGAGCAATGAAACCAGCACTCAAAGATCTTTCAGATGAGTACCGGATCATTACCGGAACGTCACTATTTCAGCGACATTCCGGCGACGTTTCCGACGAGGCCTCTAGTGCACACTTAGCCAAATTCCGAGGTTTCAAGCATGTTAAAGGGACCTTGAACTAGATCTACGACTAGGACGCTATTGGAGAAGGCTCAAGACAACTTAGAAGCCCATGAGATTGAACAAGAAGATCATTTGAAGGGTTTAGAGCCTCACAAGCCCATGGACCACACAAAGACCCATCAAGAGGAAGTGTCTTGGATCTGTGTCATTCAAATTCAAATTTGAATTCAAATTGTACCAAGAACACCTATAATTTAGGGCTTATTTAGGAAAATTATTGGTCAATAAGAATCTTAGACTTTGAATAGGAGTATCATGTGGGGAGTTTGTTTTGGCCTTCTCCCTTTTTAAAAAGGCACGCATGAATAACAAAAGAATAAGTAATTTTCGAACCAATTACAGATCAAATGAGCTTAGCTCATTGTTCTTGAGATTGAGAGATTCATCTCACACAAATCGACCAAGTCCGAGACTTGTTCGACTCGACTTATCAAGTAACGAACCACGGTTGCTTGTGGTGTCTTCTATCGTCCTAAGAGTTCTAGAGGTGCATATGCTCAAGGGCTTTGGACGGTCTCACTGAGATTTGGGCCAACGTTCTTCAACACGTATCCGTCTACGGGTTCAAAGGCATGCATCCGCACAATCGAGTGGAACGCATGATCTAGTCATGCATCACGCATGATAACAGATTTTTAAATATACACATGAGAATATTCAAATAAATAAACTAAATTTTCATATCATATAAAATAAGAATGGACTTAATTTGATCCAAAAATTAATTCAAAAATTTAAAATATCTAAATTATGATTATATATATATATATTCATAATTTACATTCTAAGCAAATGAAATAACACAATATATTACATATTTTTTATTTGATCATCATTATTGTCAACACCATTTTGAAGATGAATATTTAAATTTTAAATAGAAAATAATTTTTTATTATGATATTAGAGCCTCGTTCAAGGACCAAAGGTGGAATGATACACGTCTCGGGGTGGGATCTCGGGACGCGTACGAAGAATCTGTTTGACCTCGATCTCTCGAGTAAGATTGCTGTGTCAAGGTTGAATTCTTGACTGGCCTAAGGGCACTCTTCAAAAATTCGCCCGTTGTTAGTGGATGATAGAGGTGAAAGGTGGAGGATCTCTTGACTGGCCTAAGGGCACTCTTCAAGAGAGTTCGTCCATTTTGTCAATGAAGACCTCTTGACTAGCCTAAAGGCACTCTTCAAAAATTCATTAATTGATGGTGGATGATAGAGCCCGAAGGTGGAGAATCTCTTAAGGGCCTAAGAGCACTCTTCAAGAGAGTTCTTCCGTCAATGGTGGATGATAGGGGTTGACGGTGGGGGCTATGATCTCACGAGACAAATTAGCTTCGTGAGGGGAAGAAAGGTGGATAAAAGGTGTTTGAGGGTGGAACGAATGACACCACAAGAGGTGCAGAAGCCTCTTGATACAGTTCGATGTGACTTCAGTTATTCTTGGAACAATATAAAGACACCATGACTTCAATGGTTCTTGGATTAAGTTGAAAACATCATGTTCTTGATGAACGATAAAAAACAAAAGACTTTATTCTCTGCAAATTCTAGTATGTCTATTACAAATGAGGTGGAATCTTTTATATAGGAAAGACGCCATATCAAAACAAAGAAATTGCCATTTAGGAAGATTTCCTAATCATTGAAAATCTTCAGTGGAGGAAAGTAGATGATCCGGTGGGATATGATCGGTTTGGGAAAATTTCGTAGCCGTTTGAGATCTTCGCAATAGAAAAGTAGAGGATCTCGTGGAATAAAATCAGATTTTAAGAAGATTTTTCTAGTCGTGAAATAAATATGAGATATGTATGTCATGCCTTTCCTTATCCGTGTCACTCGAGTCCCTCGGTTTCAGGGGTGTGGAATGCGGTCCAATTCAATGTTGAAAACCAACATGGATTTTCCTTGAGTTGGGATAAGACTGTTGGATGTGGTTGGTGGAGGAAAATACAGGACTTGAAAGGATATTGATATCCTTGGCCGTCTTTATATCCGTTGGACGGGATAAGGTAAATTCTTTATATTCCATCCTTCCAAATTTATGTGGTATAAGCCATTCGGTAATTTCTCATGATTGTCCCGCGACTTTCACGTTTTTATCTACCATTGACGATTTGTTCCACGAGTTTTTGATCTAACCATATACACCATATACAAGTAGACATCGAAAAAGTTTTTTCAATTTGTTCTTTTATTAAGTGTTCCGTCGGTGTCACCCTCTTTAGATGCAATAATATTACCAATAACCTCATCGGCTGATAAATTAAAATATAACACATATACTTTATCAAATATAATCAACTTTAAAACGACATATAATATGTATTATATTTGTTATCTTGGAAAAACAATTCCATTTTATCATCATTTACTACTTTGAGAAAACAATACACGCTCGTGTATATATATATGCGTATTATATTTCACTAAAAATTTCTTACCTATAATATATAAATTTTCTGTTAATTATTATACCATGCACTTTGTTTCAGAATTATTATATAACTTCGCCATGATAACTAATTAAAAGAATAAAAGAATAAATTCAGCGTAATCGTTGTATTTTTTATTTTGTCACGAAAAAATTTGGAGACGTTAAAAAAACAAAAAAATTGAGTTTGAATGTTAGAGTTTTTAGATTTTCAATTCAATATAATATATTGAGAAAGTTACAAAGTTAATAATTTTTTTTTATTTTATGCGTAACAATTTAAGTTTGAATGAAAAAGAAAATTGTGCAATTCGTTTTGTCAATTAAATTGTTCCGTTAAAACAAAAAAATAGTTATAATAATTTAAATATTATATATTGCATGCAATATACACTTCTGTGAATTGTTTCACATATGCGTATATTATGGAAATGTACATATTTGATGAATATTACATTAATTACGTGTCTTATTTATATTAGGAAAGATTCTTATTTAGATTAGGAAATTTGTTTAGGGTTAACTTTTTCGATGTACATATACGTTTTGTATATATATTTTGGCGTTAAATGAGAAACATCAAAATTGACTTTCTGAAATTTAGAATGAACGCACACCTTTGGGATATAGATACTTTTGATTCCCCTCTTTCGGAATAGAAAGGGACTGATTCCACATAAGGCTATGAATCAATACCCGGCCGTTACAAGTTGTGAGGGATTAAGGGCAATGCTAGCATGAGACTTCTGATCCCTATTTGATGAGATAGAAGAATAGGCAAATTATTATAAAATAAAAATGATTCGAACTCTTTTAAAGACCCAACATGCATTTTTTTTCGCTTGAAGAAATCTCTATATGATCTTCATCAAGCACCACGTTGTTGGTTTGAGAAACTCACCCAGGCATTGCTTCGGTTTGGCTTTACCCGATCGTACTCAGATTATTCTCTATTCACCCGACCGTTACAAGTTGTGAGGGATTAAGGGCAATGCTAGCATGAGACTTCTGATCCCTATTTGATGAGATAGAAGAATAGGCAAATTATTATAAAATAAAAATGATTCGAACTCTTTTAAAGACCCAACATGCATTTTTTTTCGCTTGAAGAAATCTCTATATGATCTTCATCAAGCACCACGTTGTTGGTTTGAGAAACTCACCCAGGCATTGCTTCGGTTTGGCTTTACCCGATCGTACTCAGATTATTCTCTATTCACTTTTGTTCGAGGTCCGGTTCGTCTGCATGTTATCATTTATGTTGATGACTTATTGGTCGGTGGCAACAATTCTCAAGCTATTCGGCATTTCAGGTCCTATTTGAATCAGTATTTTCATATGAAGGATTTGGATACTCTAAAGTATTTCCTTGGTATTGAAGTTGTACGCAGCGCTGATGGCATTTTTTTTGTCTCAACGGAAGAATAACTTGGACATCATAGATGAATGTGGTTTAAGTGGCACGAAACTTACTACTCTAGCGATTGATCAGAATCATAGGTTGGCGTACTCTACAGAACCATTCCTTGATGACCCAGAAAAGTATAGACGTTTGGTTGGACGCTTGGTTTACTTATCTATTACTTGGCCAGAGTTGTCATATGTGGTACACATTCTCACCCAGTTTATGCATTCACCGAGAAAGGACCAATGGGAAGTGGCGTTGCACGTTGTGAAGTATCTTAAGGGCTATCCTAGTCAAGATGTCTTGTTACGATTGACCAGCTCCCTTCGCATGCTCGCATATTGTGACTCAGATTGGGCAGCATGTCCCATTTAACGTTGTTCTCTAACCGGGTATATCGTTTTTTGTTCTTCTCCTATCTCTTGGAAGACTAAGAAACAAACCACGGTTTCTAGGTCTTCCGCTGAAGCGGAGTATAAAGCCATGGCCTTTACATGTTGCGAGGTCAAATGGTTGCGTTTTATTCTCTCCACCTTAGGCATTGACCATCCTGAGCCAGTTCATCTTCACTGTGACAACCAGGCCGTGTTTCATATAACATCAAACCCCGTGTTCCATGAGCATACTAAACACATTGAGGTTGACTACCATTTTGTTCGGGATGAATGGAAAGTTGGGCGAGTTTCTCTATCATATCTTCGTACTACCGAGCAACTAGCGAACGTTTCACCAAAGCTGTTAGTGGTTCGGTTTTCAATTACCTTCTTCGCAAGTTGGGTGTCCGCAATTTTCACACGCCAACTTGAGGGGGAGTATTATGGAAATATAAATATTGAATATTACATTAATAAAGTGTCCTACTTAGATTATGAAAGATTCCTATTTAGATTAAGAAAGATGTTTAGGGTTTACTTTTCCTATGTACATGTACGTTTTGTGTACATATTTTGGTGCTTAATGACAAACATCAAGATTGGTTTTCTGAATCTTAACAGTGTATTTTTTATCTTTTGATTCTTTCAATATTCTTTAAAAATAGGAAACAAAAATTTAAAATTCTGTACTATTGAACCCGCCAAACTTTTTTGACGATCTTTAGACCTGCCCGTGGACTCTTTAAATACAAAACAAGGGTTAGTAACTTTAATCCTTACTCTTCCGAAAGGCTTTCTCTATTGCCGTCTATCTATCGCAAGACACGCCGTCACCGACCCCTTTCTTTCCCAATATCTTTTTAACTAACCAAATCTCTACCTCTTCTCTTCCCTCTCTCTTGTCGCCCTATCTTGCGAACATAATACGATGTCGCCGCCTCACCACAGTCTGAGATTGTAGATCCACCACCATCTTCTACATTCATGGAATCTCCGAAGAATTTCTTGGGGACATGATATTGTACGTGCATCACAACTACTATGTATTCGTCCAACTAGTTATAATGAAATTTTTTTGTAATCGGTTTATGGTAAAAAAAAACCCAAATATTTACCATTTGAGAACATTTGGATGTGTTGTATATATCCCAATTAATCATCCACAAAGAACTAAAATGGGACTTCAGAGAATTAATGAAAATTTTCAAAATGTCCATCTATAATAAAATATGTTGAACCAACTATTGGAGATGTCTTCATCGCAAGATTTGCATATAGTCATTTTGATGAATCATTGAATCCAACATTGCGAAAAAAATTAGAAAAAATATATCGTGAAATGTATTATCATTAAAATGTTTAGATCCTCAAACAAAGGAAAATGAACGAGAAATTCAAAAGATAATTCATCTACAAGGTATTGCAAATCAATTTGTAGATGCATTTGTTGACCATGAAAGATTTACAAAATCTCATATTATAGTTGTAATTGCTCCAATCAAAATAAGGGTTTCTGACGGATAACTTATAATTGTCAGTGAGTCTAAGGTATACCTGAAGCATTGCAAACCATTTGGTTCCAAAGATAAACATCCTTGAAAAAAAAGGAGTAAATAATCATGATGACCAAAATGAAGATGTCTCTCCAAAAAAGACTATTGATAGAGTTAATATCGAAGAAATCAAGTACCTTAAAATTTTGACAACAAAATAGATATCAATTAACTATGTTAATACAAGAAACAATGAAACAAAAAAAATCGTTATCGATAATATTTACGTTTATAATATAGCGCACGCCATAATAAATAAAAATGAAGATCATGAACCTACCTTTGTGGAAAGTGTAGAAATCAAAATGATTGACCAAAATGGAAAGAGACAATCAAATCTATTAGAATCATTTAAAATGCATTGTAGTTTTTGACTAGTCATTCAAACACCCAAGGGAATTAAACCTGTAAGGAGATTGTCAAATATAAATCAAGACTTGTTGTCCAAGACTTTAACCAAATTCCTAATGTTGACTATGAAAAGACACATTTCCATGTGGTAGATGTGTTAACATTTCGATTTTTTATATGTTTGGCAATAAATGAATGATTTGAGATGTGTCTCCTGAATGTAGTCAGGACTTACCTATATGGTTCGTTAGTTCATGATATATATATATATATATATGAAAATCCAAAAAGGATTTAAAATGCTAAAAAACATACAATAATAATTCCATATTAATATATTATGTTAAATTAAATAAAGCTTGTATGGATTGAAACCATTTGAACGAATATAACTGTTTGAGTGAATATTTGATAAAACAAAGATATAAAAATTATCTTTTATGTCCATATGTTTTCATAAAAAATTCAAAATCAAATATTGTTATAATTGTGATATGTTGATAATTTAAGTATAATTGAAATTGTTGAAGAGTTATCACAAACTGCGTGGTGTTTAAAGAAAAAATTGAAATGGAAGACCTTGGAAAATAATTTTTTGTTTAGGTCTTCAAATTGTGCATCTCAATGGTGGAATATTTTTGTATCAATCTAATTATATTGAGAAATTATTTAAAAGATTTTACATAAATATATCACATTCTTTAAATATGCTAATTGTAGTTTGATTGTTTGACATTCAAAAAGACGTTTTAGACCTTGTGATGAAAATGAAGAACTACTTGGTCCTGAAGTACAATATCTTAGTTCCATTTGATCATTAATATATATTTCTAATAATACGCGTCCTTATATGTCTATTGCGTTGAGTTTATCAGCAAAATATAATTCTTCACCAACTCGGAGACAATGGAATGGTGTGGAACATAAAATTAGATATCTTCGAGGAACAATTAACATGAGGTTATATTATAGTAACTCGTCAAATTTTGATTTAATTGGTTATGCACATGTTGGAATTTATATGTTTCCTATTATGTTCATCTCAATAAGGGTATATGTTCCATGCGGCAGACTGCAATTTCATGGTGTTCTACGAGAGAAACATTGGTAAAAAACTTCATTAAACCATGCAAAATATTGGTAATTCATGAGGCAAGTCATGAATGTGTTTGGTTTAGATTTATATCTCATTATATCTGAACCACATGCGGTTTTCGATCAATAAAAATATACACTTAATTATTTGAGAATAATACCTCTTAGGCCTAGTTATTTCGAGTTTTGGTTTGGATATAATGGGTACAGATTATTTCAGTTATAAAAATAATAACCAAACAATAATTGAATCTAAATCGGTTCGGTTCAGTTGTACAACGGTTCCGTTCAGTTATATATCAATAAAATATTGTAACCAAAGTAAAACCCGAACTTTAATTTTTTTGGTTATTATCCGATTATTTTGATTTTATCAATCATTTTATCATATAAAATTATAAATAAATGATAATATTCTGAATATTTCTAATAATTCATATATTTTACAAAATATAATATAATATATTATTTAAATTTGATATTTAATTTTAATTGTTAATTATATTAGATAGATATTCATTTGATAAATATCATTTATCTATATATTTTTTATATATTTTTATGTAACCAAACGATTATCCACAGTTATTCGGTTAATAACCGAACCGAATCGAATCCATTCGGTTTTTTTAACTTTCACACCCGATCGATGATTTTGCCTATACCTTATCACCATAATTCAGTTCGGTTCGGTTTGGTTTTATATAATTGAACCGAAATGTCCACCCCTAATTCCACTTACATAGCTCAACTTTATGATGAATATATAAAATGTGACAAGAAAAAATATATTTCATCGAAGTTCTTTTTACTCATGATTTCAACAAAAGGGTGAAATAAGTGTTCAACAAATAAAATCAAGTGAAAATCTTGCAGAATTATTTACTAAGGCTCTATCTATGAGAAAATTTGAGAAGATGATCTTTATGATTGGAATGGGCCGTTCAAAAATACATAAATGATTTCTTCTGAGGGGGAGTAAAATAATTGTTGTACTTTTTTCTTAAAATTTTATTCAAATTAGGGTTTCTTAGTAGAAATTTGTAATGACACAACATTTGTATAATAAATGTATTTTTTCCTTTCTCTAGGATTTTTTCATCGGGTTTTACCTAATAAGATTTTAAGGAGTCATATTATCATAACAAAAACATACACAATAGAGAATACTATAATATTGAATAGCTTTTTCCCACGTTCTCCATCTTTACTTCCAACTCCTCCATTATTTCTATATTTATTCACCATTTCCTCTGCTATGTATCATTGTTTACATGTACAAATCAATGACATTTTATTTGTGTTAGATATTGTTAAGTATATGAAAACTGCGTCCTGCTCTCTTCGCCGTATCCCGCTTTCCTCGTTTCGTGTCCTATTCTCCACCGGTCAAGCCATTTTATAAGCTCTGCGGTCTCCTATGCCTCGTTGATCGCTCCAGGTCATGCATGTTATATTTAAACTTGTGCTTTGCATTTGTTCTTGTATTTTCCTTGTCTTTCTCTTTTCTAGTTAATTAGGATTATTGTATAAATATGTACATTTGTATCTAAAGCTAAACATAAGAGAATAGTTAATCTTAATCTCTCTAAATCTCTCGATCTTTCGCTCGCTCTCGATCTCTCGATCTTTTCGCAATGTTTTTAAACTAGATTTCGCTGAATCATCTCTAGTTTACAAAATCTACATGGCATCAGAGCGGTGATCGAATTTCGGAAAATCTTTGATCGATTTTGTTCGTTTTGGAATCTGATCTCTTTCAAAAATTGTTTTCGGTCAAACCTTTTTAATCTCTCTTTGTTTTTATTTCCCTTTGTTTACTATCGTCTTGGACTCGACTAAAAGCATCTCAATCTCGTTCAATGGAAACAATTATTCCATCTGGACGAAGATTTCTAAGGTCAATCTTTGCAAGAAAGGTTTTTGAGGTTCAATGACAGGATCGGATGTAAAACCGGTCGATTCAAGTGCCAGATCAGAAAAATGGGAACAAAATAAGCTCACTGCCTTGGTTCTTTTACAAAATTCCCTCGAATCTCATATACTTCGTACATATGGGCACATAGAGACTCCTCAGGAGCTTTAGGACGAGATGAAACAAGTTTTTGGCAATGAATCCAATCCCGTGTGTATGAAGTAATAAAAGCCTTTAATAATCTAAGGCAAGAGGGAAAGCCTTTTAACCAAGCTTTGGATGATTTTAAGGAATTATGGTCAGAACTCGATTCTCTAAGGTCTCATACTGCGGATCATATGGAAATAGCTCAGAGAGCAAACGACCTTATTCATCAAATACGTTGCCAAAAAAAAATTTCCCTCATTTAACAAAGTTTGTATGATGATTAAAGGGGAGGAAGGGGGAAACTGTTTCTTTAAAGGAATGACCGAGGAAGCTGATGTCTCCAAAAGCATCTCTGGGTAAGCTACTACTATCAAGCCTTTCAAAAAGCAGTTCTCTTGTGAGTATTGCAAAAAGAAAGGTCATACAAAGGATCATTGTTGGATCCTTCACCCCCATTTGAAGAACAGAAGCCGTGATGACAAAGGTAAGGCTAATATGGCCTCTGAATCTGAGTTTGTCACCAAGGCAGACCTCAAGGGGTTTTTCCAAATTATTATGGTAGGAAATCAAACAAACTAAGCTGATGAAGAGGGAGGTAATGTTATCTCTACCTTCTCTGTTTTTCGAAACCATATTATAATAGATTCTGGAGCTACAAATCATATGATAAAAAATCATGACTTGCTTATAGATATAAAACCTTATAATGGCTTTGTTTTTATTGCGAATGGGGATAGTGTTTCAATTAAAGGAACATGGAAGCTTATTCTTCTCGGTCATGATACAAGGACTCTCTTCGTTCCAAAATTTTCTAATAATCTTATTTCTGTCCAAAAGCATGCAAAAGGCCTAAATTGTTATGTTTTTCCGATTCTAACTCATTTTGGATGTAGGATATTGAAAGCAAACAAGTAATCGGCATAGGAAAGCTCCTCAATGGTCTTTATGTTCTCGAGTCTATGTATTGTGATCCTGAGTCCGTGTTTCTATTCAAATAAAGTTTCTATGTGGCATACGAGACTTGACACCCTCATAGTAAAGTTCTAAGTATCATTTTTCCTGATCTTAAAGATAAACATGAAGCTTGTGAAGCTTGCATCTTAGAAATCACGTAAAACAAAATTTTCCAAACTCTATTTCGGTTTATAAAAACTGTTTTGAACTAATCTATTCAGATGTTTGGACAGCTCCATGTTTTTCTCGTGATCAAAAGAAATATTTTGTAATCTTCATCGATGAAAAATCAAAGTTTACATGGCTTTATACTCTCTCATCTAAGAGTTGTGTTTATGATGTGTTTGTTAATTTTCATAAGCATGTTTTAACTCAATATGATGCTAAAATAAAATGTCTAAGGACTGACAATGGTGGAGAGTATACTAGTCTTCAATTTCGCATGTACCTTGAAGAACAAGTCATTACACACCAAACCTTGTGTCCCTATACTCCACAACAAAACGGAGTGACCGAGAGGAAGAACAGACACCTAATGGAAGTCTCGAGAACTATCATGTTCGATTGAGATGTTCTTAAAAGGTTTTGGTCCGATGCGGTCATGACCGCATGTCACATCATTAATATAATTCCAACAAAGGTTCTAGGACAAATCACCTTATGAGGTATTAAACTCTACAAAACCTGGTCTTGAGTACTTTAGAAATTTTGGTTGCGTGTGTTTTGTTCTTGTTCCTGACTTAGAGCGAAACAAGTTAGAACCAGGGAGCACTAAAGCAATGTTCATCGGATACTCAGTAAATAAAAAAGGCTACAAGTATTTTGATCCAAAATCTCAACATGTAAAGGTGTCTCGAGATGTTATGTTCCTCGAAGACAAGAACTTTCATGATAAAATCACCTGGGAAGAGATTAAAGGAATCTCGGAACCAAATGATATAGGTTTTATCCCTTAAAAACTTAGTAAATTCAATTTCGAAAACTAACAATGAAACAGGTCCCCTGCCAAGTGTACCTGAGCGTCATGAAGATCAAAATGATCAAGAAATCTTAGAAAATGAAGAACAAGAAAGCCATAATGAGATCATACCTTCTGAGCAAAATCATGAGGATGAAACTAGGGCCTCAAATCATGAGAACAAAGAACAAAGCCATGATCATAACCAAAATGAGGATCATGACGTCGATGAAGTTCAAGGAAGGATTTTAAATGAGATAGTGCCTCGGAGAAGCACGAGAATAAAGCCACCAATCTCGGATTGGATTTACAATCCTATTCAATGGCGTGGCAACCAAACACCCTATTTCAATGGCGTGGCAACCAAATACCCTATTCAATACTTTTTCTCTTTAGGATTTATCTCTACTGATCACAAAGCTTTTCATAGTAAAATTGACAGGGATATCGAGCCACAAACCTATAGAGAAGCCGAAGGGAAGCCAGAATGGGAGGAAGCCATGCAGAGGAGCTAGAAGCCTTAGAAAAGAATAAAACATGGGACCTTGTCCCTCAACCTAAAGAAAATAAGCCCATAGGAAGCAAACAGGTATACAAAATAAAATATAAGGGTAATGGTTAGGTATAACTTTACAAGGCTCGCCTCGTAGACAAGGGTATAATCAGAAGTATGGGGAAGATTATACTGAGATTTTTTGCCCGATTGCTAAATTTCATTCGATTTCCATTATCTTTTATATTTATATCAACCTTAATTGGAATTTGTGTCAAATGGATGTTAAAAACGCTTTCCTTTAAGGGGAAATAAAGGAAGAGATCTATATGAAACCTCCCCTAGACCTCCAACCGATAAAGGAATCGTATGCAAACTAAATGGAGCTCTCGATGGACTTAAACAGTCCCCATGAGCTTGGTACACTAGGCTCTATGATGTTGCTTGAAAGTATGATTTTAAGAGGAATGAGGCTGATCATTACATGTTCATCATTCGAAACAAATCCGATATCATCGTTCTCTTAGTTTATGTTGATGATATAATCATAACAGTTGATGATAATAAAGGAATAGAAAGTGTTAAATGTTTTCTAAAAGAAACTTTTGATATAAAGGATCTAGGTGAACTTAAGTACTTTTTTGGAATCGAAGTAACTAGATCTAATGATATTTTTTTTCTTTCTCAACGAAAATATGCTTTAGATCTTTTGAATGAAATAGGTAAACTCGGATCTTAGCCGACCAAGACCCCCATCGAAGAAAAATTCAAAGACTTACGTGAGGGGAACCTTTTCATGATATAGAATAATACAGACGCCTTGTCAGTAAGCTAATATACCTCGCGATAAAAAGACCTAATTTATGTTATGTTGTGAATCAGGTCAGCCATCATATGCATTCTCCGAAGGAACAACATTGGAAAATGGTGGACCGAATCCTCTGATACATCAAGAACGCTCCTGGAAAAGATATGCTAATGAGTAAAAATAATGATTTTAGTCTAATTGGGTACTGTGACGCAGATTAGGCTGATGACCGCAAAGACCAAAAATCAACGACGGGGTTTTGTACCTTTGTCGGGGGGAACATCGTCACTTGGAGAAGCAAAAAGCAATCGGTGATCTCTCATTCCAGCGCTGAGATCGAATATCGAGCTATGGAAAATATAACATGTGAGCTCGTTTGAATCTGGGCTCTCCTCAAAGATCTTGGCCTCGAACCCTCACATGCCATCGTGGTTCATTGCGACAATCAGGCGGTAATCCATATTGCCTACAACTCGGTGTTCCACGAAAGAACAAAACATATTGAAGTTGACTGTCATTTTGTTAGAGAGAAGCTCAAAGATGGCATCATTGAATTCACATACACAAGAACCTCAGATCAGTGGGCCGATGTCTTCACCAAAGCCACAAGTGAAAAATGATGCAAAGATCTCCATAATTGGATCGACCTCGTAGATATCTTCTGTCCCAAGGCATCGAATTCAAGCTTACTCAATCGTCCCTCGAGCTCATAAGTGGTTGTACTCTTTTTTCTTTTTCGGGTTTTTTTCCTAATTGGGTTTTCCCCGAAAAGGTTTTAATGAGGTTCCACTTATGTTGCTATTGAACGCCTAAGCTTCAGGGGGAATGTTAAGTATGAAGACCGTGTCCCGCTCTCTTGGTTGTGTCCCGCTCTCTTGGCCACATCCCGCTCTCCTCGTTTCGTGTCCCATTCTCGGACGATCAACCCAATTTATGAGCTGGAGCTGTCTGCGGTCTCCTATACCTCGTTGACCGCTCCAGCTCATGCATGTTACATTTAAACTTGCACTTTGCATTTATTCTTGTATTTTCCTTGTTTTTCTCCTTTCTCGTTAATTAGGATTATTGTATAAATATGTACATTTGTATCTAAAGCTAAACATAAGAGAATAGTTATTCTCTCTAAATCTCTCAATCTTTCGTTCGCTCTCAATCTCTCGATCTTTTCTCAATGTTTCTAAAATTGCTTCCGCTGAATCATCTTTAGTTTACAAAATCTACATATATAACTTTAAAAGACAAGAATATCACTCCATATAAAATTTTCTCTTCCATTTTATTTTTATCTTTCATTTATTTTCTAACATGAAAGACTTTTTTTGTATTATTTTCAGATATTTTGAAAAAGACAATAATGTTAGATTTGAAATATAGAATCAACCAGTTTCGCTTGAAATGTATATTATACCTATATATATGTGTCACGAAGACAATGGCTCGAAGAATATGTATTGACGTTCTGCCGAAATTAGAGATATATACATAACCTAGACATAAATATTTACAAAAATACTCCCACTTTATTATTCCTCTCGAGTTGGTGCGTGCAAGTTTTGCTACCCCAATTTGACAATAAACGATTCAAATTCCCTTTGTGCAAGAACTTTAGTGAGAGTGTGAACTAGTTGGAGTTTGGTGGGGAGATGACACATTGTAATAACTCATGAAACTAGTTGGTTGCATACCAAATGACAATATACCTCGATATGTGTTGTGCCTTCATGGAAGACTGGATTAACGTTGAAATGAAATGCAGCCTGACTATCACAATGCATGGACATGGGGCGAGAGTGGCAAATACCAAGATTGAGAAGGATGTTCATGAACTGTCATGGCCATTGCGTGGTATTCCGCTTGAGCAAATGAGGAAGACAAGGTAGGTTGCTTGTTCATCTTCAATGAGATAGGTGATGTACCAAGTTGAATGAACCACCCAGACTGATTTTTGAGATATGGGATAACTCGTCCAATCAGAATAACACCATACTATAATATATAGGTCTCGTTATTCATGAAGAAGTATACCTTATCTTGAATTGGACTTGATATACTGCACAACACGTAGAGCTACATTCCAATGATCAATCGTTGGATAATCATAAATTGAGAGGATATGAATACTTCCACCTAGACAGACGAGATGACCAACCAATCAACGATATTTTTTGGGATCTGAGCATGGTTTAGATTCTAATATTGCTACAATGATTCTAATCTAACGGAAACATTGTTGGTTCGGAACCAAGAAGATCGATCTCAGATATGATATCCAAAGCATATTTACATTGGCACAAATAAATACTTTGAGGACTTCATGCAACATCAATGCCTAAAAAGTGCTTGAGAACTCTCATATCCTTCATATGGAGACAAGATCTCAAATAGTCCTTAAATTATTGAAGAGCAAGAGAAGAGTTGCCGGAAACGATAAGATCATCTATATACACCAAAAGGTGCAATAGTACATGTCCTACATAATACATAAATAAGGAATAATTTTCATATGATTGTCGAAAGCCATAGGTTTGTAGCACCGTTACAAGTTTGGCAAACAAAAAACGTGGTGTCTATTTCTATCCATACAATGATTTCTTGAGTCAACACACTTGATCAGATCCAATAGCATGAAAATATGGTGAAAGCTTCATATATACTTCTTCGCATAAATTACCATGACGGAAAGCATTGTACACTTCCATATAATAAACTTTCTAGTTTTGAATTGCATCCGCTACCAGAAATACCTTTATAGCAGTCATTTTGGCGACTGGTCCAAATGTCTCAGTGTCATCGAAACATTTAACTTGTCGATTACCCATGACCACCAACCGAACTTTATAACGCTCTATTGAACCATCTAAATGAAATTTGATCTTGTATATCCATTTGCAACCAATGGCTTTCTTTCCCGGAGAAAGAGGCTCCAATACCCAGAGGCTCCAATACCCACATACTATTTCCATCCAACACATCAATATCAGAATTCATCAACATTCCAATGAGGATCACTAAGGGTTTTGAAAAAGGAAGATGGTTTCTCATGTGCTAGAACGAGTGTAATAAAAGTATGGTGTGCCAACAAAAAATTATCACGTGAAACTTAAAGATACAAAATGGGGTACTTGAGGACACAATGGAGTCAGGTGAGACAGAAGGCTCAGGTGACGAACTCAAAAGTTGGACCGCGTGAATGATATAGTCACATAGACGAGAGGATTATTTCCTAGTTAGTAACCCACAACCTAATTCATAACTAGAGTTCGACAGGATATGCAAATTATTCATAAGATGAACGGGTTTAGGCTCACCCATGTTTGGGTGAGGTACTACATGAAGATCATGAGTATCATTGGAAGCAAAATGTATGGTCGAGCCCCTCTTATTACCGAAGACAACAACTAATGATGAGTGTGATCTTCATCCTTGGAAGTAGAAAAAGGAGTAGAATATGGAGTAGAATGAGATGTGACATTGAAACGTGCGGATAACCCCTCAAGAAATGGAAACTCCATTTTCAAGAAAACAACATCATGTGATACTAGAACAATTTGTTGTTCGATATCATACACCCTCCAGCCTTTTTAGGAATGAGGATATCCCATGAAGGAACATCTTCGACTATGAGATACAAACTTATCTCCAAGATGCTTCTGATTATGCACGTAACATAGGGAACCAAAGACCTAAAGATGATCCCTGGGATGCGCTACACCATTCAAGATCTCCATGGTTGTTTTCCCAATGAGGATAGGCATGGCACACAGATGATGAAATATGACACCATGAGAACACTTTCTACCCAAAACGCAATAAGAAAACCAGATAGGAAGAGCAAAGCATATGCCACGTTGAGAATGTGACAATATTTGTGTTATACCCGACCATTTTGTTATGGAGTACCAACACACTATGTCTCATGAAGAATACCACACTCAATGAAGTAGTCGTTATCACATGAAATATGTTCCCCTATCATTGCAGATAGTCTGTACTGAAACATTGTATTGGCACTCTGCCATAACAATAAATCTACACAAAACTTAGTTACTTCAGATTTAGTAAGAAGTAGATAAAGCCAAACTCCTTTAGAAAAATTATCCACAATGTTTAAGAAATATTTTGCTCCGAAAAATGAAGGGGTGCGATATAGTCCCCCACACATCACAATAAACCAATTGAAAATTTCTCGATGTTTTAATAGCACTCAATGGAAAAAGAATCCCAAGATTGTTTGGTTCAATAAAAATATCACAAGTATTATTGTGCACACTAGAAGACTCAACATTAATAACAGAAATTAAATTCAAAAATTTATAATAAGATGACTCATATGCGCTTGCCAAAGATAAAATGATGAACGTATCAGAATCGACGCTACATTCACAATTCCATAGAAGAAGTGGAGCCTATCACGATGCTCACCCGCTCTAATTAGCATCCTCGTAATACGGTCGTGAATAACACAAATTTTATCAGTAAACTGAATAATACGATCTATCTCATGAAGAGCTGAGATATAGATACAAGGTTATCATTCAATGTAGAAACGTAAAAGAAATTATGAAGCACAAAAGATCCACAAATGATTATTGTTCCTTTCTATGTCGATATAGTGCTTCTTTCCATTAGGAAGTCCACCATTGCACATTGGCATATCAACTATATTATTCATGAGATCTCTACGCCCCAATCATATGGTTCCCAGCTCTAGAATCGAGAGTCCAATAGAAAAAAGGCTTCTTTACCCGTGTGATTATATGTTGCACTATGTTTGGATGAAACAAAATCCAACTACGATTTCAACTGAAAAGCGACCCCTACGAGTCTCACCATATCATTCTCTGTTCATCATGTGGAAGATGACTTGCATGGCTTTGTGGTCGAAGGAGCTTGAATGGCGACATCATTCACATATACCATTGAGGAACAACCATGACAACATGGAGAGAACTCATTACGACTTTTAGGATTCTCGTGGCCTCCTTTAAAGCCCTTTTGATACACGCCTCAAGCTGGGATCTCGAGATGCGTATGGGGAATCCATTTGATCTCAATCTCTCGAGTAGGATCCATCGTTTAAAGGAGGATCTCTTGACTAGCCTAAGGGCACTCTTAAAGAATTTGTTCGTTTGATGGGTGGATGATAGTGGTGGAAGGTGGATGATCTGGTGGGATATGATCGGCTTGATAAGATTTCCTAGTCGTTCAAGATATTTAGAATAGGAAAATAGAGTATTTGGTGGAATAAAGTCATATTTTTGGGAGATTTTACTAGCCATGTCACCCGAGCCCCTTGATTTCAAGGGCACGAATCGTAGTCCAATTCAATGTAGAAAACCAACATGGGTTTTCTTTGAGTTCAGATAAAACCATTGGATGTCATTGGTGGAGGAAAATACAGGACTTGAAAGGATATTTATATGCTTGAGCGTCTTCCTACCGATTGGACGAGATAAGGTAAGATCTTTATATTTCATCCTTCCAAATCCATATGGTATTAGCCCTTTGGTAACTCCCCATTATTGTCTTGTAACTCCCACGTTTTCTTTTCTCCCTGATGGCTTGTTCCACAAGTTTCTGATCTTGCCATGTGCAAGTAGGCCTCGAGAAAGTTTTCTCCATTTTATTTCTTGGTTTAGTGCCTCGTCAGTGTGACCCTCTTTTTGTATTGTGGCGCTGCCGAGGACCTCATCATTCCCTCCCTATTGCGAGTAATTCATTATCGAATTGTAAATAGTAGGTAGTCCATGGTGGTATGAAATTTGGTTGACCCGCTCTGGATTGTGGTATGAGTCATCTCCTATTAGTACTTGCTTCGTGTAAGAATATGTAGATTAATTTAGAGAGATTAAGAGTTTATAGTAAAGTGAAGAGAGATTGAAAGAGTTTGGAGATTAAGAACAAGGAACAAACATTTTCATTCCATATGTCATAGTGTTACATGAGTGTGTTCTTTAAATAGAACAACCAAGAGAATAATTACAGAGATAATTAAGATGACATAGTACAACTAATAAATGCAAAAGGGACTTGTCTTCAACGGCTATCAAGGGAGAAAGGGACATCTCCATGTTGCTTATTCTTAAGTTGTACATGTGACTTTCCTTTACCCAAAATAGCAACTCCCTCATGTAACTACCGACGGCCATCTTCCTTTTCTTCTTATAGAAGTGTTGCTAATTATATGAAGTAGTATTAAGAATTAATTCTATCCTTGCATAATTAATCACACAAGTAGAATTAAATCTCAATACTTGGAACACCTCATCTTGGTGCCGATGACCTTAAATTCTCTCCTTGTTGCAAGCAATTCATCCTCGAATTGTAACCATTAGATAGTCCAAGGTGATGGGCGTTTTTTTATATGCTTTGGACTGTGGAATGGATCATCTTCTTTTGGTGCTTGTTTTAGACTCCTTCTTTTGGCGAACCCATGTTGTCTCAAGTGCAACCGTACCCAATCTCTTTCCTTGCTCTTGAACATATCTCCAAAGATGAAGTCTATTGGTGGTTCTTTTGTCCTTACAAACCTTGAAGCCTTGTCTTTTATCAAGAATTGAGTGTGGATAAGTGTTTCTCATTGCATATTTTCGTCTGGTTCCACAAATGTACTTAGCACTCGGCTAGTGACAAAGAGCTCCCCACTCTTTGGATACATGATGTCTTCGTCGAGGGTTTCTTCTTCAGCTCCAACCATTGGTTTGTATTCTCTTCTGTCCTTTATGAGCATGTCTTGTGGACATTCACGAGCCATATGTCCTTGTTCATCATTTTTTTCTCGGTCATGATCTCTAATGCCATGCCCATATAGGGATTCCATTTCCCTTCTTTGCTCTTTTCGACTAGTGTCACAGTATGAACTCAAAATATTTGTTTGGCTGGTCGTGGCTTGCTTCTTCTTTATCTGTTGCTTAAATGGGATTGAAAAATGCAAAATATCTTGCAAATCATTGTAGCTTTGTCTTTCTACCTCTCTAGTAATTCGTTCATTTAAACCATCCAGAAATTGGCCATAAAAAAATCTTCACCTTCATCAATTTCTAGCCTACTTCGAAGATGGTTGATGTGGTTAATCTCAAGTAATAATTTACTTAGACTAACGCTTCCGCAAGAATACGGATCGTATAGTACCAGGGTCGAACACGAGGAATCGATGCAACTCTAAAGCTAGTAAACTAATGAATAAGACGTGTGAAATCAATTAAGTGATGGGAATGCGAACGAAAATAAACTAAACTAATTAACGGGATAAACTTAATGACTAAATACCATAGGTGTCGAGAGATGCACGATGATGCAACGAAGTTCTAACAAGATCATGGTCTCAGATATTATCACGAGTTCAGGGAATTCAAGCTCTAATATAGGAACTGATTGGCGTAGACTTGTCCACTATCTAGCATGCGTATACCAATCTCTCAATTGTGTATCTCACCTATTAGACGCATTAAGACCGCTATCCTAATCCCTAGATTCAATCGATCGACCTGGCGTAGATTCTAAACCGATTAATCATGGCTAAGTTCCAAAGTCTAATCCCCTGGCATAGATTCATTAAACTTCTATGATCATTCATTCGAGTGGCGTACAAGAACGAAAACATTAAGAACAACCAATCAATCTGAAAACGATCAAATACCAAAATCATTCATCCAGGTGGCGTTCAAGAACAAAAGCATTAAGAATCACCAAGCATTAAGAACAAGACTTCGTTACATATCGGCCAAGCTCTCTAACCCGTGGCTATGGACCTACTCGGACATGAACTCAGCAAAAAGAAACACAAAAGATAACTATCTTAGACATGGATAAAGAATGAGATCCCTCCCTATTCAATACCGACGTCTTCAATAGCTCCTCCACGCTTCGGCTTCCTCGCTCCGTCCTTCGCCTTTGTGTGTGCGTTTTGCTCCCCTTTCTCCTCCTCTACGTGTGCTTCCTCTCTAATTTTCTGTCTCCCTCCATCCCTAAAGCTCTCTCCTCTTTAGTTACAGCAGCCACCTCTCGTTGTTGCCTTTTCTTGAGTTTTCCAAATCTTGATTAAGTTGGCAACGGTTCTATTACTCCCTCCACCGAAATATGACTTTATTCCTCTTCTCTAGGGGTGTTTTCCTTATTGCATAAGTCCCCCACGAACTTCCCCTTCTTTTAAGTCAAATTAACTTATTTAAAGTTGCAGGTAATGTCCGCGACCCGCTCGGGCAAGGAAAGTGACCCGCTCGGGTACGACGCAAACGATCGTGCAGAGACGTGATGAAAAAGGGGTGCCCGCTCAGGCTGATGGTGTGCCCGCTCGGGCTGGCATGCTGCCCGCTCGGGCATGACTTGTGCCCGCTCGGGTAGAGGGCCCCGATCGTGGTTTTTCTTGCCCGACTCGTGCAAAATTTGCTGGATAAAATTGCCGTAACTTTTGCCCGCTTGGGCTAGGGAAGTACCCGCTCGGGCATGGCTTTTCCTTGTCGATTCTTGTCCCGTTTGTGCCGTGATTATCCTCGATGTTTGCACTTTGTCTTGGCACGTTCCTTAGCTCCAAAATGACTGAAAACGGGATGATAATGATGCTTAAAGCTTGGTAAAATCGAATGAATGATGAAACTAACTATGAAAATAGATGAAAATACTAGAACAAAATAGACGTTATCAATGGTCAAATTCTTCAAAATACTCTTCGATAGTTTGACTTCATTGGGTTAATTGTTTATATAGGCGTTCCAAATCTCTATATAAGTACGGCGGTACAAACCTCCTCTACATGAGGGCTTTCATTTCCTTCCTGCAACGCCTTGTTTAAGACGTGTACGGCATCTAACGCTTAGCTCACAATCCCGCCAAGTAAGAGCATAGTTTGTGAGTTATGTTACTGTGTATTGTACCTTTTTTCATTCTGTGTAGATGTAACAATAAAAAAATATGGTCCATCCGCCTTTTTCAAGCGAGATAAGCTTGTGGGTCAATACGTCCAGCAAAAGTAGGTAGTTTCAACTTGAAAGTGTTAATGTCGTGTTCATGTCATTGTCTCCTAGGTGGTTCTTCATTTGACTTTTCATACCCGCAGATGATGTGGTGTCTTCTAGGATAATATTTTTCCTTATCCTCAATATCATGTTGAGGTGGTGTTCGACATTCTCGTCGTTTAGCTTGAGAATTTATTGGTTATGATTCTTCAAGGTGATTCATTATTGACTCCATTCGTTGAAGCTTGTGCATAATCGCATTGAGTTTGTTGTTGCAATGAGAATTGTCTCCTTGCTATGCCATATTGTTTTGTTACATTTTTATTCTTATTTTAGGGTAGAAGCGTCTCATTGGCTCTTGAACGAGGCTCTGATACCAAAAGGATACACACCTTGGGGTGGAATGACACATGCCTCAGGATGGGATATTGGGACACGTACGGAGAATCCATTTGATCTTGATTTCTCGAGTAGGATTCGTTGTGTCAAGGTTGATTTCTTGACTAAACTAAGGGCAATCTTCAAGAATTCGTCTATTGACGGTGGATGATAGTGGTTGAAGGTTGAGGATCTCTTGACTGCTTAAGGGCACTCTTCAAGATAGTTTATCCGTTATGTCAATGAGGACCTCTTAACTGGCCGAAGGGCACTCTTCGAGAATTCGTCAATTGATGGTGGATGATAGAGGTGGAAGGTGGAGAATCTTTTAACTGACCTAAGGTGACGAGATCCCGACTGAATCGACGCTCTAGACTGGGTTAGTGACGGATATGCCTTGCTGCAACGGATTGCACAAGGGTGTGTGGAACGAATGGTCGCACGAGAGTTGCGGAAGGCTCTCGATTCACCGTGTTCGTCTTTGATGGATATGACGCACCAAGGAAGAACGAACGGCTCGATGGATATGACGCACCAACGAGTAGGAAGCTGGATATTACGCACCAACAACCCAAAGAATTCACAAAGGGAATTCAAGAATGATCAAAGATCAATTCAAAGATTAATTTTCAAAGTTGATAAAAGTTGGATGTTGTTCATACAAGGGGGCCGGCCATATTTAGACAAAAACAAGAAAAATTCAAACTTAAGTTCATTAAATGCAACTCTTCATGCAAGGGCCTTCATAATGGTCTTGAAATCTTCAAACAAGAAGATAAGCTTCTTGTTGGCCGTGCACCTTGTATTGCGTCCGTCTCGTGTCTCGCGTCTGATCATTAATTAGGTCGCGGGAAAATAAGTGACTCGCGGCCTCGTTAAAAACCCGACGTCGGAAAACCCGGTGGGACAAAACCGACGAGGGGAAAAGAGTACACGCGGGTCACTTAACCTAATCAATGACCGTAGCGGGTCGAGCTTCGGCTTGGATGACGTTCTTAAGACTTGTGACATCGCGTGAACTACCATACTCCTCGTGAGCGTGGACGATCGTGAAAATCCCGATAATAGCTTCTTTGAGCTTCGCGGCCTTGGCTCGGGTCATGGGACCAGCGGGTATGATCAAGGCATCCTCTTCTAGAGCTCGGGCTCGGGTCACGGGACCGACGTATTTTGACCTAATGGCGTCTCGGGCC
>CM071873.1:8092172-8206336 GCA_036759665.1 Gynandropsis gynandra
GAGACAAACGCAAATAGGAAATAGGAAGTAAAAGGAATATCCGAGAGACAAATGCAACGCAAGCGGCGTATTGACAAGAAATGACGCGATCCCGACTGAATCGACGCTCTAGACTTGGTTAGTGACGGATATGCCTTGCTGCAACGAATTGCACAAGGGTGTGTGGAACGAATGGTCGCACGAGAGTTGCGGAAGGCTCTCGATTTACCGTGTTCGTCTTCGATGGATATGACACACCAAGGAAGGACGAATGGCTCGATGGATATGACGCACCAACGAGTAGGAAGCTGGATATTACGCACCAACAACCCAAAGAATTCACAAAGGGAATTCAAGAATGATCAAAGATCAATTCAAAGATTAATTTTCAAAGTTGATAAAAGTTGGACGTTGTTCATACAAGGGGGCCGGCCATATTTAGACAAAAACAAGAAAAATTCAAACTTAAGTTCATTAAATGCAACTCTTCATGCAAGGGCCTTCATAATGGTCTTGAATTCTTCAAACAAGAAGATAAGTTTCTTTTTGGCCGTGCTCCTTGTGTTGCGTCCGTCTCGTGTCTCGCGTCGGATCATTAATTAGGTCGCGGGAAAATAAGTGACTCGCGGCCTCGTTAAAAACCCGTCATCGGAAAACCCGGTGGGACAAAACCGACGAGGGCCGTAGCGGGTCAAGCTTCGGCTTGGATGACGTTCTTAAGACTTGTGACATCGCGTGAACTAGCATACTCCTCGTGAGCGTGGACGGTCGTGAGAATCCCGATAATAGCTTCTTTGAGCTTCGCGGCCTTGGCTCGGGTCATGGGACCAGCGGGTATGGTCAAGGCATCCTCTTCTAGAGCTCGGGCTCGGGTCACGGGACCGACGTGTTTTGACCTAATGGCGTCTCGGGTCGTGCTGGAGGTGGTCGCGTCTCGGGCCGCGGAATCGGCATCTCGGGTCACGGAATCGGCATCTCGGGTCGCAGGAATGGCGTCTCGGGTCGCAGGGATGGCGTCTCGGGTCGCGGCGTCTCGGGTCGCGGAGATTCCCTCTTCTTCCTCTCTGCGGGTCGCGTCCTCCTCACCGTTGTTGGTCGCGTCTTCAGCGTCCTCCGGGATCATATCATAAGGGCACTCTTCAAGAGAGTTTCGTCTATCAATGGTGAATGATAGGGGTCGACTGTGGGGGCTATGATCTCACGAGGCAAAGTAACTTCGTGAGAGGAAGAAAGGTGGATAAAAGGTGTTTGAGACTGGAGCCAAGGACACCATAAGAGGTGCAAAAACCTTTTGATATAGTCCGATGTGACTTCAATTGTTCTCGGAAAAATCTGAACACACCATGACTTTACTTGTTCTTGGAACAAGTTCAAGACATCATGTTCTTGACAATGATAAAGGAAAAAAAGGGTTTATTTCATATAAATTCTCCTTTTCTATTAGAAATGGGGTGGAGTCCCGTATATAGGAAATGTTCCATATCAAAACAAAGAAAATAATTAATACATGATTACGAATTTAATCTACTTGCCATTTTAGAAAGATTTTCTAGTCACTTATAATATTCAAAGGAGGAAATTAGATGATTCGGTGGGATATGATCCTCTTCATAAGATTTTCTAGCCGTTCGAGATCTTCTAAAAAGAAAAGTAGATAATCCGGTGGAATAAGATCGGCTTTGGGCGATTTTTCTAGATGTGGAATAATATAAGATATTTAATTCTCACGTTTGTTTATCCATTTCACCCGAGCCCTTCGATGCGGTGACGCTACCGAGGACCTCATCATTCCTTCCCTGTTGCGAGTGTTTCGTCCTCGAATCGTAACTAGAATGCAATCCATGGTGTAGGAAATTTGGTTGACCCGCTCTAGATTGTGGTTTGAGTCATTTCCTATTGGTACTTGTTTCAGACTCCTCATTGTGGTGCATAACCTCATTACCTTTGACATAGTACATTCAGAACACCAATCTAGATACCCATGAAGTTGGAAGCACATGTCCACGACAAGTTTTCAATACGAGTCTTTGATTTTGATTCAATCTTCACTGCAAACGTCATCACCTCCTGACACGCATCTAGAGATTTCACATATGGTTTCACATTTTCATCCTGAATCACCGTAGCATACACACATTTGATATTCGATAGAGCATCAAGTGCCAAGAGATTGGATCACACATTTACATGCAAAGCATCATTAAACCCAAAAAGAAACAAGCGGACTTAGTCCTCGTCCCGTTTCTTTTAGAGAGTAGCCACCATTGCACATGCAACTACCACAAGAATACATGTTATACTCACATACTGGCAAACCATCATGTACCGCAAGTTCTTCTCACAATCGTTTAAGCTCATTGTAGTAGGCCTAAACGGTGAGACCTTGTAGTTTCCACGAATATAGCTCTTCTTTCCAGATGCACGTGCCACTGTTAACAGAATAATTTAGTTTGATATCTTCCCGCAATTCCATTACAATCTCAATATGAGAGACATTGAAACAAAGCTCCAGAGCCATCGTATTATGGATCCATGAGAAGAAGAGCGACCTATTAGCCCACCAATCTTCCAATTCCTCTGATGGTTTTGTAGTTGTCCCATCGATGAGTCCGAACGTCTTTCGTGAACTAAGAGCAATGCAAAGATCACGAGCCCAATCCACATAATTATTATATGTGAGGATCATCCGAGAAATCAAACTTATAGGATTATCCTTCAGTAAGATATCATATGGGGAGAGATTATTCAATAATGAGAGACACCTGATAGCACACTTGAAGTAAATCTTGAAGGAACCGCCTGAGAACTCATCATCCAATCCTAGGAACCACAGTGTCACCACCATCAAACCCTAAGGGCACCACGCAACCAGATCTGAAGCACCAGAAAGGGACTACACTAGCAACCAAACTGAATCGCAGAAGCCGAAACTCACATCAGAACCAGAAAACCACTCTGCCAAAAAGAACACCAACTGTAACATGTCAGAACCAAAGGCACTATGCAAGAAACAACACAAACTGGACTACACCAGTAGCTAGAATCGAATTGCATAAGCCAAGCATAAGACCCAAAGCAAAAAACTAGTCAACTGAACTTGAATGTCGGAAGAGAACCAACATAAACGACACAACACATAAAAAATGACATAGCATAGCAGGAATCACCATACAACACTCATTGAAGGTGAAACAAAAACAACAACTTATATCGGCAACTACCGAAGCTGGATTGCACCAGCAACCATCTCGATGACAAATTAGAACCAAGACACCCTTCTGTTGTCACGAACACAACGAACGTGCTGAGCAACTAGATCATTGACCAGAAGCACCAAGAACGGTCCGAGTAACTAGAAAAACCCCTACTTTATTAATATATAATATTTCAACTCTTTTACTTTCCAAAAACCATTATAACATATATGTATCAAACATAACAAAACAACGCGAAAAAACTGGAGAGTATATGAATAGGCATTGTGGTGGAGTTCTCACAACTCCAAAAGACTCTTTATTTAATTCAAATTGTCCCCATGTACACCTGGCATATAGATTTAGACTCCCCCTAAGACTTTACTTATTTTGAAATTAAATTCCAAGTCTAAATTCCACACATCTCATATGTGATTGGTTAATACTATTCTTACAATAGTTTGAGGTTACAGAATGATTTTTCGGTTTTTTTGTTTAATATCTCACTTCTCTCTAGTATAATTTTGCTCAGTATTTACTGGTGAAGAAGATGAATTTCGTTCATGGAAGCAACATCCTTTGTATAGACATTCTTGATGTGTTTGTCGCAAGATCTCCTCCATAAACGTAGCCTTTTTAATAGTTTCCATGATAATATCAATTTTTTTATTGCTTTACTTATTCAAATTTGACCTATTCAATCATGAGACTTAGTCAGAATATAAGATAAAAAATTACATTAATAATCTTCCCTTTTTTTATCTTATACCTATGCAAACACATCATTCACGTTAATATAAGATAAGCCGAAAAAAATCAAGATAAATATCAAATCATTGAACTAATATAATCATCAAACATCAAATTAGAATTTGTTCTAAACATAAAAAAAATATCGATGTTTATTATTCAACAAAACAAAATAAATCATCCACGATTGGTCCAATATGCATCTCTTCCTTAGTCTTCACGTATGCCTATAGCACTTTCAGTGTTGCTTCCAGAACATTCTCCCCCTGTTTGTTTGAGTATAGATCCAAAATAGTAAGACTCACAAAATAGATAATCAAATGAAAAATATAACATGAAAGGGTAAAAAAATACTCTTCGTGGTTCTTATCAGTAACTTGACATGCTTCAAAATTTGTTATTGTTCCGCAATCATGTGAGGCATTTCTCAAGTGTGCATAAGGAGACTTTCACTTTATCATTTGAATTGAAGTGTGTTGAATCTTGTGCAGCCTTCTTATCCACATAAAGATACTCATAAGCTATCTAAGGAGATATCTTTTCCTTGGGTTCATTGTTTCCTACGATGTCCTCATGATGTTGTTTAAGTAGACCTTGAATAAGGCATATAAAAGGAAACAAAAATCTGATGCCATTATTGATAGTAACCCCTTTCTTATGACACAATAAAACATCACAACATAGTCTTTCTTAAATATGTTTGTCTTCTTGGTTGGAATTCCGTTTGAACGACATATTTTGTTTAATAACGTACAATCCCATATCATTGTGGGGGGACCAACCTTCTCGAAATACATAGCATATCTTTTTCCAATGAGGACCCCGAGAAAATAAGATCAATTTGCGTCTAATTCCCATTCATTTTCTCGTGTAATAGGTAGATTTGAGGTACCTAAAGAATTATTAATATGTGAGGTGTGACAAATCAAATCCCTCCCCCTGAGGTGGAGCCTATGATACATTGAGTTACCTTTCAACTCTATATAAGGAGACAAATGCGCATAAAATTCATGTATCGGTTTTTTGCGATACTTACACACATGAGAACTTGTTCCTAACATTATTTTTCATACAACAACTTCCACATACCAAAAGAAGGAATCCACCCAAGGGAAGACTAGCGTCAGATAAGCTAGTTGGAGTTTTCTCTTGTAGCATAACTTCCTCGTTTTCTTCGACACCTTCTGCAGTTGGGTTGGGATGTTCTTCTTCTTAAGCCATTTCCAACATTTCAATGAATTTTAGGCCATTGAAAATAGATCATTGAAAACCATCATCCATTGCAACTTTCAATGGAGGTGTCAATGGATATTTTCCGTTGAAAATGTCAAGGGATTGTAACCGACCGTTGCCCTTTGCAATAGATAACCGTTATAAACTTTCAACGGATACATGTTGCCAATGAATTGGCGGGAATGCTGAATGTTTGAACCAGAAGACTGTTGGACAATAATTGGTAGGAAATCTATGTGTTGTAACAGATATCCATTGAAGGTTTTGGTGGGAAACATCAACGGATGCCCGTTGCAAAAGTTTTGGCGGGAATTTTGTAATGTTGCAACAGATGCCTGTTGAAAATTTGGTTATGTTATCAACGGGCATCCGTTGCTAATAGAACGAATTAAAAAAAATAAAAAATAAAAAATAAAAAAGGTCTTTTACATATACAAAACTCTATACAAAATTTTCAAACATTATCACTACATTTCGTCTAAATCGATACCGTCTTCTTCATTTCCATCCTCGCCAACGCCTTTGGAAGGCATTTCATCGAAGTTAATACCTGGTCCTTGTCTCGACGTTGTCGTCCCCGTCTGTGGTGGTGGTAGCTGATATGCTCAACTGGTCAACAACTCGATTATACTCTCATCACTACAAAAAAATAGGTCATTTCCAACGGATTGCAAGGGATTCTGAGCCGTTGGGAATCGATCGTTGAAAATCTGGATCTGTTACGGCTTGGAACGGGCTTGCAACATATATTATCTGTTGATAACAATCAACATAGTGCAACGGATATATCCATTGGATATTGGCAATGGATGCCTGTTACAAATAGTTCAACGAATGGCCCTTGGGAGATTGTAATGGATATCCATTGCACACCCACTGAAAATAAAATGACGAGAGTTAAAAACTTTCGACGGATACCCATTGGTAGAAATGGTGGGAAATGGCAACGTATTTCCGTTGGAAAAAATGACGGGGGTTTTAAAACTGCAATGGATGCTCGTTGAAAATGTCGAAATATGTCAACGAACATCCGTTGAAAACTTGACGAAAAAATTTAAAAAATTAAAAAATTCATAAAGAAAAATTTTAAAAAATTAATTAAAAAAATTTTATACTAACTAAAAACATAATTTACTACAAATCATCTAAATTGATAGTGTCGTCTCCATCCATGTGATCGCCAACACCTCGTTAAGGGGTTACATCGGAGTCAATTATCGGGTCTTGTCTCGATGTTGTTTCCTCATCGGTTCTGGTTGCTGCTACGCTCGACCGATTAGCAACTCGATAATTCTCTCCATGTGACACATCTTTGCTCGAGTTTCTCGTAGCTTTAATTGTGTTACTTGAAGAGCATCTTGTGTTCTATGAAGAGCATCTTGCGTTGTTCGAAGTGTCGTTTCGAGATGCTCGATACACCGTTCTTGCGTGTAGCTCTCTTGGACTATAGGGCGAACCTAGGACGTATAGACGCCCCTTATGCGGTCTAACATACTATAATGTAAAACCTGTTAAACTTAGAATCATTAGAAATATTTTATTTTAAGTCAAGAATTACAATATAAGAATTATCTTATTATTTACCTCTAAGTAAATTTTTTCCTTTTATTATTGACCTCAACCACGAGCCATAATGTTGAACTTTCATTTTCATGAGTTCATATGCATTTAGATGAGGATTTCTAATATGGTAGTTCCCTAAAAATACTACGTTTATACCAGTTATATCATTCACTTAGCTCTTTGGTTTTTGATGGCCACGATCTCCACCGTATTCTATCGATTCTTGTAAATCGTTCGTAAAGGATTTACGTTTCGGTTTGCATGCATTGTGCCTCTTCTTTTTATATCATCTTCTTTTGTAATTGGCTTTTTATGTTTTCTGAAAGTATGTCCACGGGGAAGAAATCTTCTATGACAATCAAACCGATATGGTTTCTTTCCATGTACTAGTCGAAATGAATTTGTATCCTCTATACAATATGGACATGCCAATCTCTCGTGCATGCTCCATCCAGATAACATATCATAGGCAGGAAAATCGCTAATTGTCCACAACAATATCGCTTTCAATGTGAAATTTTGCTTTGTACTCACGTCATAAGAAGGAAATTTTATCTGTCCACAAATGTCTTAATTCATGAATTAAAGGCTATAAAAAGACATCAAAACTTTTCTTCGGATGTTCTAGTCATGTTATCAGCAACGTCAGAAATATTCCTTCGTCCGTCGAGTGTTCTGTGTGCCATCTCATTACCGCATCAGTGTTTTTAATTCAAATAACCTTCTAACCTTGTTTGCTACAGGCATATAGAATATTTTTTTGTAAGATACATATTTACATTCCAACAAGTCTTATCATTTCCCCAAAACAACATGCAACAGTTTCTACAAATATCATTTTTTAATGTGGCATTCCCAAAATTTTTGAAACATTCTTTGTTTCGTAATAGGTCTCGAGATCTTGATTATCTTCCGGTAAACATTCACGCAATATCAGTGATTTCCAATGCAGTAGTTCACAAAAAATACTACTTTTATACTAGTTATGTCATTCACCTTGGCCTTGTGGTTTTCGATGCCCACGATCTCCACTGCATTCTACCGATTCTTGTAAATCTCTCATCATGTTTCATTGTTTGTAAAGGATTTGTGTTCCTGTTTGCATGCACGGTGTCTCTTATTTTGTACCACATTCTTTCTAAAATGTTTTTCTGTCTTTTCTAAATGTATATCCACAGGGAAGAAATCTTCTATGACAATCAAAACCAATGTGGTTTCTTTCCATGTATTGGTCGAAATGAACCGGTATCCTCCATACAATATGGACATGCCAATCTCCCCTGTGTCCTCCATCCAGATACAATTCCATATGCAGGGAAGTCGCTAATTCTCCACAACAAGACCGTTTTCAATGTAAAATTTTGCTTTTTACTTATGTCATAAACAAGAATTCCATTGTTCCACAAATATCTTAATTCATGAATTAAGGGCTGCAAAAAAATATCAAAACTTTTCTTCGAATATTCTGGTCCTGGAATTATCGTCAGAACGATTACTTCTCTTTTCAGACATATACCGGGAGGCAAATTATATGGAGATAAAATCACCAGCCACAAAGCATATTGACTTCAAGATTATCTATATGAACTAAAACCATCGGTGCAAAGACAAAGATAAACATTTCTCATTTTATACATGAAATCAAGAAGTATTTCACTGAAAACTTTCATGCCTTACCATTTGATGGATGTTGCATTATCCCTTCTCCCGTTGAATTTTTAGAATTTGTAAAAAAAAGATAAATCAGTGAAAGCAAGATAGAAAGATTAAGAGCGAGCGAAAGGTCGAGAGAATTAAAGAGAATAAGAATAACTATTCTCTTATGTATTTCATTAGAACTAAAGGTATATATTTATACAAGTAGAAAGGGTGAAAATCAATGAAAATACAAGTACAAATGCAAGGCACAAGTTTAAATGTAACATGCATGAGCTGAAGCAGTCAACAAGGCATAGGAGACCATGGAGGTCATAAATAGGCTTGACCAGGTTGCAGGTCGCGGGATGCAGGATGCGGGATGCGGCTCGGGATGCGGAGAAGGGAGCGAGACGCGGCTCGATATACAGAGAAGGGAGCGAGACGCGGCTCGGGATGTGGAGAAAGGAGCGGGATGTGACCCGAGGCGTAGAGAAAAGAGCGGGACGCGAGTCATGTAGAGCAAGATGCAACCTTTCTTTTTAACATTCCCCTCAAGCTTAGGCGATCAAAAGCAACATTAAGTGAAGCCTCATTAAAAACTTTTCGGGGAAAACCCAATTGGGACAAAAAGGAAAAAGAGTAGAATAGGTTATGAGCTGAAGGGACGATCGACTAAGCTTGAATGCGATGCTTTGGGAATGAAGATATCAAAGAGGCCTATCCGATAATGGAGATCTTTGCAAACTTTTTCACTTGTGGCTTTGGTGAAGACACCGGCAGGTATCTGTGCTTCGTGTGTATATGAATTCAATGATGTCATCTTCAAGTTTCTCTCGAACAAAATGACAGTCAACTTCAATATGTTTTGTTCATTCGTGGAACACTGAGTTGGATGCAATGTGAATTGTCGCCTGATTATCGCAATGAAGCACCGTGGCTTACAAAGGTTCGAGGCCAAGATCTTTGAGGAGAGCCGGAACTAAATGAGCTCACATTTTGCATTTTCCATAGCTCGGTACTCGGCCTCAGCACTGGAACGAGAGATCACCGATTGCTTTTTCCTTCTCCAAGTGAAAAGGTCCCCCCCCCTCGACAAAGGTACAAAACCCCATTGTTTATTTCCGGTCTTTGCGCTCACCGGTCCAATCTGCATCACAATACCCAATTATACTAGTGTCGTTGTTTTTACTCATCAGGATACCTTTTCCTGGAGTGTTCTTGATGTATCGGAGGATTTGGTCCACCATTTTCCAATGTTGTTCCTTTGGAGCATGCATATGCTGACTGACCCGATTCACAACATAACACAAGTCAGCTCTTGTTATCGTGAGGTATATTAGCTTACTGAAAAGGTGTTGGTATTGTTCTATATCATGAAATGGTTCCCCCTCATGTAAGGCTTTGTATTTTTCTTCGATGGGGGTCTTGGTTGGCTTAGATCCGAGTTTACATGTTTCATTCAAAAGGTTTAAAGCATATTTTCGTTGAAAAAGAAATAAATTATCATTATATCTAGTTACTTCAATTCCAAGAAAGTACTTAAGTACACCTAGATCCTTTATATCAAATGTTTCTTTTAGAAAACATTTAGCACTTTCTATTCCTTTATTATCATCACCTGTTATGATGATATCATCAACATAAAGTAAGAGAACAATGATATCGTAATTGTTTCGAATGATAAACATGGAATGATAGGCCTCACTCCTCTAAAAATCATACTTTCGAACAGCATCATAGAGCCTAGTGTACCAAGCTCATGGGATTGTTTAAGTCCATAGAGAGCTCCCTTTAGTTTGCATACAATTCCTTTTTCGGTTTGGAGGCCCCGGGGGAGGTTTCATATAGATCTCTTCTTTTATTTCCCCCTAAAGTAAAGCGTTTTTAACATCCATCTGCCACAAACTCCAATTAAGGTTAATAGCAATAGAAAAGATAATGCAAACAGAAATGAAGTTTAGAAACAGGAGCAAAAGTCTCAGTATAATCTTCCCCGTACTTTTGATTATAACCTTGCGCTACAAGGTGATGAGGACATCACAAAGAAAGCAAGCCTCGAACGGACAGATAGAACGGACGGGTTGAACGGGCAAGACAATGGCCGTGGAAAGGAAACAGATCACACGGATGGACGGATCGCGTCCGACTGGGTCATACCGCGTCCAAACCAAGAATCACGGGCACTGACAAGGATGCTTTGACCGATGGACGGGTCACGTACAAGATTCATGGGCAAGAGGACGCATTGACCAATGGACGGGTCGCGTCTGAGATTCGCGGGCCACCAAATTCGAAAATGAGACTTTTTTGCGAAAACACCCAAATGGAGGCCTTCCCAAAGTCCAAATTCGATGAAACCAAGACCATTGGAACCAAAACTCAAAGGTCTTTCAGATGAGTACGGAACATCGCCGCAACGTCACTTTTCCGGTGACATAACGGCGATGTTTCCGACGAGACCCCTAGTGCACACTTAGAGTCAAATTTCGAGATTTCAAGCATGCTAAAGGGGCCTTGGACTAGATCCAAGACAAGAG
This sequence comes from Gynandropsis gynandra, assembly GCA_036759665.1. NCBI lineage: Eukaryota > Viridiplantae > Streptophyta > Magnoliopsida > Brassicales > Cleomaceae > Gynandropsis > Gynandropsis gynandra. The sequence goes on from CM071873.1 coordinate 8,103,067, forward strand.
GCTACAGGAGAAGGTTCAAGACATCTTAGAAGCCCAAGAGATTGAACAGCAAGATCATTTGAAGGGTTTAGAGCCTCACAAGCCCATGGACCACACAAAGACCCATCAAGAGGAAGTGTCTTGGATTTGAATTCAAATTTCTTAGCACGTATCACCATCTAAGGGTTCTAAGGCATTCATCCGCACAAACGAGTGAAATACACGATCCAGCATCGCATCAGTTGGTATCAGAGCCACGTTTTCACTCGGTTGTATCTATCCAAGTTTCTTAGTTCAAGTCGTTTCTTATTCAACATTGTTGAGTCTTGGATTGAGGAGGTTTTCTTTAACCAATTTAGTCCATAAAGTCCCTTTCCATTTCGGTTTTAAGTAACTAGTACGTCCATCGATCTATTTGCTTCTTCCTCATTTTATTTATATAGGATTTGGTTGTTCTCTCTCTTGTAGGTTCAACCAAGGATTCATTTAGGGTTTAGATAAAAAACGGTCAAAGAGCCTAAGAAAAACAAAGAGAAAATAAAGAAAAACAAAAAGGAAAGACACTACCAAAGAGCCTAAGAAAAACAAAGACAAAAGAAAGAAAAACTAAAGTGAAGAGCCCGAAGTGCCACTCCTTAAAGGCTGAACCAAGGAGACACCATCCTAATTTCATCATCAAAAGGGCGGCTCAACACACGAGAAATACACCACACGTGCGGCAAAGCACTTGGACCCAGACGACGAACACGTTTTGAAAACGTGAGCTCGAAGATAGGGAGTAGTCCTAAATAACCTGAGATCATTCCACCAACGGATTTTAAAGGAACCTAGTAGACCTCACAATCATCGGGGGTAGGGATCCAAAGGCATACTTGGAGTGGGAAAGGCGCACGGAGATGGTGTTTGATCTCCACGAGTACACCGAGCAATGAAAGCTCAAACTAGCCAACTGCAAAATTTAGTGACTACACTTTGATTTGGTGGGATCAACTCATCCATTTCAAAAGGATGAACGGCGACCAACCGGTCAACACATGGCGGAAACTCAAGAAAATCATGAGAAGCCGGTACGTACCTTCATATTTATGAAGAAGGATGAACGGCGACCAACTGGTCAACTTATGAAGAAGTACGTAACAATCTGAATTTTCTTGTGTAGGGATCCTTATCTGTGGAGGATTGCTACAAGGAGATGCAAAAATTGTGGTGATGGCGCAAACTCAAGAGGACGAGTGGACCATCATGGATCGCTCCAAACACGCGGCAAATTTTTTCACAGATTAGCTGCCCGGACTGAGCAGACAGCCGTCCGGACTGCGCAACCTGGAGACCTGATCGGGCAGAGCAACGACCCGCACGCTCAGACGTGCGCCCCGATCGGGCACCACCCAGCACGGATCGAGTACAATAGTCAGAACAACGACATGGGCAAAGTTCGAGGGGAAGCGACCGAGCGCCGAGGCCCAATCCCAGACCCAACTTTCAACAGCCCAAGAGGAGGAACATAGACCCATAGACACTTTGAACCCGAGACATCACTTGTTTTCGGTGTTCCGGACGAGGGGTTACACGGGGGATTGCCCAAACCGACGTTCCATGGTCATTCTCGAAAATGGTGATATCGAGTCTGATCATTCATCCGATCGAGATCAAGAAGCAGAGGAGATAAGCTCAGAGGAGGAGATAGACGAGGACCCAACACTTGGAAAGCTCTTGGTGTCACGATGGGTCCTTAGCACACAACCTAAGGACGATGCGGTCGAACATCGAGAGAACATCTTCCGCACCCAAGGCCACATCTACAACAAGATATGCAGCATCATTATCGACAGTAGGAGTTGTATCAACGTCGCGAGCACCATTCTAGTAGAGAAGACCGGACTCCCCACCCTCAAGCATCCGAAGCCATACAAGCTCCAATTGCTCAATGATAGCGGAGAGACGAGGGTCACCAAGCAAGTTCGGGTACCGTTTTGGATTGGAAGATACGAGGATGAGATCCTTTGTGATGTGGTACCCATGCAAGCAAGTCACCTCTTCCTTGGCCGTCCGTGGTAGTAAGATGCAAAGGCGCAGCACGACGGCTACACCAACCGATATTCCATCCAACACAAGGGCAAGAATATCAACCTACTGCCCTTGTCACTGAAGGAAGCCTACAAAGATCACATTCACATTGTGCAGCAAGCTAGGAAGGTTGAGGAATCCAACAAGTCTCTCATCATCACCAAGGGTTCCAAGAAAGCATTGCTCGCAAACCGGCCGATGGTTCTCGTACGGTATAAGGAGACATTATTGAATGAAGAGGTTACTAACGCTTTATCGCAGCCTATTTTTCATGTTTTGAAGGAATTTAATGACATCTTCCCTGAGCAGATAGCACACGGCTTGCCACCGGTACGAGGCATTGAGCACCAGATCGACTTTGTGCCGGGAGCGTCCATTCTAAACAAGCTGGCATACCGAACCAATCGAGAGGAGACAAAGGAACTTTAGATGCAAGTAGAGGAGCTCATGGATAAGGGATATGTACGGGAGAGCATGTCACCTTGCGTCGTTCCTGTCATCCTCGTACCTAAGAAAGACGGTTCGTGACGAATGTGCGTTGACTGTCGAGCGGTCAACAACATCACGGTTAAGTATCACCACCCCATCCTTCGCTTAGATGATATGCTAGATGAATTGCATGGTTCTTGCATGTTCTCTAAGATAGATCTTAAAAGCGGATACCACCAAATTAGGATGAAAAAGGGAGATGAATGGAAAATCGCCTTTAAGACCAAGCATGGGTTGTATGAATGGCTAGTGATGCCTTTTGGTTTAACTAATGCACCTAGCACATTCATGAGGTTGATGAATAATGTTCTCAAGGCTTTCATTGGCAAATTTGTGGTGGTATACTTTGATGAAATCTTAGTATACTCTAAGAACATTAGGGAGCATGTAGATCACCTCAGAGCGGTTTTAGGTGTTCTTAGAGCGGAAACGTATATGCTTACATGAAGAAGTGCACCGTTGCTACTAAAAAGTTGGTTTTTCTAGGCTTTGTTGTTAGTAAGCAGGGTTTTCTTGTGGATCAAGAGAAGGTCCAAGTTATCAAGGATTGGCCGGCACCGAGCACGCGGGGTTTTACCCACGATTCGTCCGCAATTTCAGCACCATTGCGGCACCAATGACTGAGCTCGTGAAGAAAGACCGAGCCTTTGTGTGGGGAGACACACAAGAGAGATCGTTCCAAACGCTCAAGGAGAAGATGATCCACCCGCCTCTCCTATCTCTCCCCGACTTCACCAAGACATTCGAGATCGAGTGCGACACATCCGGAGTAGGGATTGGATTCGTTCTTATGCAAGACGGCCGGCCTCTTGCTTACTTCAGAGAGAAGTTGGGAGGAGCTCAATTGAACTACCCAACATACGACAAGGAGATGTCTGCACTCATCCGCGCGCTTCAAACTTGGCAGCACTACATATGGCCAAAGGATTTTGTGATCCACATCGATCACCAATCGCTCAAGCATCTCAAGGGCCAACAAAAATTGAACCAGAGACATCCCAAGTGGGTTTCATCGAGACATTTCCTTACGTGATCAGGTATAAGCAAGATAAGGAAAACATAGTAGCCGATGCATTGTCTAGGAGAGTTGCCTTGATATCTGTTATGGATGCTAAGATTCTAGGGTTTGAGTTCATCAAGGAATTGTATGAAGTTGATCTAGAATTTAGAGACCTCTATGAATCTTGTCTTAGGGCACCTAACAAGGACTACTATTTGCATGAAGGTCTATTCCGTAGGAACAAGCTTTGCATTCCCCATAGTTTTATTAGAGATTTATTGGTGCGTGAGGAACATGGGGGAGGTTTGATGGGTCATTTTGGGGTAGCTAAGACATTAGCATACTTGCATGATCACTTTTATTGACCTCATATGATCCGAGATGTGGAACGAATTTGCGAGCATTGCAATATGTGTAGGAAGTCTAAGTCTAGGTTGCAACCTCAAGGGCCTTACACGCCCTCACCCATACCTAGTGAGCCTTGGGTCCATCTTTCTATGGACTTTTTCTTAGGATTTCCTAAGACTAGGTATGGTCATGATTCCATTTTCGTGGTGGTTAATAGGTTCTCCAAGATGGCGCATTTCATTGCATGTAGGAAGACCGATGAGGAATCACATGTAGGTAATCTCTTCTTTAGGGAAGTAGTGAGATTGCATGGCATGCCTAGGAACATAGTGTCGGATCGGGATCCAAATTTTTTAGCTATTTTTGGAAGACCTTGTGGGGGAAGCTAGGGACTAAGCTATTGTTTTCAACAACGTGTCATCCCTAAACCGACGATTAAACCGAAGGGGTCAATAAGACCATATCCACTTTATTGCGTGATATGGCTAGAGGAAACCTTAGGTCTTGGAAGATTGTTTGCCTCATATTGAGTTTGCATATAATCATTCCCTGCATAGTGCATCTAATTTTTATGGGTTCAACCCATTAACCCCTTTGGATCTAATGCATTTACCTTTGGATGAATGTCTTAACTTTGATGGTAAGAAAAAGGCAGATTTCGTAAAGAGGATCCACAAAAAAGCACGGGAGAACATTAGGTGGAGGACGAAGCAAATTGCGGACCGAGTCAACCAAACAAGGAAGAAGAGAGTCTTCCAACCGGGATATCAAGTGTGGGTTCAATTTCACAAGGAGAGGTTTCCCAACCGAGGAAAAGCAAGCTTTTACCTCAAGGAGATGGGCCATACGAATTTTTGATGAGGATCAACGACAACGCCTATCAACTTGATCTTCGAGGTAAGTACAACATTACCTCATCATTCAATATCATTGATCTTAGCCCTTATGTTGCAGATGAAGCGGATTTGAGGGCAAATCTTTTTCAAGGGGGAGGGAATGATGAGGACGTCACAAAGAAAGAAATCCTCGAACAGACGGACAGAACCGACGGGTCAAACGGGCAAGACAATGGCCATGGAGAGGAAACAGATCATGCGGATGGACGGATCGCGTCCGACCTGCCCGTACTGCATCAAAACCGAGAATCACGGGACACTGACGAGGACGTCTTGTGATAACACGTAATCCATTATAGTTTTTATATCATTCTTAGGTCTAGTTTAGAGTAGATTATTCATATTTCATTCATTTATTGAGTATATTCGGAGACTTTATCCACATTTTGTGTTTTGCGTAGGAAACGAAGACACGAGAGGAAACACGAGTGCTTTTGGCAATCTAACCCCGGAAACGTAGGTTCAACTTGTGCGAGGTGACGGATGGAAGTGAGCACTCAAACACCGAGCGAAAGGAGCGGAAACAACACCTCAAGTCATGCCCGCTCGGGTGGATTGGGAGTGCCCGATCGGATTAATTGCTACCAAATATCCCCGTAGCTTTACACGACTCGGGCACTCAAGGAACACGACCTGGGAGGTGTGCCCGCTCGGGTCCATTTGGAGTGCCCGCTCGGGCTCATTCATGTCAATAAAACCCCGTAGTTCTACACGACTCGGGCTGATGAAGCACACGATCGGGTATGGGTGCCCGCTCGGGCTCAATTGTGTGTGCACGGTCGGGTAAAGGTCTTGCACGAGCGGGTAAGGGACATGCCCGCTCGGGTCCCTTATTCTCAACAAACTTTCCTAAGATCTAGAACAGCCAAATTAAAAGATAAATCAGATCTAAAAGAGGGAATTCGAACCAGAAGAGATCAGAGCAGATAGAGAGACATTAGAGCAAGAAGAAGAAGGAAGAAAAGACGGATCTACGGATCGGGAGCGACTCGTGATAGTATCTAAGACCAATGATCTTGTTAGAACTTCATTGCATCGTTGTGTGACTCTCGATACCTATGGTGCTTAGCCATAAGTTTATTCTCTTCGACTTAGTTTAGTTTAGCTTAACCACAATTCCAACTTTAGTCATCTCACACGTCTATTCAATTAGTTTAGTAGCTCATTAGTCGCATTAACTCCTTGTGTTCGACCCTAGTTACTACACGATCCGTATTCTTGCGGAAGCGTTAGTCTAGGTTTTTATTACTTGATATAACGCACATCATCTTGACCGATGGATGGGTCGCGTCCGAGATTCACGGGCCACCAAATTCGAAAATGAGATTTTTTTGCGAAAACACCCAAATGGAGGCCTTCCCGAAGTCCAAATTCGATGAAACTAAGCCATTGGAACCAGCACTCAAAGATATTTCAAATGAGTACCGGAAAACCGCTGGACCGTCACTTTTCCGGCGACATTCCGGCGACCTTTTGACAAGACCCCTAGTGCACACTTAGAGCCAAATTTTGATATTTCATGCATGCTAAAGGGGCCTTGGACTAGATCCAAGACCAAGAGGCTAGAGGAGAAGGTTTGAGACATCTTAGGAGCCTAAGAGATTAAACAGTAAGATCATTTGAAGGGTTTCGACCCTCACAAGCCCATGGACCACACAAAGACCAATCAAGAGGAAGTGTCTTGTATTTGTGTCATTAAATTCAAATTTGAATTCAAATTGTAACAAGAATACATGTCATTTATGGAATAGAATCTAGGAAAATTAGGATCAATAAGAAACTTAGGCGTTTGAATAGGAGTGTAATGTGGGGATTTTGTTTTGGCATTTTTTCCTTTTTAAAAAAGGCACGCATGAATAACATAGGCGTTTGAATAGGAGTGTAATGTGGGGATTTTGTTTTCGCATTTTTTCCTTTTTAAAAAAGGCACGCATGAATAACATATCAACAAGTGATTTTCGAACAAAATACAGATCAAACGAGCTTAGCTCATTGTTCTTGAGATTGAGAGATTCATCTCACACAAATCAATCAAGTTCGGGACTTGCTCTACTCGACTTATCAAGCAACGAACCACGGTTGCTTGTGGTATATTCTATCGTCCGAAGAGTTCTAGAGGTGCATATGCTCAAGGGTTTTGGACGGTCTCATTGAGATTTGGGCCAACATTCTTCCGCATGTATCCATCAATGGGTTCCAAGGCATTCATCTGCACAACCAAGTGAAACGCACGACCCAACATCGCATCACAATGCGTGCCTTGTAACGTTCTACCTCACCATTACTTTTATATTTGATTTTGTATACCCATTTGCTTCCAATGGGCTTATTTTCTTTAGGAAGAAGGACAAGGTCCCATTTTTTATTCTTTTCTAAGGCTGCTAGCTCCTCAGCCCATTTTTTCTTTGTCACAGCTGGTGGGATTTGATGTTTTTTGGGTAATCGTTGCAATGTTCCCCCGCATTTGTAGGACTCTAGTTCCTCCATCATCTCGCGTCAAACCTTTGATTGTGTATGGACTCCAATCCATTTGCTCGATCTGGGTCCTATTTTTCTATTCATCAACTTCTAGACGGTTGAAATTGAACGTTTATTTTGTTCGAGTACTTGAGAAATCGACATGGGTTTCTCCGGAAGTTGCTCGGAAAGCTTTGTTCGTGAAAAATGTTATGAAAAATCCCGAGTGTACGGATTATGTGCTTTCATACCTCAAAGAAACTGTTTTTTCGAAAACCCAGATCGAGAGGATCGTCTATAGGTTTCCGAGAGTTCTATTTTTGGATGTTGAAAACTTAGTTAAACCGAAGTTTAATGTTTTCCAAGATTTGGATTTATATTAATTTGGGGAAATTTTTGGGGACAAACATTATGTTTTCTTCCCCAATTAGGGACGGCCTTTATGTTTCCGTCCCCAGTTGGGGACGGGCTTTATGTTTTTGTCCCCAAATTTAGGGACGGTCCTAAATCCGTTCGCAAATTTAGGGATGGAAATTTCTGCCGTCCCTAAATTTGGGGACGGATGATCTGCCCGTCCCTAAATTTAGGGACTGCAGAAACTTCCGTTCCCAAATTTAGGGACGGAAATTTCTGCCGTCCCTAAATTTGGAGACGGATGATCTGCTCGTCTCTAAATTTAGGAACGGCAGAAACTTTCGTCCCCAAATTAGGGACGGGAACAAATTCCGTCCTCAATTTAGGGACGACAGAAATTTCCGTCCCCAATTTAGGGACGCCTTACTCATACGTCCCTAATTGGTCCGCAATTAGGGACGGATTAAGGACGACTCTTCTGTACCCAAATTTGGGGACGGATTTGGGACGGATTTCATTTTCCGTCCCTAATCCGTGTATAATCCGTCCCTAAGTTTAGGGACGGAAATGTCGGTCCCGAAATTTCGTCCCTAGTCTTGAATTTTCTAGTAGTGCATGGTTTCCTCCCATTTTGGCTTCCCTTCAGCTTCTCTATAGGTTTGTGGCTCGATATTCCTATCAATATTACGAAGAAAATCTTTGATCAATAGAGATAAATTCCAAAGATACAAAAGTTTGAATAGGATGTTTGGTTGCCATGCAATTGAAATAGGGTGATTGGTTGCCACGCCATTGAATAGGATTGTGAATCCATTCCGAGATTGGTCGCCTTATTCTAGTGTTTCTCTACGGCACTATCTCATTTAGAATCCTTCCTTCAACTTCATCGACGTTATGATCCTCATTTTGGTTATGATATGGCTTTGATCTTCATTCTCATGATTTGAGACCCTAGTTTCCTCCTCATGATTTTGCTCAGAATATGTGATCCCACAATGGCTTTCTTGTTCTTCATTTTCTAATATTTCTTGATCATTTTGGTCTTCATGACATTCAGGTACACTTGGCAGAGGACCTGTTTCATTGTTAGTTTTCAAAATTGAATTTACTAAGTTTCTAAGGGACAAAGCTATATCATTTGGTTCCAAGATTCCTTTAATCTCTTCCCAGGAGATTTTATCGTGAAAGATCTTGTCTTCAAGAAACATAACATCTCGATACACTATTTTATTTTGAGATTTTGTATCGAAACATTCATAGCCTTTTTTTATTTACTGAGTATCCGATGAACATGGCTTAAGTGCTCCTTGGTTCCAACTTGTTTCGCTATGAGTCGGGAACAAGAACGAAACACACACAACCGAAAGTTCTAAAATACTCAATATCAGGTTTTGTAGAGTTTAATACCTCATAAGGTAATTTGTCCTTTACAACCTTTGTAAGAATTCTATTAATGATGTAACATGCAGTCATGACGGCATCGGACCAAAACCTTTTAGGAACATCTCGATCGAACATGATAGTTCTCGAGACTTTCATTAGGTGCATGTTCTTCCTCTAGGCCACTCTGTTTTGTTGCGGAGTATAGGGACACGAGGTTTGGTGTGTGATAACTTGTTCTCCAGGGTACCTGCGAAACTGAAGACTAGTATACTCTCCACCATTGTCAGTCCTTAGACATTTTATTTTAGCATTATATTGAGTTAAAACATGCTTATGAAACTTTACAAACACATCATAAAAACAACTCTTAGACGAGGGAGTATAAAGCCATGTAAACTTTGATTTTTCATCGATGAAGGTTACAAAATATTTCTTTTGATCACGAGAAACACATGGAGCTGTCCAAACATCAGAATGGATTCGTTCAAAACAGTTTTCATAAACCGAACAGCGTTTGGAAAAACTTGTTTTACGTGCTTTCCTAAGGTGCAAGCTTCACATGCTTTATGTTTATCTTTAAGATTATGAAAAATGATTCTTAGAACTTTGCTATGAGGGTGTCCAAGTCTCGCATGCCATATAGAAACTTTATCAATATTTGAATTTGATAGAAACACGAACTCAGGATCACAATACATAGACTCAAGAACATAAAGACCATTGAGGAGCTATCCTTTACCAATTACTTGTTTGCTTTTAATATCTTGCATCCATAATGAGTTAGAATCGAAACAAACATAGCAATTAAGGTCTTTTGAAAGCTTTTGGACATAAATAAGATTATTAGAAAACTTTGGAACGAAGAGAGCCCTTGTATCATGACCAAGAAGCTTAAAATTCCATATTCCTTTAATTGGATCCCTCCCCCGATTCGCAATAGAAACGGAGCCACTATGAGGTTTTATATCTTTACGCAAGTCATGATTTTTTATCATATGATTTGTAGCTCTAAAATCTATTATAATATGGTTTCGGAAAACAGAGAGAGCAGAGGTAACAATACCTCCCACTTTATATGCTTTGTTTGTTTGATTTCCTAACTTAATAATTTGGAAAAACTCCTCAAGGTCTGCCTTAGAGACAAACTCGGACACAGAGGCCATATTAGGCTTACCTTGGTCGTCACGGCTTTTGTTCTTCAAATGGGGCTGAAGGATCCAACAACTGCTCACAAGAGAACTGGTTTTTTAAAGGCTTGATAGAAGCGGCTTGCCCAAAGGTGCTTTTAGAGATATTAGCATCCTCGGTCATTCCTTTAAAGAGAAGGTTCCCCTTCCTCCCTTTTAATCATCGTACAAACTTCATTAAACGATGGAAACTCATTTTGTCGAAGTATGTGATGAATAAGGTCGTTGTATTTTTTGTCGAGGGAGAATAAAAGAAAAAAATACCTGATCTTGGTTTGCTCTTAGAGTAATTTCCAAAGGATCCACAGTATGAGGCCTTAGAGAATGGACTTCAGACCATAATTCCTTAAAACCACCCAAAGCCTGGTTAAAAGGCTTTCCCTCTTGCCTTAGATATTAAGGTCTTTCTTTAACTTGTTTCAGCTCGTCCCAAAGCTCCTTAGGAGACTCTATGTACCCATATGTACGAAGTATATGAGATTCGAGGGAATTTTGTAAAACAACCAAGGCAGTGAGTTTATCTTGTTCCCACTTTTCTGATCCGACACTTGAATCTACCGGTTTCACATCCGATCCTGTCACAAAACCCCAAACACCTCGTATGCCAAGATTGGCCTTAGCAATCTTTGTCCAAATGGAATAATTATTTCCATTGAACGAGATTGTGATCCTTTTGGTCGAGTCCATGACAAGAGATCCGAGAAAATAAAGGGAAACAAAAACAAAGAGAGATTAAAAACGTTTGACCGAAACAAATTTTGAAAGAGAATATATTTCAAAAGAAACAAAATCGATCAAAACATTTTCAGAGATTCGATCACTGCTCTGATACCATGTACAATTTGTAAAACAAAGATGAACCAGCGGAAGCAAGATGGAAAGATTAAGAGCGAGCGAATGATCAAGAGAATTAGAGAGAATAAGAATAACTATTTTCTTATGTATTTCATTAGAACTAAAGGTACATATTTATACAAGTAGAAAGGGTGAAAACAAGGAAAATGCAAGTACAAATGCAAGGCACAAATTTAGATGTAATATGCATGAGCTGGAGTGGTCAACAAGGCATAGGAGACCGCGGAGCTCATAAATAGGTTTGACCAGGTCGTAGGTCACGAGATGCAGGACACGAGATGGGGGACGCGGCTCGGGTTACGGAGAAGGGAGTGGGATACGACTCGAGATGCGGAGAAGGGAGCAGGACGTGGCTCGAGACACGGAGAAAGGAGCGGGATACGGCTCGAAACATGGAGAAGGGAGCAGGACGTGGCTCGGGACACGGAGAAGGGAGTGGGACGCGACCCGAGACGCGGAGAAAAGAGCGGATGCGGATCATGAAGAGCGGGGCATGACCTTTCTTCTTAACAGAATTTTCTACGTGTCATCTCATTGTTGCAACGCTTTTTTAATTTGTATAACCTTATCAACCTGTTTGCTACAAGCATATAGAACATCTTTTTGTACAGTACATATTTTGTGAAGTGGTTTTTTTGGACGAAATCTACTTGCACAACAAAATTTACATTCCAACAGGTCTTTATCTTTTTCCCAAAACAACATTCAAGTGTTTCTACGAACATCAATATTTCATGTGGCATTCCCAAATCTTTTAGAACATTATTTGCTTTATAATAAGTCTCAGGAGCTTGAATATTTTCCAGTAAATATTGACACATGGTTTTGCAAAAGGAATCCATGGAATTTTCAACTACATTGTAGTTTGTTTTTATACCCATCAATCTTGATAACAAAGATAAACGAGACTGACATTCACGACAACTTTCATATATAGGTTATTTTGCCGAATCCAATAGGTTGAAAAATCAGCGTGCCTCATTGTTCAGAATCTCTTCATGTGGTTCATTGATCATCTCGTTTTCGTGCACGCTTCTCGCATGATTTCAGAGAAGTTTATGATGATAGTTACAACGTTTATGTGTGAATTTGTATTTGTTTTACATGTTTCTGTGTATTCAGATTCTTATAGGTTTTAATGCGTATTCGATTCATTTTGAAGCTAAGGAGCATATACTGGACAAAATATGACATCAAGCGTCACAGCGGATCGAACAGAACGAGAAATGGATAAGTCATGGCCGAGTACATAACTCAACACAACCGAACATGCATCAAGTGACACAGACCGGTCGAGCATGATCTAGTGCATGATCGAACTCTCACCCATAGTCAAGTGCATGACCGGGCATGGAAAATAGCACGGTCGGGGTCTTTGTGGCAATTCATCCCCGAGAGATGTGCACAACTCGGGCATGCCAAGTGCACAGTCGGGTACTCTCTTGTTCCAGCAAGCACGGTCGGGCTATCTATGGTGCACGATCGGACACTTCATGCTAATTCATCCTCGTAACTTCTGCATGGTTCGGTCATTCCAAGATCACAGTCAACATCCTCCTTTCCATCCAGCACGGTCGGGCGTTGAGGAGAGCACGTTCGGGAAATCAACAAAACGATCTATCTATTTGCACGGGATGAAGCATGCTCGATCGGGTATGACATGGAGCACGGTCGGGCATAACTTTGTAAAAATGCCTACTGACAAAATTTGGTGGAAATGAGTCGGCTAGACCTTCAATTTGAAATTATAAAACGTCAAGTGCAGAATCAATCCATCCACCATCCAGAATACATTCTTCACCATTCACAGCAACCATTCATCCATCGAGCCCTCTTGACGGGAGTCACGCAAGGAGTCAGGAATTGATTCGAGATCATCACTCATTTGATATTTCTATGCTCCTTACTCTATTGATTTCGTTAATGTTGTTTAGATTCATGATCGAGTAGTAGATTTGTTCTAGGAAAAGGGATTAGCCCATGGCTATCCCGGGACCATCTTTGATTTACTTATGAATGCATTTTCCAGTTTAGTTTATCTATTCTTTGTATGAGCGCTTATTGACTTGTGTTTAAGAATGGCCACGTATATGCATGTGTTAGGGATTAGTAGAAGAACCGAAAGGAGAATTCTAGTCCTAGAAGATAAGGGTTAGAACAACCGAGACTAGGTCACGAAAGTTGGGTAGTAATGGTTAAGGGTTGAATCGGGCGAATCATGAATTGTAATGGGGTTTAGTTGAGGTGTCAGCCAAGAAAGTAGGGGATGACTCAATCAAGCCACGTTCCTATGCCTTGAGAGAGGTAGGATCTACATTAGGATCGTCTGCCTTAGATATCTTGATAGGGAATGAACGATTAGATAGATCGGAGTTAGGTTTCGCAAGCTATTCGGTGAAATCGGATTCCTAGAACGTTTGTCTCTTTGTTTAGAACTAATTATTCCACTACATCATCATAATTGCATCTTATAATCATTTCATCATAGCAAGCATTGATTCAAATTTTTGGCGTCGTTGTCGGGGACTAATTGTCCACGTGCCTTAGTTTCAAATTTAGAATCATCCTTGTTTTTGTTTTCTTTTGTTTTTCTTTTCTTTATTTCCTACTAATTCTCCTTACTTGTCTTTCGTAGGTGCATGACCCGATCTAAGGATAATTTGAATTTACATCGAATTGACCTCGAGATTGAGAGAACGATTAGACAGCGAAAGATGGGCAAGGAAGAAGAAAGAGTAGACACGACCACTCCACGAGCAATGAACAATCAAAATGATATATTGGATGGCCACGGACAGCCCCAATTACCCGTGGGTAATGTGGCCCAATTACAGCAACCGCAGGCTCCTACACCACGTCGGCTTCATGACTACGTGGTGTCGAACATGAGGAACGTCCAAACTGCAATAAGGATGCCCGCTGTTGGTAGGGAACAATTTGATATCAAGCCCCCGATGATCAACATGTTATATCAAAAACAATTCATGGACGGAAATCAGAAAGACGCTCATCAACACTTATGAGACTTCCTAGAGCTTTTAAGCACATTCAAAATACATGGAGCCTTAGAAGATGCAATTTTGCTACGTCTCTTCTCCATCTCTATTGGGGAAGAGCGAGAACGTGGCTGCAACCTCTTCCCTTTGGTTCGATTACTACATAGGATCAGCTATGCACGATATTCCTATCATGGTTCTTCACTCTGATCAAGACGATCCAAATGAGAGGAGGAATCATGTGGGCTCTGCCCGCGCAGCTTCGAATCTTGTCGTTCACGCCAAAAAACTTGATGCGATTCAAAGTTAAACAATTATTACCCTAAACTACCCGCAAGTGCACGACACGTGTGTAGTACTCTAGGTGTCAATTCCACAGGGACTACGCAACACAACCTAAACTCAAACTACGAATCAAACTTGCAAGCAAACAAAATATGGGTTTTGAGAACGAAATAATAAAAACAAATAAATTAACGAGTTTTTAACAGTGAGACAAACGTTCTAGGAATCCGGTTTCACCAAAAGACTACCAAAACCAACAATCAACCTATCTAATCATGCAATCCCAATTAAGTTATCTAAGGAAGACGATCCTAATATGATATCTACCCTCTCTCAAGGCATAGACACGTGCTATAGTCAATTTATCCCCTACTTTCGTGACTGACACCTTAAGCTAAACCCATTAGATCTGTGATTCATCCGTTTTACCCTCAACCGCTACTACCCTACTTTCGTGGCCTAACCTTGGTTGTTCTAAACCTGATCTTCTAGGACTAGAATTCTCCTTTCACTCCTTCTCCTAATCCCTAACCCATGCATCTACTTGGCCTTCGTAAATACAAGTCATTCAAGCACTCAGACAAAAAAATAGATAAACGAAAATGGGAAATTGCATTCAAAGATAAATCAAAGTGGTTCCGGGATAGTCAAGGGCTAATCCCTTCTCCTAGAACAAAACAACTACTCGCTCATGCGTTTGAAAGAAAACAGAATCGAAATAGATAGTTTAAGGAACATAGAAAAACAAACGAAACCGAAGTCCCAGATCGATCTTCAACGCCCTTAATTGTCTCTTGCAAGTCTCTCATGAACAGCTCCCCTCTCTCAAACTCTTTCTACAACTCTTTATGCAACTCTCTCCCTCTCATGGTTGTGTTTTTCCTCTCCAAACTTAAGTGAATGAACCCTAGCTCTCCTCCTTGTCTTTCCTCTTTTCTTTCTTTCCTTTTCTCCTCTTTTTCCTCTTTGGCCGTTCACTTCCTTTCCTCTTCTTTCCTCTTTGTTTCAGCTTGCTGTTTTTGTGAGTTTTCCATTCTTCTTTGCATTGATTTCTATTCTTGAGTAAGTGGGCATGTTTCCATTCTATTTTCCATCCATATAACTCTCATTCCTCTTCTCTAACAATGTTTCCTTTTTTGTGTAGGCAACTAACCATTTTCTTTTCCTCTTTCCCGCAAGTTTCCTTTTCTTGTTTCTATAGGATACAGACGCGACCCGCACGGGCTGGTGTGTGTGCCCCGCTCGGGCTGATGCACAACCCGAGCTGTGCTGTTTCTACTGGAACAAGTGCCCCGCCCGGGCTGAGGTGTGCCCCGCCCGGGCTGAGGAATGCCATGATGACCCGTGTGTGCTGAAGAGTGCCCCGACCTGTGCTGAGTTTGCAGGAGGTTGTAGCCCGCGCGGGCTAGGTGAATGCCCCGCTAGGCTGTGTTAGTCCTTGCTGATACTCGTCTCATTTGCTCTGTTATGATTCTCGATGTTAGTACTTTGTCATGTGTACATCCTTTAGCTCCAAAATGAACCAAATACACATTAAAATCTGTAAGAACACGAAAACATGAAAATGACTAAAATTGATACAAAATCATACGTAAATGTCGCATCTATATCGTAAACATGTCTAAAATCGTGCAAGAAATACGTATGATAATGAAACGATCAAAATCCCCCAGACTTGATTGTTTGATTGTCCCTAAGAAAACGTAAACATAGAACACTTGTGGTATACAAAAACCAAGAATTCCCTTTTCTCCTAGAAATACCACTAAAGCGAACCTAACCAATCAACTAGCAAGTCGAGAGCAAAATTCGGCCTAATTAAATTTTCAGTCTTCATCCTAGGTTCCCCAAGGCTACCTACGAGAAAGCAAATCAAAGGCAAACTAAACAAGCTACCGTAACCCTCTCCACCAAACGAACCTTCAAAGAAATGCTAAACGTAGAACAATTGAGGATACTTGTTTCTTTTCCGAGCTTCTTTTTTTCTTTATTCTTTTTTCTTCTTCTTCTTTTCTTTCTTGTTTGTCTTCTTCTTTTCATGTCATTTTTTTACATTATGCAGACACACGAGGCTTCTAGGATGTCGGATTTGAAGGGATCCAGTCTCTACTTAGACCCAGACTACCGATGACGGTATACTCATGCTCTCGTTCAAGAGTGCAACGGAGTAGGCGGAGTTTTATTGTGCCATGCCCTTAGGACATAGAAAAATGATCGCCAACCCACCACTTCGACCCAAACCATCGAAAAATTGTTAAGGTCGATGCACTCACATCGATTTTAGATCATGCTTTTAGGCATTATTTCAATCGACAGCAGAGTGTTAGTGTGCACTCTTTATTCCGCAAAACAAGCTCAATTTCATACGATCTAATAATTCTCATCAAAAGAAGTAAAGCATCGTCTATACAAAGTATGACCATCTGAATGGAGAGAATAAACGATAAACTAGCATAGCAACCTCGTCTAAACCTCCCACAAGCAACACTAGGGTTCCCAAAGAATCATGACCTATTGTTTTTCAGCCGACTAATAAGCTCTAACGCTTAGGAAAAACCTACCTCAAACATGCAAGATCTCACGGAAAAAGCTAACTTCTTAAGCATCCTAGGTTCAGGGTTCATCTCAAAACGTGGCACCAGACAAGTGCCTAGCACGACTCGACTCACGAAAGCAAAAACAATCTAAAAACTACGAAATCAAAGAGAAAATAAAAGAAAATGAAACAAAGCTGCTCCCCCAGACTTGAATTGAACAGCATCCTCGACGTGAAGCTCTGATGGAGGGTAAGAGAAGTGAAATCATGTTTGTGGTGGTATTTTTTTGTGTTTGTGTGTGTTTTTCTTTGCTTTTTTTAATTAATCGAGTCTTAAACTAAATAACTAAGAAAAATAGAAAACAAATAGCTGGGTTGCCTTCCAGAAAGCGCTTATTTAACATCTTTAAGCTTTGATGTCTCCATTCCTCATGCGTGCGCGATGGGTGGATCGGAAAGGGAAATGGAGTTTCCACTTTCAATCAGTTGAGCGGCTTGGTAGAGCTTTAGTCGTTGTCCATTAGCTTTGAATGTTCCGCTTGAATCACTCCATAGTTCCACTTCTCCATGTGTGAAGACTCTTGTACCTGAAAAGGACCAGATCAACGAGACCGCAGGTTGCCCGAGAAAAGCTTAGGACGAGAATTGAAGAGTAGAACTAAATCACCTAGTTGGAAGTCATGAGGTAAGATTTTTTTGTTGTGCCATCTCTTAGTTACTGCTTCTTTCTTTGGCACATTATGCACGGGATTCACTCGTTCGCTGCCCAAGGTAGGATAAATGATATCTGCATCAAAAAGTTTTATGATGTATTTTTCCATTACCTCTTGCAAGTGCGGGTGCAGCCTCCTTTGAGTTTCGGTGTATGTTCGTGGCTGTCTTTCGTATAAGTTATGTGCGTACATATTGAAAAGCTGAATCTCCTACGCTTCTGTATGGGAGTAAGTTGTTTTCTCATCTCATCTGCACTCAAGTTAGCATTCATAACAGCAGGATATGTTTTATCGCATTCAATGTACTCATACCGAAAACAAGACGGAGGAGGCGTGGGCTCAAGTTTGGGCATCTTCTCCACTGTGAAACAAGTGTGCATTTCGTGTGGTATCTCCTCACATGGGGCGTCTCCTAGTGCTGAAATAGCACTAATGAATTTCGTGTACAGCTTGGCTCCTTCGTCCGTAAATCCTGCATCTTCGCAAACTCGTGTTAAATATTGTACAAGAGGATCAGAAACACTTACTTGATCATGTGTGTCTTTCGCTAACTCGTCCAGCGAATCAACTCTAAGGCAAGACTTCTTAAATTAGGATCCGTTCATGGAGCTGGACAAGTTAAACTCTATCGTCTCATCTCCGACACACAAAGAAAGCTTTCCTTGTTGTACGTCTATCATGGCACCTGCAATAGCTAAAATTGGTATACCAAGAATAATGGGTATCCTAGCATCTTCCTTTATGTCAAGTACAACGAAATCAACGGGAATGAAAAGATTACCTACCTTGGTGGGAACGTTTTCAACAATTCCCACATGATATCTTACCGAGCGATCCGCGAGGCGTAGAGACATTTTTGTAGGTTTGAGATTCCCGAATTCCATCCGCTTGAAAACCGAGTGTGGCATGATGCTCACGCTTGCCCCTAAATCACACAAAGCATTTCAATGTCAATATTACCTATTGTGCCTGGAACGGAGAAGCTTCCGGGGTCCTTCAACTTTGGTGGCAGCTTGTTTGGAAGGATAGCGCTGCATTCCTCGGTGAGTGCTACCGTCTCATTCTCTTCGATATGCCGCTCTTTGGAAAGAACCTCTTTGATGAGTTTGGCATCATTAGGCATTTTTTGGAGGGTTTCCACGAATGGGATGTTGATATCAAGCTTCTTGAGACCCTCTACAAATCTGCCCTCTCTCTCTTCGTTCTTGCTACTCACCAACCTTTGAGGAAACGGTATAGGAGGTTTGTGCGTCTGCGGAGCAACATATGGTTTGTCTAAATCCGGTTCAACTCCTTCTATAATCGCGACGGTTCCTTTTCCTTTTCTCATGGACGTACCAGCAGCTTGCTCTTTCTCTTTCGAGGGCGAATGCTCGATCATATCAGTGCTGCACACAGAAATAGCGTTAACGTACTCTCTCAGGTTTAATTCGGGCTTATCGGGAAGTTGTCCGGGATTCCGATTGTAGGTATTCCCGAATTGTCGGGTTGTAGGTATTCCCGAATTGTGTGTTTCCTTGCTGCTGGGCATAATTCATGTATTCCACGTTCTCTTGCAGTGTGCATTGATTAGCCACGTATTCTGTATCTCCAAAATTCACGCAGTACATAGCGTTTGATGTATTACCAGTTGCTCTGCCCTGATTCAGCTCATATAGACATCGAGTTCTATTCGGCATACTTTTCCGTGTTGACCATATGGTATGGTTCATGGCGAGGTTATCGATCAGCTCGTATGCCACCTCCACACTCAGATCCATAAACGATCCTCTAGCTGCGATATCCAATGTCATTCAGTGTTCGTCTGAAATTCCATTGTAAAAAGTTTGGATAACATACTACTACTCGAGACCATGGTGTGAAAACATCTGTAGAAGATCCTTAAATCTTCCATACACTTCAAACAATGTTTCTCCATCTCTGCATCTAAACGTTGTGATTTTTCCCCTCATATGAATCGTCTTGCTCGGAGGAATGAACCGTGATAAGAACAGTGTGCAGAGCTGATCCCAAGTAGTGATGGAACCAGCGGGAAGCGATTACAGCCAAGTTTTCGCTCGTCCCCCGATTGAGAAGGGGAAGAGACGCAGTAAGATTGCGTCCTCCGAGACTCCGTGTATCTTGAATGTACCGGAAAGCTCTAGGAAGTCTCTAAGGTGCTCATGAGGATCCTCGTGATTTCCACCCATGAATTGCTTCTGATGAAGCATGTTGATCATCGCCGGCTTAATTTCAAACTGTTCTCTAGCAACAACAGGCATCTGTATGGCTGTTTGCACGTTGTTCATATTTGGCACCACGTAATCTCTTAGGCGACGTGGTGGAGAAGCTTGTGGTTCTTGCGGTTGAGGTGCGAGTTGCTATTGCTGCATATGTCCATGGCCGTTCTGATTATCCATCTCTCGTTGATCTGACGCCTCTGCGAAAGACAAATAAAACGATTTAGGTAGAAAGAACAAAAGAAAAGAAAACAAAAGGAAAAATAAAACAAGAATGACTCTACGCTCGAATCTAAGACGTGTTGACAATAGTCCCTGGCAACGGCGCCAAAAACTTGATGTGATTCAAAGTTAAACAATTATTAACCTAAACTATCCGCAAGTCCACGACACGTGTGTAGTACTCTAGGTGTCGATCCCAGAGGGACTACGCAACACAACCTAAACTCAAACTACGAATCCAACTTGCAAGCGAACGAAACTTGGGTTTTGAGAACGAAATACTAAAAACAAATAATTTAACGAGTTCTAAAAAGTGAGACACACGTTCTAGGAATCCGGTTTTTACCACAAGACTACCGAAACCAACAATTAACCTATCCAATCTTGCAATCCCAATTAAGTTATCTAAGGCAGACGATCCTAATATGATATCCACCCTCTCTCGAGGCATAGACACGTGATCTAGTCAAGTTATCCCCTACTTTCATGGTTGACACCTTAAGCTAAACCCATAAGATCTGTATTTCATCCGTTTTACCCTCAACCGCTACTACCCTACTTTCGTGGCCTAACCTCGGTTGTTCTAAACGTGATCTTCTAGGACTAGAAATCTCCTTTCGGTCCTTCTCCTAATCCCTAACACATGCATCTACTTGGCCTTCGTAAATACAAGTTATTCAAGCGCTTAGACAAAGAATAGATAAACGAAAATGGGAAATTGCATTCAAAGATAAATCAAATTGGTTTCGGGATAGCCAAGGGCTAATCCCTTCTCCTAGAACAAAACAACTACTCGCTCATGCGTTCGAAAGAAAACATAATCGAAATAGATAGTTTAAGGAACATAGAAAAACAAACGAAACCAAAGTCCCTGATCAATTTTCAACTCCCTTGATTGTCTCCTGCAAGTCTCTCACGAACAGCTCCCCTCTCTCTAACTCTTTCTACAACTCTTACTGCAATTCTCCCCCTCTCACGGTTGTGTTTTTCCACTCCAAACTTAAGTGAACGAACCCTAGCTCTCCTTCTTGTCTTTCCTCTTTTCTTTCTATCTTTTTCTCCTCTTTTTCCTCTTTGGCCGTTCACTTCCTTTCCTCTTCTTTCCTCTTTGTTTCAGCTTGTTGTTTTTGTGAGTTTCCATTCTTCTTTGCATTGATTTCTATTTTTGAGTAAGTGGGCACGTTTCCATTCTATTTTCCAGCCATATAACTCTCATTCCTCTTCTCTAACAATGTTTCCTTTTTGTGTAGGCAACTAACCACTTTCTTTTCCTCTTTCCCGCAAGTTTCCTTTTCTTGTTTCTGCAGGATACGGACGCGACCCGTGCGGGCTGGTGTGTGTGCTCCGCTCGGGCTGATGCACAGCCCGAGCTGTGTTGTTTCTGCTGGAACAAGTGCCTAGAGCGAGCTGAGATGTTCCTCGCTCGGGCTTAGGAATGCCATGATGACTCGTGCATGCTGAGGAGTGCCATGACTCGTGCTGAGTTTGCTGGAGGTTGTAGCCTGCACGGGCCTGATGAATGCCCCGCGTGGTCTATGTTAGTCCTTGACGATACTCGTCTCGTTTGCTCCGTTATGATCCTCGATGTTAGTACTTTGTCCCGAGTACATCATTTAGCTCCAAAATGAACCAAATACGCATTAAAACCTTTAAAAACACGAAAACACAAAAACGAGTAAAACAGATATAAAATCATACGTAAACATCACATCTATATCGCAAACATCTCTAAAATCGTGCAAGAAATACGTATGAAAATGAAACGATAATCTTCCCTCCGAGCAAGACGATCCAAATGAGAGGAGGAACCACAATGTTTAGATGCCGAGAGAGAGAGAGACGTTATTTGAAGCGTTGGGGAGATTCAAGGACTTTTTGCAAATGTGTCCTCATCACGGTCTTAGCAGTGGTACGTGATCCAAACATCCTACCATGGGATCGCGGATGAGCATAGAACGACGTTAGACAACGCTGCTCGAGGATCGTCCATGGACTTTAGCGTAGGGGAGGCATACGAGCTAATTGACAATCTTGCCATGAACCACACCATGTGGTCTACACCAAGAAGTATGCCGAACAAGACACGAGGTCTTTACAAAGTACATCAAGGAAGCGTGATGGGCAATACGGTGAATGCCATCTATTGTGCGAATCGTGCAGATATGAATCATATCAGCAATCGCAGCCATTCCAGCAAGTCCAGCAATCTCCTCAACGCCCACAAGCTCCTTCGTCAAGTATTGAGGCGGTGATGCTTGAATTCATCAAGGAACAAAGGGAAAAACAATCGACTCTAGCTAAATTCAACGAGGAAATGGGGACTGTGATCAATGAGCTTAAAACTCAACTGGAATCCTTGAGCAAGCATGTGAAGATCCTTGAAACTTCCATTGCACAGCAAGATACCTCATCCTCTTAGAATCCCGGAATGCTACCCAGAAAGCCCGATCCAAACCCAAGAGAGTACGTATACGGCATCACTTTGTGCAGCGAGGATACGATCGAGAACCCGCCTTCGAAATTGCAAAAGAACGTTTCTGGAAATTCGATGGACAAAGGAGAGGGCAGACTCACGATCATGGAAGGGCATGAGCATGATTTAGAGAAGCCATATATTTGATCCGTCGGCGTACATACCTTCTATACCATTTCCTGGATGCTTGGTGAGCAGCAAGAATCAAGAAAGAGTGAACAAATTCTTTCGTTACCTCAAGAAGCTTGACATCAACATGTTGTTCGTGGAAGCCCTCCAAAAGATGTCTAATCGAGCAAATTTCTTTAAGGAGGTCCTTTCCAAGGAGAAGCGTATCAAAGAGAGTGAGACAGTAGCACTCACCGAGGAATGCAGTGCCATTCTTCAAAACAAGCTGCCACCGAAGTTGAAGGACCCCAGAAGCTTCTCCATCCCATGCACCATAGGAGACATTGACATCGACAAAGCTTTGTACGATTTGGGAGCAAGCGTGAGCCTAATGCCACATTCGGTCTATAAGCGGGTGAACTTCAGAGTTATCAAGCCTACCAAGATGTGTCTATGACTCACGGATCGGTCGGTAAGGTATCCAGTGGGAATTATTGAAAACAATCCCACCAAGGTAGGTAGTATTTGCATTCTCACTGATTTTGTTGTACTCGATATTGAAGAAGATGCTAATGTGCCTATAATTCTTGGTAGACCATTCTAAGCTACTGCAGGTGCAACGATAGATGTACAAGAAGGGAAGCTCTCTCTACATGTCGCTGAAGAGAAGATTGAATTCAACTTTTCCAGTCCCACGGGGTCGTGCTTTAGAGTTGATGTGCTGGACGAGTCGGCGAATGACATGTTCGATCGAGTAAGTATTTCCGATCCTTTTGAGAGAGGCCTAAAGAAATTTTGCAATGCTGCAGGACTTACCAATGAAGGAGTCAAGATCTATATTAAAATCGTGAGTGCCATTGAGGCACTGCAAGACATCCCACATCCGAAGACGCTGCATGAAATGCTCGCTGATTCTGCCACAAAGAAGGCATCTAAGCTTCAGCTTGAACCTCTTCATTCTTCTCTTCGGCATGAGACGCGAAAGCCACCCATTCGTCTCAAGAAGCATAGGAGAGTGAGCCCTTCAATGTCTATGCACGGAATGCATGAGGAGGACAGCCACATCCATCGACGATCAAAGGAGGCTGCACCAAAGTTTGGAAGAGAAAGGAACAACGACAGCAATCCGAAATGAGAAAGACGACCATACTGAAAGATGCACGATGCAAAGACCCTACCTCATGACTTTCGGTCAGGTGATTTTGTTCTACTTCTTGACTCTCATTTTAGTTATTTTCCAGGCATATTACGTTCCCGTTAGGCTGGTCCATTTCAGGTACAAGAGGTGTTCGCACATGGAGAGGTAAAACTATGGAGCGATTCGAGCGGAACGTTCATAGCAAATGGGCAGCGCCTAAAGTTATATCAAGCCACTCAACCGATCGAAAGTGTAAACTTCATCTCCCTATTCGATCCACCCATCGCAAGCACATGAAGCATGGAGACGTCAAGCTTAACGACGTTAAACAAGGGCTTTCTGGGAGGCATCCCAGCATTTTTTTCTTTTGTTTCGTATTTTGGACTTGGTTAATTTGAAAATCATAACAAAAATAATAGAAAAAGAAGAAGACCTACAACCGTGACTTTACATTCCGATCCTCCATCGAAGCTTCATGTCGAGGACCCCGTTCAATTCAAGTCTAGGGGGAGTATCTCACGTTTGTCACGTGATCTCGTTTCATTTTCTTTTGTTTTTCTTAGGTTAGTTTTAGTTTTGTTTTAGTTAGAGTCGTCCTAGGAACTTTTCCGGTGCCACGTTTTGAGATGAATCTTGAACCTAGGATGCTTAAGAAGTTGGCCTTTTCCATGATATCTTGCATGTTAGAGCTTATTACTTGGTTGAGGAACAAGTGGGTTGTAAGTCTTAGGGAATCCTAGTATTATTTATGGGAAGTTTTGACGAGTTTGCTAAGTTAGTTTCTTGTTCATTCTCTTTATCCAAATGATTATATGTCATATAGACGATGCTTTACTTATTTTTCACGAGGATGATTTGATCGCATGAATTGAGCTTGTTTTGCAGATAAAAAACGCACACTAACACTCAGCTATCGATAGAAATAATGCCTAAAAAGCATGATCTAAAATCGATATGAGTGCATCGACCTTGATACTTATTCGATAGTTCGGGTCTAAGTGGTGGGTTGCGATCATCTTTCTATGTCCTAAGAGCAAGGCGCATAAAAACGCCATCTACTCCGTTGAACTAGATGGTAGAGTATACCGTCATGGTGGCTTCGGTCTAAGTAGACGTTTAATCCCTTCAAATCCGATGTCCTAGAAGCCTAGTGTGTTCGTAATATCAATAAAAAAAGAGTAAAGTAAGAAAGAGAAAAAATGGAATGAAAAAATAAAGAAGCTCGAGAATAAAACAAGTATCCTCTTTGATTATGTGATTAGCATTTGTTTGAAGTCTGTTTTGGTAGAGAGAACTGTAGCTTCTCGCTCTGCTCGTATTTTATTAGCTTTCCTATAGGTAGCCATGGTAAATCAAAGATGAAGACTGAAAGTTATTAGGCCAAATTTTGCTCTAACTTGTTTGATGATCGATTAGGTTTGCTTTAGCGGTATTTCTAGGGGAAAGGGGAATTCTCGACTTTTATATCTCCCACATGTTTCACGTTTACGTCTGCTTAGGGACAAGAAAACATGCATGTCTGGGATATTTTGATCATCTCGTTTTCGTACACGATTCTCGCATGATTTTAGAGAAGTTTATGATGATAGTTGCGAAGTTTACGTGTGAATTTGTATTCGTTTTACTTGTTTCTGTGTTTTCGTATTCTTATAGGTTTTAATGTGTATTTGATTCATTTTGAAACTAAGGAGCATACACGGGACAAAATATGACATCGAGGGTCACAACGGATCAAACGGAACGAGAAATGGACAAGTCATGGCCGAGCACATAACTCAGCACGACCGAGCATGCATCAAGGGACACAGCCTGGTCAAGCATGATCTAGTGCACGACCGAACTCTCACCTATAGTCAAGTGCACGACCGGCATGGGAAGCAGCATGGTTGGGCTCTTTGTGGCAATTTATCCCTAAGAGATGTGCACTGATGTGGTTAATATCAAGTAATAATTACCTAGACTAACGCTTCCACAAGAATACGGATCGTATAGTACCAGGGTCAAACACGAGGAATCGATGGAACTCTAAAGCTAGTAAACTAAAGAATAGGACGTGTAAAATAAATAAGTGGTGGGAATGTGAATAAAGATAAACTAACTAACTAACTATCGAATTAAGACTCAATGAACTAAACACCACAGGTTTCGAGAGATGCACGATGATGCAACGAAGTTCTAACAAGATCATGGTTATAGATATCGTTACGTATTCGGGAAATTCAAGCTCTTTTCTAGGGAATACCTCTCCCGATGCCTAGACCCACTATCTAGCATGCGTATACCAATCTCCCAATTGTGTATCTCACCTACTAGACGCATTAAGATCGCTATCCTAATTCCTAAGTTCAATCAACCGACCGGCCAAGGTTCTAAATCAATTGAGACTTCATATCATGGCTACGTTCCAAAATCCAACTCATCTCCCAATACAATTAGATTTTTATAATCATTCATTCAACCTACCAACAAGAATAAAAGCATTATTAACAACCAATCAATCCGAAACGAACAAATATTATAACCAAGCATTAAGAAAAAAACTTCATTACATATCGGAAAAGCTCTCTAAGCCATGGCTATGTACCTACTCGGACATGAACTCAGCAAAAGAAACACAAAAGATAACTATATTCAACATGGATAAAGAATGGGATCCCTCCCTATTCTATTACCGATGTCTTCAATAGCTCCTCCGCGCTCCGGCTTCGTCGCTCCGTCCTTCGCCCTTGTGTGTGCGTGCTGCTCTCCTTCTTTCTCTCTATGTGTGCTCTCTCTTGTCTCTCCCTTTCTCTCTAATTTCGTCCCTCTAAAGCTCTCTCTCCTTCGTTACCGCAGCCACCTCACTTTCTTGCCTTTTCTTGAGTTTTCCAAATCTTGATTAAGTTGGCAACATTTCTATTACTTCCTCCAGCGAAATATGACTTTATTCCTCTTCTCTAAGGGCATTTCCGTATTGTATAAGTCCCCCACGAACTCCCCCTTGTTTTAAGTCAAATTAACTTATTTGAAGTTGTAGGTGATGGCCGCGACCCGTTCGGGCAAGGAAAGTGACCCGCTTGGGTACGGCGCAGGCGATCGCGCAAAAACGCGATGAAAAAGGGGTGCCCGCTCGGCCTGAGGTGGTGCCCGCTCGGGCTGGCATGCTGCCCGCTCGGGCATGTCTTCCTGCCAGCTTGGGCTGAGGCCCCGATCGTGGTTTTTCTTGCCCGAATCATGCACAATTTGTTGGACAAAATCGCCGTAACTTTTTCCCGCTCGAGCTAGGGAAGTACCCGCGCGGGTAGTGGATTTTCCTTGCCGATGCTCGTCCCGTTTGTCCCGTGATGATCCTCGATGTTTGCACTTTGTCTTGGCACGTCCCTTAGCTCCAAAATGACTGAAAACGGGATGATAATGATGCTTAATGCTTGGTAAAATCGAATGAATGATGAAACTAACTATGAAAATAGATGAAAATACTAGAACAAAATAGACATTATCAAACTCCCCCAGACTTGAACCTTTGCTCGTCCTCGAGCAAGACTAGAAAGAAGCAGGAGAGGAGTTAGACAACAACCGGAAACTAGCACAATCAACTCGAAAAGTCAGCCACCCTACACAACAACGCGTCACACGAACATTGATCTAAGCGCACCGAATTTAGACCCCTATCTACTGAAAGCCACTAACCGTGCAATCCTACACATGTCCCGAGTTCATTTCACTAACCCCTAGACAACATCCAAGCAATCTCCATACCTATTCTAATTCGCAAACAGTTCGATACCATTCTTAAGACAATTATTTTTCTTCTTTTTCGGTTCTCTTTTTCTTCTTCTTTTTTTTCAGTTTCCACACATTTTTTTTTAATTTGCACTCGGTTTCTAGGACGTCGGAGTTGAAGAGGACAACATTTTACTTAGACCCAGGTTACCAATTGGCACACTCATAAGGTCTCGTAACTTTAGCGGAGTGAAGAGGTTGCGTTTTTGCTGAAATTTTTTTCTTTTTTTTTTCTTTTTTTTCCTTTTTGATTAACTTGTGTGAATACGCATCGACTCTAACCCTTAGGACGTAGAAAAACATGTCAATGTAGGGCTGAAAAAGTTAAAGAACTTAGTCTATTGACAGCGGAGTGTAAGTGCGTGGAAATATAATGATCGAAACAAAATAAAGAATGAAAGGTATGCTCGGAGATATGAGTGCTTGGGATTGAAGCCTAAGGGAAGGAATACAACTATAGGCCATGGATTCATGCACGATCACTAACAAATCGATATCTAAAGGTATGTTTCAGCAAACCCAGACTTTTGTTCTCGATTCGACAAAGTTGCATAAGGTGACTAAAGTTCGAAATTTTTTGTACTAGATATCCGTCCGTCTAATCCTAAAAAAACAAAACGAAGAACTCAACGTCTAAATCCTAATCACAATCATGACATTCAGAGAATACTCCCCAGACTTGAACGGAACACCGTCCCGGTGTTCAATACCTAAGAGAAGGACTAACATGCAAAAACTCGGGGAAAATATTATAAATTGGAACGTGTGCACCTGATGTGTGCTTGCTGTCCCGAGTTGCTGCAGCTGGGCATATGCGTCATTCCTTATGTTGTGGATGATTTTGAAGTGGAAAAACCTGTAACAAAAGTCACACAATCCAAAGGAGACAATATGATACATCGAGGTTGTTGGTAACGAGCATGCTTGTGAAAAGAATAAGAGTCGAATTCTAAAAAGAACTAAAACGAAATAACTAAAGGATACGGAGCTCGGGTTGCCTCCCGAGAAGCGCTTGTTTAAGGTCACGAGCCTGACCAAAACGTGCTACTCATTAGGTGGACGTCCTCGACGTCGTCGTGTGCGTAGCGTCTCGCGTGCGTAGTGCGCTCGAGTGGGTATAGCACGCGAATAAGTTGGATTCCTTGCACGATTAGTCATATCCTCGCTAAGCTTAGTCGTGTTGTTACCTATGTTGGGGGCTAGATCGTGCTGTGTTTGTGACTTGAGCACTCCTCTTGATAAGGATTGTCCGAAATTTCACCTTTTGCTTTGCTTACGAACTGTTGTGCTTGGATCGCACAGAAATCTGCTCGGAGTGCGTCTAGCTCGGTGCTTGGAATCTCCTTTGTCTTTTCTTCGTGCATCAGCTTAGTACAGTATGTTGCATCGTTCGGGTCTTTATACACTTCTTTTTCAGCTGCCAAAAGAGCTTACTCAACAGAATACATATTCCCGAACTCGTCAAAAACTTCTTCGGCTAGTCTCTGTAGGACGTCGATGTGGAATATCGAATCCACCATACAGGGTTGCTTGAGCGTGTCGTTCAGATTGAATTCCACTTCTTCATCCCCGAATTTAAGTGTGAGTCTACCTTCAGCACAATGTATGATCGTCTTTGCCGTATTGAGAAATGGCCTACCGAGAATAATTGGGATTTTCTTGTCCTCCTCCATATCCAAGACGACGAAATCGACCGGGACGAAGAACTTCCCAACTTGTGTGGCACGTCTTCCAGCATCCCCTCGGGTATCCTAACACTTCGATCAGCCATGGTGAGTGCCATTCGTGTAGGTTTAAGATCCAACCTGTCCCTAAGATCCAGTTTTTCGTATAACGGCAATGGTAGCACGCTCACGCTTGCTCCGACATCAATTAGTGCATGGCTAATTTCATAAGCACCTATTTTACAAGGGATGACGAATATACCTGGATCGGGCATCTTCTTGGGTAGGTTTGACTGTAGCATCGAGTTAGTCACCATGACGGTTTCCATCTCTACGTCTCGTTTGTGTTTGGCCGCCATCGAGTTAGTCACCATGACGGTTTCCATCTCTACGTCTCGTTTGTTCGCAAGCACCTCCTTCAAGAACTTAGCGTATGAAGGCATCTTCTTCAAAGCCTCGTGGAATGGAATGGTAATTTGCATCTTCTTTAACATCTCAGAAAACTTAACAAATTGAGCATCCTCATTCTTTTTGCTTTGACGTTGGGAAAACGGCAAGGGAGGCGGTCTTGGATCGGGTTTTACGTATTTCGGCTCTTCCTCCTCCTCGGGTTTCTTTTTGTGCTCTTTGATGCTACTGCCCTTTCCCATTACTGTACCGGACGGTTCACCTATGTCAAATGTCGAGGGAATGGCCTGATCCATCAATCTCTTACGTTGACGTTGTGGGAATGGCAAAGGAGGCGGTCTTGTTCAGGTTTCACGGATTTTGGCTCTTCTTCCTCCTCGGTTTTCTTCTTATGATTTTCATCGTTTCTGCCCTTCTCCACTGTTGTACGAGGTGCTTCATCCCTTTCAAACATCAAAGGAGCAGGCTGATCTACCGGCTTACCACTCCGTAGATATATGGCATTGACGTGCCCACGGGGATTTGCTTCCGGCCTCCCCGGTAGAACTCCTTGCGGTTGAGAGGAGTTTGCAGCGAGTTGTGCAACTTGAGTATCCAACATCTTTAGGTGGATTTGCTTATGGCCTCCCCGGTAGAACTCCTTGCGGTTGAGAGGAGTTTGCAGCGAGTTGTGCAACTTGAGTATCCAACATCTTTAGGTGCGTCGTCATCTCCGCAAATTGTTTCTTTACCTCTTCATGTCCTTGTAAGAGTTGAGCTAGCATAGACGTAATATCGGTATTAGCTTCTTGTTGTGGAGGAGGAGGCGCACGTGGCTGATAATTCTGGGTTTGGAGCTCCGTCCTTGGCTGGAAATTCTGATTCCTTTGCATCACTCGTGGCTGAAAGTTTCTCGATAGTTGTTGCATGTTGGGTGCACCGTCAGAATTCTTGTAGGAGAAGTTTGGGTGATTTCTCCATCCGGGATTGTACGTATTTCCCAAAGGTTGTTTGTTGCTCACATAGTTCACTTCCTCGTACCCTTGGACTTCATGATCCTCTAATTGCTCTGAATATTGTGGATGACGTGATTCGGATAGAAAATCGTAAATTCCAGCGACATGATTCCTCACCTCAGCTAAACCGGCATATAGAGCGTGTGTGTCGTTCACATGAGCTACCCTTGCTGGAGCGTTGCGATTATACTCTCCAGCGGCGTTGCTGCCTTCATCAGCGATACAATCGATTAGGTCCTCGATCTGTGGGAATGTGAGGTTACTCAAGGAACCTCCAGCGGCAGCTATGATCAGAATCCTCGTGTTATCCATGAGTCCTTGCAGAAAGTTGTGTATGAGATAGCTCTGATCCATGCCGTGGTGTGGGCAAAGGCGTTGGTAGCCTTTGAAACATTGCCACGCTTCGTATAGACTCTCAGCTGTCCCTTGAACGAACATGTTGATTTGATTCTTGGCAAGTTGAGCTTTACTCTGAGGGAAGAATCGTATCATGAACTTTTCCTCTAGCTGCCCCCATGATCCTATAGAGTTTGCCGGTTGGGAATACAACCAGTGTTGTGCTATCCTTCACTGAGAATGGGAAGGCAGCGAGCATGAGGTCCTCATCCGAGATTCCTTCTCCGTTTTTGATGGTTTGGCAAAGCATCTTAAAATCAGTAAGATGCTGATTTTGATCCTCGGTGGATCTCCCTCTGAATGCTGCGTTACCGAGCCTCTGAATGAACGCTGGTTGTAACTCGACGCGGGCATCCCTTCTTACGATGCAAGACAAGAGTTGCGTATGCCTAGGATCCATGTATGTTCAATAGGTTAACGCTGCTGGAATTTGCGGCGTGTTTAGAATGCGACGTTCTGCCATTTGTTCTTCTTCGGTCTCGCACGATAATGTACCTCACAAAATAGAAACACAAGAATCGGTTAGGCTCCGATAGGTAAAAAAAATTTTGACTCAATAAGAAAGAAAACAAAAGCAAAAATACGAAAAACAAACAAAGACTCTGGAAAGGACTATATCCTAATTCAAACGTATCCTAACTCTAAAGTCGTAATCAATTCCCCGGCAACGGCGCCAAAAACTTGATGTGGTTAATCTCAAGTAATAATTACCTAGACTAACGCTTCCGCAAGAATACGGATCATATAGTACCAGGGTCGAACACGAGGAATCGATGCAACTCTGAAGCTAGTAAACTAAAGAATAGGACGTGTAAAATCAAT
This sequence comes from Gynandropsis gynandra, assembly GCA_036759665.1. NCBI lineage: Eukaryota > Viridiplantae > Streptophyta > Magnoliopsida > Brassicales > Cleomaceae > Gynandropsis > Gynandropsis gynandra. The sequence goes on from CM071873.1 coordinate 8,134,819, forward strand.
AAGTGGTGGGAATGCAAATAAAGATAAACTAACTAACTAACTATCGGATTAAGACTCAATGAACTAACCGATGTCTTCAATAGCTCCTCCGCGCTCCGGCTTCGTCGCTCCGTCCTTCGCCCTTGTGTGTGCGTGCTACTCTCCTTCTTTCTCTCTCTGTGTGCTCTCTCTTGTCTCTCCCTTTCTATCTAATTTCGTCCCTCTAAAGCTCTCTCTCCTTCGTTACCGCAGCCACCTCACTTTCTTGCCTTTTCTTGAGTTTTCCAAATCATGATTAAGTTGGCAACGTTTCTATTACTTCCTCCAGCGAAATATGACTTTATTCCTCTTCTCTAAGGGCATTTTCCTTATTGTATAAGTCCCCCACGAACTCCCCCTTGTTTTAAGTCAAATTAACTTATTTGAAGTTGCAGATGACGGCCACGACCCACTCGGGCAAGGAAAGTGACCCGCTCGGGTACGGCGCAGACGATCGCGCAAGAACGCGATGAAAAAGGGCAGCCCGCTCGGGATGAGGTGGTGCCCGCTCGGGCTGGCATGCTGCCCGCTCGGGCATGTCTTGTTGCCCGCTCGGGCTGAGGCCCCGATCGTGGTTTTTCTTGCCCGAATCGTGCACAATTTGCTGGACAAAATCGCTGTAACTTTTGCCCGCTCGAGCTAGGGAAGTACCCGCGCAGGTAGTGGCTTTTCCTTGCCGATTCTCGTCCTGTTTGTCCCGTGATGATCCTCGATGTTTGAACTTTGTCTTGGCACGTCCCTTAGCTCCAAAATGACTGAAAACGGGATGATAATGATGCTTAATGCTTGGTAAAATCAAATGAATGATGAAACTAACTATGAAAATAGATGAAAATACTAGAACAAAATAGACGTTATCATGCACGACCCGGGCATGCCAAGTGCACAGTCGGGCACTCTCTTGTTCCAACAAGCACGGGCGGGCTATGTATGGTGCACGATCGGGCGTTTCATGCTAATTCATCCTCGTAACTTCTGCACGGGTTGAGCGTTCCAAGATCATGGTTAGGCATCCTCCTTTCCTCCAGTACGGTCATGCGTTGAGGAGAGTACGGTTGGGCAATGAGAAAAACGGCCTATCTATTTGAACGGGATGAAGCATGCCCGACCGGGCATGACATGGAGCACGGACGGGCATGACTTTGTAAAACTGCCTACCGACGAATTTGATGGAAATGAGTCACCTAGACCTTCAATTTGAAATTATAAAACGTCAAGGGAAAAATCAATCCATCCACCATCCAGAATACATTCTTCACCATTCACAGCAACCATTCATCCATCGATCCCTCTTGACAGGAGTCACGCAAGGAGTCGGGAATTGATTCAACATCATCACTCGTTTGATATTTCTATGCTCCTTACTCTACAGATTTCTTTTATGTTGTTTAGACTCATCATAGAGTAGTAGATTTGTTCCGGAACCATCTTTGATTTACTTATGAATGCATTTCCCTGTTTCATTTATCTATTCTTTGTCTGAGCGCTTATTGACTTGTGTTTACGACTGGCCACATATATGCATGTGTTAGGGATTAGGAGAAGGACCGAAAGGAGAATTCTAGTCCTAGAAGGTCACACTTAGAACATTGAGACTATGTCACAAAAGTAGGGTAGTAACGGTTAAGGGTTAAATCGGGCGAATCATGTATCGTAATGGGGTTTAGTTGGGGTGTCAACCACGAAAGTAGGGGATGACTCAATCGAGCCACGTTCTTATTCCTTGAGAGAGGGTATGATCTACATTAGGATCGTCCGCCTTAGATATCTTGATAGGGAATGCACAATTAGATAGATCAGAGTTAGGTTTCGGAAGCTATGCGGTGAAACCGGATTCCTATAATGTTCGTCTTTTTGTTTAGAACTCACTATTACACTGCATCATCATATTTGAATCTTATAATCATCATTTCATCGCGGCAAGCATTGATTCGAGTTTGATTCTTAGACCTTGTTACATTAGTCCTCGTGGGATCGATACCTTAATTACTGCACATGTGTCGTGCACTTGCGGGTAGTTTTAGGTTAACTTGTTTAACTTGACACGCATCATTCCTCAACAACACTAGGAAAAGCATCTCACACCATTTCCACATATGGATTGGTCATTTATATTTCATAAAGAACTTTTTCAATTCTTTATATTTGTTGTGCTTCTTGCACAGTATCTCTAACGCCACAATTTTCGCCGTGAAATAACTAAATTTCGTAATTCTCTACGAAACCCACCTTGTAAAGGTGTTTGCAAAAACTTTATGGACTTTAATACTTCATGTTTTTGCATCTTTTCCAAGGACATAACATTATCCCACGTTCTTGACACAAAGGTTGCATCGACGCAAAACTCATGAACTGCTCCAATCCGTGTAAAAACTCTTGTGTAACTTCTTCAATTACGGGATCTTTGCTTCTATAGATCCACTATCTCGATCTGTATATATCTCTATGTGAAGAAGACGATATTGTTTGAAAATATATTTTGTGTTGATGGATTGAGGGTAAACACTTTAGGTTAAATGTATAAATAGTACATATTCCAACGATCATCTGTTAAAAATACCAACAGATTACCGTTGGCAATATCTACGGATGACCGTTGAAAACCACGTTGGATTATTTCAATAACAACCTCGAAATTCTAAACTTTCCAACGAACATCTGTTGTAAGTATCAACGGATGACTGTTGCCATTGTCAACGGTCATCTGTTGTCTTTTTCTTCTGTTATCAATGGATTATCAACGGATCCATTTAAAAGTTCACGATGGATCTTATCTGTTGACCATCCATTGATAATATCAACAGACACCAACGAATATTGTGTCGTTGATAATTTTCCCAAATGTGTTGCAAATCCATTGCAATTGGTATCAATGGATGGATTTGTTGCCCCGTCCATTGATAATCGATTTTTTGTAGTGATTTTTGTAGAATCGCAATAGATGATTCTTCTTCCAAAATAGTTTCAAGGTCTACTCTAGGTCTACTGCAGGTGCAAATTCAATAAAGTTGTAGGGTGAGAGATTTTATGTTCTTCCTTTTGTTTGAGGCATCGATCTTGGTTTTTTTTGTCGTATTTTCTTTCGTTGGTACTATTACCTCTTTAGCCGTCAATGATCGGGTTCATTATTTCTGCAGTTTGTTGAGATTTTCTCTTCGATGCCATTTGGATTAAGGTTCATAAAGAGGATTTCAAATCATAGTGAAAGATGTTCAAACAATCAATTGATGAGCAGTGCATGCATTCATGAACTTATATCTCCCTCTTTAATCCCGAAATTTTTTTAATTTTTATTATTTAAAAAAATTACCAATGAAATGGATACTTAACTTCAATATAGCTGATTTTTTTTATACAAACCAATTCTGAAGAATGTTTTGTTTTAAATTTTAAAAACACGTAAATTTATACCAAGTTGTAAAATTTCAGCTCAATCTACATCACAATAGCTAACTAAACCATGATTAGTGTCTCTAGTGTAGTATATAGTAAAATCAATAGTTTTATTCACATATTTGATTATTCGTTTTACGGTCTGAAAATGAAATTGTTTTGGTTTGGTGTGATATCGTGGACAAATTCTTGCACTTGTTGCTAGATCAAGCCTACTTGTTGTCAAATACAATAGACTTCCTATTACGCTTCGGTGAGGCTTTTATTCTTTATCATATTTATCCGAGACTTTTATCAATTTGGTAGTAGTAGACATAGGCGTATGAGCAGTCTTACTATTTGTATGTCGTCATTTTTTGACATTTTTCATTTGACATTTTTCATTTTTTGACATTTTTTGACATTTTTCATTTGTCCCCGAACATGCTCATCTCAAATGCATTTGTCATTCTTTGCACAAACCAATCAACTTTATTTTGAGATGTTGAACCTAAGACGATGTCATCAACATAAATTTGGACAACGAGTAAATGATTAACAGATTTGTGAATAAATAAAGTTCGATCAAATCCCCCTCATTTGTATCCCTTGTGGGTAAGAAACGTGGGTAGCTTCATACCATGCCCTTGGTTCTCGTTTCAATCCATACAATACCTTCTTATGTCGGTACATATTTTCTAGATGTTTTGATCCTCAAAGGCATAAGATTGTTCAATATATACTTCTTCTTGAATGATTCCATTTAGAAATGCACTCTTTATATCGATTGGTATAACTTGAAACTAAGAACACAAGAAACTTCAAGTAGCAACTGTGTAGTCTAGCTTCGTAACAAATGCAAAGGTTTTGATCAAAGTCTATCTTTCTACTTGTGTATATCCCACAGCGACAAGTCGGGTTTGTTTCTTGTAATATGACCATCTTAGTTAGTTTTGTTCTTAAAGTCCATTTGGTTCTAATTACAATGATTTTAGTAGGTCTAGGAATAAGATACCAAACATCATTATGTTTAAGTTGTTTTAATTCCTCATGCACGACCTTAATCCAAAACTCATCATTCAATGTCCATTTAATATTTTTGAACCTTTTTGAGATGCAAAGCAAATGAATCTCACCAAATCATTGTAGTTGATGCGTGTCTTGTTCCTTATTCTTTTTGTCTCATTCTGCTATGGAATGATTTTTATGTACTTGAAACTGAGTCATTTTCTCATTTTGACCCATCATCACTTGTTGAACTCTTAGAAGGTTCCATTTATGTGTTGTTAGTGGTGGAACTTCTGCTTCTTAATTTGTATCTGAGGTACACATATTTCTATAATAGAGGATGTTTCTAAAATTTGATTGTCTTAATCAAAATGTTAGTAAAGATAATTATAGTCTTAGTATAAAAATTGTAAACACAAAAGACACTGAATTTGTCCATAACCCAAAGGCATTCATTCATCACTTTTGACATCAAACTTACAAAGATAATCATAGTAATTACGTATATAACATGTGCATCCAAACATATAAAATAATTGATGTTCGATGTCTTACCTTTCCATATTTCGTAAGCAGTGTTCATAGCTTCAGCCCGAAACCGATGTGAAACTTCCTTACCGTGCAACATCACCCTAGCCATCCTATCTAGGATTTGATTTTTTTCTTTTCACAATGCCATTTTATTGTGGGGTTTTTGGAGTAGAGTATTCATGTGAATTACCATGTTTTTACACATGTTCTCAAATGACTCATTCTTGAATTCACGACCATGATCACTCCTAATCCGTTTTATGTTTTCTTTTGTATTCATCAAATTTAAACACAAATAATGAAAGACATCAGATATTTCACTTTTTCACAATAATCCGACCCATGTGAACTTTGAAAAATCATCAACACAAACAAAAACATACATTTCTCACCAAAGCTTTCTGTTTGCATGGGTCCCATCAAATCCATGCGAAGCAGTTCAAGTACGTGAGTGTTCTTGATATGTGGCATCTTCTTGTGATTGAACCGAACCTATTTGCCTTTTGACTTGGTTTGCGAACAACTTATTATGTCTTTGTCATTCTGGGCATACCTCGAATCAATTCTGAATTAGAGAATTTAACGATAGTCCTGTAATTAACATGTCTTAATCGTTGGTTCCGTTGATGGTTATGATTTTGTGTAACATTGTAGCATTTTACCTCTGAATACCTGATGTAACAAATTTTTTTATATTTTTTTCCTACAAGAACATTCTTGTCATCTTCATTAGTGACAATATGTTTCTCATGTGAGAAAAAAAATCATATAAATCTTGATTACACAGCTGATTGATACTTATTAGATTGCCTTGAAGTCCATGCACAAGGTGTACATTAGTCAACTTTGGTTGTCCAACAATTTTAATGTCTCATTTTTCTTGTATGTTTCCCTTTACATTCGTCTCCAAAAGTCACACATCCACATTTGATACTTTTTTAAAAGTTGGATAACAAGATAAGAGTACATATCATGTGTCTTGAACAACCACTGTCAAAGTAATATATAGAATATTGTTCATCTTGCATTGAAATAAATGTAACATAGCGATTAAGATCAAATTTCTTTACCGAAATTTATTTAATTGTAGATTTCTTGAATGTTATATATCTTTCAGCTTCTTCTACCAATATTTTTCGAACTTTAGGTGTTAACCACGAAAAAAACTTACCTTGAAGGTGTCATGGTCAATGGCGAATCCATCATCTCCTTGTTGTCCAATGGTTATATGTTATTCATGGTATCTAGCCATAGTAATTCCTTCGAGTTTGTTGGTTTTTATCATTGATAGCAATTGATTTGAATATCATATTTCTTCATGAAATAGTAACACATTCTCTGTTCTATTTGTTTATATTTAGATCTCAAATTCACTTGTGCTCGAATTGTACTTCGTGGTTTTTGCAGTGGATTTTCCGTTGGTAATTTTCCACTGCTTATATTTTTTTTACTCGAACTCGCTCCTTTATAACTAAGTCCAAAATGACTTGAATCCTTTTTTTCTTATTGTAAGAAGATAATCTAATTTTTATGATCCATTTGATAGCATTCTTAAAATTCTTTTTAGTATCTTCAAGTTGGTTTGAAATTAGTTTAATTTCGTCTTCTTTTTCCTTGAGTTGTTCAATGACAACTTTTAATTGTGACTCTTTGACATCATTTTCTTTGAGAATCTTAATATTGAATTGAATCATTTAACATATTTCTCTTATATTTCTTCCATAGTCAACTCATGGTCATTATCTTCATCTGGTTTTTCATTTTTATGATCAGTTGTAATAGCACCGAAAAACATACATAGCTGGTCATGTCTTCATCTAACTTTTTTTTCTCAAATTTTGTCGAATCTTCTTGAATAAGAAGAGACTTGTTTATCTTTTTTAAGTCATGACATTTGTTCTTCGTTTGCCCAAAATCTTGAAAATTTAAGAATTTAGTTGCATTTGAGGTGTTCAAAGTAGCATCTCATTTTTTAATACTTGGGGAATCGCTTTTTATTTGACCATATCCATTATAACCATGACATTGTACTTTTGATTTTTCGTCCTTCTCGCGGTATGTCTTGTATGTCTTGAAATGGTCTTTTGTTCTTCTTTCCAGAAATTTGTTAAACTTCTTTGCTAATAGAGATATCTTTTCAACAATCCAAACACTACACATCTCATATGTCACTTTCTAAAACTATTTTCACAATAATTATATGTTATAGAATGATTCTCCGGACCATTCTACCATAAGTCCCTAAACAACATGTTAAAATTTATATAAAAAGCACTCACTCAAATTAAAATTTGTTGGTTTAAACTCTGACTTGTCTCTTGATATGTTTATTGTAAAATATTATCCATAATAAATATAGTCCCCTTTATAGTTTTCAGGTTAATTTTCAATTTCATAATTTTTTACTTATTCAAATTTGATATATTGAATCCATGATATATGTACAATTTATTATAATTTTATTTATACAGTTTAAAAAATATACATGTTGCAAAAATACATTCAAATGATAACAAGTACAGATTTTCGTTGTCATAAAAACTTTACATCGTAGATCCTGCGTTGCATGATATATATTAATACAAAATATATTTTGGGAACTTTAATGTCTCCCGTGAATTTGATATTTTGACGCAAAATATCAGTAAAAACCGCTAAAGAGGAGATTTTGTTATTTATCGTGAGAAAATGGAATAATTAAAGGAGCGTAAGTAGCGAAAGCTGAAAGCGACAGGACAAGAGAGAGAAACTGTTGGACTTGTGCTTCGAATATTCACTCAATTTGATTTTGTTTTCGAATCCGCCACTCCATCTCCACCTCCGCTTATCACACCATTTAATGATAAGTATTTTAGATTATCTGATAAGCAGAATTACCTATCATGGATGCCTGCTCTGCTTATGTCTGATAAGTCGAAAAAGCCCGAAAGACCCTCCCCTCTGCAGAACGCGTCGAAGAAAGCAAGGACAAGTCTCTTTCTTTCTTCCTTTCTTTCTTTCTTTCTTTCTCTCTCTCTCCTCCTTTATCCTCTATATCCATCTCTAAAAGCAGCCCCTCAAAACCCTAGAAATCCTTGAATTCCGAGCTGCGATTCCGACTGAAATCGACCTGTCCGAGTTGTCGAGATCTTCGAGCGGGAATCGAGCTGAGCTTCGAGCTTAATCGTGCAATTTTACGTGTAATCTCTTGTATCTTCTCGGTTGAGGTCCGGATTTGAGGGCCTGAACCGTTGGAAGAATGTCTTCGTTGAGTCGAGAATTGGTGTTTCTCATACTGCAATTTCTCGAGGAAGAGAAATTCAAGGAATCTGTTCACAGGCAAGTCTATTCTATGTGTATATATTATATATAAATATATACGCACGTACATGTACGTATATGTGTGTTGGTACGTTCTGAAGGACTGTTTTGAAGAGCTGAAACCAAATTTAATTTCCGTCTCTGTTTTTATCCTACGATAGAGATTGTTTCTGGCTGTTGATTCATTAGAAAAGAGCATTTTTATAATTCATCAGATAATTCATTTTTCGTGTTGGATAAATCGGGTGATTAGAAAAAAGAAGTTGTTGCCATAATTACATTTTTCATGTTGGGTTTGGGTTTTTAAAAGCGTATATGAAAACAAATAAGAGCTGAAATGGAAACTAGAATGAACACTCTGAAACCAGCTTTTTTTTCGTAGATGTTCGCATGTAGTTCGAACCTCAAATTCTCTGCAAGATTAGATGTGGCTTTGGAGGGATTTGATTTTATTTTGTTCCTCGTGCATCCTGAAACAACAAATCTAATCTGGTCTTTTTGCTGATTGTGAATTGATTCTCTGTTTTAGGCTTGAAAAAGAATCAGGGTTCTTCTTTAACATGCCATATTTCGAGGAGACAGTTCTGGCTGGAGAATGGGACGAAGTTGAGAAGTACTTGTCAGGGTTTACCAAAGTCGACGATAACAGATATTCAATGAAGATATTCTTTGAGATTAGGAAGCAGAAGTATCTAGAGGCTCTTGATGGGTAGAAATTATTGTCATCCACGCTTTGTACTCTTTTACATCTCTTTTGTAGTTTATAAGTGCTTTGTACTCTTTTACATCTCTTTTGTAGGCAAGACAAGACAAAGGCAGTTGAGATATTGGTTCAGGACTTGAAAATCTTCTCGACTTTCAATGAGGAACTTTACAAAGAAATCACCCAGCTTCTAACTTTGAACAACTTCAGGTATAAAATATAAAATTCGAAGTCCCTTGTGAACAATTCAACTATGGCGGCACGAGTTTAAGGCTAAGTAATGAGCGTGCTTTCGTTGTTTGAAAGTTACAGATTTTTTTTTTCAGCTGAGCTCAATATGAATGTATAAGTTCGTATGATATTTTATTCTATCAATGGGATGTCATCATGGATTTTGTAATAATTGGGAAATTCTTGTGTCTTACTAATACCTTTTCTGGTCTCGGTTGAATATAGGGAAAATGAGCAACTTTCCAAGTATGGAGACACTAAAACTGCTCGGGGAATAATGTTGGCAGAACTTAAAAAACTTATTGAAGCAAATCCTCTTTTTCGCGATAAACTAATGTTTCCTACTTTGAGATCTTCGAGATTGCGGACGCTGATCAATCAAAGGTGTGTTATTTCCGTCTTACTACCATAGTAACCATGTCATTCTATGTTGGATGATTCATGGTACATATGTTTTCTTGCAGTCTGAATTGGCAGCATCAGTTGTGCAAGAACCCTAGGCCAAATCCAGATATTAAGACTTTATTCTCAGACCATACATGCTCGCCCCCTAACGGTCCTCTTGCACCTTCACCAGTCAATCTTCCTGTTGCTGCTATGGCAAAGCCAACTGCATATCCATCGCTTGGAGCTCATGGTGTAAGATATCTCTTACTGCTGAATTCATGTTTTTCTTTTTATAAGCAACAAATATTTAGTGATTTATATTTTGCCGTCATTTTATGTAGCCCTTCCCCCCTGGTGCTGCTGCTGCTAATGCTGGTGTTCTAGCTGGTTGGATGGCTAATGCCTCTGGTTCTTCTGCTGTCCAAGCTGCTGTTGTCACACCTTCATCAATGCCCATTCCTCAGAATCAAAGTTAGAATGCAGCAATTTTCTAAATTTTGATTTCTAGACTATATCTTCATTATTTGTTACCGTTATTTTATGTTTATATTACTTTTCTTAATAAAAGTTTCAGTTTTGAAGCGACCTAGAACACCCCCAGCAAGTCCAGGTATAGTAGACTACCAGAATCCTGATCATGAACTAATGAAACGACTCCGACCTGCTCCCTGTATAGAGGAGGTAATGCAATATCTCCTTACCGTAAAGCACACTCAATATGGCTCTTACTTTTCAGATTTTAAACCTCTTTCGGTTTTCAGGTAACCTATCCTGTACATAGACAGCAACCTCCATGGTCGTCGGAAGAGTTGCCGACAAAGGTGGCCTTATCATTGCACCTAGGATCCACTGCAACTAGCATGGATTTCCACCCATCGCAGCAAACAGTACTTCTCGGTATGGGACGAGAAATCTCTTATGTAATCATAAGCTTGTGATGTTTTTGTTGCATATCCAGTTCTTTGATCTTTGATTTTCTTGAAAAACTCTGCATTTGATCAGTTGGTTCTGCTACCGGGGAAGTTACACTATGGGAACTCGCTGTTCGAGAAAGGCTGGCTTCAAAGCCATTCAAAGTCTGGGATATGCCTAAGTGTTCATTACAATTTCAGGTTTGTCTTCACCGCTCTTAAATGATTATGTTAGTGTTTGCTTTAAAACTATGGTGTATAACTAAGCGGCTCTTAGAACTGATTCAAGAATGATGTGTATATAAGCTGGTGCTTCTGCAAAACATCTCATGTTTATGAGCTTTCTTCAGGCTTCTATGGTTAAAGAAACACCAATATCTGTCACCCGTGTTGCGTGGAGTCCAGATGGCAGTTGCATTGGTCAGTTTCCCTTTATGTATTGTGGGCTATTTTTGGTTGGTTTGCATGTGTTGTCTCTAATTACATCCTCCTTTGAGCAGGGGTTGCATTTACGAAACATCTAGTTCACCTGTATGCGTACACTGGGCCCAATGATCTTCGCCAGCAAATTGAGGTGAGCATATATTTGACCAGTTATCAAACAAAATTGCGAGTCTGTAATTGCCAACAGAATTACACCTTTCTTTCTCACAGATTGATGCTCATGTGGGTTCCGTGAATGACTTGGCTTTTGCTCACCCAAACAAACAATTATGCGTAGTTACTTGTGGAGATGATAAACTGATCAAGGTGACATAGCAATCACATGGCATATATCTGGATAAAATTTGTGACCTTTGCCTCACTAAAAAAAATCAATGTGGAGCAGGTGTGGGATCTCTCGGGCCGGAAGCATTTTACATTTGAAGGTCATGAGACTCCTGTTTATGCCATTTGTCCTCATCACAAAGAGAACATTCAGGTGTGTGACAAGTACTCAAGATTAAAGGGAAATTATATTTTATCATCTATTATTTTTCTTTCCAAGTCATTTGAAGAAAATACCAATCTTGCTGGCGATTTATGTCGAGTTTTGGGTTTCAGTTCATATTTTCGACTGCTATAGATGGAAAAATAAAGGCCTGGCTTTATGATAATGTGGGTTCCAGAGTTGACTATGATGCTCCAGGTCGCTGGTGCACTACAATGCTTTACAGTGCTGATGGGAGTAGGCAAGATCTCTTAACTATTAATTCTTGAGATTCTTTTCTTTTTCTTTGGTTTTTGGCACTTCGCACTGTATAACATATTGAGAAATTTACCTGCTAAAAGAGTTCCTTTTCATTGTATCACTTCACTTTTTCTCCTTGAGATCATAGTTTTCATGCTCTTCTCAGATTGTTCTCCTGTGGGACGAGTAAAGATGGTGACTCTTTCCTAGTTGAGTGGAATGAAAGTGAAGGAGCAATTAAGAGGACCTATCTTGGATTTAGGAAAAAGTCTGCTGGTGTGGTTCAGTTCGACACCACAAAGAATCACTTTCTTGCCGTAGGGGAAGATGGGCAGATTAAATTCTGGGATATGGACAACACCAATCCTCTGACTAGTACTGATGCTGAGGGTGGACTTCCGGTCAGTCAATCTGATGCTACTCATTTTGGCTTTAAGTGTTTGTATTTTTTTGGGTTTTAATGCTACTCATTTTGATCACTACAGGCTCTTCCTCGTTTGAGGTTTAACAAGGAAGGAAATCTTCTTGCTGTTACTACAGCGGATAATGGATTTAAGATACTAGCAAACGCTGTTGGGTTCAGATCTCTGAGAGCCATGGAAAATCCAGCTTTTGAAGCATTGAGAATTCCGGTTGATTCTTCTGCGATAAAAGCTATAACATTTCATAACTTTTCATATTTTTCTTCTTGCAGAATCCATGCCCTATCATTATCATGGTTAATACGCTTTTGTAATTCTGTTAGGCTTCTGGTGCTCCTGTTGTGCCTGCCACAGCTGTCAGTTGTAAAGTTGAACGGGGCTCACCCTCCAGACCTTCTCCATTACTGGTGCATCACCTGTTAAATTTTGTTATCTGTTTTATCTTCATTTCCCCTTTTTTGTTGAAGCATTTTACTTTGAGGATTTTTATTGACATTTATATATTACTAACTCTGTTCTGGTCTTTGATTAAGAATGGACTTGATCCCTCAAAGTCCAGAATTGATGACACAATGGACAAGACTAAACCATGGCAATTGGCTGAAATCCTCGACTCCACCCAATGTCGTCAGGTTACTTTACCTGACAGCACCGATTCGTCTGCAAAGGTTTAACTTTATCAGAAAGTGTTCTACATATATTGAAAAGATTTGAGTCTGAAATTTTCATGTTACATGGCCATGCAGGTTATTCGGCTTCTTTACACGAATTCTGGAGTTGGAATCTTGGCACTTAATTCAACTGGTATCCAGATGCTGTGGAAATGGACTCGCAATGAACAGAATCCTGGTGGCAAAGTAAGGATATGAGAATTCTGGTGTGGGAATGTTGGCTTGGGCTCATTACTAACTAAAAGAACAAGCTGCAATGTCTCCTGTAATTTATGTTGTGTGAACTTTGCAGGCCACTGCCAGCGTGGTTCCTCAGCATTGGCAGCCAAATAGTGGTCTTCTCATGATCAATGATGTCTCGGGTGTGAACCTTGAAGAGGCGGTTCCGTGCATAGCTCTCTCGAAAAATGACTCATATGTCATGTCAGCTGCAGGAGGAAAGGTTTCCTTGTTTAACATGATGACTTTCAAGGTACATCATTCACTATACTAACAATATGACATCCAAAAGCAAAATCTCAGTTTTCCCATTTACGTTTTTTGTTATAGCCATAACGGAAAGCCAAAATCCAGCTTTTGGATAGACGCATGCTAAAAACTACAGCTCAAATGTTCTGATGGTGATTTTGGAAACTTCCCTTTCGCGGTCTAAAGAAATCTATGGTCCTTGCAGGTTATGACAACTTTCATGGGATCTTCACCAGCGTCAACTTACTTGGCTTTCCATCCTCAGGATAACAACATCATTGCTATTGGTGTGGAGGATTCCACCATTCAAATCTACAATGTCCGAGTAGATGAGGTAAATTGACGTACCATGATGCATATTTAAATATCAGGTTGAATAAGTTTTTAGTCTTCTATATTGTTGACTGGGGAAAGATTCAAGCCAACATCTATGAACTGGTTAAAGCTTGATGGGAGTTTGCTCCCCGGTCTATTTTCCATCTCCAATATACCCCTTACAAATATAGCGGAAGGAAGTTCATAAACTATCAGAGCCTAGCCTATGAAGCCATTAGCAAGTGCGCCAATGTCGGTTTTAGTTACCGTCTAAAAAAGGAAAGAACAAAAGACCCGTACAGCTGTTTTCTAGGCATTTTTTCATAGTTTCACTAAGTTATTCATAGAATTTTCCCGTGTTGCTTTTTCTGTTTCACTTTTGAATCTTTAGTGCAGTGTCATCTGGTTTATCATGGAACCAGACCCCAACAAAAGGCAAAGCCCACCCAAATTAAATATATCTGATGATTTCTGGCACTTCCTGCTTGTTATATACAAAATCAAGTAGTTTGCATCATGGTGCATAGTTTGGCGAAAGCCACATTCCAGTGACCTGGGAAAAGAAACTGGTTCCATTTACACGTTTAGATTATTTATTGCGGCTCACTCCACTGTATTGTGTGTTTTATCAGGTGAAATCTAAACTGAAGGGTCACCAGAAACGTATCAGTGGCTTAGCCTTTTCTACAACCCTGAACATATTGGTTTCATCTGGTGCCGATGCTCAGGTATGTTGTGTCGCATTCACATCTTTGTTGTCATCCCCATAGAAAGATGTCCCAATACTAGGTGACCAAGAGTTGTTACAGTTGAATCAAAAGCTGGTTTCCGGTCTATTCAATTGTCTAGAAAACGGTGATGTTTCTGATGCTTATTGTTTCTGTTGTCTTCGTTAGATATGCTTTTGGAGCATTGACACATGGGAAAAGAAGAAATCCATTGCTATCCAAATGCCAGCAGGAAAAGCACCCATCGGAGACACAGGAGTTCAGTTCCATGTGGATCAGATTCGTATCCTGGTAGTCCACGAGACACAACTGGCGATATACGATGCTTCTAAGATGGAACGTATCCGACAGGTATGAGACTGATATTTGTAGTGAATATGATTGGATCATACCATATCATAATGATTAGATCGGTGATAGTACACTTAATCTGAGGAACATAGGAGAATCCTTGTGTAGTTAAATTACCAGACCAAAAATGCAACAGCATACTTAACTTATAATAATTAACTGGGGCACATAACTATATCGGATACTTTATAAAGGGTATTGGTTTTGTAATTATTGTTACGTCCGTTATAAACTTTGAGCCTTTGTACTTCTAACACTTGATACTGAGGAATTCCTCAATGAGGCTTGATTTCATAACTTCGTTTATGGACTTAACCAATGTGCGGTCCATGTTATATCATCGTGTTGCTCATGTTCTTCGACACACAAAATCTAGTTGTACTTGCTGGGTGATGTCTTATGCTTTTTTACCACTTCTTGGTTACAGTGGATTCCGCAGGATGGGTTGTGTGCTCCTATAACTTCAGCAGTGTACGCATGCAACAGTCAGTTGATCTATGCCGCCTTCCATGATGGAAACATTGGAGTGTTTGACGCTGACAGTCTTCGGTTAAGATGCAGAATCGCTCCATCTGCTTATTTGCCTCAAGGGTAAGTTCAAATACACATTCTATATCTCATGCAGCGTTTTAGATGTAGGTAGAAATGTAATGTTGTGTTGTCCTACATCATGTACTATTATTATTTATAGTATTGGATAACCTAAACTTTTGAATTAGGTTTTCATTAATAAGTTCCAAGTTTCCAAATTCATATTTGAGGTGACATGAGAGTCTGGTTCGTCTCGATTTGATTATTTCAATGTTGTTTGATTGTGATGTCCACGTTCGAGTATTGAGTTTGGACGTGAATGTAGCGTAATGTTTTGTTGTCTAACATTGGTTATGACATAAATCATGAATTCCTTAATATATGGTATCGGATATCTCTAAATATTTGAATTAGGATTTGAAATTGGTTAGGTCTAAAGCTGCCCATATTTGACAAAGTAAACCTCACATTGATTTCTGAGTTTGCTCTCTCAGGAGTCAAGGATTGTCACCTCTTGTCGTGGCTGCTCACCCCCACGAACCAAACCAGTTTGCGGTTGGTTTAACAGATGGGACGGTGAAGGTGATAGAACCATTGGAACCAGAAGGCAAATGGGGGATGGTACCTCCTTCGGATGGGGCGATGAACAGCAGGACGACTTCATCGTCCACCACAAGCAACCACGCATCCGAACATTTACAAAGATGAAAATGTAAAAGAACTTCTGGTCACAATTCACTCTGTAATGAAGCTCACTCTCTCACTCTGTAGATTTAGTTTCCTTCTTATGGTGGGTGTTGTTGAATAGGCAGTAGTAAGCAAGAAGATCTTCATGTAGCCTTAGTTCAGTCAAAGGAAATTTACATTACGGCTTTGTTGATTTTGGAATCTAGTGTCTGTAATGAAATGTAATTGGGTTTTAGTGCAAAATTTGTAATAAAAAAAACATTCTTTTTCCTAAATTCCATTTTTCATATTCGAAGTCCTTGTTTTCTAGAAGCACCATTTGTATTGATGGTCCACCCGCAGTACAAAATGCGGCCTTTCACTCTGGAAACATCTCTCGCTTCCGTCTCTCTTTGCTTGGAGAAAAGAACATCTGAAGATGGTAATCGTGCAGTTGAAGATTTACCAGACTATGTTCTGGAAAGAAATTGTTTCGGTGTAACGGTTGAAACCTTGGTAGACAAAGAAATGGAGTTTGAGCACCTCTGAGGAACCTTAAGCGGTAAGCAGAGGCTCACGCTGTTCATTTGCCTTGTCTCGAAATGATTCATGACCAAACCAAGGAAAGAGATCGTTGTCGAGTTGATAAAAAGATGACTACAAGTACGGAATCTTCAGATGGTTTTTTCTTTTGTGTTGGAAAATGATTATAGTTTTTTATCCGCATTGTTTGGTAAACATACTGTTCAATAGTATATATTACGTCTTCCATCATAAAATATTAAAAGTATCAAATGGAAGGTTTTGGAAATATAGTGTATTTTACAAAACAACCCATGTGTGTGTCGTCGATCAGACCAGGCTCGCGCGACACTGCCTAGGCAAAGCACGCACGAATCCTCTCAGATCAAGTTGGTCCTATTATCACGATACTTTGATTTTTATTTTATTTTTTTTGCTTTTAGATGCTCGGTTTGAATGTTTTTCAGCTATTTTTTCAAACTTGACTCATTCAACTTAAGTGGAAACGCGAGTTGATATTCAGGAGGTTTTTTTGAAGTTTGATTTGATTATTTAATTTGGTTGGTTTCATGTGAAAATCTATCGAAAAAAAAAACAAAAATATTTTACAGTTTCAAATCCTTTTTGAACCAGATTTTTTTATTGCAACCTTTCTCTCATGAGTGCACATGAAGTAATGCGTTAATCTTGGGAAGCATTCTGCCGTAAATGGCTATACCTTGGTCGTGTCTTCACTTTCAGAGAAACTGGTTCATACATTTGACGCCACTTTTTATTTGGTTTTTACTGACAATATGATAACGAATTTATTACAACACGATGGTTACCGTCGTACCTAAGCACTACATAAAAAACAAACGAATATCAACAGACGGATCAACGAATCCGTCCGTTGATATAATTTGCAACGAATTGTAACAGAATTTGGGAAATTATCAACGATCCGAAGTCCGATCGCGTGAAGAGATGTCGAACAATGAGGCACGTCGATTTGTCAACCTATTGGATGCGGCGAAACAACCTCTATATGAAGGTTGTCGTGAAAGTCAATCTCGTTTATCATTGTCATCAAGATTGATGAGTATAAAAATAGACTACAATGTAGCTGAAAATTATCTGGATTCATTTTGCAAAACCATGCATGAATATTTACCAGAAAATAATAAAAAATGTTTTAAAATATTTGGGAATGTCACATGAGAAAATTAATGTTTGTAGAAATATTTGTATGTTGTTTTGGAGAGAAGATAAATGCTTGTTAGAATATAAATTTTGAGGTGCAAACAGATTTTGTCCAAAAAAAATCTTCACAAAAGTATGTATCGTACAAAAAGATGTTCTATATGTCTGTAGCAAACATATTGAGAATGTTATATGAATAAAAATCGTTTGCGACAATGAGATGACACGTTGAACACTCGACAGGCGAAAGGCTAATGCAACATTCATCGGATGATAAGGCTTAGAAAGATTTCAATGAAATATTCTTGAATTCGCATATGAAATGAGAAATGGTTATGTTTGTTTGTGCACCAATGGTTTTATTCCATATGGACAATCTGGAAGTCATATATTTTATGTGGCCAATGGTTTTATCTTAGTATAATTTGTCTTCCGATATGTGTCTGAAAGAGAAATAATATTTCTGACGTTGCTGATTCCAGGACCAGAACATCCAAAAAAAAAATTTAGATGTCTTTTTGCAACCGTTATTTCATGAATTAAGAGATTTGTGGAACAATGGAATTCTTGTTTATGAAGTAAGTACGAAGAAAAATTTCACATTGAAAGCGGTCTTGTTGTGAACAATTAGTGATTCCTTGTTTATGGAATGTTATCTGGATGGAGCATGCATAGGAGATTGACATGTTCATATTATATGGAGGATACATATTCATTTCGACTAGTACATAGGAAGAAACCATATTGGTTTGATTGTGATATAAGGTTTCTTCTTCGTGGACATACATTCAGAAAAGATAAAAAAATATTTTCGAAAGAATGTGGTACAAAAAGAATCGTACATGTAAACAGGAATGCAAATCTTTTTACGAATGAATAAACACGATCGGAGATTCGCAAGAATTAGTAAAATGTGATGAAGATCATGGGTATTGAAAATCACAAGGACAAGGTGAATGACATAATTGGTATAAACGTAGTATTTTTGGGAACTAACATATTGAAAATCACTGATATTACATCATAATTTGGATGTTATGGATATTGAAAAAAACTTTTTTGATAATATCATTAACATTGTTTTGAATGTGATGGGGGAACGAAGGATAACATACAGTCGATAAAAGATTGGAAGACAATATGTCGAAGACTTGAATTGGAGTTACGCGATAGAAGGGCACCTATCCCAATATTCATATTATTTGGGCCATCGAAAACATCATTATTGAGGTGGTTAAAATAAGAAATTAAATTTCTAAATGGATATGCATCAAACATTGCTCGGTGTGTGGATATCGTGGATTCGAGGCTGATCGGGTTGAAAAGTCACAATTATCACATTTTCGCACAACGATTCATTCCGATTGCATTTGTTGAGATATTACTACGAAACGTTCGCGATGTGTTATGCAGAAATAGCATATTTTTCAGAGATATATGTTCAAGAAATTTAAAAGGGATGACATGGAGTTATTGAAAAACGGTATCTTTTAATTATTATGCTATTGGAAAGAGTTTTTTTGCCTTATTTCTTCGATGTCATGGAACATTGCTAATATATTCACCAGATGAGACAATACTCGGTGGCTCAGTTTAATTCAGATGGATGTATCCTTTTGAAAGGTTTTTCTTTCATCTAAAGAAAAAGGCAAAAACCAAAGCAGCGATTGAAGGATCTATTGTTAAACAATACTTGTTGGAAGATCACATAGTTCAGCATATTTTATTTCGAGTCACATATTCCGATGAAACAAAGACGCTCAATAGAAGATCACACAAACTATCTATATTAATATAATCCTCAATTTGGCGCAATTCGTGAAATCTTTGCACCAATTGGACGTACAGAGGATGATAATTTCTATAAAATTTTGTACCAAATCCTACATGTGGAATATTTTGGTCTCGTTGAATTGACGTTAATGTTTTTTTAAATATCAGTGATTCAACCCTACCATAGGACATGGTACACGAAAAACATCGATGGGAGGAATTAACATCAACCCGACACGACAATATAGAAAATATGATCCATTCATAAAAAAAGATCAAGCAGATCAATTATGTTACGTGTACTATCCAACACCATTGAAACATCAAAGAGATGAGTAATGGGTCGTAGTTCAGATTAATTTGCGGGGAGTTGATACAAACAATCGAGAAGAGATTCTTGAAAGAACTGAATAAAAGGAGAATACATCTGCAATTATGAAGACATTGATCCATAAGCTGCAGAAGATGATGACAACAATGAATTCCATGCACAATTGAAGGAAGACTTGCTAATTGAAGAATCAACTAAAGAAGATATGTGCGTTGTATAATTGTAATATCAAACTTTTGTAATTTGTTATTTTTAATATCATATATTCCATTTTCAACGGGCATCCATTGGCAAACGCAATGGAAAACCGCTGATCATTTAATTCTGTTTAACACTTAGAAAAATGTCATATTTTTTTCAGTTTGCAACGGCATCCATTGAGACGTTCCAACGGATGCCCATTGAAAGGCTATAATCTGCCAACAGATACCCGCTAAAACAACTAGACATTTTCAACAGATGCCCGTTGGAACATTTCAATGTGAATCCATTGGAAATGTTCATGATGGCTATGCTCCGCCTAGTACCCTCGTTGCATCGGGGCGATGTTTTCCAATGGATGTTCGTTGGAAAGAAGACGTACAACCATTTATGTTATTTGTTGCCTCGGAAACACAATTTTCAATGGGCATCCATTGCAAATGTCAACGGATGTCTGTTGGAAACCAATAGTCACGTCATTTAATAAATTTCGTTTCAACGGTCATTCGTTGGCAATGCCAACTGATGCTCGTTGGAAATATCTATATTAAATCTATTGAACAATTTATTTTCAACACAATCACAAAATCAAAACATCAGTTTCCCTAAAAACTAATTCCTAAACACTTAAACATAATGAGAGCTCGACGATTTATCAGTCATGGTGGATTGTTGACGGGTTCAACAGGAGCCCCGCCACCACCACCACCACGATATCGGCCTTCTTTACCTATATCGGCACCACCGATATTTGATGAGGAAGATGATATTATGGATATTGATGCTTTAATCGATACTTTTGACGAGCATCCCACTATTCCCATTATTAATCCTCGAACGTCCTAATGAGACGTTACGATAATATATTATTTATTTAAAAATATTGATATTTCAATTAATTATGACTATTGTCTAATGATTTTGTTTACATGTGTAGGTTTGATGTGGATGATGTTCTTAAACACACAAACAACAACATCATCCAAGGTTCATTACAAGATCGATTTTATTACTCCTGGCAGGTGACTTTAGAAGTTATATGTCGTCGATGATGATGTACATTTATCGTAAGTATATTTAATATAAAAATTAATTTAAAATTATTGTCGACCTTTATTCATAAATTAATTTATTTGAATTCAATTTTGTAGCACGTATAAGATGGAGGAAGAATGATACATCGCACATCTATACCTCTTGAATACGCGATATGAAAGCTCGGTTGCGCTTGATGATGAACAACTCCAAGCGCGACTATTATAAAAAATGCCAAACCAATATGGACAATGGACGAGGTATTCAACCAACTTATCCAACATTAGGAGTCTGAGAACTTCAAGGCCAAAGCGAGAAGGCAAAAAAAATGTCGCTATGGCGAGAAAGTTCCCAGGGATGGTTGGCATCGCCATACCTCGGGATAAAAGTCATTTCCAAAAAGAAAGAAAGAATTAGTATAAATATTTACATTTATAATTCCAATATATTTTTATTTAAATTTTTATCTAATCATATTATTATAATGGTATAGATGCAGAGAATGAAAAGAGAACCGACTCCTACTCGTTGAGACTCACACCAAGAAGAAGTCTATCATCGAAGAAGAGGTCGATGAACCTGAACTTTTTGACCATCGAGCAGAACAGACGATGAAAGCTAGGATAGAGAAGATCAGACAATAATCACAAGTCATCAGTTCAACTCCCGATAATATTAATCCTTTACAAAAGGATAAATTTTATTTAGAGGTATATAATAACATTATTGTTATAATAATTCTTTAATTATATAAATATTTAAAATCGATAGATGCTAATTTTAATTTATTATATATTGCAGTGTATTAAGCCATATAAAGGGCATCTATACGGTCTAGGTGCTCTATAAAAAGATATCATCGAGTACACCACGACGGTACCCCCAACAGTGCAAGAGACGTTTACGCAAGAAAGACACATCGAGTAGCTCGAGACTACTCTTCAAACAACGCAAGATACTCTTCGAGAAACGCAATCTACACTTCAAGAAACACAAGCACAAATGCGTCATATGGAGAGTATCATCGAATTGATGACCGGTCGAGTGTATCAACCAGCATCACCAATGTGGGGAACAATGTCGAGACAAGAACCGATCACCGACTCTGATGTAACCCTTTCACGGGGCGTTGGGGAGTATGGATATGAAATTTAGTAAATCCATTTTTTTAATTTTGTATAAATTATATCTATATATTAATTTTTTTATTTGTAAAACTATCAACGAATATCCGTTGAAAATATTGAACATTTCCAATGGGCATCTATTGAAATATTTTAAAATTTCCACCATTTGTTTTTCCAACGGGTATCCGTTGCTATTTCCCGCTAACAACTTTCAACAGATACATGTTGCAGGTTTTCAACGGATGCTCGTTACAACATACCAAGGGACTCATTGCAATTTTCCAATGGATAAACGTTGACAATGTTCAACGGGTATCTGTTAGAACTTTGCAACGGGTATGAGTTGAAATTTTCGACAGATATATTTGTTACGATCCTTTGAACATTATCAACGGATATCATCTATTGCAACTCCGTTACAAATTGCAACGGATGTGATTTTTCAATGATAATTTTTTAATAGCACATAATTCGTTGGAAAATATCATTACCAACGGATATGTTCGTTGCAAATGACCTTTTTTGTAGTGAATTCACTGTCTAACCTTTCCAAGCTCAAACCTCTTGGCAAGATGAACTACCTTCATTGATCCTGAAAGATGTTCATCTTCTTTGAATAATTGGATATTGACTCCATCCTTTTCAATGATATTCCAAACGATCATACATGTTCAACAATTGTGACTACACCTTTGGCCACGCCTCCAACCGACAAAACCAAAAATATAGAAGACGAACCCAACACGAAGTTTGAAAAGAATAAAAAAATTTTCTAAGGTCACATATTTAACTACATAATGAATTTTTGTTTGATATCTTTGTCAAACACAATCACGCGAAGGAAATATGAGATATCTTGAAAACAAGATACAGTGCTGATGACAATGGCCAAAATAAGTAAGTGGTGGGCAAATGGATACAAACCCAAATAATGCATGAAAACTATCACGGACCAAATCTACGAGTACAAAATTTTAGGGGTATCCAATTTGGGTTCCTCGAGTATCGGTTCGATATCTCTGATTTTGGAAAGCTGGAAGAAACTGAATCGATTCTGTATGAGTTTCCCGAGTTTCAATTATGTTCGGGTTGTTCAGGTTATGGAGTATTGGATCTGAAATAACCCAAAATATATAATTTGGATAATTAAGGTAATTCGGATGGATTGAGTTTCGGGTTTTTTGGGTTGTTTGAGTTTCAGGTAGTCCGGGTTTTAGGTTTTTTCGGGTAGTTCGAGTTTTAAATTGTTCGGGTAGTTTAGGTTTTAACATAAAAAAAATAATAACATACAGAAAACAATAAAAATACAATACTAAATAATTAAACACATAACAATTGTCTTCAAATCTAAAATCCTTCTACTCCATAAAAGTTAAAACGAACTCCAAAAATGTCAAAATGAGCTTCAATCGTGTATTAATAAATGTAATATATGGATATATGAAGACATTCCCAAAACTCAATTACGTATTAGTAAACTCAAAATGTAAGCATGAAGTCTATGAACGGGGAATAAGCATGAAGACAACGGACAGAGAAATCTGACTAGAAAAGCATGAAGATGACGAACAAAGAAGTCTACCAAATGGAGAAGAATTAAGACAATGCCAACGTGGGAAAAGAGAATACATTGACAAGACAACGAAGAAAACTACAAACGACAGAGAAGACTACCACCAACCAGAAGCATGAAGACAACGACGAAACAACCATAAGTTCTTCTCACACACCATAGTGACTAGACGATGAAGAAGAAGCAACCAGAGAAGATACTGGCCATATGAAGAAGAAACTGACGTGACGACGAAGAAGCAACCAAAGAACAAACCTAAACCAGAAAAGTGATAGTTGTGCGGGACGGCGACATCATGGGGAAAATAGGAGTCGACAGAGCTGCTTCAACGCAAGGCACAATCGACGGTCGGTGAAGAGCACAGTGAAGAGCGAAAAAGAAAAAAAAACATTCGTGTGGGAGAAAAAACCAAACCCTAATTTAAAAAAAAATCAGGTTCCTCAAGTTATACCTGAACTTGTACCGAACTCGAACAGGTTCTGAAATTTAAATCTATATAGATTCCTAGGTTAACCCATATTCAAAACAATTTGGGTTGTTCGGGTCGGTCCAAGTTAGTCTGGTTCGGTGAATTCGGATTGGACCCTCATACAAAAACTTGGTTGGATATGAGGTAAACGAAGTTATGAAAATGTGTGAAATTCTACAGGGTAACAATCTATTAGAGAAGATTCCACCATCGTGGTTTGAATACATATGTTTTCTCAAACAGAAAAAAAAGACCGACCACTTCAACAGTTTATCGGTCACATGAAAATTGAGAGGTTAATCGATAGAAAGATAAGCTAAACATTTTCTTTTTAACTTCTATTACGATTAATTTGGTTAAAGATGTTTCTGATAATGACATGTTTAAGGCCAAAGGAAAAAAATTTAAAATAGGTGAAAACCAAAATAATTTCAAGGCAATAGGAAAGCTATTCCATCTTCCTCTTCGCGAGTGCATGCGTTGCCAAGTGAGTCTAGTTGAGAAGGATGTATCAAAGGAGGTTGAAAGAGTATGAAAGAAAAAAGTGATGCATTGTTACGAGTGTGGAAAATGATACCACAAGTTATATCAATGTTAAATAAGATAGACAAAAAATCTTCTATCAGTCGAACACAACTTTTGCCTTGCAAGTCAATGTTGCTGAAAATGATGAAATAATAGTTGGGTATTGGATGTTGGTTGAGGCAAACTTGTTTGAGAACAAAGTCGATTGGTTGCTAGTTACAAGATCCTCGATACACTTCTGTTCTAACAAGGATTTTACAGAAATTCCATGAGGTCGTAGATGGTGAACATGTATTTATGGACAATTCTATCACCGCTATAGTTCTTGGTAAAGGAAATCTTTTTCTCTAACTTACTTCTGGAAAATCTTTGGCTTTGAATGATGTGTTGTTTGTTTCATCCCTATGTAGAAACCTAATTTCTGGTAGTTTGCTGAATAAGACTGATTTGAAAGTCGTGTTTGAGGATGATAAAGTGATACTAACCAAAAAATTGGATTTTGTGTAAAATGATTATTTGTCTAATCGCTTGTTTGTCTTGAACAATGTTTTTGTTATTGCTAATAAAAGTTATTATGCTTCTATCTTATTGAATTTGTCAATTTGTGGCATGAAAGCAAGTGACAAGTGAATTTTGGTTCAACTAATAGGTTGAAAAATATGCATAACGTCAAATAAAAATAAATGCTTGAATTATGTTGTTTATGAAGCTAAATATGCTAAGAAACATTTTAAACACGTTACTTCGAGAAGTTATGAAATTCTTGAATTAATACATTATGACTTAATTGATTTTAATAATATTTTGAGCCTTTGAATGATAACTTTATATGTGAATTTAAAAATGTTGAATTTTTTCAGCATATATTTTCTTCTGATGAAAATAAGATTGAAAAGTATTGCTCCTTCAATCAACAGTTTCGATGATGAATTGTCTTCAAATGTCCATGTGAATGAATCAAAGTTTTTTAGATCTCATTGTGTGATTATATGCGTGTATGTTGATATCATGTTGATTTTCGGTTTCAACATAGAAGTAATAAGTTATACCAATATAATTTTTGTCCTTTCATTTTGAAATGAAAGACTTAGCTGAAGTTCACGGTATTTTTTATGTTAGAATACAAAAAACAAAAAAAATTCATTGTAGATCACAATACGTTGAGAAATACCAAAAAATAATTGCTTGATGAACTATCTATTAGAATTCTTTATGATTTTAGCATGAATATTAAAAAAACAATAATGATAATGTTTCACAAACTAAATATATAAAATTATAGAAAATTTGATTCAAAATGGGTTTCCTTGGAGAATTGAACAGTTTATTTTAGGGTTTTATGCATTCAATTTGGATAAATTACTCGAAATTGATTATGTTTATTCTAGTGCACGATGTGTATGATTGATTATGCCTTAATTGAGTTTTTGTTTTTCATGGGCATAGGAATTTGATCATATTACATGTTCATCGAATCTTATTATGTTAGTCATTATGTTTCTGTAATCTTTTAATTGATTACAATTTTTTATCGGTATTATATCCATTTTGGATCAATCATTTTATCATAGCATAATGATAAATTATTTAGGCTTCCAACTAAAAATCAGTTAGCAACAAGTGGATTATTTCATAACTTTTTTTTGTTAAACATGTGTATTATATATCTATATAAATAAAATACAGTAGGTTGTTATTGGAGCACCTATTACAAAAGGAGATACAAACTCCATGTATGGGACCACCACTAAAAGCATATACAAAAAGGTCGAGCTTAACTCATCAAGAATCAACAACGGCGGCTATGCCAGAGGAGAAAGAGAGGGTTTTCCTGATTTGTTGTCAGGTCTTGCAGAGAAAGGATACAATCTCTAATTCTTCGATCAACCATTTCACGAAGGGAGTTCATAGAAGTACTACGGCTGCTACGCAATCTGGTGTTACGTTTACCCCATAAAGAGTACACACAAACCTGCATGATGATCTTCAGGAGAACCACCAGCTGAGGAGGCCTGTTGGGTAATCACATGTGGGATATGTGGAGAGAAGGTGGTGGATCAGAGAAGCAAATGTAGGCAAAACTAAGCCATAGCTCAGCACTAAACTCGCAACTAAAGAAGATGTGTTCGTGGGACTCGGCCTCCGAACCACAGAGCAGGCAAGAGTCATCATTAGTAACACCCTATACCTTGAGCCGATCTCGGGTAGGAAGACGGTGGAGGAGGGCCAACCATTGATAAAACTGTAGCAAGGCGTTGCTTGCTTGAACCATACCAATTTATACCATGGGACCAAGGGCGATGGAAGTCTCAACATCTGCCAAGTGAGTCTAGTTGAGAAGGATGTATCAAAGGAGGTTGGGCTACGCCGCCATGAGAACACGTCTGAACCGCGATCATCCGAAGGTATCTGTGTCTCAGAGAGTGCCATGAAAAGCTAGACCACTTTCTCTGATCGAGCTCCATCAGGAAGGCACCACCCGTTGGACCTAACTACGTCTCTAACCTTTGCAAGAAGAGGGACTCGGAGCATTCTCGGGCCATCTTCTCCAAGGAACTTGATTAGGGGACCAAGCCTAGTCCAGCTATCGAACCAGAACATTGCTGACTTTCCATCCCTGATCGCACACGATAAGAACTTTAGGATTTCCTCCTTAAGCTTGAGTAGCTTCCTACTGTTCCATGATAGGGCGTAAGAGGCGTTTGTACACTAAAACCCCCATTTCCTGAAAACATTACGCAAAAGCCAAGCAACCCAAAGGGATCCGGAATTGTGAAAAAGGATCCGCACAAGTTTCAACCTGAAAACCTTACCGAAGTCAGCTAGTTTCCGCAATCCTAGTCCTCCCTCAGGTTTTGGTTTGCAGATAGAGTCCCATGATACCCTAGCTGACTTGGTAGTTTCAGATTTGTTACTCTAGAGAAAGGAAGCGGAGAGACTGTCAATTTGCTTGAGGATATGCTGCGACAAGAGGAAGGATTGAGACCAGAAAAGAACTTGCCCATAGATGATAGAGGCAACCAGTTGTATTCTCCCTACATAAGAGAGAAAGTTACTGGTCCAAGAGGCCAACTTTGATTTGATTCTTTCCAACAGGGGGGATAATCTCGGTTTCTTAATCTGCAGGTAGATAGTGGAAGGCCCAAAAATTTGATCGGGAAGGAGCCTACTCTGACACCCAAAACAGAACTAGCCAAGAGAGCATCATGTTCGTAGCATCCCCCATGTATAAATCTGATTTATAAACATTCATCTCCAACCCTGAAGCTTTGCGAAACACTTGCAGGACTCGCAAGGTTTCCTGCAGAGATGAGGGAAGACCATCAGAAAATAAAAGCAAATCATCAGCAAAGGAAAGGTGAGTAACCAAAGAAGAGGAGCATTGTGGGTGTAGGCCAATATTTCCAGCAGTAGCAGCTCGGTCTAGAAGCTTCGACAAGACCTCCATGATCAACAAGAATAAGTATGGAGATAAGGGATCCCCTTGTCTCAGTCCCCTATGACCCTTGAAGCAGTTTGATAGTTCTCCATTAACGGAGACAGCGAAGCTCGTTGTAGTAACACATTCACAAATCCAGTTCACAAAGCAAGGAGGAGCCTCAATAGCAACCAGTATATCCCTAACAAAGCCCCATTCAACCGAGTCAAAAGCTTTCTGGAGGTCTACTTTGAGCATAGCACTCCTAGGAGCGTTGGTTTTGTTATAGCCCTTGATTAACTCTGACGCAAGAAGAATGTTCTCTAACAGTAGCCCCCCTTTTTGGAAAGCAGATTGGTTGGCGAGATGCAATCGGGGAGAATCTGCTTGAGTCTATTGGAAAGGATCTTCGAGATGACCTTGTATATGAGGTTGCAACAACTTATTGGTCGAAAGTCTGTTAACCTCACTACTTCCGAAAACTTCGGAATTAATGTTTAAGTCGTTGCATTGAGTTCCCACTGAAGTCTACCAGAAGAGAAAAACTCCAAAACTTCGGAAGTAAAATCCTTGCCAATGATTGGCCATGCTGCGACGTAGAACTCCTTAGGGTAACCATCTGGCCCAGGACATTTATTGTCAGGCATGGAAAAGAGAACAAACTTGACCTCTTCCTCCGTTACACAAGCTGCAAGGATAGATTTCTGATCTGCAGAGCAAGTAAATCAAATTAGATCATTCAGCTGAGAGATAGAGAGAGGAGATATACCGCTATTGGGAGCGCCCATAAGCGATGAGTAGAACGCCGCAGCATGCTCTTTGAAATATATTGTTTAAACATAGTATACTATTATAATGTATTTTTCCTTTTTCTAATAATTGATATAACAAAATAAAGAAACATTTTAGTAAAATTACGAGCGGTCGAATTTAGTACAATGATATTTTATACTTTTTATTCGAGAAGGTTATTTTTTATTTAGTACAATGATATTTTATAACATTATGTATGAATTAATGTTTTCATATTTTCGATATTTTATTTGGTTCGTTTGATATGTTTATCATATATGATATTCAACTAATTCAAAATAATTAAATAGTCTGACTCGCGAGCCAGCTCGTTTTTTGGCGAGCTAGAGGCGAGCCGAGCTGAGCTGAGATTTTCCAGCTCGTTTAAAAAACGAGACGAGCTGAAGGCGAGCTGAGCCGAGCCAGCTCATTTTACACCCCTACTCTTTGAGACGATCTTGGCCGGTAATACGCTCTACGGATTCACCAGTGAGGAATGAAATGGAGTTGCGAGCTGCTCTGAAGCTAGCGGTTCTGTGAAAGAACTGGGTGTTTCGATCTCCGAGCTTCAGCCATTTCACCCGAGATTTTTGTCTGTAGAACCTCTCCTCCGCACATATAAGAGTATTCCACTTGGATCTCATCTCCTTTTCTTCCATAGCAAGGCCTGGGCTCGGATCAGAGAGTAGCCGGAATTGGATATGCTCGAGGTCTAAGGCCACTTGCTTCACTCTTCGGGATAAGTCGCTAAAATTGCTTTTATTCAGTTGTCTCAGATGGGGCTTAAGATCCTTTAGGGCTTTGTACACTTGAAATTGGAGGGAGCCCCGCCTAGAGTTGGGATGCCAGCAATCTTGAACAGCCTATAGAAAATCTAAAAGGAGAGTGAGATGGTGAAAAAATTTAAACGGTTTACGGATCTGTGTCAGAGCACCAGGGAGGTGGATAAAACAAGGAGAGTGATCTGAGGGTCCCAACGGTAGGAACTCAGCATAGGCCTGCGGAAAACAAGAGAGCCAAGGGCCGTTGGCAAGGGCCCTATCCAATTTTTTGCAGGTCGGGTCTTCCACATGTGAGTCCCGCCATGTGAAGCATAAACCTCTGGTTTGCATCTCAAACATGTTGCAGGACCCAAGGCAAGAACTGAACTCATCCATCCTAACGGATGAGGGGATAACAACGGAGTAAGATGAATGATCTGCTAGATATAACACCTGATTAAAAAGTCACCCAAGACTGCCCAAGGTAGGTTAGAGAGGGGGTCATAACTAGATAGGTAGCGGAGATCATCCTAAAGAGGTCGTCGGTCAGCAATAGTGTTGTAGATATACAAAAAGGAAACCATGAAACTGAGGGAATGCTCAGAGAGATAGAAACCGCAAGTGAGCATTTGAGGAGATTGGTGGTACACAATAACCAAAATGCCCGGATCCCAGATAACACAGATCCTACCCGAAGGGTCCGAATGGTGGTTGAAAAGGAAAGACCAACCCTTTGGTAAGGCTCCTTTAATTCTCATCGAGTTAGGCTTACGGATATAGGTTTTCAAAAACATTCCACAAAGTGAACGGTGATCACTGATCAAAGATCTTATTGTTCTTATTGTTCTACGTCTATCCAGACTATTCAGTCCTCACATATTCTAAAAAAACAAAAAAAAATGGGGTTTGTAGGATGCTTGGAAACGCGTGCTCCAGTTCGTTGGAACCGGAGGTTGGTTATCCTGTTTTGAGTGTGACTGAACGACGGACTCCGGCAAACGTTGAGTCGCTGGAGGAGAGCGGGCCGGAGAAGTCCGCAGGGGCACCTGATGGTCTGGTTGAGGGACCACAAGGAGGGAGGGGAGAGAGAACGCGGTGGGACTAAGAAGAGCCCGCCGCCACATTTTGGTTTACATCTCCGGCAACAGGAGAAGGCGTAGACGGGCTAGCGCACTCTGGAGGGTGAGAATGAGATGGTTGAATTGAAGAAAGGCACTGTGGTTTTCAGAAGGGGGGAAGGCGGAGCAGACCGAGAGCAGAGGTAGGGCTGTATGCTTTTCGGGTGTTGACCGGTCGATAGAGGTTAAAATGGCGGTGAACAGGTAGGGGTTAGGGTTTACTGTGGCTAAGGATTTGAAGGTCCATCGGCGTCCTCAGCCCCAGAAAGTATTGTACTTGGACACATGATCACATCGATAGGCATAGAAGTCGACAAAGCCAAAATTGGGGTAATAGAAAAACTTCCTCCTCCAGTTACAGTTAAAGAAGTTCGTAGCTTCCTAGGGCATGCAGGTTTTTGTCGGAGGTTCATCAAGGACTTCTCAAAGATTACAAAACAGTTAACAGAGTTGCTGGCCAAAGATGCTACATTCGACTTCTCTAAAGAGATGACTGATTACCCATGTTTTTTGCTATGTTTTTTAGACTTTTTCTTCCTATTTTGGTGCGGCCGACCTATTTTCGTGGAACCGACCTATTTTGGTGTGGTCGACCCATTTTCTTGGCTAGTTTCTCGGTAATGGGCGGTTAGGGGGCTCCTAGGATGCCTATAAAAGGCCATTTCGGCCAAGTGAAAAGATGCAACCAAAAAACCAAAGTTTCTTTCATTTCTTTCGATATTTCCAATCGTGCAACCCCACGCACGACTTAGTTTTCTCATACGAGTTTGAAAGCTATTCCATCTTCCTCTTCGCAGTGCACGCGTACGAGGGAGCTGCTGTGTGAACCTTGGGGAAGCGATCGGTTTCGATTGCACCACGGTCGTACCGAAATTTCGCTTTCAGGGCAGTGGCATTTACCACGACACAGCTTGGTCACGGTGCTTAATTATTTTTTACTAACAATCTGAAAGCGAAAGTTCTCTTACTTATTTTCATTCCTGAACCGTGACCATGGCTACCATAAAGCCACCCCGCACCGCGCCCTCCACTCTGATGGCCACACCTCAAACCGAGAAATCCAAGAAGCTAGACGACGAGGCGAAATCAAAATTCCACAAAGCCAATAACACGGTACGTCGCCAACTTTCAAACCACATACCTAATGCAAACTCTGCCCCGCAGGTTAATATTGCTGAAATAAATGAGATCATCGTGGCAATGGTGGTTGAGGCAAATTTGTTGGAAAACAAAGTGGATTGGTTGCTAGACACTGGAGCAACGAGACACGTTTTTTCCAACAAAGATCTCTTCCAAGAGTTCCAAGAAGTTGTGTATGGTGAACACGTCTTCATGGGTAATTCTGCCACCGCTGGAATTCTTGGTAAAGGAAAAATTCTCCTCAAACTTACGTCTGGAAAAACTTTAGCATTGCATGATGTGTTGTATGTTCCATCGCTGCGTAGGAATCTAGTATCTGGTAATTTACTTAATAGAGCTGGTTTGAAACTTGTCTTTGAAGGTGATAAGGTGATATTAGCTAGAAATGGGGACATTGTGGGAAAAGGTTATTTGTCTAAGGATTTGTTTGTCCTGAACACTATTTCTGCTTTAGCTAATGGAAGTAACTCTGGTTCTATTAAAAGGTTGAAAAATATGAACCTCATAAACGCATCAAACGAAAATGAATGTTCAAAATGTGTTATCTGTGTTGAAGCAAAATATGCTAAGAAACCTTTTAAACATGTCACTTCTAGAAGCACGGAATTACTTGAATTGGTTCATTCTGACATAGCTGATTTTAAAAACACGTTGAGCAAAGGTGGTAAAAAGTATTACATTTCATTTATTGATGATTTTTCTAGATATACGAAAATTTATCTGTTAGGATCTAAAGATGAGGCTACTCAAATGTTTTTAAAATATAAAGCTGAAGTAGAAAACCAATTAGATAAAAAGATTAAAAGACTTAGGTCGGATAGAGGTGGTAAATATTGCACGAAATTTCTTGAAGAATTTTGTAGTGAGAATGGTATCATTCATGAAACTACGGCACCATATATACCTCAACAAAATGGCATAGCCGAACGAAAAAAATAGAACACTAAAAGAAATGATGAATGCTATGTTATAAAGTTCTGGTATACGTGATAATATGTGGGGGGAAGCAACATTGTCCGCATGTTATATTCTTAACAAGGTCCCTCACAAAAAGCTAGATAAAACTCCCTACGAATTGTGGAAAGGTTTTAAACTAAATCTAAATTATTTAAGGATATGGGGGTGTCTTGTTAAGGTTGCATTTCCTGAATTTAGGAAAACGAATATAGGACCTAAGACTTTTGATTGTGCATTCATTGGGTATGCTCAAAATAGTAGCACATATAGGTTCATGTGTTTGAATGATAACTCAATATGTGAATCCAGAAATGCTGAATTTTTTGAACATTTTTTTCCTCTTAAAAAGGATGATACTTCGTCTTCTTCGATTAGTGGTTTGGGTAAGAAATCATCTACGATAGTGCATGATAACGAACCTAGAAAGAGTAAAAGAAAAAGGGTTGAGAAAACTTTCGGTTCTGATTTTAGATTGTTGTTGAAGCAGAACATGGCTCTCCGAACCAAGATTCCAGGACCATCTTGCGCATTAGCTGCGTCAAGAATCGCAACAAACGCATAAGCAAGAGGACAACACAGAAACTTACAAACAAATAGAATTGACAAGAGTCCGTTAGACCTGTTTGTCCATGGTCATGAAACGTGACCACGAATAAGATTAGACAGAGCAAGGATAGTTTCTCTGAAGTTGCCATGACAGAGACTCGGGCACAGGAGGATCTTGAAATCTAAAAGTGAATCCAAGTATTATATAAGATGCTATATATAAAGCCAATGTATATACAAAAAAAAATGCACTCTAGAAAAAGATCAGAAGTAGGTGGTCTGCTTTGGAATAGTTTAACCAAACAGCAGAAGGTGTAATTTGGACCGACAAAAAGACATGTTTGGAATAGCAAGCCACCAAACTTTTACGTATAACGTAGAACTACATGAGACAGATGAGTGTTGGGAAAAATGACTAATTACCCATGTTTTTGCTATAGTTTTTTAGACTTTTTCTTCCTATTTTGGTGCGGCCGACCTATTTTCGTGGAACCGACCTATTTTGGTGCGGCCGACCCATTTTCTTGGCTAGTTTCTCGGTAATGGGCGGTTAGGGGGCTCCTAGGATGCCTATAAAAGGCCATTTCGGCCAAGTGAAAAGAGGCATCCAAACAACCAAAGTTTCTTTCATTTATTTCGATATTTTCAATCGTGCAACCCCACGCACGACTTAGTTTTCTCATACGAGTTTGAAAGCTATTCCATCTTCCTCTTCGCAGTGCACGCGTACGAGGGTTTTGAAAGCTATTTCATCTTCCTCTTCGCGAGTGCACGCGTACAAGGGAGCTGCTGTGTGAACCTTGGGGAAGCGATCGGTTTCGATTGCACCACGGTCGTACCGAAATTTCGCTTTCAGGGCAGTGGCATTTACCACGACACAGCTTGGTCACGGTGCTTAATTATTTTTTACTAACACTAGGTACTCAGGTTTTCGTCGCCTGGGGGAACGGCCGGCAGAGGCCGACCGGCGGTGAGGCAGGTGTCGTCTGGGTCCGGCGGTGGGTGAGATGCCGCCTGGGTCTTCGCCTAACAGAGTCGATCTTTGCCTTTCCATACAGATTTTTCTTCTTTTTTCCAACGTGGGATTATAAATAAAGTTGGGGATGAAACTGGAAGATGAATGGACGTTCCTCTCCTCACTTTTGAGCTCTTCTTTTGTTGTAATTGACGATCTCCTCACGAAGACTACTCTTGCGATCTTTCTCTTCCTCATATGAGGAAAAGGTACATTTTCCACTAGGATTGCATTTTCATTTGCGTTCTCCAGCATTTCACAATGCAAAACTCGATAGTATCAAATGTCTAATTCATTTCTTGAAATTTGTGTGCCTTCTCTTTATACAGGAACAGTATTTGATGTTCGTTGTAACGCAGTTGTAGTGATATTGACTTTGATAGACACCAAGAGTATAATAGATATTACAAGAGGGAACAAAGACGTGGTTCGGGACAGAATGAGAGAGGAAGAGAATTATGGACAAGGGGAGGGCAAGAGGGGCAGGATACGTGAATGACGGAACATAGACCGTTGTAGGCATCTTTCTAGGAGTAATAGCAAGAGTGGATCAACACTCATTTGAATAACAAAAAAAAATGACAATATTTTAGTTTTTCGATCTTTTGATTTGCTTCCCGATATAATCTTTAGATGAAAATAGAAATTTTACATAGAATAAGAAACCAGAGGAACACGAGGAAGAAGAAAGATGGAGCCGACCATCCTGATCCCGAGATCATTGAGGCCAACAAGCTTTGTGCTTCACTAGGATTGAAATAGTTGAAGATCTGTTTAAGGTACATAGATATTGAGGTACTTTCCACATTAGATAGGTCTGAAATTATTGGTGAAACAGAGGAAAATCAAGTATATTACTATCTACGCTCAGGAATAAATGAAACACCTTTTGGCTGCTGTCATGGCTCCGGTAGCAGAACGCCGTCCCCATCATACTGCAGCGTTCCAGATCGATTCAGCGGTTTACACTTCCCACCCATCAGTATCCTCTTCTTGCACAGCTCCTCCTCGCCCTTGCTATCATCCCATACGTTTTTTCTTGTCTTCAATCTCCGCCCTAAGATCAAAATACTTGATGATACCCTTCTGATTTCATGTAAGTTCTTTGTCGTTTTCGACGGCTGCTTCATCCTTGGATGATCTCTCTGATCACAATCTCCATCTGTCTGTGTTTTCTTATGGCCGAAGACACCAGATATCACAGATCTCACCATGACCGGAAAAATCTTCCCCGTTCTAATCCAATCTCCCTTCTCCTTCCTCTTGATCATCTTCAAGTTCTTATCTCCTTGCACCGCGTCCTGTTTCGCTCTCTTCACTTGATCCATCAAATTCAAAACCCTGAATTCGTTCGACCCGAGCACTTTTCTCGGCCGACCCCTTGTCTCGCGTGAACCGGTGTTTGGAACGTCTGGTACCAAATTCACCATTGTTGGTGTTAGTGTCCGAGAAAAGTGGTGTTCATGGAGTCAGTCTTATAGGGGACTGGAAAGATATGGCCGAGGAGGACTTCTGCTAATGGACGAACGAACTGGTTTGTTGACTTCCTTCCGTGTTTTAACTTTTACCCGTTTTGCCCTTCGTAGGGGTACTTTTGGTAAATAAACGACCCAAGGATTACGTGGCAGAGATCGTGCTGCAGTTTTTTCTTAAATGTTATGATATGATCAGCAGGATTTTCTTGTCTTTGAGAACTTAATATTACAATTTTATACGGTGTGCATGTATGTATGTATGTATGAGGTTGTAATTAATTATTTTTATTTTGATATTTCGAGACAAATTCTATAGAAACTACAGTCCATCGTATTTCTTTGGTTAAATAGTAATTAATTACCTTCCCCTTTGGTGCGTGTGGATAGAAGTATTTACGTTGACTAGTTTCTTTTTTCACGAAGGAACGTCATTATGGCACCATTGGCTGATTTTGTTTCCATTTCAAACATTTTGCCAAATTGGATTTGATTTTAGCAAAAAAATTTCCAATAAGATATATTTCATTCCATTCGCAAAAATCAACCAAATCTCCAGCTAATATTTCACAGTGCTAATTTAAAAATAAATAGAAATTATGTTTTATAAATATGTACAATTATTTATATTTTTTAAAACTATTTCATCAACAGTATTCATCTATTTTATTTTTTATGTATATATTTAAACCTTCACTTTCAAAAGATCAAGTATAATTAGAGCAAAGAACGAAAGGTTATCACTCTCAAAGGAGAGAAATTGCCTTGTTATTGCTAATGTCCAAACAATGACCCCAAAATATTTTGTTTTATTCTTTGATTAATATCGTAGTTCATAGTCGTCTAGTCAAGTGCTAGAAAAATTGAATACAATACGATGCCAATTGATGGACTTCTTGCAACAAGTATTAAATAGAATAATTGAAAAAAAAAATAGAGTAAACTCCATATTTGCTTATTCATTCTTATAACAATATTATATTTATGAATTAAGAAGTAACAACATTAATATATTTTTTCTAACTTTTGGAAAAAAAAAATTCAAAAGGAACATTAAGTTGGTAGCAAAAAAATATATACCAAAGAAAAAAAAAGAGAAATTTTTTTCTTTGTTCAAGAATTCGGTTTAAGCATCATCGGGACGTTAGTTAGATGTTCGATTTTTATCCAAATCGAAATTTCTAAACAAATGCTTTAATGTTCAATAAATTAATTAGACGGTCTACACAATCATACAGATGGTGTGAATTAAAAACAATCAAAACGATATGTTTTTATAATAAAAAAACAAAATTTTTATAGATATTATGATTTATTATATTTTAATTAGATTTTAATTAATATCAATATAATTTTAAAATAAAATTGGAACATGTAAAACTAATAATTAATTAATCTTCTTATTTATATAAATATGTATTTTTCGTAAAAAAACAAATAAAATTTCACTTCTTTTAGTATACATATATATATAGTATTATTAAATTTGACTCAAATAAATTTGACTCAAATGAAAAATATAAGAAAAACAAATTAGAGAATTAGAAAAACTATTTACATATAGTCTTTCTATAATTTGTAATTTTTATATTTATTTTTAACAATTGGTATTTGTTTTTAAATAGTTAAAATATAAAGCTTATATAATCCATTTAATCACCGCTCTCATTTGATATTAAGTCGGTTAAAATGTGAATGTCAAAATGGATATCTAATCCATTTCAATTTTTAATTTAAAATAATTAGAAATTTGTTTTAAATAGACAATTCCTTCATTCTTGTAAACACGCCAAAATTGTAAAAAAATCTCATTACAAGATTCAAATTCTATCTTCTCATTCTTAATTTCATTTATTTTGGTAATTTCTATTTTTATTTTATTATTTACTTTTTACATATAAAGATTATATATATACACATTTATAATATATATATATAAGTATCTTAATTATATATATATACCATTGGGCGTGTTCTGGATACCCGATCGGGCAATCAGCCTTCTATTCTGCCCCGAAAGTCTTCGCGACTCGGGCCCCTCAACCACACGATCGGGTGACCACTACCCGATCGGGCGCAACGCTCAAATTTCAATTTTTAATTTAAAATAATTAGAAATTTTTTTTAAATAGACAATTCCTTCATTCTTGTAAACACGCCAAAATTGTAAAAAAATCTCATTACAAGATTCAAATTCTATCTTCTCATTCTTAATTTCATTTATTTTGGTAATTTCTATTTTTATTTTATTATTTACTTTTTACATATAAAGATTATATATATATACACATTTATAATATATATATATATAAGTATCTTAATTATATATATATATACCATTTACTTCTTAATTATATACATATATATATACATAAGATATATATATATATGTAGACCATATTTATGTATTACATATAAGAATATAAATACATATATTATTCTTATTATTAATAATATTATATATTCATAATATTATATATAAAAAATATATGTATATATATATATTTATCGATTTATGTTTAATTTTTAACACATTCTCAGTACGATCATTCTAATTAATTAAGAAGAAAAAATATAATATTATACGTTAATATATTATTTTTAGTTTTATTTTTTTACGATCTCGATTTTCTATCGATTTTGATTTTGATTTAGATTTGATTTCAAGTAAAAACATTACATAGAATTCGCGAATATATATCTCGGTCATAATATAAATTTAAATATATGTCATATTATAAAGACATTACAAACTAAGTATCCGATCATAATATATATACTATATGATTTCGCGGGTTAAGCCACTGATCAATAATATTTATTTGTTGTTTATGTTTATGAGGATGACTATACCACCATTTTTTATATTATATTTTATTTTGTTACTTATTTTTTATGTGAAAGATGGAAAAATTCACCCTATTATTTATTTAACTTATATTTTTATTATTTTATTATTGTTATAAGATGGCTATGCCACCATTTTTTTTACGTTACGTTTATTTTATTTTGTTATTTATTTTATTTATGTGGAGGATGAAAAAATTCATCCATTATTTATTTAACTTATGTTTTTTTATTATTTAATTGTTAATTGGTTAAATCAATCTAAAAAAATTATTTATAAATATAGACGGATCTAACACATTAATTATAACATTTTCTTTAATTTTGTTTTTTAATATCATTACTCATATTTATTTACCTTTTTTCAATGATAACAGATCTTCATGTCAAACTTGGTGAATCTCAAAACCACGACACTTGATGCCTCTGGAAAAAAAAACTGTATGACATAGACATTTGATACTAAAATGCATCGAAAAGGTAAAAAATCATTGCCACGATCGATAAAGATAATAATTCATCAGAAAGGAAAAGGCAAAAGCCATGATATTTTTACGCCTTCAGATTACCAATGGGTTAAAGAATGAATATCAAACAAAAGAAGATCTCGCAGATTTGTGAGAATCTCTTAAAGATCGATTTGATCACCAAAAATATGTGATACTCCCAAAGGCAAAGAATGATTGGTTGAATTTGATATTCTAGGATTATAAATCCGTGGACGAATATCATTCTACGATGTTCGAAAAATCTCCATGATGGAATTATGTGGAGAAAAGATAAGTGATTACGATAAGCTGGACAAAACATTATCGACATTCCATGCTGATAATGTAATTTTATAACAACAATATCGCGCGAAGGATTTTAAGATCTATCGTGAGTTGTTACAGCTTCTCCTCATTGCAGAACAACAGAACGAGCTATTAATGAAAAATCATCATGCTCGTCCAACTAGTTCTGACCATTTTATGAAACGAATGCGACTTCGTCAAATTATAACCACTGGTATGGTCATGGACGTGGATATAACGTGGTCATGGTCAAGATAGTGGATGTGGTCGCGGTCATGGAAATGTATATGGTAGAGGACGAGGTCGGAGCAATCCACCAAATAATTTTCATCATGGAGAAAATAAAAGGAAAGATCATCGAGTAATTGAAAATAAAAAGGTGACTAAAAATAAAAAAGATACAATATATTATCGATGCAGTATGAATGGACATTGGTCCCAAGTGTGTCGAATACCAAGACACTTTGTTGATTTATACCAAAAGTCACTAACGGATAAAGGCAAAAATGTTAAACGAACTTTGTCTCTGATGATCTTGATGATTTCCTGGATGACAACAAGGGCGGAATATACCTAGACATCGCAGATTTTGTGTATCAACATGATAATGAAGATGAGGAAAGAAAATGATATTTCGACATGAATTTCTTTTGTTATTGATAACACTGAAAGTGTATCATTATTAGGATAGGTTTTTACATCATTTTCGCATGATTCTTACATCGTCTACATACTTATCCGATTCTATTTTGAGCTTCACACACCCGTTTTGTTGGTTTTCAGGTTTATAGGCGACAAAGCCTAAATGAGATCAAAATGAAGGATTCCTGTTAAAAACCACAAGATTTGAAGGAAAATCTACTCAGAGCCGAGACCGAGCTCCAGAACCCAAAAGGACACCCGAGCAACGAGCGGAAAAGAGAGATTTCAAGGACACAAGGGTGCCCGACCGGGCACTATTCCCCACCCGCTCGGGTAAAGTCTACGGGGCTTGTCCATGCAAGATTACACGACCGGGCATTAGCTGTATTAGTCCCTGAGATCGACCCTGGTACTACAAGATCCGTATACTTGCGGTGAAGTGGACTAGGTTAATTATGACTCGCGTTTCCACACGTCAGTTATCATTGTCTCATTTTAAGATTTAGCTTGTTTTATTAGTTTTTAATGTATTTTTCTTTCGCTATTTTTTTTTAAGTTTTATCATATTATTTTTTATTGTAATATTTTGTTACACTGTTATATATTTAATGCAATGTTTGCTTCATATTTTCAGGTTTATCTATATCTTTATCGGATCAAAGTAACACAAATATGTTACGATCAAACATCAATGACGGAGACATATGTCTAACCGATTGTGTTATGACACATACAATATTGAAAGATAAAAGTATTTCTCCAAGTTGAGAATACATGAATCCAGTGTCAATACGATATCTTGAAGTGTAAAAATAATTGATGAATGTGGAAAAGCAAACTTTATAATGTCCGAAGGGACAAAATCTATTATACAAGATGCATTGTTCTCTCTATAATCCAAAAAAAACTTATTGAGTTTCAAATATATTCGTCGAAATGGCTATCATGTTAAAACAATGAATGATGAAAATTGTGAATATCTTCATATCACGGTAATGGTTTCCAGAAAGAAACATATTATGGAAATATTATCAGTTTTATCTTCTGGATTATATTTCACAAAAATAAGAATGATGGAATCATATGCCACATTCAACCAAAATATGAAGACATGTTTACGATTTGGTATAATTGATTGGGTCACCCTGGTTCAATAATGATGGAGAATCATTCAAAATTTCAATGATCATCCATCAAAACATGGGAAGATATTTCAATCTCATGAGACCACATGTAGTGTTTGTTCTCAAGGAAAATTGATAATAAGAACATCATCGGTTAAAGTTGGACATGAATCACCATCGTTTTTAAAACGATTACATGGGGATATACGTGGACCTATATATCCAGACAGTAGACCAGTTCGATACTTTATGATATTGATCGATGCTTCAAGTATATGGTCACACATTTGTCTATTAACAACCCACAATGTTGCATTTGTGAGGTTTCTTGCTCAAATAACAAAATTATGAGCTAAATTCCCCGATCACTCTATTAAGAAGGCGAGGCTTGATAACGTTGGTGAATTTACTTCTCAAGCTTATAATGACTATTGTACATCGATTGTTATTGAGATTGAACATCTCGTACCACATGTTCATAACAATTTCTGCTTAGGGACATGCCATTTTACATGCTACAACACTAATTCAAATAAGGCCAAGTGCTTATCATAAATATTCTCTATTGCAATTAGCAAATGGCAAAAAACTAAATATATCCCATCTACGAGTATTTGATTGTGTAGCATATGTTCTGATTGCTCCACTATATGTTGGACAAAAACAGGCCCTCAACGAAGATTGAAAATATATGTTGGATATAATTCACCATCTATCATTAGATATCTTGAACCATAAATGGGTGATGTGTTCACAGCTCGTTATGCTGACTGTTATTTTAATGAGATTGAATTTCTACCGTTAGAAGGAAGAATAAAACAAGCATCGCAATATCTAATATGAAAAACACAATCATTTTTATATCTTGACCCTCCTATAAAACAATATAATATGGAAATACAAAAGATAATACATTTGCAACATATTGAGAATCGACTTCTAGATGGGTTCAATGATTTAGCTCTAATTACAAAATCATATGTATCGGTTGTAAATGTACCTGCTCATATAGAAATACCAAAAGGGCATGTGGGAGAAAGAATTTCAAATGAGCCTACAACACGTTTGTAGCATAGATGACCACTTGATTCTAAAGATAAAAATCATCGAAAGAGAAAGAATTTTGATAATGATATTGATTCTCAGATCATAGAGAACATCCAAACAGAAAAAAATGAGGAAGATGATCTTCAGAATGAAAATCATGAAAATAATCATGAGCATACAAGAACAATGAGATTTCCATTAACTATATTTATGATGAAAAGATTATATGGAGAGACGAAATAAATGACAATGATGGAATATTTTCTTTCTCTATATCCAAATAAATTGAAAATGATAGTGAAGATCCACAACCAATGTCAGTGTTAGAATGTCAAAAGAGACATGATTGGATAAAATGGAAAGAAGCTATATAGATAAAATTAGACTCGTTAAATAAAAGAAAAGTATTTGGACCCATCGTTCAAACTCCAAATGTTGTTAAACCAGTTGGATACAAATGGGTTTTTGTACAAAAGAGAAATGAAAATAATAAGGTCACGAGATATAAGGCACGCCTTATCGCACAAGGGTTTTCCCGGAGACCTGGAATTGATTATGAAGAAACATATTCCCCTGTTATAGATACAATCACATTTAAATATTTGATGATTTTAACAACATCCAACAACTTAGATATACACCTTATGGATGTGGTTGCGACATATCTTTATGGATCTTTGAATAATGATGTATACATGAAACTCTCTAAAGGATTAAGAATGTCGAAAACATCAAACTCAAAACCTAAAGAAATGTGTGCAATCAAATTGCAATGATCTTTATATGGATTGAAACAATCTGGACGTATATGGTACAATCGTCTAAGTGAATATCTATTAAAAGAAGGAATTTTTGAATAACCCTATTTTCTTTTGTGTGTTATTGATGTGCACGAACTATCAAGCAATAAAATGCCTAATATTCACTTAACGCAAGAATACGAATTGGTGTAATACCAGAGTCGAACTATAGGGACTAATGCAGCCTAAGCTAAGAATATAACTAAACTAAGACGAATGAAAGTCATATGATGTGGGGGAAAAACTAAGAATGCCAAAAATAATTATGAAAGTGATGAAGAAACGCGGAAGACTTGATAATTGAGATTATTAGGACTTTGGGTTACCAGAATTGCATGGGTGCAACCAACAAAGGATCATAAATCAATCAAACTTTCTTGATATCTGGGAATTCATGCTAGTAAGTAAAGAATGGTTCTCTCGACACCTAAACTCCCTAACCACAATAACATACAATCTTACTGCCCAACAACGAGTAATACGTAATTAAGTAATATTAAGCATACAATCCTAATTTTTGAGTCGATTAACTGATCGACCAGATTCTCATTAATCAAATTCAGTCAACATTCAATATTTTTGGATTCATAATCTAATCTCCCAGTTAAACATGAAATCCTAAGTTATTGAGCGGCCAGCATAAGTATAGAACGTTCATAGCATTGACCGTAGAACCAAAATACAAGAAACTTTGAAAGATCTAAGCATTAATGCATAAACATAAGTATCCTTACAAAACCAGTGTTCCTAACCCATATCTAAAGGCTTACTCACTCATGGAGTTTGCTGTAAAACAAGAGAAAACAATGATAAACATGATAAAAAGCGGGGAATACGGTGCCTCGGACTTCCCTATCTCATCACCGACGTTACGATGTTGTTTCCTTGCTTCCTAACTCCTCTTGAACTCTCCTCTGTGCCTTTTTCGTCCTCCCTTTGTGTTCTAAGAGTCCTTCTCTTTTTTGGCGATGCTACCTCCTTTTTCCCATCGTTTCAAGCCTATGTCCTAGAACACAACCCGCGCGGGCTAGGTAGCCAACCCGCGTGGGCTCCCATTGCATTTCAACTTGAGCGGGCTTGGTGACAGCCCGAGGCGTTTTTTTTTACTGGATGGGGCAGCCCCCGCGGGTTATGGGGACCACCACGCATGGGTACATGTCCTTTCATGGGGCATGGTCGTGTTTGCTCATTTTGCTCAATGCTTGGGTATTCCGTGCAGTTCCTTGG
Source organism: Gynandropsis gynandra (assembly GCA_036759665.1). Lineage (NCBI taxonomy): Eukaryota > Viridiplantae > Streptophyta > Magnoliopsida > Brassicales > Cleomaceae > Gynandropsis > Gynandropsis gynandra. The sequence continues at coordinate 8,179,041 of CM071873.1, forward strand.
GCTGAATCTGCTCCGTGGGGTTTGTAGCTCTAAGTATGTGCAGTTGACTCCAAGAATCAATATCCTTAAGTTTGATTATGCCTTGTTTCCTTAAAACCTAAAAATCAACAAAAGGACTAGATAGAGAACATTCATGTCGGTTTTGTAACTCGTGTTATGCAAACTATGCAAAAATGATCTAAATGCGAAGCCTAAAACTAACTCACACTATGTGTTATCTTTTATTTAGAAAACAACAAATGGATTTGTGATTATAGCTGTTTATGTTGAAGATTTGAATATAATTGGGACCTCAAAGGAGATTGAAAATGCTCAAAACTGTCTGAAAGAGGAATTTGAAATGAAAGACCTTGGACAAATAAAGTTTTGTATTGGTTTACAAATAGAGCATCTAAAAAATGCTATATTCGTACATTAATCGAATTACACAAAGAGAGTATTAAAATGATTTAACATGGATAAAGCAAATTCATTAAGCACTCCAATGCTATGTACATCTTTAAATGTTGAAAAGGATCCATTTCGTCCTTGTGAAGAAAATGAAGATATACTTGGACCAAAAGTACCATATGTGAATGCAATAGGGGTTCTCTTGTATCTAGTAAATTGCACTAGTTCTGATATAGCATTTTCTACTGATATCTTATCACAATATAGGTCATCCTCTGCACGTCGTCATTAGATTGGGATTAAACATATCTTCGATATTTTCAAGGAAATGTTGATTTAGGTTTATTTTATCCTAAAGATTCCAATCATGAGTTGATTGGTTTTGCAGATACATGTTATTTATCTCATAAAATTAGATCACAAACTGGATATGTTTGGAGGCACAACGATGTCATGGCGTTCACATAAACAAACACTAGTTACAACATCTTCAAATCATTTTGAAGTCATAGCACTACATGAAGCAAGTAGAGAATATGTGTGGCTCAGAGCTTTAATTCGACACATACAAGAGACATGTGGATTATCAACTAATATCAACCCAACGATACTATATGAAGATAATTCTGCATGTGTTGCTCAAACAAAGGAAGGATATATCAAAAGTGATAAAATAAAGCATATCACTCCAAAATTTTTCACGTATACTCAAGAGCTGGAAAGGAAGAAAGAAGTTGATGTTTAATACATCTGGTCATGCGAAAATATAGTTGACTTGTTCACAAAGGCGCTCCCTACTTCAACATTGAGAAAAAACACATTCGGAATATCGGGATGTGTAACCTTCGAAAATTGTGAAGAAACAAAGGATTGAAAAATCGATGAGTTTTTATGGCTGCACTTTTTTCCCTCATCATGGTTTTTATCTCAAATGGGTTTTCCATGATAAGGTTTTTAACGAGACAGTCAATATACATAGAAGGGGAAGTGTTAAAATGTGAATGTCCAAATAGGTGGCTAACCCATTTCATTCTTTAATTCAAAATAATTAGAAAATTTTATCTATAAATAGAAAAATTTTCCACTCTTGTAAACACACCAAAATTGTAAAAAAAACTCATTACAAGAATCAAATTCTCCCTTTTCATTCTCTTGTCAATTTATTTTGATAATTTCTATACTTTTTATATATAAATATATTATATATACATTTATATATAATATATAAAAATATATAATATATAAAAATATCTTAATTATATATATTATTTGCTTCTTAATTATATATATATTATACATAAGATATATATATATGTAAAACATATTTATGTATTACATATCTATACTATATACTAAAAGGTTTCCCTTGGTGAACAGTGTATCTGGGTGACATAGCGCGTCCAGATTGGTTGCGGAGCAGGTGTACGGCTGATATTAAAGGGGTTGGAATCGGGTTTTTACCCAGCCTATTTTGCCAACCGTCCGATTAAAACCATTTTTTTCCAATTCTCCTTGGGTGGAATCTCAACCATCCAACCGATTTTTTTTTTAAATTTTCGACTGTTGGATTAAGTCACCGACTTTTTTATCTTTTTTTAGGATCGTTCGATCGTTGGTTAGGGTTTTCTGTTGGTTTGAGATTTCAATATTTTCATATGTGATTTTGTCTTCTCTTTCTCAGTCGTTCACCCCTTTTCTCTTCATTTTACTCTTGTGCTCGGTGGGTTCTTGATTCTGTGGGTGGCGCGGCGGTGGTGGAGGCGAGACGAGACGGTGGTGGAGGTGAGGCAAGGCGAGGCAGTTGGGGAGGGAAGGCGAGATGGGTGAGGGAGGGGAGGCACCAAGAGAAGGAAAAAACAAAGAAGGAGAAGAGGAAAGGAAGAAATGGAGGCGGGGAGAGAGAGTAGAAGAGAGGAAAATGGGGGCGGAGAGAGAGAAGAATACAAAATTGATATTTTAGGATTTGAGTTTTAAGGGTATAATAATATTTTAAGGTTATGGTACATTTTAGAATTAGGTATAAATAATAGTCATATTATTATTATTAAATTTAAATTTTTTTGGAGGTTGTTAAAATTTAAAAAAAATATATTTTATTAACGAAAATATTTTAATTAAAAAATTAAATTTTTTTAAAAATCCCAATGAAAATAATGTTGTATTGTATATAAATTTAAATACGTCAAAACTTGCTTTCCATTTTTAAAAAAGAATTTTATTTAAAATAATGCAAAACGATTTTCTTTTTAAAAAAATTCAATAAAAGTAGTGTTGTATGTATTGTATGAAAAAAGAGTAAGAGAACAAAATTAGAATAGTAAAAAAGGTTGAGTTTCTTATTTTTTTGTAAAGTAAAATTTTAAATGTGATTCTAAATAATGTTGATAACGTTGCATAATACGTTTCTGGAGTTAATAGGATATATAAAAATTATACTATACCTAATTGTTAATTTAGTTTCATAATTTGAATATTTGACTATTTTATCTTTTATTTAATATAAAATGTATTTAATGGATATAAAAAATATTTATATAAAATTCAAAAATTGTTAATAGTAATTAAAGGTTAAATGGACGAAATTTTTTTAAATATATTTCTTTTTTAATATGAAAATGTTATAAAATATCAAAAATTGTTATTCCATTTCAGTGGAAACTAACTAATTTCATTTGATATTTTCGTATTTGGCCAGTACAAAAAATAATTAGGGTGGACAAATATCGAATATCCGTAAATATACGACTATTCGTATTAGTATTCGTATTCATCAAATATGAAATTTTACTATTCATCTTCGTATCCATAAATTCGAATATCCGTAAATATTCGGATTTTGCATCTGTATACAAAATTATTTTTTTGGAAAAAAATAAATAAAAATTATAATTAAAACTGATATCCGGCGTTGGAAAAGGGCATGCAATAGAGGAAGCCACACGATGGAAGAGTGCATGCGGCGGATGAGGGCATGCAAGGTAGAGAACGTGTGAAGGAGGAGAGTGTAAATATAATACCTTATAACAAAAAATAATAATTCAATTTATTTACTTTATATTACGTATATATAAATAAATTTTATTCAACTTTTATTTTAATTTTTGCTAAAAATAATATCCCGCACGTAACACGGGTACAATTAAGAATATATATATATGTATATATTATTCTTATTATTAATAATATTAAATATTAATAATATTATATATAAGAAATATATATGTATACATAATTAATTATTTATGATAAAAGAAAGAATAATATAATATAGGGTAAAACTCCTATTTCCACCCAAACTTTGCGTACTTTGCTTAATATTAAATAATATTATATATAAGAAATATATATGTATACATAATTAATTATTTATGATAAAAGAAAGAATAATATAATATAGGGTAAGGGTAAAACACTCTTTTGATAAAAGAAAGTACAAATAATAAGCCCAATGGATCTGTTTGAATATCGATAAAGATCCGGGTAGACCCGGTTAGGGTCCGCCCATTGTTGGCAAAACCCTCCTTCCCCCCTCCATTTCAGACGTTAAAGAAAAAACAGAGGTCGCACAGTTTTGTTGTCTTTTTCCTTCTGATCAAACTGTTCTTGAAGATGAACTCGCTTGCAGTCCGATTCTCGAAGCTTCTCAGGAGTTCTCCCACTTCTCCTATAGGTTTTTGTTCTCTAATTTCTTATGAGCTTTACGAATTACGAATCGGTTCTATAATCTATCTGGTTTCCATATTTGATGAATGGTTTTCCAGAAAATTAAGTTCATATAGATGAATTTATGATGTTCATTAATATCTGAGGATTTATCTCTATTTATTCATCATTTGTATGAAGTTGAATATCGACATTTTGCTTTACTGTCTCTTTTCCTTGTGAATGTAGTTTTGAGTGCTGAAAGAAATGGGAGGGTGTGGTATTCGAGTGGTTCGATCGATGATGAGCTTGTGGATGAAGATTTTGAACAAAACCCCCCTGAAAAACCCGAGCTTAAACCCCAAGGAGTTGATCCCCATAAGGGTTGGGGATTCCGCGGTGTTCATAGGGTAACGTTACATCAGTAACAGATGCCACTTAAATATATTTATGATAATCTTCTGTTGTTTGGGTGCTGAGAAAACCGTGTGGATAAGAAAAATAATCTTGCGCATGTCATGCTTTGATAGTTTATGTGATCCGAATGTCTGATTGGTATGCCAGGCGGTGTTTACATTTTGAAGATTAGGTTTGCGCGGTTTGTTGCATCTGCAGCGATGGAATATCTCGATCAGATTATTATTCGGATGCCTTTACTTTTTGTCTTTATCATTCGACCTTCTTACTCTATAGTGCTTGTTCTCTACTTTGGTGTCTTAGAAAATCATGTTTTGGCTGATCTTTTTATAATTCTTTGCATCTTTATCTGGTCATTGCAATGTAAAAATGATAACTTTGATAGCATTATGGATGTATTTTCTGAGATTTGTGGGATTAATTGTCATTCCATAGACATTCCATTGCTCTGTAGGTCCTGCAGTAACAGGAGTATCTTGTTTCAATTCAATTCTTTCTTTTTTTTTGGATTTTCCTCGTTCTGTGGTCATTTATTTTGTTCTGTTCATTTAGGCAATCATCTGTGGGAAAGTAGGCCAAGCCCCGTTGCAGAAAATCTTGAGGAATGGGCGAACAGTCACGATCTTCACGGTAGGAACTGGAGGCATGTTTGATCAAAGGCTTGTAAATGGAAACAATCTGCCAAAACCAGCTCAGTGGCATCGGATCGCTGTTCACAATGAAGTTCTTGGCTCTTATGCTGTCCAGAAACTCAACAAAAAGTACTCAACATGTTTTGATACTTAAAATGAAATCACAGGTAAGTGTTTTGTGTTTCTAATATTCGTGGTGCTTTGGTGCAGCTCTTCGGTATATGTTGAAGGTGATATCGAGACTAGAGTGTACAATGATAGCATTAGCAGTGAGGTGAAGAATATACCAGAGATTTGTGTTCGCCATGATGGTACATACCCGTTTGTCTTTTGCAGCAGATTTTAACATGACTAGAAGTTACAGAAACAGTTTATAATATATCTGCTGAAGTAGCCGCTTTAGTGTTTCTATAATCACTTTATTTATTTTCACAGGGAGAATCCGACTGATTAAATCTGGGGAAAACATCAGCAAAATCTCTTTCGATGAGCTAAGTAAGTTCTAGTTTGACCGATATATATTCTTAAGGATACACTCTTCTAAGTTGTTTCGGTGCATCAAATTTTAACTTCTATCTTCTGGTCTCGCAGAAGAAGGGTTGTTTTAGTTGGAAGCCACTGGGTGAAGAACGTTCAAAGGATTAAAAGGTAAATGGACGAAGGAAAGAATCTACAGTTTCCTAAGAGGAAAAAGATAAAACAATGAACATCTGAAGATTGTAGGGTGTAAGTTGTGACTGTAGAGGAGCGAACATCTCTTGTAGCGTTCAGATTGTGACTTTGAGTTTACCAAGCTGATCAAATTATATTAAGCAAGCGAACCAAGAACCATAATTCTTACGTAAACTTGGCCTATCTTACACTTCCCGATGCATTACAATGAATTCAGTGTTGTCTGTTTGCAAAGTAATCAACAAGAGCTAACAAAGGAGCCGCCTTGGTGGAATCAAAGCCTTGGAGATGCTTGTGCCCTTGTCTACGCAACTTCTCTGCAACTTGCCTTGATCTCTCAGGACCCATGACCATGGGGATAAGTAAGTTTGCAGGTGGCACTGTCTTTTCCAGAAGTCTTCCCCAGCTCCTTGGACAAGGTAGTGACGTCTAAGAAATTGCTTCCTCAAGAGCCTTGTTTACAAGTTCAGCCGTTTGTCTCAATCGCTTCTCCACTTAGCTTAACACTTTGAACAATTGGGTATGAAATCGGGTCAAAATTGATGGGTTTTTAGGGTTTGGGTCAAAATTCTGGATATTTAATAGAATTTTAAACAACGTGGAGAAATAGGCTTAATTAAAAAACTTGAGGGAGGAATAAAATTAGGGGTGATAGATGAGGGGGGAATAGGATAAATGTGATATATGAGAGGGGAATAAGCAAAGTACGACAAAGTTTGGGTGGAAATAGGAGTTTTAGCTAAGAAATAGGCTTAATTAAAAAACTTGAGGGAGGAATAAAATTAGGGGTGATAGATGAGGGGGGAATAGGATAAATGTGATATATGAGAGGGGAATAAGCAAAGTACGACAAAGTTTGGGTGGAAATAGGAGTTTTAGCTAGGACGTAGTTAACACTCTTTTGATAAAAGAAAGTACAAATAATAAGCCCAATGGATCTGTTTGAATATCGATAAAGATCCGGGTAGACCCGGTTAGGGTCCGCCCATTGTTGGCAAAACCCTCCTTCCCCCCTCCATTTCAGACGTTAAAGAAAAAACAGAGGTCGCACAGTTTTGTTGTCTTTTTCCTTCTGATCAAACTGTTCTTGAAGATGAACTCGCTTGCAGTCCGATTCTCGAAGCTTCTCAGGAGTTCTCCCACTTCTCCTATAGGTTTTTGTTCTCTAATTTCTTATGAGCTTTACGAATTACGAATCGGTTCTATAATCTATCTGGTTTCCATATTTGATGAATGGTTTTCCAGAAAATTAAGTTCATATAGATGAATTTATGATGTTCATTAATATCTGAGGATTTATCTCTATTTATTCATCATTTGTATGAAGTTGAATATCGACATTTTGCTTTACTGTCTCTTTTCCTTGTGAATGTAGTTTTGAGTGCTGAAAGAAATGGGAGGGTGTGGTATTCGAGTGGTTCGATCGATGATGAGCTTGTGGATGAAGATTTTGAACAAAACCCCCCTGAAAAACCCGAGCTTAAACCCCAAGGAGTTGATCCCCATAAGGGTTGGGGATTCCGCGGTGTTCATAGGGTAACGTTACATCAGTAACAGATGCCACTTAAATATATTTATGATAATCTTCTGTTGTTTGGGTGCTGAGAAAACCGTGTGGATAAGAAAAATAATCTTGCGAATGTCATGCTTTGATAGTTTATGTGATCCGAATGTCTGATTGGTATGCCAGGCGGTGTTTACATTTTGAAGATTAGGTTTGCGCGGTTTGTTGCATCTGCAGCGATGGAATATCTCGATCAGATTATTATTCGGATGCCTTTACTTTTTGTCTTTATCATTCGACCTTCTTACTCTATAGTGCTTGTTCTCTACTTTGGTGTCTTAGAAAATCATGTTTTGGCTGATCTTTTTATAATTCTTTGCATCTTTATCTGGTCATTGCAATGTAAAAATGATAACTTTGATAGCATTATGGATGTATTTTCTGAGATTTGTGGGATTAATTGTCATTCCATAGACATTCCATTGCTCTGTAGGTCCTGCAGTAACAGGAGTATCTTGTTTCAATTCAATTCTTTCTTTTTTTTTGGATTTTCCTCGTTCTGTGGTCATTTATTTTGTTCTGTTCATTTAGGCAATCATCTGTGGGAAAGTAGGCCAAGCCCCGTTGCAGAAAATCTTGAGGAATGGGCGAACAGTCACGATCTTCACGGTAGGAACTGGAGGCATGTTTGATCAAAGGCTTGTAAATGGAAACAATCTGCCAAAACCAGCTCAGTGGCATCGGATCGCTGTTCACAATGAAGTTCTTGGCTCTTATGCTGTCCAGAAACTCAACAAAAAGTACTCAACATGTTTTGATACTTAAAATGAAATCACAGGTAAGTGTTTTGTGTTTCTAATATTCGTGGTGCTTTGGTGCAGCTCTTCGGTATATGTTGAAGGTGATATCGAGACTAGAGTTTACAATGATAGCATTAGCAGTGAGGTGAAGAATATACCAGAGATTTGTGTTCGCCATGATGGTACATACCCGTTTGTCTTTTGCAGCAGATTTTAACATGACTAGAAGTTACAGAAACAGTTTATAATATATCTGCTGAAGTAGCCGCTTTAGTGTTTCTATAATCACTTTATTTATTTTCACAGGGAGAATCCGACTGATTAAATCTGGGGAAAACATCAGCAAAATCTCTTTTGATGAGCTAAGTAAGTTCTAGTTGGACCGATATATATTCTTAAGGATACACTCTTCTAAGTTGTTTCGGTGCATCAAATTTTAACTTCTATCTTCTGGTCTCGCAGAAGAAGGGTTGTTTTAGTTGGAAGCCACTGGGGGAAGAACGTTCAAAGCATTAAAAGGTAAATGAACGAAGGAAAGAATCTACAGTTTCCTAAGAGGAAAAAGATAAAACAGTGAACATCTGAAGATTGTAGGGTGTAAGTTGTGACTGTAGAGGAGCGAACATCTCTTGTAGGGTTCAGATTGTGACGTTGAGTTTACCAAGCTGATCAAATTATATTAAGCAAATGAACCAAGAACCATTATTCTTACGTAAGCTTGGCCTATCTTACACTTCCCGATGCATTACAATGAATTCAGTGTTGTCTGTTTGCAAAGTAATCAACAAGAGCTAACAAAGGAGCCGCCTTGGTGGAATCAAAGCCTTGGAGATGCTTGTGCCCTTGTCTACGCAACTTCTCTGCAACTTGCCTTGATCTCTCAGGACCCATGACCATGGGGATAAGTAAGTTTGCAGGTGGCACTGTCTTTTCCAGAAGTCTTCCCCAGCTCCTTGGACAAGGTAGTGACGTCTAAGATATCATCCACTACCTGAAACATCAATCCTGCGCATCTGGCGAACTTCCTCAGGCTCTCAATCTTTTCATCGGACCACCTCCCAATATGGCACATGTAACAGCTGCCAATTCAAACAATGCGCCAGTCTTGTGGGCATGGATGAACTGCAGATGTTGAAGCCAAGCATCGTCGTCAAGGCTTTGGCCAAGTTTTGGGCTGAACACATCCTCAAATTGACCTTGGACCATCCTATGCGTCACATTATCCATTTCAAACAAAATGGAGATAATAGTGGCATCCGGGATAGACGCTCTGAGAGTGTGCGAGCCTGCTGCATAATAAGGCAACAGCCTCACTGAACTGCTTGTGGTTTGAAGGCTTGCCACGGCAAAAGTCGTCATTGTCCATACAAGGGAAGTCATCTTCAATGAGTGAAGAGGGGTGAATCATCTCTATTGCACATGCCGTGGGCATTGCAGCCACAGGCCATGAGGCAAAGCACGGTATTACTCTCTTTCCGCTGCAAACAACGAGTACCGTTGGGACTCGCAAATCTTCTGATGCGTGCTGAAAGAAATTGCTTCCTCAAGAGCCTTGTTTACAAGTTCAGCCGTTTGTCTCAATCGCTTCTCCACTTAGCTTAACACTTTGAACAAACCAAAACCCTTTCCCAACTCAATGATTCAAAAATATGATTTCTTTTTAATATGACTTACATCGTAAAACATTTAAACATGTACATATAGAGAGGAAAAAAACAAAAGGAAATGAATTATAATCTTTTTAAATATTCAAACCATTTAAATAAAGTAAATATTAACATAGATACCCATCTATATATAAATAGTTGCAAAATTTCTAGACTCTCATGATTTCACCTCATCATTCTATTATTGTTTTATTTTATTTTTTCTATATTAATTACCATTCATAAATTACCTTAAATTAATTATATATTAGTAATATGAGTATCATATATTATTGAGTTATAATAATTAGATCCTGCCAATTTTTGATGATTTTAAACAAAAATTTTAAATATATTATTTATTTTTCGTAAAATGATATAGAACATATATCATCACATTTAATTTTTTGTCTTTCTATATAATGATTCATTTGTGATATATAAATTCCAATTATAATTTAAAAATGATAAAATTTCTGCGCATCGAGCGGGTTCTATTATTATATAAATATCAACTAAATAGATGGTGTATGTTCACTGCAAATGGATTGGGACCGCACTAAAACTATTTTCATATGTTACTTTGTTGATATTGTGATTCCTCCATGATAAATCAACGACTATTATCATGTGTATCACATCAAAGGATGTTTTATCATCGAACAACATCATCATATCTTATGCAGGTCATGGTTTGGAGAAATTCGCATTCGCTTATTATCCGAAATGATTGGATGTGACATAAATTCGAACAAAAATGAGTACAAAGGTGTTTGTTTGGTTCTTTAAAGAAGTAGAGACAAAAGTTCGATTGAACATAGAATCATCATGCGTGAAAGTAGAATAATAAAGGTTACTCGGTATAAAATTATTCTTGATTCAAACTTTTTGTATGTGATACTAAGAATTATGGTTCTATATGATAAATAATTTGTTTTTCAAGTTGATAATAAGAGATTAGAGTGGAAAGAAATGAACAACATCAAGTCTAGAGCATCTCATAGGAGTTTAGAAGCTGTGACCACAAAGAATAATAAAAGACGAGTGAATTATAAATTTGGACTAATTAACCATGCTAATGAGATATGATTTAGGTGAAATGATAAGAGAGGATGAAAGAGGAAGATGAAGATAGAAAAGGAAACGATTCATTTGTTTCATGTGGATGATACGATAAATCCTTTGAAATTTTATTATATTTTATATTGTAAAATAAACAAAAATAATAAAAGAAAATGTAGAGAAAATTTGAGAAAAAAAATTGGAAGACAAAAATAAAGATTTCAAAGTTAATTAAAATTCTAATCAATAAGTACCAAATACTATGTATCACCATATAATAATATATTATATATGTTACATGTTTTAAATTTTTTTTCACTCTAACTATGAGTTAATTCATTTAATTATTTTACTTTCCATATGATTTTAAGACATAGAAGAAATATTATAATAATTAATTATATTTTAGACAAAAATATTCACATTCACAGTTCAATGCAATATATTTTCACCTCATTGATTTTCTATTAGTTTCACATTTATTTATTTAAAAATATATTTCCATTTAATCTTATTATTAAAATAGATCACTTTTATATTATAACATTCTGATATTTTCTCTTAGGATCTATTACCTATTATTCGACAAAATAATATATACGCAATGCCATGAACCAATATTTTTAGTATTTCTAATATATCAATTTATTTTTAATAGATTAATTTTATTATATATAATATTCCGCGCATTGCGCGGGTTCTTTTTCTAGTCTATATATAAAAAGGAGGATAGAATGGTGTAGTCTCCTTGCGCCACCTCAGTATCATGATAATATTAAATTATATTTTATATTTTTTGTTATAATTAATATTATCTAACATTGAAGAGTATTCTCAAATTAATTTATTTTAATTGTTTTATAAAAAATGTCCAAGATGACTAACGATTAATTCTATTTATTAAGATAATTAATAAATATTAAATATGTGATAATAATTAAAATTTAAAATAACGTTTACTTGAAGCATTTCTTCACCTTCTCCATTTAATTTATTCTCCTTAAATGCTTTTTTTATTAATTACAATTAAATATCATTTGTATTGTACAAGTTCAATTTTAAATAAAAAAAAACTTACTATCTATAATGTGTTAATTATAAAACTTTTAGTTTATAAAAATAAAATTATATATATATAAGGCTACCACCTCAGCAAACATCTTCCTTTATTTTTTATATTAATTATTTAATAATAATAATTAAATAATAAATTTATCTCCTCATATTTTTAGTTTTTTATAATTCAATTAAACATTTAAAAATTAATATCTATTACATTTATTTTTTAATAACCATACCTAAAATTAATGTCCATTACCATTATTTTTAATGGCCACTAACATTATCTCTTATCTTTTGGTCTTTATTTCTTTTATTCTTCATCCCTTACTTTCACAAATTTGTATTTCATCTCTCACAAATTCCTCATTTTGTCGACGGTTGTGCCATATGTGACATAATCATCTTCCTGAAAGCGAAATTGAGGTAAATTACTGGTATTATTCAGTTCAAAGAGGATGAGAATGGGGTTGATTATAGGTTAATGAAACGATTCTGGTATTTGCAACTGCTCTGATGCGCTTCATCGTCTGGAATCTAGGGTTTTGCAGAAAACGACCCTTGAGGTGAATCGTTTGCTTCATCTCCTTTTGTCGTTTGATGCATATTTTTTATGTATGTTGCGTATATATTTATAGCTTTCGGGATGCAATAGTCTTCCATTAAAGCAATCTCTTCTTCGACATTCCATGCGAGGACTTCTCCACTCGACGCATCCTCCTCTTCTGCTACAACTTCCAAAATTTCACAGCGTCGATGGTTGTGCCATTTGCGGATACTCTCCCGCACTTCATCATCTCACTAGAAGACGAATTTGAGGTAAATTAATGGTAGTATTTGGTTTAAATAGGATGAGAATGAGACCGAATCTGGACAGAGTCAACGTGACAAAGAAGTCGAAATCAGTGCAGAGACGGAGTGGACAAGACAAAGGCATATAGAAGAAATAACCAAACAAAGAACAAAGCACAACTAACAAAGAAAAAGAGATGAAGAAGAAGAAAGAAAAAAGAAGGAAGATGGAAAGGGAAAAGGACAGGAAAGGAGGCGGACAGGTTATAGGTGGGAGGGGATGAGTAGAACGAGAATTAGGGTTTTTATTATTATTTATATTATTTTATTATATTATATTATCAAAGTAAAATTATATTTATTTGTATATAAGTATAATGATAATTTTGTACGTGTGTATGTTTAAATCTATTTTTAAAAGGAAAAATATGTAGTAAAATATTTATATTTTTTTAATTTTTTATTATAATAGTTTTATAGTATAATTAATTAATCAAATATTGTTAAAACTTAATATAATATATATATTTAGATTATGATTGTGTTATTATTGTGAACTACTATAAATAAATATGTCAAGTTAAAAATTTAAATTTTATCACAAAAATCTTATATAATTTAATGGTCATTTTTTGTAATTAATATTAAAAATATCTAATATGATATTTATATTAATGGATATAGATGGAATATTGTAATTATATCAAACACCTCATGTTTAATCTTTTTGTTGACTTCTATTTCGTACTAACACTTTCTAAAATAATTATATAAAAATTTTGTTTACCTTTAATTTATTATTGAACATCAAAATCAAATACATCAAATTTCTATTTGTTTTTAATTTAAGTATAAAAATATGGATTATTTTTTGTTTAAAAGATATATAAAATATTTCATCAATATTAATATTATATATCTATGATATAACGTTATATTTATATTATATATATGTATATTAATTATATTTTATAATATAAAATTGATAAAAATATGTGCATCGCCTTAAGCCACCTAAACATTCACATCATTAAATTGATTTTTTATATAAAAAACAAATATTAATTGTTTACATTTTTTTTTACATTTATGTTACATTTTTCAAAGTTTTTTATAATTAATATTAAATTTATCTAATTATTTAATTATGTTAATTATTCATCATATTGGAATTTATATAAAAAACAAAGATTAATTGTTTACATTAATTTTACATTTATGTTACATTTTTCAAAGTTTTTTTATAATTAATATAAAATTTATCTATTATTTAATGATATTGATTATTCATCAAGTTGGGTTTTTTATATAAAAAACAAATATTAATTGTTTACATTAATTAATTTTACATTTATGTAATATTTCTCAAATTTTTATAATTAATATGAATTTTATCTAATTGTTTAATAATATTAATTATTTATGTCTTCCACTATCTAATTATTTATAATTAAAGCTTTCAGAATAAAATCTGATCATTTTTTACATTTTAAAAGTGATTATAGTTATTCTTAAAACGTTTTATATTCATGTTGTTAATTTTATTTTTATTCTAAAGATTTAGTATTATTATATTAATATATATATATATATTAAAAAAATTGTTTGTTTTTTAATTGTTCACATTACTAAATTGTAATCATTGAAAAATTGGAAAAAAATCATTGAAAAATTGTGAATCGATGCCTATCATGTTTAGAAGAAGAATATTGACAAAGAATAGGGGGTTTGAATGAAATTATTATGATCAATCGTGTTGAACTTTATCCCATAATATATATATATATGATGTGAGTATTTATATATTTTTTAATTGTAAATAATATTATATCTTATGATATAATATATAATATTATATATTAAGATCTAAATTAATTAGTTTAGATCTGAAAACAATTATATATTAACATTATTCATTTCAATTCAAAATTCAATATCTATTAAAATTTTTAAATTTATTTTAATTGTTATTGAAATTTCAATTTTTAAATTAATTGTTATTGAAATTTCACATCAATATTTTTTAACTCCATTATTTTTTTATATACCATAATATATATATATATATATTGAAATAAAAATTTAAACAGTAAAATAATTATATAAATTAGTCTGCGCGTAGCGCGGGTTACAATCTAGTTATATATATAAAAGTTGTTACAAAAGGAGACTTGTGGTGAAGCCACCTAAGTAAGTCTTTTTTTAACTAATTTTTATTAAATATAATTATATTGATCATTAATGTAATTAATAAAATTTTTGAATATCTTTTTTAATATCTTATTAATATCTATAAAATCTTTACATAAAAATAGGAAAAATCTATATATATTATACAAATATAAATATTTAAAATGTTTTTAAATTTATTATACTTAATCAAATATATTTATATAAAAATTATATATCTAAAAGTTCTTAAAAAACGAGGCCTGTGGTGAAGCCACCTAAACAAGTCTTTTTTTAGCTAATTTTTTTATTAAATATAATTATTAAATATAATTATATTGATAAATGGTTTAAAATTTTAAATATCTCTTTTAATATCTTATTAATATCCATAAAATCTTTATATAAAAATAGAGAAAATCTATATATATTATACAAATATATATATCATACTTAATCAAATGTTAATATAATATATATTATATTTAATCAAATATTAATATAGTATTTATAACTATGTATTTATATAAAAATAGGAAAAACCTATAGATACAGATATAAATGTTTTCCCTCTTTTTATAGAGATTTGGTTATAAATAATATATTAAACCTAACATATATTCCATAAATTACTTTAAATTTTTTAAAATTTATTATATTTAATCAAATATTAATATATTATTTATAAAATCTATGTATATATTGATTTTTTGTAATTTTTATGATTTGAAGAATAAATATGTTTAATTTTTAAATTGTATATAATTTTTCTATTCAATCTTTAATGTGTGGTCATAATCAAATTTAATGAAATGAAAAATAATGGAAAAATGTTGGATAAAAATATTAAAGTTTGGAGAGAGAATAAGTTTTATTGATTTTTCTATCATTATTGTTATAATTATTATTTTACATTACATACACTTTTTAAATCCTTAATTTTTAAAAATAAAATATTATTATGAAAAGTTAAAAATATTTTTTATTTTATGAAAACAAATTAAAATACGATGGAAGTTAAAAGATCTTTCTCAATATCAGTGTCCATTTCTTTCGTCATTATATCCACTCCTTTCAAACTTTAAAACAGTAACGATTTCTCATTTATAAAACATGATTTAAAAATTCTTATAAAATTGATATGGATATTAATTATAATATAATTTATTTAACATTCATGTGCATTGACATTTTATTCAACGATACCAATAAAATTTTATGCGGATTGAATATCTTTAAAAAAATTTTGAAAATAATATTCAAACAATTTCTACACAATATGTTTTTAAGCTAGATGATACACAGTTTTTAATGGAATACTCGGATAAAGGTATTCCATTAAAAACTATTTTCCATTAAAAATATAAAAATATTTTATAAAATTCTTTTGCTGAAGTAGCTTCACCGTAAGTCCACTTTGTGATCATCTTAATGAAGATATTTGATCATATTGAGAATACAAAGATGATATGAATGGTTGATTTTTTTTATTTTAGATCGGATTACTTTTGTTTAAAAATCAAAATTGGATCCACATCCAAGTTCTAATGGTTTATGACCAAATTTTGAAATGTATTTTTTATTATTTAATTTTTAAAATATTTAAAAGTTAATAGACATTCAACATATGATTTGTATATATGTGAACATAAAATTTAATCTCATAAATTATATGATACTATTGATACCTTACTCTTTTATTTTAGATTGAATGTGAAAATATTTATTAATATTATATAATATTGACTTATACAATTTGATATACATGACACTTTTTTAAATTTTAAAATATATCTATTATGAAATAAAATAGGTAATATTTCGTTGTAATATTTATCTCGCATAAATTTCACATTTACTTTCTCATACCGAATGTGATTTGGTTTAAGAGAGTTCGGTTTTTCTTAAATCTATGATTCTAATAATGCAATACAAAATTCAAAACATATCGTCTATTTTTTCTTAAATCTATGATCCTAATAATACAATACAAAATCATAACCCGCAAATCTGTTTCTCATATATTATCAGAGGATATCTGTTGATATAAACGAAGAAAATGTTATGATATAACTTTATAACTAAGTTATAAAACAAAAATCATAATTTATTTTTTAATATTTTAATTGATTTAATTTATATATTATCTTATAATATACTGTGTTATTTAGAATTTGTTTTATATATATTATTATATTTAATCATAATCTAATATATGAGATAATATATTTTTCTTTATAATATCATTGTCATTTATTATTTATTATTAAAATATGTGGATAATCATATGAGCATCTTTGTCATATTGAATCATCGAGTATACGTTTACAAAATGATAAATGAATCCTTAAAAAGTTATGACTAATATTTATGCATATTGGATTTAAGTTATAATTATTGTATTAAACTATTTTTTTAACTACGATTCAATTGGAAAACTATTTTAAAAGGATAATTTTGTAGACGTTTCAGCCTTGGAATTATATAGAATTGTTCATCAATGTTTTGGTAAGTTTTTTTGGACAATGCAGGAAATTGAAGGGTGCTAATACAAGATAGTGGAAATGAGACGTTAGATATTTTTAATCCTTGATGTTAGATAATAGATATTAAAAGATCTTACCTTTGATCAAAGAATTCGTTCTTGAACCGTTGATGAATTCATTTGTTAATAAAGATCTTACCTCTTTAACATATTTCTTCCTGGGTTTTCTGACAGGATCGAGTATTCTGACAACATCGAGCCCGACATCAGCCGCATTCCGGTCGGACGGGAAACACATATTCCGGTCGGACGGGAAACACATAGTGTCAACGACAGAGGACTCAGGCGTTCATGTATGGAGCTACTCTCAACCCAACAAAAAGAGTTCTTCTCAGAAACCTAAAACCATAAGATCATGTGAGAGTTTTGTCTCACACAACACTTCCATAGCTATTCCATGGCCTGTCTGCATCGACAAGAACAACAGTTTCAGAGAGTTCATCTCAGATTTCGATGAAAGATTATCCCTTGATTGCATCTCTCATCAGACCACCAGAGGATCAATTACATGGCCTGAAGAGAAGCTTCAAGGATCAATCACAATCAAGAACAGATCAAAGCTGAAATTGTTAAGGAATGCTTGTCAGAATGTTAGCAGTTCTTCGTCTCATCTTTGGGGTCAAGTGATCGTTACAGCGACTTGGGATGGGAAAATCAGAGCCTTTCATAATTACGGATTACCATCTCGGGTTTAAAGAGTGAAAAGTTTATAGGAGGATTCTTTCATTTGTTTGTTGATGATATTATGAGTAAATGCATATACAAAATCACTACATTACACATGAGTGATACCTTGATTGTTGTCATCAATGGCTTCAATGGCGTCCTGAGAGCTATGGCATGGCCAAAGGTCACCCCAAAAGGATTTTTTTGCCTGCAAATGAAGATCAGGATTCTGACTCTTTGTTATAACTCTACGTTCAAATTTCCCTTTCGATCCATCTTCGTTGCTCGCCATACATAGATCCAATTGTACTTGGTTCCCTCTTCGAAATGGCGGATATATAATCCTTCCCCATCCCGCACCCGCCCCTGCGTTCGTTTCTTCTTTCTCTTCTTCTTCTTCTTCTTCTCCTTCTTCTATATCGCTCTCCGTATCACTCTCACTCAGATCAGAGTCATTCTCTCTTGGATCGATGTATGGTACGCTACGACCCACCATCGACTTCACAAAATCATCTGCGGATCACAAACTATTTGATATCATTCATACAATCAACGAGGGCTCATCTACGAGTTTCAGTTGCAAAAATAAGTTTTTGAGATCACCCAATTGAACCCAAATGTAGAGATTTCATATTAAAACAAGTCGAAAGACGAATTGAAACGGGTAAAATAGAGTGTAAAAGTAGAGATTTCATAATAAAACAAGTCAAAATATGAATTGAAACGGGTAAAATAGAGCATAAAAGTAGAGATTTCATAATAAAACAAGTCGAAAGACGGATTGAAACGGGTAAAATAGAGCGTAAAAGTAGAGATTTCATAATAAAACATGTCAAAATACGAATTGAAACGGGTAAAATAGAGCGTAAAAAGTTTAGAAATACCGTAATCCATTTCGAGATCCTCTGGTTTCCTCTTTGAATGTCTCTCCTTCAAAGTCTCAAATTTCATACCATCAAGAGGCCATGGCTCCCTATTTATACTCAAAATCACTCAAAAAACTTTCTCATATAAATCAAATTTATAACAAAATTACGAACCGTGGCCGAAGCCCTTTTCTGAATGCCACAAAGCAAAACTTCTCATCTTCGAAACCACGTAAAGGCACGTCTTTTGTTCGCTGCAAAAGAACAAACTTGACCTAAAATTTCCATACTTTATTTTCAATATGCAGAAGAGAACTTCATTTGCTTAAATTACCAAACCTTGTAGATTCGTTGAGACGATGTTCTTTGCAATCGCTGAACGAAATGGCAATACTTTTCGGTATTCACCAATGGGCATTTTCCGTCATGAGGGCACTGCATTTTCATATATATATATATACATTTCATATATAAATACATTCATATAGATCTTTGAATTGTATATCGGATAAAGAATTTCCATTTATACCGGCGCAACAACATAAGCACCGGCTTTCAGATCAATCAGATCCTTGTTTTCTCCCTCTTTCTTCATCTTCTTCTCCAATTTACGCAGTTTCTATTACGAATCAAAGCATGATCATCAAACAGATGCATTTTCAGCGTAATAATTTGTTTTTTATAATAAAAACGGATCCGATATGCATTTAAAGACTTACCCTTTTCTCCATCCATAGTATATGAGATCGCATTTGAGATATGATATTAGCACCATGCGGCGTTCCTGGTTCAATTAGAACCTGCTCAAAGATAATTAACAATGGAGATTAATCACGAGGAAAGGCATTAATCTCACGATAAAGCTATTGAATTAAACTCTAAATCATACCAATACATCATCTGTAAGGTCCCAAAGCTGACGAACAATTGTGATTCTGTCTTTCAACGATGGTATTTCGCCTAACACATACGACTAATTTGAAATCTCAATCAGTGACAATAAACTTAATACATTAGAATCATCATTACTTCTGTAAATATCGAAAGATTTAAACTTACAGCGATGACGAGATCATGTTTCCTCTCGGAGCTACTCATATCTTTACTAAGTGCAAGAAGGGTAGTATAGCCATGGATCAAAGGTACATCCTTTAGACCTTTTATATATATACACACGATATGATCGTATCAGAATCATGTAACAAACTTTGATTGAGATCTTCTTCGGGAAAGAAAGAACAGTGAAAGTAAATTACCTTGTATTAAGCTACGTCCTGCACGCTGCATTGACTGTGATGGCTCCACAAGATTTACTTTTTCTATGGACTTTGGCCAAACTTCTTTACTCGCCCTACAAGGATTTTACGACAATTGGTAATTAAAGATTATATATCAACGGAGTAAAGAGTACAATCGAGGCCGGTTAATCTTCTTCTCACCATAGTCCTGAACCAGTGCCGGCACCAAAATCCAGCATTTTCTTAGGAGCAAAATCCGGTAATCTCCTACGAATCTAATCAAATCAAATCATAGTAGAAATCAATGATATTTCAATGATATTTCAAACCCATCTCGAGCTCTATCCTCTTCGTAAAGTTCAAATCTTTCAGGGATTGAGTAAGATTAACACACTACCACAGTCAAAATCTAGCTTTGATTCGTAGAAATAGCATGGATTACACTATTCCTATCATCCAACTTAGCAAAATAGAGCAAAATGAAGCAGAGAAAGAAACCTCAAGGAGGGCTCTGTAACAGACGGAGAAGACGGCGGGCATACGAGAAGCAACATAAGCTGCTGTCTCACCATCTTTATATTGGAGCCCACTATCTCCATACACTGTTTGAATCTTCCATCGTTTGGTTTCAATCGAATTCATTGGATTCACAATCCCTTTGGCTGTAGATTCAGGCAACAGTAAATTCGTGTCTTTTATTTCTTTGAACGATTCCGATAATTGAAGCACCTTCTTCCTCATGTGTGGATCCTCTTGATCTGAAGAAAAAATCCGAAATAAACAGAACCCAATTCAGAAAATTTATGAAAGGGCCTATAGAAATGTAAAATCGAATAAAAAAATCAGTACCGCGAAGAAATTTCTTGATAGCACGACGGAGACGGACAGGAACGACGCAACATCCGATAGATTGCTTAGAGGCAGCACGTAAAGTTTCGGCGGTGAAAATTTTCTGGGCGGTCGCCATTTTTGGAAGAGATCTGCTCTGAGGTTTAACCCATAAGAGAGAGAAAGAGAAAGAGGGTTTAAGGCTTGTTTGGATCGTTGATGTAATTGGGCTTAAGACAAATGGCTCAAAACCCCATCTGCAGCCTATGAAGATACCGCCTCAAATATATATATATATATATCATGAATCATACGCGCACCTATAACGCGTGAACGCCAGCGATTTTAGTAGATTTTGGGAAATTTGAAAATTGTGGCGCGTGAAAAGTTTTTGTTTTTTATTAGTTATTTTTATTCTTTTTTTCAATAACAAAGCACACGAACATTATAATTTAATATTGTATTACAAAAAATCGGTAAATCTTTATTAATATTTGATCAAATAAAATTAATATCGCATTCATTCAAAAAATAATAATATTCAATTTCAAAATTATAATGTACGTACCAATAATTATACACGCATAATTTACCTATTTTGGGAATATGAAATTTAAAAATACTTTAATATAGTATTCAATGTAACAAACATTAAATCTAAATTTCGTATATATATATATATATATACAGTCAAAAATTGAAATATATACACATTATACGATTGATGCAAATGTGATTCCAGGAGACAATTCGTGAAATTTGAGCCCTGAAGATAAATCCGTAAAATTTATTGAGAAAATTAAATTAAAACTTCTTTACTCGCCCTACCGTCATTTTACAACAATCAATAATCAAAGATTATATTAACGGACTATGGTTATCTTCTTCTCACCATAGTCCTGAACCAGTGCCGGCACCAAAATCCAGCATTTTCTTAGGAGCAAAATCCGGTAATCTCCTACGAATCTAATCAAATCATAGTAGAAATCAATCAAAATCAGGCTTCAAAAACACATATTGAGCTCTATTCTCTTCTTAAAGTTCAAATCTTTCAGGGTTTAGGGTTTAGGTTCAAAAATCAGGCTTCAGGGTTTAGGGTTCAAAAATTAGGCTTCAAGGTTTAGGGTTTAGATAAATAAGATATTTCAAACCCATCTTGAGCTCTATCCGCTTTCGTAAAGTTCAAATCTTTTAGGGTTTAGGGTTTAGATAAATAAGATATTTCAAACCCATCTTGAACTCTATCCGCTTTCGTAAAAATTCTAATCTTTCAGGGTTCAGGGTTTAGATAAATAAGATACTTCAAATCCATCTTGAGCTCTACCCTCTTCGTAAAAGTTCAAATCTTTAAGGGTTTGAGTAAGATTAACACACTATGACAGTCAAAATCTAGCTTTGATTCGTCGGAATATCATGGATTACACTAAAACTACCATCCAACTTAGCAAATTAGAGCGAAATGAAGCAGATAAAGAAACCTCAAGGAGGGCTCTGTAACAGACGGAGAAGACGGCGGGCATACGAGAAGCAACATAAGCTGCTGTCTCACCATCTTTATATTGAAGACCACTATCTCCATACACTGTTTGAATCTTCCATCGTTTGGATTCAATCGAATTCATTGGATTCACAACCCCTTTGGCTGTAGATTCAGGCAACAGTAAGTTCGTGTCTTTTATTTCTTTGAACGATTCCGATAACTGAAGCCCCTTCTTCCTCATGTGTGGATCCTCTTGCTCTGGAGAAAAAAACCCAAAATGAAACAGAACCCAATTCATAAATTTCATGAAAGGGTTTGATACGATTATGAGATTCTTTGAGAGATTCTAGGACACTTATTTTTTGAACTTTTCCTCTTGGATCTGATCGTCTCCTTATTTTTCTCATATGTTTGTTATTCTGTTTTGGTTAAAATAGAATGCTGCAGTGTACTGCTACATATGAGTAAAATAAATCCAGAACAATTTCATCTCATTGTTGTGTGATTTCTCATGGTATCATAGCAGCGAAAAACATTGACTGTTTTCTTCCGAATTTTCAGACTGATCGATGGCTGCGCCAGCTACGAACCCGATTCCGAACCCCGAAAACCGATGGTGTAGTGATTCAACGACGAACGATTTTCCCATATGATTTGTGTGCCAGTGATAATACAGGACTGGTGTTGTCACAACCTTTACTTCCCGGTCGTGAAAATTGGAAGTAATGTGATGCAAGGCACCGCTATTAAACAACATTTTCTAGCATCGATGCGTAATAACTGTGTTGTAAATCTGTTGATTTTCCAAACATAAGCTATTCGACCACACAGAGGACATGACCAAATGAGGTTGTAATTCAGGGAAATGAATAATTCGAATTGAGGGCTTCTCTTGGCATGATGAAAAAAATAGCATAGGGCACTTTTCTTGGTCTCCTCAACCTTTCGGTTGGGTGTTCTTGATCCATCCTTGTGATTAGTGGCCACAAGAGGAACCAAAGTTCCTATTTACATTGAATGTAGCGACAAGTAGTGGTGTCGTTGTTGTGACAGTGGTGGCTAATTTTACTTCATGATTTAATAGCTTCTTGTGAAGTTCATCAATAGGAATCCTCGAATCTCTTGCATTCATGGCATGAACAATAACTTATAGTTTTCGGTAGGCCATAAAATATGTATTCAAGCAAGTCATCCACGATGACGGGTTTTCAAGCAACGCCAACTAATTTGTCTTCATTGTAATCAACAATCATTTGTATGCATCTTTTGCATCATTATAATTCGTCTTTGAGTTGTCGGACATGACCACGAAAACACCTTCATATAGGTATTTTCAAGGAGTTTATATGCCTAATGAACGGATGATGTCCGTGCAATGAGGGATTGAATATATTTAGTGAGTACTGAGAGCATGGGGAAAACAAGAGATGATCTTGAAGCTTGAATGGGTGAGTCTTCTTGGATGACACAATGTATCAAAAGGCCTCCAAGAGCACAAATATTTTAATGCTCTAAGTGTGATAATTGGAGGAGGTGATTTTGAATATATTGTTCAGGTTTACGGTGAGCAAACACAAAGAAGATGATCGGGGTTTAACACCATGATTTGTTTGGGGTTCTATTGTTGTGACGCAACTGCTAGAGGTGGTGGGCATGCCATGGATGCTGGTAAGGGATAAGAGAGGATGCTGACAAGCGACAATAAATCTCACGATATATGAGAATTGGATAAATGACCTTAGTAGACGACCAGAAAGGTAGAAGAGTCGATGAACACATGTTAATGGTGTCCAAAAATGGTCCCATTACCGGCGTAATGATGCGTGGTTGAGGAGGATTTGAGTTTGGATTAGGGTTTAGTTGTTTAGACTGAAACTCCATATAAGAAAATGTGAAAGGATTTTTATTATGGTATTAAGAATTGAGTATATACATTCTTAAGAATATTTAACTTGGGTATTGTAAAATTAAAATTTTGTATACCATAATATGTTATATCCCTTATATGAATAATAAATTGATCTCCAAAATGACATTTTATTAATATTTTGTTGTCAAACTCATGTTCCAAACTATAAAACTCTATAAATGGAATTGAAGTTAATATATAATCAAAATATAAACATTGTTGTGGGACTCATTGTAAGGTTTTTAAAGGTAACACATATATGAGATCTACGTTGCTTTTCATGAAATTTAAGTTTTTCAGTTTGTTTTATTAAATAAATAATCAAGGGATTGAATCCACTAACCATTAGATAATTCGAGACATTTTGAATAAAGATTCAATGTAGTGAGCCTCCACAAATAATCTACACCGGGATTGGAAGTCACTTTAACGCTTTGGTGTGGTCAAATGTTCACAAAAACCTTTTCTTGTTTTGTATCTCTCTATTTTCTTTACAACTGTACTGATTTATTGGTGGTTTCCTTCTGAATTAGGTGAAATCACGAATTAACCTAATTATAAACTATTTATAATTATACCTTTTGGTTAATTAAAAAACTTATAAATCGCTACAAGCAAATTATCATTTGTGCATTAAACTTACACAATAGTATATCCCTTGCCCAAAGGATAATTCATTACTTATTATATTAGTATATGTATCTAACATTTAGACCATTAAGCATATCTCATATGCTAAAGCAGAGAGAAATGGATCAATTCTTTTCTTCCGTCTGAGGAACAATACAGATTCAACCCAACATATACCAGATACATCACTTTATGCAGAAAGGGATATTGTCTGAGGAACAAAGAGCAGGCAGACTCAAGTTGGTGCACCACGTTTGGAATACACCAACACAAGTATATAAACAATGCCAGTTCCTCATATATTATCAGGATCTTCCCTTATCTATAAATTTCTCTCATAACGCAAAACAACAAACACTTAGGATATTCGAAAGCTTACAAAAACAGTTGAGTAATCATCAATCCTTACCACAAATTTTCAGAAGTGCCAATAGAGATATGTCTATAGTTGGAATTAGATTATAATGTTCCTCGTAAAGTACAAATATAGTACAAACATCGAAAATAACATATCAATCAATTCGAGCAGAAAGAATCATCAGAAACCAAAAGCAATGGTATTCCATAAGCTAAGTGCAAACCAGTAAAGGGATGGAGAAACACCGCACCTTCAATGGCTTCCCGAGGTGTATTGAGACCAAGACCAATGTTCTTATAGAAGGTGCCGACGAGAGCAAGGGTTTCAAACTGTAAAAAGACGGAGGAAGATGAATTCGTTCGTTCTTCTGTGTTATGTATGTGCCTGCAGCCACCAACAAGGAAACAGAGAGAGAACAAAACCTAGGAAGGGTTTAAAGGGTATTTTAGTAAATTTTTATTAAATTTTAGAGGGTTTTTCTTATATCCGTTATCCACTAAATTTGAAAATGGAATTCTATGCTTAACATATTTTTATTATAAGGTCGTTGAATGATATTGAAAGTTTATATTAATAATTTTAATGTTAAAATCATTGAAAAACAAATATAAAATATACGGAAAGAAATTTTTTTATTTATAAGAATGTTTAAATGTTTTAAATGGTATATTTTATATTTGTTATATGTTTTACAACGAATATGACTATAAAGAGATAAATATAATTGTAACTAAATAATTATAAAGAAAATTATAAGTAAGTATACCTAAATAAATTGAAAAAAATAATGGAGAATAATTATTTATATAAAATTATAAGATAACCGGAAAACTGAAATAAAGATATTCAGTTATTATTATATTATATTTCATTTATACGTATTAAAATATATTTTGTTAAAATTTTTATTCATAACAGTATGATATTGAAATTGTAAACAAATGACAAACAATACAAATTAGGTGTTACTATTTAAATCAACCACACATGATAATATATCATTTAGGTACAATCTTTTTTTAGTAAACCATTCTTTATATGTATTCAATTATAATCACATCTAAAACCCTTTTTGTGATCATATAACAAATTTATAACATTATATTATGTCATTCATATAATTTTTGTTCAAACATAATTATTTCTTTTCACTTAGTGAATTACTAGAAAAAGTCATGCACGATGCGCGAGACGATGATTTGTTTTTGTGTAAATAATTTAAAATATTTGGTATATTAAGCAGGAAAAAATATATTCAAATAAACAATATTTAAGTTTAAAGCAATTATTGAAATGAATATAATAGATTAGAAGTTTAGTGATAAAACAATAGTTGTCATGTTTAATGACTTTTGATAGAAAAGTGATTAGAAAAGTTTGTATGTTAATAGTCTTGGGTAAAAGTTTTTTTGCATAAGCAATTTTTTTATTCATATGTGCATTTGTAAAACAAATATATTTAAAATTATATTGCAATAACTATATTTTATTAAAATTGTTGAGGTTTTTGCATTGAAGAAAATTTTATCGAGATAGTAAATGAAGACATATATCATTGCAATGTTTAATTGTTTCTTCTCCATGAATATGATTGTCTCCAACTTAGGAACACATAAAATTAGTATAGTGCAACAATTTGTTGCATTGAAAACGTTAAACACTATATAGAGGAATAGATAGATTTAGGTTAGACAGTAAATGCCTAATTTTTCATATGCATATAGTGGTGACAAAAGATGTGTTTAATTAAACTGCGTTTTAATTTCGGAGATAATATTAAAGAGGATATTGTTTGTAAAATAAAAAGTGAAAGAACGATATGTAGATGAGCAGTTTTATAATTGATGAAACCGAGAGAAATGAATATGATACATATAGTGGTTCTAGCTATGTGATAGGGCCTGAAATATTATAAAGCAAGAAGATGTTAGATCTAACTAAACGAATAAAAATATATTAATTAAAGGGGGATTAGAACAAACCGCAAGTAA
>CM071873.1:8206503-8234461 GCA_036759665.1 Gynandropsis gynandra
CATTAAAAATTTCTTGGTAGACAACATTTGTCACTGTTGGAAGATCAGTCGAGTTATCAGTCAAATCTAATATCTTTAGTCCATTTGCCGACGTAACACGCGAAAGTGCAACATAAAGCTGACCGTGGCTAAAAACTGGTTTTGGAAGGTATAGACCAATTTGCTTAAGACTCTGCCCTTGACTTTTGTTGATTGTCATTGCGTAGCACAACATGACTGGTAATTGTCTTCTTCTGAGTGTAAATGGAAGACCTGAATTAGTAGGCGATAAAATAACCCTAGGTATTAGGACTTTGTTACCAACATGGGTGCTAGTGATAATTTCTCTTTCTAAGACACGAGTTTCCAAATGAGTTACAACTAAGCGTGTGCCATTACATAGTCCTTCCTTTTGGTTTATGTTACATAACAACATTATGGGAGCGCCGATCTTTAAGCAAATTTTGTGTTTCGGAATACCTGGAAACTCCAAAGAATTGAGGTATTCCACGGGGTAGAAGGAATGCCAATCATTATTAGGAGAGCTATCCATTCCAATCATGTCTGAACTAAAATACTCCATCATATCTCCAGGAAGCTGTGATAAAAAGAAATCATTGACTTCATCAACATATGCATTAGTGTACGTAAGAATGGCTCTCTCTCTCATATAGTCACATCCAAGTAATATTTAGAGAAACATGGATATGTTGCGTCTGTAAGATTCTGTAAGAGATTGTTAGAGATTTCAATCATCAAGTTCTTGTCGACCACAATCTTATGCTGACCATTGTGAGTATCAGATTGTGTGCTTATTTGAGGTGCCTTTCCATCGCCAACATCTAATAGCCATTTGGAAAACTCAACTTCGCTTTGATTTAATCGCATGTTTTGTGTCAACATGTAGATGCAACATGTTTGTTAAAGAGGGGAGCGGCTAATTGTTGCCTGAATTGTCTCGACGCGCCCACCTTGTGTAACTAGAAGAATCTGTCTGAAATCACCCCCAAGTAAAACTGTTTTACCTCCAAATGGCTTCCTAATTTCTTCGGCGCTGATAACAGACATAATATCTTGCAAAGTCCTTTCAACAGCTCCTATGGTATATCGGTGTTCCATTGGCGCTTCATCCCATATAATAAGATCTGTTTTCGCCAATAAATCTGCGAGCATACTATTTTGTTTAATATCACATGTTGATTGGTTAGTAATGGAAATAGGGATTTTGAACCGAGAATGATGTTATACCAGAAGAGACTACTGGAATAACTATTCTACCTTCTGATCTCAAGCGTGAAATTAACAGTCTATACAAATAGGTTTTTCCTGTCCCACCTGGTCCATATACGAAAATAATTTTCCCTTGTTTTTTCTCGATTGAATCTATAACAGCGGAATAGATCATTAGCTGATCATCATTTATGGTCTGAAATAATTTCAATGAATCCATTGAAAGCACTTCAAAGCGATGCGCGGACGATGATTTGTATAATTTTCTTTACAAATATGTTGGAATTATGTAAGATTTTTTTAATAAAATTCAATTATGCTATAAATTTGTCTTTTGTAATGGAAGATACATATGAATAAGAAAAAAACAATGATATCATATGAAAAGAGTGATTAAAGAAAAATTGGAAAAAAACTAATTAAATATGGTGGATAATAGAGATGTCAATATTGGCTGTGGATCATAACGAAACAAAAAGCATGTTGATGATCTGTTTTGTGATTAGTGCAATTAAGAGAAATGAATTGATCCATAAAATAAATGCAGATATGCAATATATCCTGAAACATTATAAACGAAGAAAATGTTAGGACAAAAGTAATGAAAAAAAAATACAAGTATCGATGCATATAATTTAAAAGGTATAAATTGAGTTATAAAACAAAAATCTCATATGATTTATTTTTTAATGTTTTAATTGATTTAATTTATATATTATCTTATAATATACTGTGTTGTTTAGAATTTGTTTTATATATATGATTATATTTAATCATAATCTAATATATGAGATAATATATTTTTCTTTATAATATCATTGTCATTTATTATTTATTATTAAAATATGTGGATAATCATACGAACATCTTTGTCATATTGAACAAATCTATATATTAAAAAAGCAAACTTTTCCTGGTTTCGCAGCCATTCTTGCACCTTATGCGTCCACATCAGCATTCTCTCTTAATCACTCCTCTTAATTACTCCTCTTCAACTCCTCCTCATTCGCCTATTCCTCTTCCACGAACCTACGTTTTTCCAGAAATCCCTCAACAATTCTTCTTCCCTTCGGATCTTCTCTTCTTCTTCATCTATCTCTAGGGTTTTCTGTGTTTCCTTATTGCTATATTTGCTTAATTGTGCCCGCTGTGTGTGAAAGCGAGCGGCCGAAGAGGCAAGAAGAGGAGTAGCGGCAAGCAAAGCCGATTTTCCGGTGGCTCAACCAGGTCGAAACGATCGGGCTGCACAGGTTAGGGTTTGTCCCCTCAATAGCTTCGTAAAACTTAAATGGCAAACTGAATGATGGGGCATCGAGATGTACCGATTGTAATCCTTGGCTTGGAAGACTGGAAGCTTACAACAAACGAAGGATATTAGAAAGGGATTCACGATATGAGCACGAGTAACCTTATGCGTTCTTGCCTTTGCTTCCGCTCTGCATCTCGATTTTGTCCCGCACATGTATTTGGTTTCGATTGATTCGGCTTCTGCTTTTTATGTCCTTATTCTAATCGATGAGCAACTGGGTTTGTTGTTTGATAATATGCAAGAGACTATGTCTAACGAACATGCGATGCGATTTCCATTTGTTGGAAGTGCTATGCTGCTATCCCTTTTCCTATTGTTCAAGTTCCTCTCAAAGGACTTGGTCAATGTTGTCCTCACAACCTACTTCTTTGTGCTTGGGATCATAGCTCTTTCGTATGTCCTCTTCTGTAATTATGTATTTTTCATATATGGCTTTAGCATGGGATCAAGTCAATGGACTGTTGTGGCATATCCTCTACCTAATTCAAATTATGTATTTTCAGGGCAACATTGTTACCGGCTATCAAAAGAGTTTTTCCACAGCCCTGGAATGACAATGTTATTGTCTGGCGCTTTCCATATTTTCGGTGAATGTTATTATCTTCGCTTGCTCTCAGCTCTATTTTGTTCGATAACTCTTTTCTGTAATCCTATCTTCATTTTTTTTCTTTTTGAATTGTGGCCTTTTTTTCCAAACAGCTGAATGTTCATGTCATTTTAGGGTTTTTTATTTTACTTTATCTCTATTGATTTGTACCAGCATGTTAATTACTATTTTGGTGGTTAATGTTCCTTTGGAACTATCTCCCGCTTTTATCTTGCTCGTGTCATGCAGAATAATATTTTTCTTGACACCTTTCTTAAACAGCTTTGGAGGTAGAATTCACAAAGTCTCAGGTTGTTGCTGGGATCCCGGGAACTTTTTTGTGCATGGTATGCTTGGAGAAAGCATTGGCTTGCTAACAATATACTTGGTCTCTCATTCTGCATCCAGGTTAGTTTGTGTTTGACCTAATGTTAATAATTGATAACAAAAAATTCAGTTTGAATATCCTCTCTCTGGGATATTATCAAGGTTCAAGAAAGCGCTAGGCGCTAGGCGGGCGGACACCAGCGCCTAGCGCCTAGAGCGCCTAGGCGGTGTCTAGGCGGGATAGGCGGATTTATATATAATGTAATATTGATCCAAATTTTTAAATTAAAATATTTATAACCATTAACTTTTTTATATTCTTTATTGAAATGTTGTTAATCAAATTCAAACTATATGTTAATTTCTTATTATTCGGAATCAAAATATGATTCATCAAACTCTCTATCTATAAGCAAATCCATTTGCTCGATCTCTTGAATATTTATACGTCAACACATTTTGGTTTGATCCTTCATATTCTTCCATTGATTCATCGTCCGTTTTTCCATTATCAACAATCCAATCTTGAAAATGATACGGATAGAAACACATTCAAAGTCTTGTTCATTTATTTTTATTTTAAACCATCAATCTCACATTGAATTAAAAATAAACAAGATTATTCAACCTTTTACTATCAAGTCGATTTCATCTTTTTGTGCATACCTACTTACACAAGAAAAAAATAATTATTTATATAACTATATTGAAAATTAAATTAATGAATTTTGTAATCATTTATTCATTATAAAGTATTCTAATTTCGTTATCATCTTGATAAACTTGTTGTTAAAGTTTTTTTTGTCTTAAATTTTATTTCCTACCTTTAAAACTAGAATACCGTCTAGGCGGCCGCCTAGCCCGCCTAGATGGCCGCCTAGCGATTAATCGTCCGCCTAGGCGTCCACCTAGACCGCCTAGCCCGCCTAGGCATCCGCCTAGACCGCCTAAGCATCCGCCTAGCCCGCCTAGGCGCCCGCCTAGACCGCCCAGGCGTCCAGTCCGCCTAGAACCTCCGATTAGTGATTAATCAGGGCGCCCGGCCACCGCCTAGCGCCTAGGCCAATTTTTAGAACAGATGATATTATTAACAGTTTAGCCATTACATGGAATCGAGATGCTCTATCTTGGATCTTTCAAAACTGGTGCTATTCTCGTGGTTGAGTGGTCTTTAAGTTGTCGGATAAGCAGGAGGATTCGAGTTTTAGTTGGATCGTCGTGAAACACATGATCAACCTGTTTGTGGTGGATGATAGGGCGCACCCAAAAGCCGATTTGATATAGACAAAGTAAAAGAGATGATCAAAGTGATCAAAGAAGAGGGATATGTTCTGGAAACAGATTATGCTCTTGCGGATGTGGAGGAGGAGGAGAAAGAGCGGTCGCTGTATTATCACAGCGAAAAGCTGGCGGTGGCATTCAGGCTGCCAAGCACAACGCCTTTGACACCTCTTCATGTGATAAAGAACCTAAGGGTCTGTGGAGACTGCCACAAGGCAATGAAGTACATATCAAAGGCTTACGAAAGAGAGATAGTACTGAGAGATGCTAACAGATTTCACCGGTTCAAAGATGGGCTTTACTCTTGTGGCGATTATTGGTAACGAAGGCTTATTCATCATGAGGCAGTTTGTATTTTACATCCGTTAGGGTTTGGAGATTGACCCAATTTGCTTCAACGTCTTCATGGTTTTTGTTGGCGCAACGGATCTTAAAAAGGATATGCTAAATCGTCCGATTAGTGAAAATTTTGATCTAAATGTTGATTTTCAAAGGCTGATTTGTACCGTTTGATCAATAAAATGAATATGACGCTATCACAGCTCTATTCAAATTACATTTTAATCGTTCATTATAAGAAATATTATATATCGTTCAATATGTCTGACCATTTCAAAAACACATATATGATTTTCACCTTCTATGAATATTACATCTAAATCGTTGATACTTAATAAATCATCTCAACCGTCTGATTATAAAATGGTTACAACTGTCTGATTAAAAAACAATATAACTCATTCAATAAAAAATTATCATCTCAACCATCTACATCGCGATCGTTAATTTACAGAAAAAATTATGAACCATCTGATTACTGATGATCAAAGAGAGTTGATCTCGACCGTCAAATTTTATATTAGATTAGATGATATACAACTAAACTTTGAATCGTTCAACTCACAAAAGTCATTATCACCGTCAAATCATGTTGACTTACATCTACCACCTATTACTTGATTAGATATAAATCTTTGATATTAGTATATCAATATCAATCGTTCAAATTCTCTAGATGTTTATTATGCGAAATATATGTTATCTTATTGTTAAATAAGGTTCGTCTCTTTTTTTTGTCAATCTTTTTCTCTTATTTTTCCGTTTTTCACTTTTTTCAATGGTCGTCTACGTCGATGCCACTTATTAAAACATATTAATACATATGTATCAATATATACTAATATACATGATAATGGAAATATTGTTACTAATTTGGATTAATAAATATATATAAATGAATATGATAAAAAAATATTCATTAATAAGTTTCTTTTTGGATTTGACATCGCGTAATATATTCCATATAGTAATGGATTATATAGGGCATATCTTTTTATTATGATTTATGTTAAAAAAACATCACGACACAATATACTTTTACAAACGAGGGCATTATATTAGAACACATTTAGGTTATTTACACGTGGTTTTGAAATTAACCATTTTAACAGAGGGTTGTATTGGATAAAATTATTAGTTAGTACTAAATAAATTAATTGTTAATTTTATATGATATTATTTGTATTTCAAGAGTCATATATATTTTGAAGTTTTGTTATTGTTATTTAATATCATTAAAAAATATATCAAATATGATAGTGTATCTCATTATTTTATTTAATAATTGTAGAACTGCTCATCAACATGATCATTCTTTCGCTTTTATTTTAAAAAAAATATCCGCTTTAATATTATCTCTTACATTAGACCGCAATTTTATTAAAGACATCTTTTATCGTCACTCTATGCATATGAAAAATTAGTCCTTTAATGTCTAGACTAAATCCATATATTCCTCTATATATTGTTTAACGTTGTCAATGATAAAAATTGTTGTACCATACTAATTTTATGTGTTTCTTTGTTGGATAGAATCAAGTTCACGGGGAAGAAACAATTAAACATTGCAATGCTATATTCATTTACTATTTCGATACAATTTTCTTTAACTCAGAATCCTTGCCCATTTCAATAATATATTTATTATTTCAATATAATTTCCAATATATTTGTTTTACAAATTCAAATATGAATCAAACAACTGTTCATGCAAAAAATATGTTACCCAAGAATATTGGCAAACACACTTCGCCAATAACTTTTCTATCAAAATTTATTAAGAGTGAAACCTATTGTTTTATTACTAAACGTCTAATATATTATTTTCGTTTAAGTGATTACTTTAAGCTTTAATATTGTTTATTTTAAAATATTTTTTCTACTTTATATACCTAATATTTTAAATTAGTTAAACAAAAATATATTGTTCACTAAATTATTTTCACTATATATATAGTATTGTATCTTACTACTTTTAAAGTAAATGGAAGGATATTGAGAACGTTTTGTAGTTTTATAAAAAATCATCACACGCGTGACGCCGTCGTCGTCCGTGCTTGTCGCCGGAATATATTATTGTCAATTGTTTTTACACCTTTAGAGACTTTTGTTTTTGTTTAAAGATTCAGCATAGTGGAAACGTGACTATTCTTCTGGAGTTAGTTTTTGTCTGGTTGGTTTTCCTTATTAATCTGGGTGATACTACCGAAAAAGTTTTCAAGCAAAAAACAAATCCTCTTCTATCCATTTTACATATGTCTTCGTGACCAACGAGTGATTTCCATCTTCGCTATTACATCCTTCTCATCCATGAGTACACATGTACGAGGAGATTTTTATGTTAACCTTGGGAAGTGTTCGGTCTTCGGTTGCACCGGTCGTGCCGAAATACATTTTCAAGATAGTGGTTCTCCCACGATGCAACTTTGGTTTCTACATTTTTTATCTTACATTCTGAAAGTGTATTCTCCTCTTGACCATGGTTGTCGTCCTACCAAGATCATTGTCTGACCTTTCCAAACTCGAATTGCTAGACGACATGAACTACCATCGCTGGTCTCAGAACCTGTTTATCTTCTTCGAGCAGTTGGATGTCGACTACATTCTCTACGCGAACGTCCCAGAAGATACGCCTCAATAAACCACTCCTTCTACTCCTTTGGGAAATCGATAGATCCAAGACGACAGATGATGAAGCAAAGGAGATATTTGAAAAAGACAACAAAACAGTGTGTGGACATCTCCTGAACCATATATCAACGCTCTATTGACATCTTCGTCAAGCACAAGCATGCCAAAGAGATCTAGAATATCTTGGAAACAAGATATGACACTGGTGACACCGGATGGAAGAAGTACGTCGTCGAAAAATGGATCCAGTTCCAAACGGTCGATGAAAAACCGATAATGGACCAGATCCATGAGTACGAAAACTTTGTCGCAGATGTACTCAACGAAGGAATGAAGATATGTGAATTTTTGCAAGAAACGTTCTTCTAGAGAATTTCTCTCCCTCGTGGTCTAAATGCAGATGTCGTTTCAAACATAAGAAGAAGTATCTGCCACTCTAGGAGCTTATAAGTCATATGAAAACCGAAGAGGTTAATCGACAGAAAGATAAGCTTAACACTGTCTCTTCACATTCGATTAAAGCTAACTTAATTGAATATTCTATTGCACAGAAAGATAAGTTTAAAACTAAAGGAAATAAATTTAAAAAACAAATTAGAAGCACTTCAAAGGCAATAGCGACAAGAGTACTAAGGACAAATTTCTGCATTGCTATGAATATAGAAAACCAGACCACAAATCATATCAGTATTGGAACAAAAAGGATGAAAAACATGATAACAAATCTAACGCAAAAATCTGCCCCGCAGGTTAATGTTGCTAAAAAGGATGAGATCATCGTGATGGTGGTGGTTGAGGCAAACTTATTGGAAACAAAGTTGACTGGTTGCTAGAGACTAGAGCAACGAGACACTTTTGTTCCAACAAGGATCTTTTCTAAGAATTCCACGAAGTCTTAGATGGTGAACATGTATCCATGGGTAATTCTGCCACCACTAAAGTTTTTGGTAAAGGAAAAATTCTCCTCAAACTTACATCTAGAAAAACATTAGCATTGAATGATGTGTTTGTATGTTCCATCGATGCGTATGAACGTAGTCTCTGGTAGTTTGCTGAATAGGGATGGTATGAAACTTGTCTTTGAGGGTAATAAAGTGATATTAACCAAGAATGGGGATTTTGTGGGAAATGATTATTTGTCTGATGGGTTGTTTGTCTTGAACATTGTTTCGGCTATTGTAAATGGAAGTAACTCTAGTTTTGCTTATGTTGTTGAATCTATTATTCTGTGACATGGTAGGCTATGACATGTGAATTATGGTTCTATTAAATGGTTGAAAAATATGCATCTTATTAATACATCAAACGAAAATGATTGTTCAAAATGTGTTATTTCTGTTGAAGTAAAATATGTCAAGAAGCCTTTGAAACAAGTTACTTTGAGAAGCACCGAAATACTTGAATTGATTCATTCATACTTAACTAATTTTAGAAACACGTTGAGCAAAAATGGTAAAAAGTATTACATATCATTTATTGATTACTTTTCTAGATATACAATTAAGGTCTAGAGATCAGACTGCTTAAATGTTTTTTAAATGTAAAGCTGAAATGAAATCAATTAGATAAAAAGATTAAAAGACTTAGGTCCGATAGAGGTGGTGAGTATTGCATGAAATTTCTTGAAAAATTTTATAGTAATAAATTGTATCATTCACGAAACTAATGCACCATATACACCTAAAAAAATGGCATAGCTGAAACAAAAAACATAACACTAAAAGAAATGATGAATTTTATGTTATTAAGTTCTAGTATGCATGACAATATATGGGGGAAATAGAATTCTCCGTATGTTATATTCTTAAAAAAGTTTCTCACAAAAAGCTAGATAAAACTCCCTATGAATTATGGAAAAATCTTAAACTGAATCTGAATTAGTTGAGAGTCTAGGGTTGTATTACTAAGGTTACATTTCCTAAATTCAGAAAATCGAATATATGACCTAAGAGATTGGATTGTGCATTCATTGGGTATGCTCAAAATAGTAGTGCATATAGATTCATATGTTTGAATGATAATTCAATATGTGAATCTAGTAATGATAAAAAAAAATTTAACATATTTTTCCTCTTAATAAGGATGGTATGACTACTTCTTCAATTAGTGGTTTGGATAAGAAATCATCTTCGGTTTTCCATGAAAACGAACCTAGAAAGAGTAAAAGAAAAAGAATTTAAACTACATTTGGTTTAAATTTGATCATTGCGTTTTTAGTTGATAATTCAGATAAAATTGATGAACAATTTTTATCAACATTCTTAATTGATGAAGATTCTAAAACCTACGAAGAGGTTCTAAAGTCTATAGACTCTAGTTTTTGGAAAGAATCAATTTAAGAGTGAGTTAGATTCAATAATAATGAATCACACTTGGGATTTGGTTGACTTGCCTATGGATAGTAAACCCATTAAATGTAAATGGAACTTTAAGAGGAAAACTAGACATGACTGGTCAATTGAAAAGTTCAAAGCTAGATTGATGGTAGACTTAGGAGAAACTGATGTCATTCTTGGTGTTAACATTCATAAAAGATTTGGAGAACCTGATGTCATTACGTTGAGAAGATTCTTAAGAAGTTTGATTGCTTTGATGAATTGCATGTACGATTTCCTTATAATCCGATCATGAATCTTAAAAGAAACAATGTCCATAGTGTTTCACAAACTGAATATGCTAAGATCATAGGAAGTGTTATGTATCTCATGAACTGCACAAAACCAGACATTGCTTATGTTGTAAGTAGACTAAGTAGAAACACTCATAATCCTAACAGTGAACATTGGAATGCACTTCGTCGATTATTGAAATACCTGAAGGGGACTATGAATTTGTGCTTACATTTTAACAAGTTTTTCGCAGTATTAGAAGGTTATTATGATGTAAATTGGGTGACAAATAATGATGAAGTGAGTTCCACCAGTGGATATGTGTTTACCTTAGGTGAATGAGTTGTTTCATGGAAATCATCGCAACAAACTTGTATTGCTCGGTCTACTGTGGAATCAGAGTTTATCGCTCTTGAATTGGTTGGCAAGAAGCTGAACGGTTGAAAAATCTATTAGGAGATATTCCAGTGTGAGGGTCTACTGTTTCTGTCTCATTACATTATGACTCGCAAGTTTCCATTGGAGTTACAAAGAGTTATGTGTACAACGGTAAAAGAAGACACATTCGTATAAGACATAGAGCAGTTAAAATCTCTTGAAAGATGGAGTAATATCTTTTTAGTTTGTGAGATCCGAAAGGATTTTGGTAGATACTTTAATGAAAGGATTATCGAGAAGAATTATTCAAGAATTTTCTAAAGGAATGACACTTAAACACCTGGCTTAAATTGTATTGAGTATATCAGTCGGTTCCTATTTTGTGGTCATAAATCCATAACTCTAGTTGTTGCGTGGTCATCTAAAGTATTTGATGGATGATTGAGATGTAAGTCGGAAAGACTTATTCCACAACTCTAGTTGTTGAGTGGTCATATAAAGGACTTGATGAATGTTTGAGATGTAAGTCGGAAAGACTTATTCCATAGGTCTAGAAGTTGAGCAGTCTTTTGAAGGACCTGATGAATGATGATATGGAAGTCTAACAGACTTAATAACTTCATAACTCTATTGTTGAGTGGTATGTAATTATGACATACTAAATGAAGTTATTGTTGAAATGAGTGTGAAGGTGGACTGCCTTCTATTAATGTAAATTTGAGTTTTCTTTCTAGGACACTAATAGAACAAAGGTAAAAACGCATACCCTTTAAAAGCGTTGTAATCGTAACGCGAAATAATAAATACCGAGGAAATGATACGTGTTGTGGGGTTTCAATTTAAGCCTTTATAAAAGTTCAAGAAGCAATTTACTTTCTCTGGATCAAGTTGTTGCCTCTCATCACAACGCTTCAATTCAATCTAAAGATATTGATGCTTAAGTAATTCAATTTTTACATTTATTCGTGTTCACTCATATTTTAAAATGTGGTAGCCATTTGTGGGGATTGTTGAGAAAATGGCTATAAAAGTCAAAGAGTTTTATCCTTTTGTGGTATCTGAAAAGTCTCACATTGCTTGGAGACACATATTATTTTCATTGTATATATAGTATTGTATCTTATTACTATCATAGACTTTTTCTTGTTGAAAGATTCAACATTGTGGAAACGTGACTACCGAGAACGTAACTTTGTTGGTTTTCTTCTGGAGTTAGTTTTTGCCTAGTTGATTTTCCTTATTAATCAGAGTGATACTACCGAGAAAGTTTTCAAGGAAAAAAAAAACAAATCCTCTTCTATCCGATTTACATATATCTACATGACCAATGCGTGATTTCCATCTTCGCTATTTCATCATTCTCATCCACAAATACACATGTACGAAGAGTTTGTTGTATTAACCTTGAAAAGCGTTCGGTCGTCAGTTATACCGCGATCGTATCGAAATGCGTTTTCAGAATAATAGTTCTCCCACGATGCAGCTTTGGTTTCTACATTTTTTTAATCTTACGTAAATATGGTATGATCCCTATTTCTATACTATATTCGACATTTAACACTTACAAATCAAGATATTTGTATCTTTAGTTTAAATGTTTAAAAAAAATATTATTCTTTTACAAACGTAGCATTGATTTTTTCCTTTTAAATACACATATTAATAGCATTGAATTTGATATATTTTTGTATAATGGATAAAATATTTCGTATGAAATCAAAGACACGTTTTAATTTGATTCTGTGAAAGAAGCGGCGGAAATCTTTTGTTACGTTCTACCGCTGTTACGCCAGAAAGAAAAGGTTCCAAAAGATCAACTTCGCTTTTAAAAGCTAGAGGGTCAAAATTGTAAATTTACGAAGCTCCTCTTCCTACATTATTTCCCGATAAAAAAGATCCATGCACGTTATTGACCGTCCGATCTCTAAGTATCACCCGTTCGATTCTAAATTTTCAGTGCTCTCATCCGCACGGGATAACTTCCTCACGTGCTTACATACTCGCAACAGCTTGAAAAGTCGAAAAAGCCCAGGGGCAGCTTCAACTGCTGCGTGAGGCTAGTGGAGGCTATTATCGTCATTTAACTGGAAGAACGTTCCCACCTTCCAACGCGTAGCCTTTAAACCAATCAAATACCTTTCCCTATTTCGCCCTATTCTTCACAAAATTCGAACGGAGAAAAATTGTAAATACAGAAGTAATTCAGGCGGGGAAAAGGATCGCGAAGAACGGAACAATCGGAATTCCTTCATTTCCTTCTTCTTCTTCGTCCGAGGTTTGTGTTTTCTCGCACCGTGTCTGTGATTGTGTGTGTATATGACTGGGATGGTATACTCTGGATTGGAATTTATTTTACCTTTATTGGTCGTAAAAGAAGGGAATTCGTTGATTTTTTTTCCTAGGTTGATTTCTGCTTTTGGAAGGATCTTGTCTTGTATCGGGTCCGAATCGACGTTGCGTTAGAAATATTGGGTAACGGTAGAATTTATATAGTTGGAATCAAATCTGAGAGCTTTTCTGAGATAATTAGGGCAATGGAGTTATGCATCTGATTTGTTTTTATTTTTGGGCTGCTCTTGATATTGGCATTGCAGATCGTGTAGGTGGTTGCAGAATTTTTTTAGAAGGAAAAGATTTGGGTTTCTAGTTTGGGGGATTGGTTTGATGCTCATACCCTATTTGGTTTGATCCTTAGCCGCAAAATATTAGAGGAAGAAGAACTGAAGGATCTTGGTATCTTATTTATGTTTCTTTGATTTGGTTTCGAAATGGATTCATGATCTGCGGAATTTGATAGTGTTCATTGAGTTTAGATTTGGATTAGTGGTTGGTGTCTTTCCTCTCGGTAGCCTGCTTAGGGTTCCTGGAGCATATGGGAAAGGGAGACAAATTCAGTTGTAAAACAAAATTGAAGAGAAGAGTTCGATCAAATGATAAGGGATCAGATGAGTCAGATGAGGATTATGTTGTATCTGATGAGGAGGAGGAAGAATCTGAAGCTGATTTAGAGGAATATTGCTCATATTTAGACCGAGATGCTTCGGAAGAGAGTTTCAATGTCATGGATGAGGAAGAGGATGAAGAGTTAGATGAGCTGGAGGAGGAGAGTGTGAAGCAAAGGAATTTTGTGAGGCCTGCAGGGAAAAAAGGGTGTTGCACTAACCGTAAAATTAGGGGAAAGAAATCGAGAAAGATGAATAAGGTGGTGTCTGATGATGAAGAGGATGAGGAGGAAGATGATGTAGATTATGACGAAGATGAAGAGAAAGAAGTGAGTATGAAAAAGGTCAGAAGGCTACAAGCCAAGAAAGAAAATGAAGATGACGATTATCAGGAGGAGGAGGAGGAGGATGGTTCCGAAGATGAAGAGATATATATGGAAATGGTCAAGAGTGAAAAAGCTGAAGAAGATTCCTGTCGTAAGGGTGAAAATGGAGGAATAACGTCCGGGGAGCAGGATGATGTGCCACATGGGACAGACGAAGAAGATGAAGATGATGATGGAGACTATGAGGATGAGGATGATGAAGAATTTACCCCTGATGAATATGTTTCATTAGAAGAGGAAGAGGAAGAGGAACTTGTTGTGACCAGAAAAAAGAATAACACTTTAAAAGCTTGTAATACAATTAAGCAAAAAAGGAAATCTGGAGGACGTGATAGGAGGAAAAAGAGAAAATCAGTTGCAAAACCTCATTTGCCAAAGAGAGGAAAAAAGATGTGTGAGCGGAAAAGAAAGGAAAG
Source organism: Gynandropsis gynandra (assembly GCA_036759665.1). Taxonomy (NCBI): domain Eukaryota; kingdom Viridiplantae; phylum Streptophyta; class Magnoliopsida; order Brassicales; family Cleomaceae; genus Gynandropsis; species Gynandropsis gynandra. Next base: position 8,220,917 of record CM071873.1, read on the forward strand.
GTCTGATAATTATTATGACGATGATGATGGTGATTTTGCAGATGATTACTCATTTGCAAGAAGGAAGGCAAAAAAGAAACCTTTCAAGCGGAGGGTCCGGTATACCGTGCCATCGGACTCAGATTTTGTGTCTGGAGAATCTGATTATGAGTACACAATCTCAGAGGAGGAGAGAGAGCAGGTAAGAGAAGCCAGCAAAATACTGAGAACCACCTCTAGGGTTGTAACGTCCTCGAGACAAACTCAGGTCACTGAGGATTTGCCTCAGATTCGGAAATCATTGGTGAAGAAAGGTAAAGAGAAGGTAGAAGTGGTGAAAAAGGAAGACATAAAACATGTCTGTGGGATTTGTCTCTCTGAGGAAGACAGGCGCAGACTGAGGGGCACGCTTGACTGTTGCCGTCACTACTTTTGTTTCACCTGCATAATGGAGTGGTCCAAAGTAGAATCACGTTGCCCGTTGTGCAAGCAGCGGTTCAGAACAATCAGTAAACCTGCTAGATCTGCACCTGGAATAGATTTGAGAGAGGTTGTGATACCAGTACCAGTACCTGATCAGGTACATTGCTGTCGCTTTGTCTTTAATCAGTTCAGATTAGAATTTGGAATAACCTTTGTTCTTGTGATTGTTATCTTTTTAATATAGTCCAACTACCAAGTTTTCAGTGGTGGCCACCTCCAGTGCATGCTATTGTTGACTTATGACAGATCTTCATCTTTCCTGTTTGTTCTATGTGGCTGTTGTGTTTTTATGTTGCTTGAGATATGTAATAAAACTTGTTGGAATCTGGGTTATATTGTGTGCAGGTCTATCAACCGACTGAAGAAGAGTTAAGGAGCTATCTTGATCCTTATGAAAATGTAATATGCACAGAATGCCACCAAGGCGGAGACGATGGGCTTATGTTGCTCTGTGATTTATGTGATTCATCTGCCCATACTTACTGTGTTGGTCTTGGGCGGGAAGTACCTGAAGGAAACTGGTATTGTGAAGGTTGTAGGCCCGTTGCTCTCGGATCACCTAGTTCTCAGGCTCACAGTATTCCGTCTGAGCTAAGAACAACTAATGGCTGGTACAATAGGCCATCACCACCAGTAAATCCGGAGGAATCTCTGGAAGCATCTCTGCTAACCTCCCCACGTACGCCATATTTTCATGGTTTTGAGAACATTTTATCTCCAAGGCTTCCAAATGGTGATATTCAAGGATCTCCATCTGGTTTAGTGGCACCCACATTATCAAGGAGGCGCACTCTTCACCGACACATACAAAATATAATCAATAGTAATAGGCTAAATAGTATGGCTGGTAGAACTGATGGAATGTCGGTTGCTAACTCAAGTAATGGTATTGCGGCTGTGCACATTGATCGTGGTGGAGAATCAGAGCCTTCTCAACCTGTAAAGCCTCACGAAACGGGTCTGCCATTGTATACAATCTTTGAAGAAAGAGAAAGGGATAACAATCAGTTGTCTTCTACTCGAGGAACTGAGCTTGTGCCTGCAATGTCTGATCATTTGAGAAAAGAAGAGACAGTTTGGGATTCATGTAATATTACACCTGCTGGCAACAGGTCTAGTAATTTGGGACTATGGCCTGGACTTGCTGAGGCTGGTCTCATGACTGGTAATAGGCAACAGCAGCTCAGCTACTTGCCAAACACAGTGTCTGTCTTTAGAGTGGCACCAGAAGGGGATTTCTCCATTGAAAGGGAACAACTGCAACTAAGAGTTAAAACCCATCTGAAAAACTTGTCCAGCCAAATCGATTTAGGTAAGCAAACTGAAAGACCCTCTTCAAGTTCTGGATTGAACTTGCTACTCTTTAGCCGTGTCTTTGCTTTAACTTCCTAGGGGTAGTTTTCAGTTACCTACAAATGTATAGTTCAAGGGTTTGGCTTAAATCTAGATTCAACCGTTGTAGTTAACTACATCATTGCATGATTTCCTAATCAGGAGCTGGTCTCCGCTTAATCATCTAGGTTATTCTGGACTTTAGGTTACCTCTACAGTAGTTCTCTGCAGAATTTTTCTAGGTTAATTCTTTTCTTGTTAGACCCAAAACTCTGTTAGTGTTGTTTGCACCACTTCCTAGGCCAAATTTTAGACTCTTAAGCCTCAAACGGACAGCTCTATGGTCTGCATAACCATCTCTTGGGTGTTCTGTTCAGGACAAGCCTCGTTCAATGAGATTGCCACATGTTCTATACACACTATACTGGCGGCGTGTGGACTGGAGCACCGGAGCAGTGAAGTGCATGTGGTGCCACCACCGGTGACGTGTTCCCATGGTGGGATGTTCGGAGAGATGGGCAGTAGTGGCAGCATGATGAAAGGGTCTTGCTCTTCTTGTTTTGATTCTTTTGTAAAAGGTGTAGTTAAGATGATTATGGAGACAAGACAACCCCATTGGTTGCGTTTAGGTCTGTAGATTCTCCTATAAAAGTTACTTAGATTTGTAGATCTAAATTTTTTTTATATATATATTTTTCTACGCACATTTTGCCTTTGTTCATAGAAAATTGGTTCATTTGGAATGAAGCTCAATGGTGTGAGTGAAACAACTCGCTCTTTCCCCTCTACTTTCATCTTTCCTTTTTCTCCCCACTTCAAAAAATACTATGTGATCAAATTTTTAAAATCTTATATATATATTAAAAGGGCTTGCATTGAACTTTATTTCCCCTTGCGAGGCTTAATCTCGACCGTCTATTCCTTCCTCGGGCGGAGTTAACGGCTCCAGATGAACGGGTAATCTGGATTGCTGTCCGCCTGACCTTGCAACCCGGTTTATCTGATCGTGCCACCTGTCCACGTTGTCCCGCTATTGCATTTCAACCGTCCGATTCTACATCCATTTAAAAATTCCGACGGTCATATTTCTCCACCAACCACTCTCGCATAATCCTATTTGTTCATTTCTTTTAGGGTTTTTAGGGTTCTTTTCTGGCTTCCCCTCTCACCATTTTCGGTCTTCCTTCGCCGTTTGCATTTTTTGATTTCCTCTCTTCTCTCTACCTTTTCCTACGGTCATTGTGCTACATTTGTTGGTTTCGACCATTACTTTCGCTGTTGTTTTCGTTTCTATGTTCTGCGTTTTGATTCTATGGTAGATGTCGATTTCTGGTGTTATTTGTTTTAACTCATTCGGATAATTTTATTTCCCCCGTTTCTGGTTTTTGTTTTGGCCGCCGATTGTGTGTCCGGTTGGGATGGTTTCCGTCGACATGTGGCTTTACCCACCGACTGGTTGTCCCTAATGGCGGCCGCTTTAATACATATTTGATTAGTAAATCGTGTTATCTCTGAATTTTGTAACATCGGTTATGTTATTTTGCCTGGATTTTACATTGTTTTGGACTATTCAGTTTTCCATATCTATTTGGGTTTGGGTTTGAGGGTTTGTCGGCCTGTTTGGATGAACGATTTAGGGATGTTGTTTTTACTGATATTTGGATTGTTAAAATTCATGATTAGATTGATGGTAATGTGGGCTTCGGTATAAGTTTTGTTTTGGGTTATGATCCAGGCCAGTCCATTGGGCTTCTTTTTATATGTCATTTGGGTTGTAACATATATGTTAAATTTTATTAGGTTATGTTGAATTTAATGTGGGTTTGAATTCACATGTATAGTTGATGGGAAAGTTTACATGCTTATGGGCTTTTTTACCCATTTGCAATTGGATTTGCATTTAATATGATGTATTTTATTTCTTCTGAGTTTTTGTTTGCATTAATACAATGTACAAGATAGGATAACCACGTAAGTGGTGATGTGGATGTCATTCTTTCAAACATTTGACGTGACCACTTTCTGTGACAGCTACTCTCCCCCAATAGACTAGCCAAGTTATGTGTTTCATTCCCTTTTACCTATCCTCTTACGTGCCTCTCTTTGAAAATTATTTACAATGATTCACTCTGCCTATTATTTACCTAGACATAGGTCAAATCTCCGTGTCACGATTGTGGAACACGTGTGTTTTTATGTTATTTTTGTTGCTTTGGTAGAGTACGTAAAATTTGTAATTGTATCGTTAGGATTTTCACGTCCCTATTTAAATGATACATAGCTTCACACCCTACTTACTTATCTGCGCAGTAAAAATTACCCCCTGTTTAGAATACCCGCAAATAATCCACTTACCTAAGATCATATCACAAATCATGTATTGTCCTCTGACTGAAATACATCCTAAGCTGGAAATTTCTTTCAGGATACGTGTTCGGGTTATCCGTGTATGGAATTTCGATGTCGTTTCAGTTCCCCGATCGACTTCTAATTGGGAAATCGTGTTATGTGATGAATGGGTAAGCTTTGCCTTTGTCTTTTGTTTCTTCAGTGTTTCTCTTCTGCTACGTTAACCATGTATACGATGTTTTAAATTTCTTGGCGTTGATGCTTTGCGCATGACCTGTAGGATAATCGAATCCAAGCTTTTGTCAAGTCGACATTCTGGTATCGGCATCAGCGCTTCCTCGTGGAGGGAGCATGCTGCATAATAACGCACTTCAACGTCAGTTGAAGCTACATCGAATACAGAGCAAACCCCTTTTATTTAAAAGTCTTTACGTCGACCACCGTTGTTAGACCCTATGGCGATTTGGCCAATTCGGAGAGGTACTTCAACTTTGCTCCATATCCAGACATAGTTTCAGACGTGTTGGAGGAATCTGTCCTCATCGGTAAGGGACGATATATGCTTTCTTGGGCTGTATTGGAATTATTATCATTACTGCCGTCACAATTTCATTTGGAAGTTGCTGCTCTCGTGACACGTTATTCTTTCGTTTATGCAGATGTTATTGGTGAAGTTATTGCTGCAGGCGAATTAACTGATGTCACCTACGCAGAACGCACAAATCGCCGATTAACACTCTAACTTCGAGACACTAGGTATTCGGTATTATTTTGATATTATATTACCTAATTAATGTCGATGTGTTATGCTCTGGCCTTTTCATGAAAACATGTTCGAAGCTATTAAGATCCTGCATTCGAATTTCTTTACAAATTTTCCCTCTATTAAATTCTAACTTCGACATATTTTATGCTGCAGTTCTAATATTATTGAGAGTACAATGTGGGAGTCATTCGCTTATCAAGCATATGACTGCATCCGTGCTCACGAGAATGGCCCTCTAGTTATGATTTCCAGATGTTTAAGATACGTACTTGGGGTGGTAATATACTGTAAAACTCTTACCATTTTGTCAACGTTTATTTATATTTGGCAATGCAATTTAACGTCTCTATTTTTATCTCATGATTGTTATTTTTCCAAGTTTAGTTTTGTGCTCGCCTCCGTGGCCGTTGCCATAAATATGTTACTGATACCACTCTCTTACGTTATCGTTGAAATATTTTTTTCCCAATGTATATTAACGGTTAAAAGATTTTTTTCTTTTTTTCTTTGGTTATATTTGTAATTACTGCTTCTATGTTATGTGTTATTATTTATCAGTCTTTGTATACTTACATGAACATTTGGTTTTAGTATTTCAATAAACTTTATTATCTTTTTTTGGACTAAGTATTTCAAATATGTTGTCATTGAATATATTACCATCGAATTTATTATGTGCTTGCAACTCAACTATGTTCCAATTTACAGATCGTCGCACCATTCGTAACATGCAATTTTTCAGCAAACTTTTCTCAGACCACCCATTGTTACCAACAAATCACAGTATGGTTACTTTTATTGTACCATATTATTCCTCAATTTGACCCCTGGTATATACTGCGTTGTACTAATAGTTATATACACTAATTTTTCTCATTTTCAAAAATAGACTACGTGGTGGTTCCGAGGATACCCCAAAAATATCAATTTGTTTGCACCCCGTCCACAGCCCAGCGAATCGATTGATTTCTGGAACGCATTTTCAGTGAAAACTCTTGCAGATCTTGGAAAGGTTATAGATGTCAGAATTATCTTTGTTCTTATTATTCAAACTTAATACTGTATTATTATATCCTAATGTTAATCCCCTGTTGTTGTAGACGTTAACTTGCATCGTCCCAGCTATGATTAGAGAGGTTTTGAACATAGATGACTGGTATTATTTAGGATGCAACACTTGCTTCAGAAACGTTAATGCCATTGCCGATGACACATATGCATGCACCACTATTAGACATTTTTATTGTGACTCATGCAAAACGACTACACACAATCCATTTCCGAAATGAGTTATTTTCTCTCTGTGCAGTAAACACAAACATCATTTATAACATGAAATTTTGCCTACTATATATTTTAGGTTCCGCGTTTATGTTAAAGTTATTGACGACATTGGTGAGGCTATTTTCTTTATATTTGACAAAGAGACAGTACAACAGCTCCGTAAATCAGCTTTGGATCTTCAGAATGAGGAACCCGAGGTATAAATTACTTGCATTTCCTATCAAACTCCTACAATACCAACAACTTTTATTCCGTTCTGTTCGTTCCCACGTGTCTTACGTTCACATTGTTAAACAAATTGGTCCAAATGAAATTCCATCCAGCCTAAAAATTTTGGACAACCGTAACTGCCTTTTCAAGGTTACTATTTACCCAACTCAGCAAGGAAAACGCCCCTCTACTTCACGTGTTTCGAGTAGGAATGCATTGCCCATCTACAGTGTCAGCAGATTAACTGATAACGAAGATATACTCCGTTCTGTCTCTATGAGGGTACGTTCCATGCCTACATTAAATCGATTATTACTCTAACGAAAGCTCTCGACAATAAGTTTTTGCTAATCGTGTTGTTAAATTGTCCAGAACTCGTCTTTCGTTCCATTCACGCAGGTTCGTTCTTATTTACCTCTTTATCAATTCAAACCGAATATTTAACTACGACATATGTGATTTCCCCCTTCCCATCCTTCCAGCTAAAATTCTGACACTTATGGTGTGTGTTGCAAGGTTTCACAGTTTTCTCCCGAGCAAAGTTCAATGGGATCTGTACCAAGTTCTCCTTCTACTGGCCATTCGTGTGGAAAACGCCATTGCCGATGAAACAACCGGTCAAGTATCTCTACAATCAAGTACATCTAAGGTAAAGCCAACAAGCTCAGAAGGTCGGCATACTAACGCTTCGGATTGAATGCTCCGTTTAGATCATCGTTTATGTCCTGTTCAAAACATTTTCCGGTTTTGTTGTTTTTCTAACTTGGATCCATGTATAATATTATGTTCGAGTAATCTGTATGAACTCTTTAATACAACTGCATCTGCAACACGATTCCCCTAAATCTATTTTGTTGTCCATATCGTCTTTGATTTATTCGTTACAAATTAAAAATTCCTTTCTAATTACTCCAGCGACCGTGTGTACAAAACCCACAAGCCTATGCATCTCTACACTCAGTGAACACATATCAGAATTGTACTACAGTACTAAACGCCGGTATATAAATGATCGAAAGTCATTCCATCGGTATGTTCGTCATTTAGCACAGTGGAATTCCTATCCCATTATACTATATACATCTACGACATAATATTTACATAAAAGAGTAATATCAGTAATTAGTTATTGTTGTTATCGCATTCAGGTCTAACGGCATATGCAGATCTGGGCGATCAAAGCTTTGTGTGTGAATATTGCAACGCAAAATTATGGTATTCAGAATGTCTATGTAAAACTCGTAATACCGATTATCCAACATTAAGTTTATGTTGTTTTAAAGGAAAAATATCGTTACCGAAGTTATTAGAACCCCCTCTATATTTAAGATCCCTTTTATGCGAGCTCATCCGCACCATGAACATTTCAAAAGACACATTCGAGCGTATAACATGATATTCACATTTATATCGATGGGTGATCATATCGATTCTTCAATTAATATTGGCAAAAAACCTTATATTTTCAAAATAAATGGTCAAAATTACCATAGAATTGGTAGTTTGTTACCTACTCCTGGAACTCCAACGAAATTTGCTCAGCTATATATCTATGCCACAGAAAATGAGAGCGCCAACAGAATACGTGCAATCAGGTATATAGTCAATATAATATAACAATTACGTTTCCCATACGAAATTGTAGTGCTAATATATTGAATTTCATTTAATGGAAGCCTTCCGCAAGAGAACTCTTCACGACATGAAGACAATTTACTCATGAACATTGTGAAAAATATACAACACATGCTTGATTATCATAATCCCTATGTAAAGATATTTAGAATGGTGCGTGACCGATTCGCTATTTCAAATCAATTAGATAAGAAATTGCGTTTAATTTCAGAACGACGTAATCAAGATAAAACATACAACTTACCCGAGTCATCTGAGGTAGTCGCATTAATAGTGGGTGATTTTGATGAAAATTTTGATTGCAGAAATGTTATTCTTCAAAAACATAGCAATGAATACATGCGAATAAGCGAATTGCATCCATCTTACCTTCCATTACAATATCCATTATTATTTCCATATGGAGAAGATGGTTACCATTTAGGCTTAAGTTTGCAACAAACCGCTATTCTGTGAAAAAACCATGCTCCCGAATTAGTATAAGGGAATTTATGGCATATCGTTTACAGGACAGAGACAACGAACCTTCTAATATATTACACTCAGGTAGGATTTTCCAACAATTTGTTGTTGATGATTTTTGTATGATCGAATCAGAAAGGATATCTTATATAAGAAAAGCAAAACACATTGCGATCTGAAGCTTACAAAACCATTGAAACTTATGTAGAATCAGGAAATATTTCAGTATCTAGAATTGGAATAAAGGTTATATTACCTTCGATATTCACCGGTGGTTCTCGATATATGAAACAAAATTATTTAAATGCAATGGTACTCTGCAAAAACCTAGGTTTCCCTGATCTATTTCTAACGTTTACGTGCAACCCTAAATGGCCTGAATTGCAACGAATTGTATGTCAACATGGAGACACTTCTGAAAATAGACCTGAGCTTTTAACAAGATTATTCAAAATCAAACTAGAGGACTTACTAACAGATCTAAAGCAAAACAAACCATTCGGCGAAATAAATGCAGGTAATTCATATCTATTATATTGCAAATATGTATATTTGATATTGATTTACAATTATTTGTTTGTTTTCAGTTATCTACACTATTGAATTAAAAAAAAGGCTTACCCCATGCGCATATATTATTATTATTATTTCTTAAAAGACAATCGAAAATGCCTACCTCAATGGATATTGATTCTATCATATCTGCTGATATCCATGTTTCTGATGCAAAACCCGAATTTATGCTCGATAGTTCAAGAAACTATGGTACATGGACCATGCGACCTAGCTAACAAATATTCACCATGCATGGAAAAAGGCAGATGTACAAAAAAATTTCCTTAAAGTTCTACAAATTCTATATATATCAATAATGAAGCCTATCCGATTTATAAAAGATCAGATAATGAAAAGTTTGTAATAAAAGATGGAATAAAGTTAGATAATCGATATATTGTACCATATAATCCTTATCTCCTTTTAAGATATAGAGCTCACCTCAATTTGGGATGGTGTAATCAAATAAGAGCGATGAAATATCTATTCAAATACATAAATAAAGGATAAGATAAAATTGCTACAACAATAACAATGCCTGAACAAATGCAACAACAAAATTCGTTTGATGAACTAAAAAAGTATTATAGTTGCCGTTACATTTCAGGATGTGAAGCTTGCTGGAGAATTTTTAAATTCGACATTCATTACAGAAGTATACCTGTAGAGGTCTTAAAATCCCACTTACCCAATTAACAGAATATTGTTTTCGATGAGGAAGATGAGCGACCAGAAATAACACCGGATGAATTCCTTCGGCAAACAATGTTTACAGAATGGTTTAAATGCAACGCTTTATACCTCGACGCTCGGCAATTGCCATACTGTAATTTCCCAACTAGATTTGTATGGAATAAAAGATACCGTATTTGGACAATACGTAAACGAGGCTTTGCATATGGCAGATGACAACACATTAACCCGAATGTTAGAGAATTATATTATTTACGAATGTTATTAAATAAATTACTATTTGTTATTTTATTAACAACAGAATATTTAGAATTGCCACATTGTGTTTAGGTGATGACATATTATATAAACGCCGACGTCTTCTGAAATTACTAGGTACAAGTGTTTTCCGCAGTACTACGACAACATATGTAAGTAGATTTTAAATCTTTCATCTTGTTTTGTCTTGGCTAAACAGATCTTACTATGACGGAAGAAGACATTCAGAATGCAACGCTTGGCGAAATCGAGCTGCTATTACAAAAAAACAATCGATCGCTAAAACAATATCCTTCTATGCCATATCCCAAAAAAGCGGAAAACCAATCACTATTAAATAGATTGATATATGAAGAATTATCTTACGACCCGGAGAAAATGAAAAATGAATTTATGAGTCTTAAATCGCAATTGACATCTGAACACCAATTAGCTTACGACGAAATTATGAATGCGGTGGACCAAAATAGAGGGCAATTATTTTGTTTATATGACCATGAAGGAACTGGGAAAATTTTTTTATGGAAAACATTATCAGCTGCAATTAGGTGTCGAAAAAAATTGTTTTAAACGTTACTTTAAGTGGTATTGCATCACTTTTGTTACAGGGGGGGTCGTACAGCGCATTCGCGATTTGCAATACCACTAGATATTAATGAAGATTTGATATGCAACATCAAATTAAGGACCAATTTATCAGATTTTATAAAACAAACACGACTTATAATATGGAATGAAGCTTCGATGGTTCATAGACATTGTTTTAAATCTCTTGACAAAAGTATTAAAGATATAATGTGATCAGTGATTCCTTTCTTAAAAAATACACCATTTGGAGGAAAAAAAATTGTACTTGGAGGTGACTTCCGACAAATTTTACCAGTTATTGCTAAAGGCAATAGACATGAAACTGTTCAAGCATATATAAACTCTTCGTACCTATGGAAGTTTTGTCGTATATTAAAATTAACTAAAAACATGCGACTGCAAATGAATACTGAATCCGTGAACGCAAATGAAGTACAAGCTTTCTCAGATTGGATACTACAATTAAGAAATGAAACTCTATCTCAATGTAATAATGATGAATCTTTAGTTGATATACCCAACGATCTGTTAATAACAGAAACATCAGATCCGATTGAAAGTATTGCAAATCATGTATATCCAAATATTCAAACTGAAAATCAGAATTCATCCTATTTTCAAGATCGAACAATATTATGTCCGACAAATGAAATCGCTAATGAAATTAATGAAACCCTATTGCACAAAATTCTCGGATATTCAAAAGAATATCTAAGTTCTGATTCATTATGCGATAATGATTCAAATAACACCGAAGCATGTGAATATAATACAGAATTTTTAAACAGTTTAAAATATCCAGAAATTCCTACCACTATTTAACATTAAAAGAAGGAGCGCCAATTATACTTTTGCGAAACATTGATCAAATGTTTGGATTATGTAATGGAACGCAACTTCAAATAACGCAATTAAGTAACAATATTATAGAAGGCAAAATCATTCCAAGCACTCACGCAGGAAATAAAGTTTTCATACCTCGACTACCATTAATTCCAACTAATACAATTTTACCATTTCATTTCAAAGGGAAACAATTTCCTATTATGTTATGTTTTTCAATGAAAATTAACAAAAGCTAGGGACAAAGCATTAATCAAGTCGGTATATATTTACCAAAACCTGTGTTGAGCCACAGACAATTATATGTAGGAGTTTCCAGAGTTAAAAGTAAAAACGACCTAAAATTTCTTATTTTAGATGACAACGATAGATGTACTATAAAAACAACAAACGTTGTGTACAACGAAATTTTTAATAACATTTAATAAAAAATTTCTTCATATTTATTGTTTTATCCATTTTCCAAATATCATATATTCCTTTCAAACCGTGCGCTTCGCGCGGGGTTAACACTAGTTATATATAAAAGACAATTTCATTAAATTTATATATCATTTTATAATATATTACCTTAATTTATGATTTTACTATTTATCTAATTTGTATATCATCTTTTAGTATATTATTATAAATTATGAATATTTAAAATGAATTTAATAAAATTTTATATATTAAAAATGCAAAGGGAATGTAGCATAAAAAATATAAAACTATTTTATTTTAACCTATAAAACATGAATTATTTTCTCCAACCTAAAAATTTCCACCATCGCTGGCGCACAACTTCTGGCGTAACTTGCCAGGAATTAAACAGATCGTCTTGTAACGATCCTTGGATCATGCTCTTATTTGTATGTCTTAACACATCATCCTCATCAAACCTGTATAGAAAAATACAAAGTTAGATAATATTTATGAAATATAAATAAAATTCATAACAATTATATTTATAATTACCATAACGTTCCAGGAGAACGTTCGGGATCGATGATCGGAAGGGTTGGACGCCCATCGAAATCATCGATCAACGCATCGATGTCAACCATATCGTCCTCGTCAACAAATATCCGCGGTGCCGATACTAGAGACGGAGGACGATATGGTGGTGGTGGCGGCGGGGGAGGCGCTCCCGCGGAACCGGCCAACATTCCCCCCATTCCCATAAATCGTCTAGGCCTCATTTTTGTAAGGTTTTGTAGTGTTTTAGAATTCTGGATTTGTTTGGTGTTGAAATAAGAAAAAATCCGTCACAACATATATATATCGGATTTTCCAACGGCTATCCGTTAGAAATTGCAACGGATAGCCGTTGGAAAAGACGTCATCGCAACGGAGTGATTAAATTGATGTGACGTTTTGGATTCCCAACGGGCATCCACTAGAAATTTCAACGGATGATCGTTGGAAATTTGCATTCCCGATGCGACGGACGGCTAAATGGCGGCTCGTCTACCTTTGCAACGGTCGTCCGTTGAAATTTCTAACGGACGGTCGTTGAAAACCTGAAAAACGGTTGGGAAAAGCTGCAAGTTCTGCAGTCATCATTACATTTCTAACGGACATCCGTTAAAATCTCTAACGGATGCCCGTTGGCAAGGGACACGTGGCGTCAATACGTGGCATCAAGGGTCAACACGTGGCGGCAATTTACCATTAAATGGTTCCAACGGACATCCGTTAACATTCCAACGGATGTCCGTTGGGATCTGTGAAAATCCAGAATTTTTTTCTAAGTGTCGTGTTGGAATTTACCCTTATAACGGTCCAACGGTCATCCGTTGCAATTTCAACGGATGTCCGTTGGGATTGTTGAAAATCCAGAAATTTTTTCTAAGTGTCGGGTGCGAAATCGTGGTTCAACAACCGTTAATAGTTTCAACGGGCAACCGTCAACATTGGTATTAGATTATTTTAATTTATTATACATCAAACATCGTTTATATAACATGTTCGATTGTATTAACATTTCGATTATTCGATTACACATCATACATCAAACGTGAAACATCGTTCATTGACGGTATACGTCATTTACATTACACATCATATACATGTATTACACATAATAAACATTATTGTATTTACATTTCTTCTTCAGTAGATTCATC
>CM071873.1:8249351-8260690 GCA_036759665.1 Gynandropsis gynandra
AACAATATTCTTATAAAATTCCTCTTGTTGCGTCGTAGTGTATCATCAGGAGGAAGAAACCGGCGATGACAATCAAACCAACTCGTCATTCGTCCATACTTCAACTGAAAAGCATCTGTTTCATCCATGCAATATGGACAAGCCAATCGACCATGCGTTGTCCACCTAGATAGCATACCATAAGCTGTAGAATCACTTATTGTCCACATTAGAGCACCTCGTAATATAAAATTTTGTCGTCTCGAAACGTCGTACGCTGGAACTCCTTCCATAACTCATTCAATTCTTCAATTAGTGGTTGAAGAAATATATCCAAACTTCTTTTCGGATGATTAGGCTTGGGAATCAATATTGTTAAGAACAAAAACTGACGCTTCATGCACATGTCTGGTGGTAAATTATACGGTGTCATAATAACTGGCCACAACGAATAATTTCTCCCAGACATCCCAAATGGATTAAAACCATCAGTGCAAAGGGCTAAATAAACGTTTCGACTCTCAGCTGCAAAATCAGGATATACCTTGTTAAAGTGATTCCACGCATCACCATCTGAGGGATGACACATTTCTCCGTCAGGACTTGAATGCTTGGCATGCCATCTCATGTCGCTTACCGTCTTCTCCGATTGATACAATTTTTTTATCCTGTCTGTAAGTCGCTTGCGGTCTTCTCTGATTGATATAATCTTTTTATCTTGTCTGTAATTGGTAAATACCACATACGACGAAACGTAACCGATTTTCCATTTCTTGTCAAATAAAATCGATCTTTTCCACAAAATCGACAATTGATCAAGTCCGAAGTTTCTTTCCAGAAAATCATACAGTTATCTTGGCAAACATCAATCTTTTGATACGACAATAAATCCAATGCTCTCATCATCTTCTTTGTTTCATAATATGACTCGACTACATTATTATCTTCGGGCAAATAATCTCTTACTAATTGCGATATAGAATCCATGCAATTCTGAGAAAGATTATATTTTGTCTTCAAATTCATCAACCGTGCAGATAAAGACAACCGTGATGGACCACTTCTACAACCATCATAGAGTGGATGCCTAACACTTTCTAACATTTCAAAAAAAGTTTTTGCTTCTTCATTCGGATCTTCTTCAATATTTTCGTATTTGTTTCTTTCGACGAATGCATTTTGCACCATTTCTACATAAGAGTTTTCTACATCTTGAAAAGTCTGAGACACTTCATGATTTACGATATCCCTACTAAAATTTTCCACAACATTACTGGATCGTGGTGCAAAATTCTCTCCGTGAGATAACCAAATAAAATAATTTGGAGTAAACCCTCTTAAATAGAGATGATTCCAAATGGTTTTCTCATTAACGAATTTTTCATTTTTTCATTTTACGCATGGACAAACCAACTTACCGTTTTCTCTATAAACTTGTTGATTTGTCGCAACCGTCATAAACTATGTAAGCCTTCTACAAACTCATTCGATACACTTTGAGTTTCCGGATCAATTCTTCTATACATCCACTGTCTCGAAACGAAAATATTCGATCTCGACGACGATACCATTATAATCACAAACAATAACAAGATATAAAGAGGAATATATGAGTTTTGTGTATGAGAAACGGGTAGAAGATGAGAGATTAAATAGAAAATTTTTAGATCGATTCTGGACAGATTGCAGACTGAAATGAATATTTCCCGACAAACCGTCCCGAACACGTCCGGAATTTGCGAACGGTTTGTGTATCCGTCCGGAAATTCCGGACGGACTATTAGATCATCCCCAAATGGTTCGCAATTTGCGGACGGACTTCTCAGCCGTCTGCAAATTGTGGACTGGGATAGAATCGGTCTGCAATTTGCGGACCACCTTGAAAATAGTCCTGAATCCGTCCCGAATTACGGACGACTTAGGGACTACTCTGCGGTCTGCAAATTTGCGGACGGATTATGGACATATTTATTTTTCCGTACTTAAGTAGTCCCTAATTCGTTCCTAAACTTAGGGACGGATTAATCAGTCCGCAAATTCAGTCCCGAAATCCGAATTTTCTTGTAGTGACTGTGTGTGTTTTTACATACAAAAAAATAAGGGCACATTTATCTTTTCTCTAATTTTTTTCTTAGGTTTTCGAGGGTATATGTGAAATAATGAAGTGCTAAGAAGGTATCCTTGATATTTTACCTTTTGATGGTCTAAAAATGTTAAGATCACATGATTTTCTTAGCTTAGTAAAATATACAAATATATATGAACCAACAAAACATCATTTTCAATGATACGAATTTCATAATAATTTCTTTAAACCATACGTGACGTAGGATTTATGAAATAGATAATATCTACAATTTGAGTGTTAACATGACATTCAAAACACGATTCCAGTGAACAAGACTACAATCAAATTAGCAAAATCATGTCAAGTTTAGTGAATCCACCTACGAGGGTTGGCAAACCGGGTCGAGGAACCAGATTGAGAAATGGATTAGTACATTATCGAGTTATACAAAAAATATATCAAAACCCCTAATCAAGTTACAGACATAAACAGATAAAAATGTAAAACCCTTAAACTAAAAAATCCTCAAAATTCTTCACAAATCACCATCAAATTCGAACCTAGTGAACCCCTATTTTGTTTGCATCAAAAGAGAAATCGAAATAGAAAATGTTTTTTGGTTCGTGGTTAGTGGAGATGAGGTTATGTGTTTTGAAATCCGAAAGCGAAAGATTTTTGTTTTTGTTTTCGTTGTCCTCTATATGTGATGGGTACCTCTGCAAAAGATTTTTTTATTTTGGATTGTGTTGTCCTCCATGTGTGATAGGTCCCTGTGCGACAGAATCATTTTCTAATTTAATAATGTGATGGGTTCATGGTTAGAACAAATTTTAGTGGTACTATGTTTTCATAAAAAAGAGTTAATATGTCAACATATGTGACATATTTCGAAACCTAACTTTGTTTTTATTTTGTTTTGTAGAGTCTCATTCAAAGTTATCTTGAGCTGTAATTACATCGGTGTGTTTATAAACATGAACAATTATTTGTCTTGCATTGACGGTTGTAGTGTGGTGCATAATGTTGATCTCGTAGATATTGATTGGGACGTGTTATCATCTCAGTGTTTGAAGTTTGTTGTTCATGTTTACTAAACATAGGACATCTTGGGAAGACTTCGAGTCATGGAAGGTACCATATCATATGTTCCATATGATAAAGTGAACATAGTGGTTTATTAGTAGGTGACATCGTTTATGTTAAAGAGATAGAAAATGTAGGTGTTGGTAATGAAGATGATGATTGTTTGGGTGATGCTTGTGATTAATGAGTAAATAATGAAGATTATGATGTGTTGGTGTAGGTGATGATGATGGTATTGGTGCTGGTATTGAAGAGACAACAAGTTTAGGTGTTGAATAGTGAGGAGATAATAGGTGTTCGGGTGATGATGATGATGATTTAGGTGTTGGTGTTGGTAATGAATAGACAATATGTTTACATGTTGGAGTTGAAGAGACAACTGGTTTGGTTTTAGATGATGATAATGTAAATTGTTTAGGTGTTGGTTTGGTGATGATGGTGAAGAAAATGTTGGTAATGCTAAAGAGATAGTGTCACAATGTAAGTATGATCATGAAGACAATGATGTTGATTTTATTTCTAATTATAATGAATAAGACAATGATGATGTGTATTCGGAAGACAACAGTGAGGAAGCAGACAAAAAGGATGGAGCAATAATGAAGGTGATAAAGGAAGAGAATAGTGATGGTGAAGACGTGTTTATGAATTTATTTTAAGAACACCAACATGTGAAAAGAGATGGAAAATAATAACAATGAAAATAATGTTTGTTAAGAAGGAGAATGAGAAGGACAAGAAGGAGAAAAAGAAGTGTTCGAGAGAATGTAAACATATTGGAGTTTTATTTTCAGTGCAAGTGGGAGTGTATTGTTCTGAAAAAGTGACATTGGAGAACAAATTGATGATAAAATCAATTCACAGAAAACAAACTTGTTCAAAAATCGTTGAATCCAAATTGTTGAAGGTTAATTGTATTGCACAACTATACTTGCACTACAAGAAAAAAAAGAATTCTAGATGGTCAAATATGTCCGGAAACACAATTCCAGACGGATTTAGGACGGTCCGCGTTCATCCAGAAACGAACGTCCATAAATCCGACCATATTTTTGGACGAACAAATCCTGTTCAAAAAATTCCATCTGAAAAAATTATAGACGGACGAATCTTGTTCGGAAAATTCCGGACTAACACATAAGGCGTCCAAAATTTTCCAAATAGATTCATCCATTCGAAAATGTTTTTCGAAGAAAAAGCTTTAACGATCATAAAAATATCTTTGTTGGGCTTTAACGCTCAAACAATGTTTGAAAACAGTAGTAAGCAAACACAGACCATGCTCGGTCTCATATTCATATTTGCTTACACTTTCGAGGTATGTGTTTGCTGCTAAAGAGGTTAGTGTGAAAGAGCGAAGGAGAATTACGAACTTCAAAGAATGAGAAGCCATTTTTATGAAGCTTTTGTTAACAATGGCGATTTGATGATGGGGGGTTTCGTTCTTTTATAGTTGGTGTACGTTGAAAGGCTAAAAAATTCCGAACGCCATACAAACGACCGTTCCGAATTGCAGACGATTGTCGGTGTTACACAGTTATAGGGGTTATAGAGTCCATCGTTGGTGTTACACAGTTATCGCAAGTTAGTTAGGTGGTTACTCGCAATCTCGCTATCATGCCTATCATCCCATTCAGTCAATCAACCGTTACCTTCACATGATTAGTGACATGATTTGGAATGTATTTTGGAACTTATTGTAATCTTTATTTTGGAACTAGCGAACTCGAATATATTTTGGAACTTATTTATTTATCTAGTAAGGAATTCACGAGCTAGATATATTTTGGAACCTACTAAGTTATGTATTTGGATGTATTTTGTTTGCTTGGTTTGTAGAACCTGGAAATGAATTACAAAACACAATGTTTGAACATAATACAACGCACGATTTGAGTACAAAATACAATGGTCGAATCTAATACATTCAAAAACCATAATACTTATACAATATAACCATTACAAATATCAATGATAAAAAATATGAGCAAACCCAATATATGGAATTTTTGTGTTTATCCGGACCCATGTTTCACCACTATTAGCCATTTGAAATCCAAAAGAAGCATTACAAAATATAAAAAAAAACATTATACCAATACAAGTCATGTATCAATTCTAACATAATAAACATTAACAAAACCCTCAAACAATTGTCGAACATTATGAAATCATAAACGCAACTTACAGAACCATGAATTGACCAATACTCAAACCTAACATAGCTTACAGAACCATGAAATCGATCAATGCTCAAAATTCTTAGCTAACTAATGCAAAACAAATTGATGAAGAAGAAACATAATGCAACATAATAAATTGACAAAGGAAAAGTATACCATTGAACAAATGGATGCCAATGAACGATGAATCGATGAAGAAGAGCACCTGTTATAAGTTGTTGTAGTCAACCAAGAAGAAAACCTTCAAGAACAACAATGGAATCAGGAAATAAAGTTTATGAATGAAGTGTTCGTAAATACTAACCCGATTCTCGAATAGGGTCCAAGACCCGTTTTGTCAACCCAACTCTAGCCCCGATGGATTCACTAAACTCGACCCGATTTTGCTGATTTGGTTCCTGTCGTATTTCTTGAAGTCCAGTTTTAGGTGTCATGTCAGCCTCAAATAACATATATGTTTTATCGATTCTATGTGACGTAGAGAAATTTATAAAAATCTTTATAAATTTTGGACGTCTAAAGATGATGTGTTGTTGATTAAGAGAAAATTATATTTTTTTACTAGATTAAAAAGATATTCGAAAAATTGGAGGTGCTCTTGAAATTTCCAAATCATTTGAACCTTTTTTTTTAGATCTCTCTCTTTACTTTCAAAAAAATCTTGTACGCCTTTTCGTTTTTGAACCCGCCATGTAGGACTGTGTTTTACGGGAAAATGCCGCTGGCAGGGCTTTCCCAGAAAACGTCAACCTATTAGCCAGCGCATACGTGGCACATTTTTATTAGTTGCAGTTGTCGGACTTCATTTTCACCTGAAGCAGGGGATCCAAGCACTGTGTTTTACGTTTTTTTCTTTTGTAATCTTTTGTAATAATGTTCTTCGTTTCTTGCTTTCGTTATAAGCATTTATTAACCAATTTAATTTTAATATTGCGGAAACCAGTTCTTCCTGGAGAAGTTGCTGTGTTTCCCGTTGAAGGATTTCTATATCGCCGGCGATCGGCCGGTTTCCAATCACTTTGATCTCCGCATCCTCCGACCTTCGTCGGTGAATGATGAAACCACGATCGCGTCCAGATCTGTAGCTGCCGATCCACAGTCGAAGCCGATTTCTGGTTTCTTCTCAATTTGGATGCGGTATTGAGATTTCTAGGGATTTTTTCGGTTGTCATGGCGACGAGGAACCGTAATCTGCTGTTCAGGAAGTACAGGGATTCCCTGAGGAGTGTCCGTGCGCCGGTGGGGTCATCTTCGTCCGGTGTAGGCCCTGTGATTGAGATGGCGAGTACATCTCTGCTGAATCCGAATCGCTCCTATGCTCCAGTTAGAACCGAGGATCCTGGGAATTCCAGGTACAGTTTTTTTCTTTTCTCTCTCTTCCTCTGCCGCTAAAATGCTTTTTAGCTTGATGAGTGTAGGATATTTTTATCACGTTTGCTACTCTTCTAGAGTAAAGTGTATGTTAGCTGATGAATTTGAGCTGCTATGTTGGCGGGGCTGGAAAGTTTGGATCTTCAGGTGAATTATCTCTGAGGAAGCCTGTTTGTTTTGAATCGATAATGCCGATTCAGCTATATGGATGATCTTGTGGCCTGTACTGTTTTGCTTTCCATGGATAATTCAAATTATCAAATCTAGAAATTATCTTTTGTTTATATCTGTAGTTTGTAATATAGGTCCTGTAAGAGAACAGAAGTTTGTAGTTCCTCCGAAGTCTGTCGATATAATTATATCAATCACTTTTAGGGGATCGAGATGCCCAACAAGAAGCTTAGCTGAATAGATTTGAAACATTGTAGCTTACTTATCGAACTTTTATTCAACAGTACAAGGATCGCAAGACTTGGTCATTCATTGAGCATGTAGTTGAACTTAACTTCTGTTTGAGTAATTGATAACCTGAAATTCTCTGCTTTTTTCCCTTTGTGTCCAGTAGAGGTGCACTAGCAGTGGGCTTACCACCAGCATGGGTTGATGTCTCTGAGGAGATTGCCGTGAACATACAGCGTGCAAGGAAAAGTATGGTTGAGTTGGGGAAGGCTCATGCCAAGGCGTTAATGCCTTCTTTTGGGGACGGTAAAGAAGATCAACATGAAATTGAGTCTTTGACACTAGAGATAACTAATCTATTGAGGAAATCGGAGAAACAATTACAGAGGCTTTCTGCAGCTGGACCTTCTGAAGATTCAAACGTCAGAAAAAACGTGCAGGTAGAATTTGGCTAGACTGCTTGTTGTTGTCTTTTTCTTCAACATATATTTCTTGTTGAAAGATTTTTTAGAGTCATCTAGGCCTAATCTCATGTATGTTATAACAGCGATCTCTTGCTACCGATCTTCAAAAACTTTCGATGGAGTTTCGGAAGAAACAGTCTACATACTTGAAACGCTTGAGACAACAAAAAGAGGTACGAAGATATTTCCTCGTTATAGGTTAAACTAAATTATTATTCTGGCCATTGCATAAACTTGGACCTTCTACATTGAATGTTTTAGTTGTTTGTTTGAGTTTTTGTCCGTGTTTCATGGTTCGCCATATTGGAAATTTATTGTTCAGCGTTTCAAATGCTCCTAACATATAATCAGGACGGGGTGGATTTAGAGATGAATCTAAATGGAAGCAAATCTAGAGCAGAAGAGGATGAGTTTGACGATATGGTATGTCTGTACCACACGGATATCGTTCAAGTGATCTATCACTAATGTCCCTGTGACGTCATTGTTGTATTAATGTTATACATGTGTTTTTTCATTTCAGTCATTTAACGAACATCAAATGAAGAAGATAAAAAAGAGTGAGGAACTCTCAGTAGAGAGGGAGAAAGAGATCCAACAGGCTAGTACTTGCTATCTGTACATTTTGTTTTATCATTAATCATCAATAGTTTTTCTTAATCTTGTTTCTCTACATTCGTTCCATAACATCTACAAATGACATATACAGGTTGTAGAATCAGTAAATGAGCTTGCTCAAATAATGAAAGATCTTTCTGTACTTGTCATAGACCAGGTAAAACTATAAGAAGCTTCATATTCTGTTCATCTGACTTATGAGTAACTTCTGCTGGCAAAATAACTTTAAGGAACACTCGTCTTGTGGCAGGGGACGATAGTTGACCGGATTGACTATAACATCCAAAATGTTGCTAGCACGGTTGAAGATGGTCTCAAACAACTGAAAAAGGTAATCATGTGACCGGTGCGCCCTCCAAAACATCCAAAACAAAATCGTTTCTCATATATATATTTACAAGGGTCTGGAATTCCACAGGCAGAACGTACACAAAAACAAGGTGGGATGGTGATGTGCGCCTCTGTGCTTGTCATCCTCTGCTTCATCATGCTGGTTCTCTTAATCCTCAAGGAGATATTATTCTGATCCAACAATTTGTCTTTCGTGGGCAACTATTTTACACGTCTGGAGACTTGCTCATCATGCTGTTCTCACCAAAAAGACGAGAATTTTTCTAATACCATATTGGTTACGTCATAAAAACGCCTGGTCCGTAATTCTTTTATTCTTTACATCCAAAAGCTGCTATTTTTCTTTGTTGTCTCCTTCTCCGTCTGTATTGAGAACACTAATCCACCTTTGTCTGAAAGTAACCGCATTGTGTTCAGGTGCTCTGCGCCACTTTTTTTGGTAGTCCTTTGTATCCATTAGATCAAAGTATCATACGGCGATCATGGAGAGTGACACATCATAGTTGTATTGAATATTATTGATTCAAGAAATGAAATTACAGTTCTGATTATATTTTTTCTTCCCCCTGGACTCTTGGCAGACAAATGGGACTACAGAGCATTGCTATCAGAGATTTCTGGTAAATAACTTTGACAAAACATAGATCTTTTGCAGAGTACATTTTACTGTATACAACTATGACGTCAGAAATGTCTTAAAGGTTTTGTTCAGGCCTTCTTCTTTTTCGTATTCCCGATGTCTGAAGCTCCGAAGGAGCGTAGTATAAGGTCAGGCAACGACAACTTCAGATCAAAGGTGAGTCTTTGGAAAATCATAGATAGAAGTCTCACATCAGACAGACAATCCTGACTGAACTTTAGCCCCTGCAAAAGATAACCCATGTTGTTTGCAGTCATGTAAACGAACCAAACCAGTATACCATGTACCAAAATTCAGAAACCAGCAGGGTGCAACGGAATACTAAAAGACGAAAGACACTGAACCTATGCAGTATGATGGAAATGCAATGAGCAGATCCACTTTTGTCAACTTAATGATATACCTAAACCTGGAAACCAGGCTGCATGACTTCCCGAGCTTTGCAGGGAAAAGAATTATAGGAAATTGGTAAGCTAACTAGCGTTTACACGACTTTTTGTATTTGTTGATCCTCACTCTGGTTTTCTTAAGTAAATATATTCACACCATGGAAAACAGAAGCAGAGGTAATTACCTAAGGACTTCATATTCTCGCGGCTCAGAGGAAGCGTGTCGAGAAATAACCAATTCGGAGGAATTTGATAAGAGCAACGGTTAAACTCGTTGATCAAGAATGGGAAATCAAAACAATACATAACCTTCAGGTTTGTGTCAGCTCCTAACATACCGCAGGAGGATTGGTATCAGTTCCTCCATCCTACCAACAGAGAAGGACGGTTAGCTCTATCGATTGAGGTTCTTGTGCAGACTAATCCCACAAAAGCTATGCAAAGTATCTCTGCAAGAATCATAATAATGGTAACTCCATAGTACGACAATAACTACTGATCCGTTGTGATTCTGTTAAAAACTTGCGTATACCTTGGAACCTCAGGTCTTCGAACCATATGGTCCATGATTCCATGGATGTGAGAATTTGGTATACAAAGGCCGGGGTTGATCAATCAAAAGTGCTGTTTTCACCTCCAGCTAGATCCTGACACGCTAATTCAATAATGCGTTCAGTTACTCTGCTGAATCCCGTTGTCTCAATATCAAAGACAATAACTGTTAGAAGTCTAGACAGATCCTTGGCTTCAGCAAGCCGCTCCTGAACACTGCTGCAAGGCTGAATCTTCTGAACATCACTCCAGTTCTCTGTTCTGTCTACGTCTATCGCACCGCTTGTTGGTGTTGAGAAAAATGACCAACAACTCTTCCCTAGTCTCAAGGAGCCAACCTTTTTTAACGGAACCGACCTTTTTTCATGGATGGTGGTTACCGAGAGCTCACCTATAAAAGGCAACCGAGAGTTTAAGAAAAATCATCCAAAAAAATCTCTTCTTCTTTACCTCTTTTTATTCTGTACACGAGTCTAGCTATTCCATCTCTTCTGCCACGAGTGCACGTGTGTAAGAGAGATAGCTGTGTGAACCTTGGGGAGCGAACGACCTTCGATTGCACCACGGTCGTGCCGGAATTTCGCTTTCAGGGCAGTGGTCATACCACGACGCAACTGTAGTCACGTTCTTTATATTTCCTAACAATCTGAAATCGAAAATCACCTTTTATTCTTTCCATTCCAAAATCGTGACCATGACTGCTATACTCCCACCACGCTCACTGCCCGACCTCTCCAAACTGGAGCCTCTTGACGGTATGAACTACCGTCGGTGGTCCCAGAAACTGCTCATATTCTTTGAGCAGTTAGACGTTGACTACGTCCTCCACACAGACCTCCTTGACGCTGAACAACCCCTCGCCACGCCCTCCACTCCGATGGCCACGCCTCAAACCGAGAAATCCAAGAAAGCGGACGACGAGGTAAAATCGAAATTTGACAAAGACAACAAAACGGTACGCGGCCATCTTTTAAATCACATGTCCAACGCATTGTTTGATATATTTGTTAAATACAAACATGCCAAAGAGATCTGGGATATCTTGGAAACAAGATATGGTTCTGATGATGCTGGAAGAAAGAAGTACGTTGTAGGAAAATGGATTCAGTTCTAAATGGTCGACAACAAACCGATCATGGACCAAATCCATGAGTACGAAAACCTTGTCGCGGACGTACTCAGTGAAGGGATGAAAATGTGTGAACTCCTCCAAGCGAACGTGTTGCTTGAGAAGTTTCCTCC
>CM071873.1:8264594-8279815 GCA_036759665.1 Gynandropsis gynandra
TCACTTTCACTAGCTTAAGTTGTTGCCTCACATCACTACGCAGCAATTCAGTCGTAAGATATTGATGTTTAAGTAATTCAATTCCTACATTATTCGTTTTACTCGTGTGTTTTAAAATTGTGATAGTCATTTTGTGAGGGATTGTTGAGAAAAATGACCAACAACTCTTCCCTAGTCTCAAGGAGCCGACCTTTTTTAGGGGAGCCGACCTTTTTTCATGGATGGTGGTTACCGAGAGCTCACCTATAAAAGGCAATCGAGAGCTTAAGAAAAATCATCCAAAAAAATCTCTTATTCTTTACCTCTTTTTATTCTGTACACGAGTCTAGCTATTCCATCTCGTCTGCCACGAGTGCACGTGTGTAAGAGAGATAGCTGTGTGAACCTTGGGGAGCGAACGACCTTCGATTGCACCACGGTCGTGCCGGAATTTCGCTTTCAGGGCAGTGGTTATACCACGACGCAACTGTAGTCACGTTCTTTATATTTCCTAACAGTTGGAACCGTTTTACCTAAGATCCCACTGCCGCTCTTCTTGCTTCTACCTTCGATGTTTGTACTGACATTTCGTCTTACCCACCTCTTTCGACCATGAACCACAGAAGCTCTGAAATCAAGCAGCTTCATGCTTGAAGGTTTATTGAGAGTACTACCGCAGCCATGGAGGCGTTCCGAGAAAGATCCCTCTAAAAAAAGGATCCTGAATCTGGAGACTTGCGAGATTGAAATGCACATTAAATCTTTATCAAACTAAGCTCGAGAATCACAATGGAAAAATCGTTGTGTGGAAGGAAGTCCGACCTGAATATCCATGAAACAAAAATCAATCTCAAGTAAGAGATGTATTATCGATCTATAAAGTATTAGCTAAAACATTAATATGTATAGATTCCAAGACCTTTGTTTCAGTGGCATCCGGACAAGTATTCTTTCCAACCAAAGACAAAAAGGCAACAACTTTCATCAAAGATTTGAAGTTCATTACAGTTTCTCGACAGCTACAAGCTGGAGGAGACTTCATTGCAGAAAGTGTGAAATTCCTAACTCATTGAGCGCATATATATTCCTTCCATTTTCTAAGTATCCAAACAAGGTGGTCCGAAGTAAAAAATGAACCCACTTGCATACAACAATCTCAAATATCAGTGTACAGTCTTTCTCTCAACTCAAGCTGCCAAATTAGAATGAATTCGTGTGTCGTATTATTAGGTCTAAGGCCGTTTAAATAGAAAATTACAAAACCCTAATCATGATACAAACCCTAATCACGGGTAATTACCAAAAACACCCTAACTACATAAGTAACCCTAATACGCCCCTCAAGTTGGAGCATGAAGATCTCGAATGCCCAACTTGGAACGCAAATAAAGAAAGGAATTCTGTCCCAATGCCTTGGTGAAGATATCGGCAACCTGTTCTGACGAACGAACATGAGATGTCTGAATGGTGCCGTCCTGAACTGCGTCTCGAATGAAATGACAATCAATCTCGATGTGTTTCGTACGCTCATGAAACACAGAATTTGCAGCAATGTGCAAAGCAACCTGATTGTCACAGAAAACTCGTATAGGAGTCGAAGGAAGAATGCCAAAATCCCGAAGTAGAGCTCGCAACCATATGAGCTCACTCGTAAGATGTGCCATAGATCGATATTCTGCCTCAGCCGAAGAACGTGAAATAGTAGCTTGTTTCTTGGTTTTCCACGCGATAGGAGACTGACCAAGAAACAAAATATATACTCCAACCGATCGGCGAGTAAGTCGACAAGAGGCCCAATCAGAGTCACAAAAACCTGAGAGTAGAAGATCGCAATCGGATCGTAACCAAATAGCTTGCCCAAGAGAACCCTTCAAGTATCGAACCACGTGCAATGCAGCAAGCCAATGCTCCTCACGTGGTTGCTGCATGAACTGAGAAAGAGTATGAACCACGAAACTGATATCTGGGATGTGGTCGTTAAATAGAGAAGACACCCCACAAGGTGACGATACTGCTCAGGATCTGAGTGAAATGCCCCAGAAGCATCGGACAAATGATGGTTCTGCTTGAGAGGAAAGTTAACAGGACGACATGCAAGAAGACCGCACTCGGAAACAATGTCAGTCGCATACTTACGCTGCGACAAGTAGATCCCATCAGAAGTCCTGGCAACCTCAATGCCCAAAAAATACTTGAGAACCCCAAGATCCTTCATACGAAAACAGTGCCGAAGATATGTCTTGAAGACCTCCATCATGTCAACATTATTCCCACCAATCAAAAGATCATCAACATAAACAAGGACATGAAGATGTCGCGTGCCCCGAACCAAAGTAAACAAAGATGAGTCTGACCGTGATTGTAGGAAACCATATGCAAGTAGTGCGATAGCAAGCTTGTCAAACCAACAACGAGGAGCTTGTCGCAAACCATAGAGAGACTTCTTCAGTTTGCAAACAAGAGACGGGTCGTCACATGATAAGCCAGGAGGAACCTTCATGTAGATATCTTCATGTAGATCACCATGTAATAAGGCGTTGTGAACATTCATCTGATGAACAACCCATTGTTTTGCAGAAGCAATAGCTAAGAATGTGCGCACGGTCGTCATCTTCACAACTGGAGCAAATGTCTCTTCGAAATCAACGCCTTCAGTTTGCCGATTTCCAAGAATAACTAGTCGAGCTTTGTAGCGTTCGACACTCCCATCAGACTTGTACTTGATCTTGTAAACCCATCAGCATCCAATGGCTTTCTTCCCCGGTGGCAAAGTGGTCAAACTCCAAGTGTCATTGTCCGCCAAAGCACTAAGTTCCTGCTGCATAGCCTCATTCCAATGAGGAGTGGCAGCAGCCTTAGAGTAAAAACGAGGCTCAGTTCCAGTGTCAATAGCTGCAAGGAAAGCTCGATGTCTCGAAGTAAAGTTAGCATTAGTAACGTAATTCGCTATGGGGTACGAGACATTACCTGAGGACAATGAAGAAGACGGAAAAGGAATGCGAATGGGGTCTTCAAGGCAACGAGCAGAGTAAGTGACATAGTCCCGAAGCTTAACTGAAGTAACCTTAGTACGATGACCACGGCCAAGTACCTCAACAGCAGATAACCTTAGGCGATGATTCCTCAGGTGGAGGATCACCATGAAGCAAATCATCGGTGACAGAATCAGACCGCCCCCTGTCGGAAGAACCGGAAATCGGTGGTGGATGGAGCATATCCGACGAATCATCAAAGACTGAAAGATGGAGAGTCGGATGTGTGGAAGATAATACTCGTGAAGATGAGCCTGCAGAACTCTCCGCATATGGAAAAATATGCTAAAAAACACCACGTCACGAGAGATAAAGAACTCACGGGTCTCAAGATCAAACACCTTCCATCCTTTCTGTCCAAACGGAAAACCGATCAAGATACAGTTGTGACCACGAGAAGCAAACTTATCCGTCTCTTTCTTTCCTCTATGTGCATAACAGAGACAACCAAAGGTGTGAAGACGATCATAAGATGGTGGAGATCCATACAAAACCTCATACGGAGTCTTCCCTTGAAGCAACGTAGATGGTGTCCGATTTATCAAATATGATGCGGCTAAAATACACTCACCCCCAAAACGTCGCAGGCAGATGAGCTTGAAACATAATGGCACGTGCAACGTTAAGAATATGGCGATGTTTGCGCTCAACCCGACCATTCTGCTGAGGAGTGTACACGCACGAAGTTTGGTGAAGTATCCCATGCGTTTGGAAGTACCGTCGAAGACCAATAAATTCGGTCCCATTGTCTGTCCGGACAACCTTAACACAACTATCAAATTGACGTTTCACCATTTCACAAAAATTAGGAATGAGATCCTTGACTTCGGATTTAGAACTCATCAAATAAACCCAAACAGCTCGAGAATGATCATCCACTATTGTAAGAAATAAACAGCACCAGTTGTAGCATGCACATTATACGGTCCCCAAATATCAGAATGAATCAAATCAAAACAAAGTGTAGCATTGGACTCACTAGAAGAAAACACAGCACGAGTTTGTTTGGCTCGAAAACAAATATCGCAAGGAGCCTTATTCTTAGTCTGTTTAGAAATGCCAAAAACTGTAGGCAAAAAATCTAAAACCTTATTTGACGGATGTCCAAGCCGATGATGCCACAAATCTCGAGAAACCACTGAGCTAGCATGAAAAGCTGTAGGTCCAACTGTTCCCCGAAGCTTGTAAACCCCATCGCATTCTTCACCCGCTCCAATCAGGGTTCTCGTGATACGGTCCTGAATCACACAAAAGCGATTAGTAAATGTCACAATGCAATCATTACTTTGTAGCAAACGCGATATGGAGATCAAGTTGCAAGTGAGCGAAGGCACATAAAGCACGTGATGAAGATAAAATGAGCTGCCAAGCAATAAATCACCCGTATGTGTAGCCATAATGCAATCACCATTAGGCAAACCAATAGGGCACGAAGTAATCGGTGAAACATTGACCAAGGAATGTAAATTTCCCGTCAAATGATGAGATGCGCCAGAATCCAAAATATAGTCAGTGTAATCTGTCTTACCAGACCCATGTGGTTTCAGCTTGAGCAATGACAGCAAAGTAGACCACTGCTCGTCATTGAAACCTGGCATAACACTGCGATCAAGATCGTGGTTGGACTTCGAATCCGGAGCTGCATCCACAACACGGGCTGCATTTGCGCGGATAGGAGGAGGACGTCCACCACGGTGAGTACGCTCGGGCTGCCGGGATCGAGCATTCCTCCTAGTGCGATCTGGAAATCCGATGATGAGATAGCAAGTGGAGACATCATGACCAGGTTTGTGACAATGAGAGCAAACCATGGTCTTGTCATGCACTGCAACCGAAGGAGCGGGAGAGGGAACTGGCAGAGAGGACATTGCAGAGAACCCTACAACCGATCCACGATCATCGCGACCGCGGGCAATCAATCGATGACGTTCTTCATGCACAACCTTTTAATGAACTTGATTGAGACTCGGTAATGGGTCAGATCCAATAACTTGAGATCTAACGGTTCCGAAGACACCATCATCAAGTCCCATGAGAAATTGATGAATTTTCTCCTCTTCACGATCACGCATAAGCTCGACATTGAGAACGGTAGCATGTGACGTACCACATCCACAAGTACGGATAGGCTGGTATGTATCCAACTCCTCCCACAGTTTCTTCAACCTACCAAAGAAGACTTGAACACTCTGATTCTGCTGCGAGCAACGAGCAAGCTCCGCACGAATCTGATGTACCCGTGCGGCATTCCCTGTGGAGAATTGTTGTCGAAGATCTTCCCACAGCGTCTGCACATCATCAACAATGAAAATATTGGTCATCAATTGCGGATCAATAGTATTGAACAACCACTCGATCAACATCGAGTTGACAAGATCCCATTCTTCACGATCAGGAGAATCGGGCAACGACGCAACAATCATACCATCGAGAAACCCTAGTTTCCTTTTCGTGCGAAGTGCATGTCTGATGTGTTTGGCCCATTCCTCGTAGTTAGAATCACCACGAAGTTCAACCGATGTAATCACAGCTCTCGGCCCCTCTGACGGATGCAAATAATATGGAGATCCGAAAGTGCTAGTCGCACAAACAGTCGGAGCTACGGCCGGCTGGACAGCGGCAACACCGGCCGTCTGGGCATCGACGGCACCTAGCTGGAAGGCCATGGAGACGGGAGATCAGCAGCTGAACTGGAGGATTGCCAAGTTGAGGCGACAGTGCGGACGACGACGGCACGGCGACTGTTCGTGCAGATCTGAGGCGTCTGACGGCGGAAGACGCGGCGGTAGTGCAGATCTGAGGCACGGCAGCGGTGGAAGACGGCGGCAGTGTAGATCTGAGACGCTGCAGTGCAGATCTGAGGCCGGCGACGGAGGCAAGAAAATAGGACGACGGCGGCGGCGATAAAACACGGCGGCGATCGGAAAAAATGAATGTATCGACGGCTACGGCTCTGATACCATGCCAAATTAGAATGAATTCGTGTGTCATATTATTAGGTCTAAGACCGTTTAAATAGAAAATTACAAAACCCTAATCATGATACAAACCCTAATCATGGGTAATTACCAAAAACACCTTAACTACATAAGTAACCCTAATACAAGCCACACAGAAAGCAGCTAACTTTGGGAAATTTTGAATCTGTTTAAGCTTTTATGCATAATGTTAGAGAAAAGGGATGAGGAAACGAATAGAGAAATCTGTTTTTACTTTCCTCAATTCCGCCATAGATAAAGGAAGGAAAGCAAATATTTTTTTCCTTCATTTTCTAAGCATCCAAACAAGTGGAAGTGAAAACAAAAGAAAAGGAAAAGGAAGAGAAACTTGCCTTCTGTGATCCAAACGCGGAAGAACACTGCATTTATACAGACGATTGAATAAGAGAGATGAGAAATAAAAATTGTCTTAGCGTTCGACAGGTCATTAACGGATCTATGACCCGATCCGTTAAACAAACGGATCTATGACTCGACCCGACAAACACGAATCTACGATCCGCATTGCAGTTAAGCCCGACATGCTTTATGTTTCCTTGTTACTCAAATTTCTTCAAATAGCAGAAAGATCTGAAATTCAAAAAAATTATCAGATGCCTCTAACATTACTATATTAGATAATGAACTACTATGCTTAATAATATGCAATTTCAACGTATTATTACAAATTTATCGGATTTCAATCTGTCTTTTTCCAAATTATATGATTTTGTATTAATTTTGTTTTAATGTATTAAAAATGTTTTGTTCCCTAACCAACCCTGCACAAACTCGCCTAGCCTCGACTCTCATCTCGTTCGCCTTTGCATATCCGCGCTCGTTGCCGTTTGCCTTCATCTTTGTCTTTTTCTTCGGCTTCGTATTCATGTTCGCCTTTGTCTACAGCCGTTCATCTTCACCTTTGTTTTCGTCTTCGCCTTCTTTTTCATCTTCGTCTACCCCTGTTCACATTCACTCGTCGTTCGCTCAGGTCTCTTCCTTAAAAGAATTCGTTTTAACTTTATACGAATTCTAAATCCTAATTTTCTATTGTGAATTAAATCAAAATTGAATAGAAGCTCGTGATAAATATTTGTATCACTAGAATACGTAATGCATCGGAATTGATCTTCTGGTTCTACGTGTAATCGTCGGATTCAACATACGGATGAAATGTGTGAAAAAATAATGAGATTTCTGTAAACCTTTTTTTTATGTGTTTGTAAGAAATAAAAATTCATTCTACATAAAAAAATCTCATAGATATACACACACACGTGAACCATGGAGCATAAACCGAGAGTTAATCGGTTAATTATCCGGTTCTCAATTGTGTCGTTTAATTCCATCTATCATGGAATTTAACAATATAACCAAAGGTCTATACACATATAACCTTCCACATTTAATTCAATACCAAAGTCCAATTAGTTAAACTTAAATCCGATCATATTTATTTTGGACTAAACCGAATGATAACACTTATACCATAATTATTCTCATATATGGGTCCACATTATAAGATTAACCATAAAATCTTATAATCTCCCACTTGGACCATATATGTGATCATAAAAATATGGAATAACCCTAAGAGTGCTCACTAATTACTGTCATCAAACCGATATTGACACCAATCTCGTCCATTGATCGTATCAACATAGAACCAAAGGGATTTAACCACATTTTACGTAATTAGACCCACATCTGATTACTAACACAAATACAGAAGAATGACATAGATTTAATTATGGATGCATATCATGAAGATTTCACGTAAAGTGATTGATACGTGTCTATCTCCAACTGGTCCTACCTTATTGAGATCAACTTAAACCGAATCATACAGAGTGAATAACTTAAACTTCAACTAAATAGTTCTGGAACATACTGAAATTGAATAAGCGTGCATCGCTACAATCCGAGAGCAAACTAGAATAAATACAAGGCTCCCACTAAACCGAAATATCATCACAAAAGATAATACCTATACGAGTAGTGTTCTCATGAAAGACTTTAGGTATAACACCCTTAGTCAGGGGATCCGAAACCATAGAGTTTGTATTTTCTCACGAATAAAAAGATACTTAATATCAATTTTCTTTGACTTCATAGTACATTTTGTTGTTGTTAGAGTGTAATACTGCAGAACGATTATCTATCTACACCCGCTATAATGTGCAACCCTATGAAAAGATTTCACAACCATAAAGCTTGATTGGATGCCTCATAACATGCTACATACTCTGCCTCCATTGTGGACGATGCCACGAGCTTTTGCTTGGCACTGCGCCAAGAAATAGCCCCACCAGCAAGAAAAAATACATAGCCTAAAGAGGATCGAAGACTATCCAGGCACCCGACATAATCTGTATCTGAATAACCAGTGATCTCGAGCTGGATTGATTGTCTATACACGAGCATATGATCTTTTGTTTTATGAAGATATCGCATCACTTGTTTGGCTACTTTCCAATAATCAATCTTGGGGTTGCTTAAATATCATCCTAAAACGCCAATAATGTATGCCAAATCAGGTCGTGTGCAGACTTTGCATACATTAGACTCCCTACAGTCGAAGTATAAATAATCTTCCTCATTTCTTGTATCTCTAGTTTCGTCTTTGGGCACTGTCTAAGGTTGAATTTATCACCTTTAGAAATAAGGGTATACATACTTTTACATCCTTTCATGCCAAACCGCTCAAGAAATTTATCAATATAACTCTTTTATGATAAACCTAATATACCATGAGAGCGGTCTTAATGTATTTTTTATACCTAATACAAAAGAGGCAACACCAAGATATTTCATCTTGAATTGTTCCGAAAGAAATTTCTTAGTTTCGTTCATAAAGCTTACATCGTTTGCACCAATAAGGATATCATCCACATAAAGGATTATCAAAATAAATTTTCTTCCACTGATCTTATGATTCACCTCAAAACCATATGAGATGATTATACGATAAAGTTTGAGATACCATTAACGAGACGCTTGCTTCAAACCATATATGGATTTCCTTAATTTGCAAACCATTTTCTTTGGATCTCCGACCATAAAGTGTTCTGGTTGCACCATATAGATATAGTCTCTTCAATGTAACCAATGAGAAAGGTTGTCTTAACATCCATCTGATGCAACTCTAAATCATAATGAGCTATTAGTACCATCAATACTCTCAAAGATTCTTTCGATGAAATTGGAGAGAAAGTCTCTTTGTAGTCTATGCCTTTCTTTTGAGTAAATCCTTTGGCGACTAGACGTGCTTTATACCTTTCCATATTGCCATGCAAATCCCGTTCGGTTTTGAATATCCATTTGCATCCAATGGGTTTTGCACCTTTAGGAAAAGGTACAAGTTCTGAAATGCCATTGTCCTCCATAAATATAATCTCTTCTTCCATGGCATCAGTCCACTTTTGAGAGTTAACAGTTTGAATGGCTTGACGGACGTTAACTGGATCATCTTCTGTCAATCCAAAGCCATCCTCATGTTCTTGAAGAAATACTATATAGTCATAAACAAAAAGCACTTCTCCTCTCTCGAGTTGAACTACGTGGCACAATTTCTTGATGTAACTATTCTTGAGGTTCATGAACTTGTTCCTCATGGATTTCAAGAATGACATTTGGAGTATCTTGATTTGTAGCTCGAGCAATATGTTCCAAATCATTGTCAGCTACAATAATCGTAACATGAATTATTATCTTTTGTGAAACAAAAGTTTCATCCTTATCCTCTCCAAAGCAGAATTCATCATCCATTTTTCCTGGTTCGATCGTCTTTTTCGTGGGATCATAAAACTTTTACCCTTTAGATCTTTCTGAGTATCCAACAAAGTAAAAACTCACAATTTTGGAATCCAGTTTCTTTTCATCGAGACGATAAGATCAAGCCTCTGTTAGATATCCCCAAATGTGAAAATCCCTTAAACTAGAACGTCTACCCCGTCCATACCTCGTAAGGCGAATTAATTGTTGCTTTAGTGGATACTCTATTTAGGATATAAACCATTTTCTTTAATGCCTCACCCCACATGGATTTTGGGAGAGTAGAGAACGGTATCATACTTCTCACCATTTCCTGAAGTGTACGGTTTCGTCTCTCCGCAATACCATTCATGCTAGGTGTACCCGACATTGTGTATTGGGGAACAAATCCACACTCCTCGAGGTACTTGGCAAATGGCCCTAGACGTTGTTCACTTGATCCGTCATTTCTACCGTAGTATTCACCGCCACGATCAGAACGAATGGCCTTAAGCGTTTATTAAGTTGAAGTAAAACTTCAGCCTTAAACGATTTGAAAACATCCAAAACCTCTGACTTCTCATGAATAAGATAAAGGTAACCATATCGACTATAATCATCTATGAATGATACAAAATAATGTTGTCATTCCAAGAAGCAATAGGAAACAGTCCGCATACATCTATTTGTATAAATTCCAAAGTCTCTAAAGTTCGATATGTACCTTTACCTATTTTGTTTGTCTATTTTCCCTTAATACAAATGACACAATGGTCAAAATCCGAAAAATCAAGAGTTTCAATTATTCCATCTGATACTAAACATTCCATTCTCGGTTTTGAGATATGTCATAATCGTTTATGCAATAAAACAATAGAATTTTCATTCATCAATTTACGCTTCACACCATGTGAACCAACATACAAGATTTCATTATGTGCAGGGAGAATATTGAGCATATAAAGATTATCTGAAATAGATAAAGGACCAGTTCCAATCATATACGAATGAAATGAAAGGGTAAACTTAAGGTCTCCATCTGAACAAGAAAATCCTAATCTGTCCAATAAAGAAACTAAAATCAAGTTTCGTCTAAAAGACAGTACAACGGAAACATCCTTCAAATCTAGAAATTGGCTGGTCTTCATCAAAAACCTAAATTTCTTAATCTCTTCCACTTCCACCCTTTTACCATCACCTATATAGATGTATCTTTCACCATCAATCGACTTTCGGTAATGGAGGCAACCCTATATAGTAATCCTTACGTGAGTTGTAGCACCAGAAATCAACCCACCAAGTATGACTTGGCACAGAAGCTAAATTGATCTCAGAACAAACCAAAGTGAGAGTCAAACCTTTATCTGCACACCAAGTATGATACTTCATGCAAGATTTCTTGATATGACCAGTCTTAAGACAAAAGAAAAATTTTTAAACCTTAGTCTGATCTGCATTTTGTTTCTTTTGTACATGAGTTTTTCCGAATAAGCGGTTTAATAACCTTTCTTCCTTTTCTCGATCTTGCCCTTTGAGGTGGTAGCAGAAAAAACACTATGTATCTTTTCATGCCTCAATCTCTATTCTTCTTGCACATAGTGGAAAATAAGCTCATTAAGAGTCCATTTGTCCCTCTGACAGTTATAACTAACCTTAAAATGATCGTATTGTGCAGGGAGAGAGATCAAAATAAGCACACTAGGACGTCTTCCGACAACACAAGTCAAAGTGACTTTAACTTAGAGGCATTGTTTAACATTTTCATGATTTACTCCTGAATACTCTCGTTGCGTTTGTACCTCATGGAGACAGTTTTCTCTAAAAGCATGATTGTTTTTGCTTTATCATTTCTGGCAAAGCATTTCTCCAAGGTCTCGAGATATTCCTTAGCCAATATCATCTCATTGGGCACAGAGCCCCTAAAAACCAGAGGAATGAAATGCTTGATGATCATCCAACACGTGCGGTTCGAGGTTCCCTAGTGTTTGAGTTTGTTACGATCCTCAACAGAACCCGATTACACCATCGCTGGACGAACCTCCCTAATCGCAAGCTAGATATTCCCCGGGGGTCAAAGTTTTCGGAGACTATATTAAAGCCCAACGTATGGCTTGAAGATGATGTAAGTTTTTTTAAACCCTTAGTCTCACAGAGTTTTGTGTCATATGTATTCATGTGTGTTAATGTTTTTTGCAGCAATTGGATGAGGCGTTGATGGTGTTGTCTTCTCGCTCGGATTGAATCCCATCGCGAATCAGAATTATTATGTTTGTCATGTTGCTTTCATGCAGACGCTCTCGCTGTGGATGTACGAGGATATGGAAACCTTGCCGGAAATTCTTAGTGATTTTTTGAATGCCAAGTATCCATTCAGAAGTACGAAGACACCAATTAGTGATTACGAAGGTTTTGCCTCGGTTCTAAACATTCCATCGGAGAAAATTCGATGGGTAGGATGTCATTGGGTAGCCATCAAAGCGGATTTCAAAACCCGATGCATCACGATATACGACTGCCAGAGTAGAATTAAGGAAACGCATATCAATCCGGTGATTGAGAAGATAAGAAAAGTTGTCCCCAAGATGCTTTTCTTGGTTTCCTTTTTGGCTTCTGGAGAAGATGAATGGAAGTATGAGTATTATGAAGGTCTGTCACATGACCAAAGCGGGAATGACTGTGGTGTTTTCTCCTACAAATTCGTAGAAGCCTCGTTAATGAGAAAGAGGAATACTTTTCACTTAATTTGCGACGACAATGTTACTTCCATGCGTGAGAAGATGACGGTTGATATATTTAGTAATGGAAAACGTATCCATCCACCCCGAGACTAACTTGATATTTGGTACATTGCTTTTTTAATGGAAGATGTAAACATTTGGTACATTGTTATTTTTTAAATATTTGGTACATTGTCGCAGGGGTTAAAGGATCGCAGAGGTATAAGGGTCGTAGAGGTACAAAGGGTCGCAGAGGTACAAGGATCGCACGGGTCCAAGGGTTACAAAGCCTCATGCAACCCTTGCGACCCTTGCGACCTATGTGGACATTGCGACCCTTCCGACCATTGCGACCATTGCGACCCTTGCGACCCATTTGTATATTTCGACCCTTTTGACTAGTCTTTTCAATGTCAGACTACTGGAAAAGCCAGGTGCTAGCTAGCTATGCTTTTTATTTTACCAATGCCACATTCAAGACCATTGCGACATGTCTCTGTTATCCCTATATTAAAAGGTTCATCAAATTTTCTAAGTCTCACCATAACACCCATTTGAGATGAGAATGAATCGGGGGAGAATCCCATCTCTCTCCTCTCTTCATGTAAGTCTCTAACCCTAAATTCTCTGAAAAATCCTTGTTACCTTTGTTACCGTTTTGACCTTTATCACGAAGGTCACATGGTGGACACATGGCATCGTGTTGTCTATTTGTTACTCAAGGTCTTGGTAATCATCAGATTCGGTCTCTATGCAGATACACACAAGTACTTACAACGTGGATGGAGGACTTTGTGTTGTATCTGCACTACATAAGGCCTTGGTAATCGGTGGACTCAGACATCAAGCTGTATCCGCGTTACCTAAGGTCACGGTTGGAGGTCAACTTGGAGAAGGCGTTGAGTCACCTTTGAGACCTTTGTGACCTTATGACCTTTGAGACCTTTGTGACCTTATGTAATCAATATTTGAACGTTGAAAATGTCTTATTTTGCATCTATTGTTCGTAAGGTTATGACCCATCCAACTCATGCGACCCAATATGAACCGTTATGCGACCCTCAATCGGATTAAATTAGAATCATGTTTAAACGGGACCTCATGCGACCACATACGACCCATGTACGACGCATGCGACCTCATGCGACCACATATGACCCATGTACGACTCATGCGACCTATACGACTCATGTGACTTGGGCGATTTATCATACTCTCTCGGAGTAGAAGCAACGCGGACATCTCATGGCCTTCTTTTGACTCAACGGAAGTACATTCAGGATCTTATCAACCGTTGTCTCATGCATGAAGCAAGCCGGTTCCTACGCCCATGTCGTCATCATCTCGTATGACACTTGACACGGGGACTTCCCTCTCCAATCCAACGGAATACCGGTCCATTGTTGGAGGACTACAGTATCTATCTCTCACACGACCGGACGTCAGCTTCGTTGTCAACAAACTGTCCTAATTCATGCATGCTCCCACAGATGTTCACTGGAAAGCCGTCAAAAGAGTCCTACGTTATCTTGCTGGCATGAAGGATCGAGGTATCTTCTTATCCGCCAACAACACCCTCTCCTTACATGCCTTTACCGATGCAGATTTGGCTGGAGACTCTCTTGATCTCAAGTCCATCGGAGCATATCTACTCTTCCTTGGTGCGCATCCTATTTCCTGGTCGTCTAAGAAGCAAACCGGACTCTCCCGTTCGTCTACAGAGGCTGAATACCGATCTATTGCGTCCACGGCCGCGGAAGTTCTCTGGGTTGTTGCTTTACTATCGGAACTTGGAATCAAGTCATCATCACCACCCACCATCTACTGCGACAACATTGGAGCAACATACCTCAGTGCTAAGCTAGTCTTTCACTCCCGAATGAAACACTTGGCTCTTGACTATCTCTTCGTCCGCGGCCTGGTCGAGTCGAATACTCTTCGGGTCACTCATGTACAAGTCGCGGATCAACTTGCGGACATACTCACGAAGCCTCTCCCGAGACTACCGTTTGAGCTCTTGTGTTCCAAGATTGGACTCACCGAGGGTGCTCCATCTTGAGGGGGCGTGGAAAAGATACATGTATAGGGATATATAAGTCTTTTTGTAATTAGATCTATTATTATTGTAATTAGGTCTAACTTTGTATATCTAGTCGTTTTGACTCATTTGAATCAATTAATCTGATTTCAAATTATCACATGTGAGTTGTCGTTTTGGTGTCAGACTCCTATCTTCCGACCCATGTGACCCTTCCGACCCATGTGACCCTTCCTACCCATGTGACTTGTTGTTTTGCTATCAGACTCCTGTCTTTCGACCCATGTGACCCTTCCGACCCATGTCTATAAGTTAACTTCTACGTCTTTTCTCTTATTATGTGTATCTAACCCCAATTTCTATCAAAAATGTTTTTGACCTTTGTGACATGCGTGACACATGAGACATGTGTCTATAAGTTAACATCTACGTCTCTTCTCTTAGTATGCGTATCTAACCCCAATTTCTATGAAAAATATTTTTTACCTTTGTGACTTGCGTGCTGCAGTCACCATTTTCGACATAGGGTATCGTGTTGTCTATGTTTTACTCAAGGTCTTGGTAATCAGCGGACTCAATCTCTGTGCAGTCACTCACGAGTTGCAGGGGTGACTTAGGTGACGGTGTTGGGTCACTCTTGAAATGTGACTGGAAGACGAAGTACATGGCAGGAGATAACTCTGGACTGCAATACCAAACAAGAAGAATGCAGAAGACTGGAAGA
>CM071873.1:8290419-8317111 GCA_036759665.1 Gynandropsis gynandra
TCCCCGGCAACGGCGCCAAAAACTTGATGTGTGGAAACGCGAGTTATAATTAACCTAGTCCACTTCACCGCAAGTATACGGATCTTGTAGTACCAGGGTCGATCTCTAGGGACTAATTGCAGCTAAACTAAGAACGAAACTAAACTAAGACGAAAGAAGATAGAGTGAGATATGGTCCTAATTTTCCTAAAATTATCCTAATGGTGAGAACGAAACTAGGTTAAGGATGAGACTAGATATGGTGAACACTACGGGTGTACGGGATACCGGGAATTGCATAGATGAACGACTAAGGATCATAGATCTATAACCTACTTTTGACTACGGGAAATTCATGCTCTACGGTGAGGAGTGATTCTTCCGAGCCTAAACGTCCTAACCATGGATACATGCAACCCTACCTTCCAGCAGCGATTAACACATACCATGGCAGCATTATAACCGCAATCACTATCCCTAAGATGACTAACCGACCGGT
Source organism: Gynandropsis gynandra (assembly GCA_036759665.1). Lineage (NCBI taxonomy): Eukaryota > Viridiplantae > Streptophyta > Magnoliopsida > Brassicales > Cleomaceae > Gynandropsis > Gynandropsis gynandra. The sequence goes on from CM071873.1 coordinate 8,290,898, forward strand.
CGGATTCTCATTAGTCAAAGCTTAATCTACAACTTAGCGGACTGGATTCGTTCCTTAACCTTCCAGCAAGGTTCGAGATCCTATGTTGTTGAGCGGTTAGCACTAACGTATGATTGATATTGCTAAGCATAGAACCGTAAATCAAGAGTAAAATCATAAAACTAAGCATTAACGTAAAACATCGTTCATACATACAAATCCGATATCCCTACCCGCAGTAGGGACTCTACTCACTCATGGAAGAAACGAAAACAGAAGATAACACAATTCTATACATGATAAACGCTAAGGAATTCGATGCCTCGACCTTCCCTATTGTGTTACCGGTGTACGGATTGGTGCTACTCTTTTTCTCCGATGCTTCCTGAGCCTTCCCAGATGTTTTTCCAGTCCTTTCTTTGCCCTGCTGTCGCCCCCTTTGCCCTAGATCTGATCAGTTCTTTTTATCCGCTCGTTTGAAATTGAGATCTAGGTTGTTGCGGATTACACGGCCCGCTCGGGCACAGGTGTTGCCCGGTCGGGTATAGGCAGCCCGACCGTGTTGATTCATGGAGCCCGATCGGGTGGATGCCACCCGATCGCGTGACTAAGCGGACCCGAGTCGCGTGTTCGCTCGGGGTAAATTAGATGGCTAATAGCCCGAGCGGGTATTCATTATGCGCCCGATCGGGTGGTGATCACCCGATCCTCTTTGCTCATGTGCCCGGGTCGTGTCAAATGCGTGGATAAACCCCGTAGGTTCTACCCGAGCGGGTGAAGGAATAGTGCCCGATCGGGCACCCTTGTATCCTTGAAATCTCTCTTTTCCGCTCGTTGCTCGGGTGTTCCTTTGGGTTCTGGAGCTCTGAGTAGATATGTCGTCAATTCTTGTGGTTTTGGCAGGGAATCCTTCATAATGAGCTCATTTAGGCCTTGTCGCTTAAAAACCTGAAAACCAAGAAAACGGGGGTGTAAAGCTCGAAACCGTATCGGATAAGTATGACTCGATGTAAGATACATGCGAAAATGGTGTAAAAACCTATCCTAATATTGATACACTTTCAGTGTTATCAGTGGTTATGGTGGAAAAGACAGAAAAAGGAAAGAAGGAAGAGGAAGCGATAGACTGGAGAGGGAGAGAGGATTTTATAGAGTGGTTTGCTGGTGTAATGCCCTCTAAAACCAATGGTTGAAATGCACACCCATACAAATCCAACTCTTAGAAAATGAACCTTTTTTGAACAATAATAGAATATAATCCAACGTTCAAATAAAGTGTCAGCATAAAAAAAATATGATCCAATTGCTTAAAAAGTACACATGGTCGATAATACCGTTCATTTAGTTTTGTGTTTTAGATACTATTAAAGACATATTCAAGGCACGTGACGTTTTCATGCTTGGTTTTACACATGTCAACATACGGTTAGGTTTCAGTCTCAAATGACCTTAATAAATGTGAAAATTTATGGCATGACCTTTAATTTAAATTTAATCTCATCTGACCTTTCATTTTATAACAATAATGTAAACCTCAAAATAACTTTCATTCCTTTCAATTTTCCTGTGATTGATTGTTGAAAACGAAGCCTTCTGATTGGTCGAAGTGTTGTGCATTCTGATTTGTCGATGTACTGTGTACGTAACCGTTATTTTTTTACGTAAAAACAACATGATTTCTACTTCTTCTCCCAAACAAAAAAAAAACTCTTCTTCTAAGTCTAATTTCTGCTTTTGAAAGGTAATGCATCCTCATCCGTCTTGTTCTTCACTACTCTTTCATCGTCTTTTTGTTCATTATGTGCATGATCGTTCGTTTTGTGCTTCCTCTGGGGTGTAAAGTTGGTGAACGAACTTAGCACAGACGTTGTACACAAACGTTGTGTACAATTTTCGTGCTAGTACTTAGCACACATGTCGTACACACACATACTACCATTAACATTCTACACACACGTTGTGCTAAAGTACTAGGACAAACGTTGTACACAACATTTGTGTACCAACAGAAACAATGTGTGTGCTAAGTTCTAGCATGAATGTTCTAACATTGTGTACAACGTGTACGCTAAGTACTACCACGAACATGGTTCAATGTGTGTGTTAAAGTACTAGAACGAACGTTGTACATAACATGTGTGTACAACGTTCGTACTAGTACAACGTTGTACCACACACGTTGTACCAACAACGTTGTGTCACACATGTTGTGCTAGATACATTGTACCACACACATTATATACCTACAACGTTGTACCACACACATTGTGTCACATATAATATACCACACAGATATCATATACGTTTTAACTAAAATGTTATACATTAACATCATACCACATACATTGTTCCATACACGTTGTACCTACAATGTTTTACCACAAGTGTTATTCTACACAATTTGTGCCACGCACGTTGTACCTATAATATTGTACCACACATGTTGTATCACAACGTGTGTGGTAAAACATATGTAGTAGTATTTAGCAAAAATATTGTATACATGTGTGGCACAATGTGTACAACGTGTTTGTACAACGTTACAACATTTATTGATGTATTTTCTGATATTTCATTTCATTGTATAGGATGGATGTTGAAGGCGCTAATGAGTGGTTAGTAATTCATTTTGATAATGGTGTATCTTACCTGAAATTCCAAAATGATGAAGTGACAGAGTGGGTTTCAGAAAGGATGAAGTTTATAAAAGTTTACGAAATGAGAAATACAATGATCTTGTTGATCGCATAAATAAGAAGATTGATATAGATAAATCTACGAAGAAGATAAAATTGAGCTATATCCTGATGATTGAAGGAACTAAGAGGTCTTCATACATCTTAGATGATAAAGATGTTCTTGGATTTTTATTGGAAGTTGACAAGGATGGATGCATGAATGTCTTACATGTTGAGATCACCGATGGAATCCAGAAAGTAATACGTGTTAAAAATGAACAATGTGTTGAAACCGAAGTTGAAGTTGAAAATGAAGTTGGTGTTGAAGCTTGGTCTGTCGATGAACCTGGAAATATAGAACTTGATGAACCTGGAAATGAAGTTGAAAATACAAAACATGTTGAAGCCGACAACGAAATATTACTTAATGAATTAATGCTTGTTTGTTCCTCAATTTTTAGTTGGGACGATGGGATAGACATTTACATGAGTCAAGAATTTACATACAAAAAGACGTCGTATTGTTTCGTGATAAGGTTGCATGCATGAAATGCTTTGGATTTAACATAGTGAAGTCGACGAAGGTATTATCCTCCGCAACATGCAAATAAAGAGATTCCGGGTGCAATGGTCATTACGTGTGGCTAGGCGTAAACTTTTAGATGATTTCTCAGTGAGGGTACACAACAAGACGCATACATGCTCCTCGAGTGAGTCGAGTAATAATGCTCAATCCATTGAAGAAACAATACGCCAAACAATACGATGGTGCATGGATGTTTTATCATATTCTATAGCATGGAGAGGAAAGAAGTTGGTTGAGTATGATGTACGTAGTAGTCCGAAAATTAGTTTTGAAATGATTCCATGTTACTTGCACATGCTAAAGAAGGTGAATGAGGTATATGTTACACATCTTGAATTAGAAAACAATAACAAACTCAAGTATTTATTTATTGCATTGAGAGCTTGTATTGAGGGTTTTGGAGCATTAAGAAAAATCATTGATGTGGATGTTGATTGAACATACATTGAGAGCTATAATTCAATTGTTATAATTCTTAATCATGAGTCATAAGCTAGGAATTTAACAAGTTCAACCAAACATTTTGAAGTTTAACCAATGTACAACTCAAATTTATCAATATTAATTTTATTTTACTTAAATAATTGAATATTGAGAAAATAATTATAGTGACACTTTTGAGATACACATTTATCTTTTTTCTCTTTTGGGAACTATGCTTTAAAAGGTCATATTTGTTTCTTTTCCCTTTTGGGAAAAATGATTTGAAAGATACCGGATTTGTCTTTTTCCTCTTTTAAAATTCAGAATGTAAAAATAAGCAAGTTTAAAATTCAATCTCAAGTTCAAAATTAACCATTCGTGTTAGTAAAAATGTTGTACCACACATGTTGCACCATATATCTTGTACACATCGTACCATGAACGTTGTGCCACACAGTTATACCATGAATGTTGTACCATACAAATTGTACCACATACACATTGTACGTTGTACCACACACATTGACACGCACCTTGTAAGTTGTACCATGCACGTTGTACACACACCTTGTACGTTATACCACACACGTTGTTCTATGAACATTGTACCACACACCTTGTACAATTGTACCACAAATATTGTATCACACATGTTGTACCACGAACATTGTACCACATATCTTATAACATGGATGTTGTACCTTACACGTTGTAGACATACCTTGTATGTTGTACCACACACGTTGTACTACACACCTTGTACACGTTGTACCACACACGTTAAACCAAAATTAGAAATAAAATAAAAAATAAAAAATTAGAAACAAAATAATTAAAAATTCGATATCTTGATTTCAGATAAAAAAATAGAAGATTTATTAATTACAAAATTAGAAATAAAATAACAAATAAAAACTTGGGAATAAAATAACCAAAATTGGATCTCTTGTTGATGTGCGTTTAATCAAGTAATAAATTACCTAGACTAACGCTTCCGCAAGGATACGGATCGTGTAGCAACTAGGGTCGAACACAAGGAATTGATGCAATTCTAAAGCTATTAGACCAATGAATAAGACGTGATGAATCAAATCGTAGGGGAATGCAAACTAATCTAAATGCAAACTAAACCTAAAGATGGGAATAACTCAGCGACAAATCACCATAGGTATCAAGAGTTGCACAACAATGTATCGAAGTTCTAACAAGATAATTGGTCTAAAGTACTATCATGAGTTCAGGGAATTCAAGCTCTCCTATAGGGAGTTCAGGGAAAAGTTTTAAGAACAACCATGACTGGCATAGACTTGTCCGCTATCTAGCATGCAGATACCAATGTATCCATTGTGCATCTTACATGCATAGACGCATTACGACCGCTATCCTAATCCCTAGATTTAACCGATTGACCTGGCGTAGATTCTAAACCGGCTAAACCCTAAATCATGGCTAAGTTCCGAAGTCTAATGCCCTGGCGTTGGTTTATTAGATTTCTAAGATCATTCAATCAAGTGGCGTACAGGTAGAGAAAGCATTAAGTACAACCATGAGATCTGAAAACATGATAAATACCGATTTCATTCATTCAAGTGGCGTACAGGTAATGAAAGCATTAAGATCCACCATTCGTTAAGCACAAGACTTCTCTACATATTGGCAATACTCTCTAACCTATGGCAATAGATCTACTCGAACATGAACTAAGGAAACGAAACACAAAAGAAATCTAAATTCAACATAGATAGAGAAAGAGATGACTCCCTATGTCTTCATTAGATCCTCCATGCCTCGGATCCGTAGATCCGTCCTTCTCGACCCTTCAAAGTGTGTCTTCTATGGCACTGAATCGTCCTTGAGTCCCCCCCCTTTCAATTCTGCTCGATTCCCCTTTAAATAGATCTGATTTCCCTTGATTTGGCCGAACCAAAACTTAGGAAAGTTGTTGAGATCTAGGGACCCGATCGGGCACATAGTGTACCCGATCGTGCAGGCCATTTACCCGACCGTGTGCATCCATATTCGCCCGAGCGGGCACCTTTGCCCGATCGTGTTCTTCTTCAGCCCGAGTCGTGCAAAGTTACGGCATGTTTTGATGACCATCAACCCGAGCGGGCGCAATATTTCCACCCGATCGGGCACTCATACCCGATCATGTCCCTTTGGCACCCGAGTCGTGTAAGGCTACGGGGTTGTCAAGGCACAAATTACCCGAGCGGGCATCTTCCATTACCCGAGCGGGCATGTCCTAAAATGGCGTTTTCGCTCCTTTCGCTCGGTGTTTGCACGCTCACTTCAATCCACGGTCTTGTATAAGCTGAATCTTGTCATTTTGGGGTTAATTGCCGATTTCTCTCGTGTTTCTCGTAATGTCTTCGTTTCCTACACCAAACACGAAATGTAGATAAAATCCTCGAATAGTCTCGATAAATGAATGAAATCTAATAAATCTACCTAAAACTAGACCTAAGAATGACATAAAAACTACTACGGATTGCATGTTATCACTTGTTCTTGGTCATAAATAAAAAAATTAGAAATAAAGTAACACAATTACAATAATTAAAATTACTTTGCCATTTCGAAATAAGTCGCAAGCAAGTTTGATGCCAAGTTCGGTGACGTTGTCGTGCGCATAATTCGTCCAAGAGCTTCGCGATCAAGTCATATTCGATAAATTTTATAGACATTGGTCACAATCGTTTTCTCTATAACAAATCAAAACATATCAGTTAACTTATAATATATAATATAACTAACTAAAATTACAAAACGTACCCACAAAATGTATTTTGGGCGACGTCTTTGATGTGCTGGTATTTTCACATATGATTTTTTAATGGGACAAACTATGGTATATCAGATTTTATGAGTATTCGAGGAATACCAAAAACATATGGATTCATATTTGCATCCATTTGCTCTTTGTTGTAGACTTTCCTCGACGTATCGAACAAAAGGAGATCCATGACATCCAACGCCGCCAGATTTGTAATTATGCTTTGATAGAGATTGAGAAATTGATGAGAAGTAATGGTTACAGTCTTCGCAGATATCCTTCAATGCCTTATCCAACAAATTTTGAGATAAATTCAAACTATAACAGACTGATATACGATGAATTATCATATGATATTATTGATTCAAGAAATCATTATGACAAACTTATTGCTAAACTTACAAATGAACAAAGGATAACTTATCAGCAAATTATGAATTCTGTAAATAATAACAAAAGGGGGAATGTATTTTGTTTATGGATTTGGTGGGACACGAAAGACATTTATATGGAAAACTTTATCTGCAACTATATGTTTAAGACGTGAAATTGTCATAAATGTTGCTTCAAGTGGTATTGTTGCTTTACTTTTGCCCGGAGGAAGAACGACACACTCGCGATTTGTAATTCCAATTAATATAACAGAGAACACAACGTGCATAATAAAATCAGGTACTGATTTAGCTAAACTAATAATGATGACAAAACTATTAATTTAGGATGAAGCACCTATGACAAATTGTTACTGTTTTGAAGCATTGGATTGAAGTGTATGTGATATTTCTAGGTTTAATAATTCAATGAATTGTGATAAACAAAGTTATTGTTTTTGGTGGAGATTTTCGGCAAATTTTTCCATTTATATGTAATGGAGGAAGACAAGAAATAGTACATTCAACCATAAACTCCTCTTATCTTTGGAATCATGCACCGAATACCAATTAACAAAAAGTATGTGGTTATTTCAATATGGAAATGTGGAAGAAGCATACATTGTGCCTGAATTTTCTGAATTGATTCTTAAAGTTGGAGATGGAACACTTGGTGATCATAATGATGGAGAATGCATTATAGATATTCCACCAAATTTATTATTGATGGATTCTAATCATCCGATTGACTCAATTATTGCTAGCATGTATCCTGATATATTAGATAACATGTCAAATCATAATTACTTTCATGAAAGAGCTATTTTATGTCCTACAAATGATGTTGTGACGTGGTTAATGAACATATACTAATTAATCCTCGAGAGATTAGAAAATATTTAAGTTCAGATTTTATACATTTGACAAATAGAGAATTTTCAAATGACCAAGGGATATATACTCCGAATTTTCTTAATTCTTTAAAATTTCAGGACCCCCTAATCATAATCTTAGATTGTGTATTGGTGCTCCATTTATGTTATTACGAAACATTGATCAACGCGCTGGTTTATGCAACGAGACAAGGTTACAAATTACTCAATTGGGTTCTCGTGTTGTAGAAGCAAAAATTATATCTGGAACTAATATTGGATATAAGGTTTTTATACCAAAAATGGTTCTAATACCTTCAAATACCAAATTACCTTTCAATTTTCAAAGAAGACAATTCCCTTTAACAATGTGTTTTGCCATGACGATAAACAAAAGTCAATGTCAATCTTTGTCGAATGTTGGTTTATATTTACCAAATCCAGTTTTTGCACATGGCCAACTATACATTACTTTATCAAGAGTGAAAAATAGATATGGGCTCAAAATCTTTATTACTAATGTCAACGGACAACGACAATAAAAAACTATGAATGTTGTTTACAAAGAAATTTTTTTAAACATATAAAATTTCTTATATATATAACTTATAAGGTATTATCACATTTATATATGTTTTACTTTAATTTTTGTAGTTCATAAATTCTATTATTTGGTGTTAGTACTATTACTATTATTAGTAACAAATAAATGTTTCTTTTTTCATTTTTCAGATACAAAAACTTATTGTAAATTCTCAAATGTTGTTATTTATATTGTCCATTAATTTTATATTATTTCTATTTATTAAATTCTTCATTATAGTTTGTTTTATGCATATGTCTTCAATTATTAATTTTTTATTTTTATTTCAATTTTATATTAGATTATTAGTGAATATATTATCCATAAAATTGTTATATAATTATTTAAATTGAATTATTATTTTAATTTAATAAATTAATAAAAAACACTGATGATATATCACAATAAACAGTTCAAATTTTTTGTTCATTAAATCACTTTCACTCTTGACAAATTTATTGAAACAATATTTTAAAAAATTATACCGCTATATTTTCATAAAAAGTTGTTATAAAAATAAATAAATATAACTTAAAAATTATTAAAATTATTTAATTACTTCAACTAAATATTTTTCAATTTTTATTTCGATCTAACTTTGAATATACACATTTTTTATGTTCATCTAACGATTAATATATTTAGATGTTACCATATTATTACGATAAACTAAATAATTAACTATTACAACTATATACTTTTCACAATACTTAAAAGTTATATATCTTATATTATATTCAAATTATTTATTGATTTCAATTTTAATAATTTTAAAATCCATCTGACATTAAATATACTCATTTTCTATTTTCATTTTTTATTTTTTAATCTAACATCGAATATATTAAATGTTCATATATAATTATTATAAAATAAATAATTAATATTAAAAATTATATATCATATACTATATTCAAATTATTTATTATTTTTAATTTTAATAATTTTAAAATGTAGTGCATATATATATATATATATACTCCAGGGTACGGATGTTATTGTCATTGGGTTTACAACGCAAGTCAACCTACGGTTAGGTACAAATGTATGGTCTTTTTTAGGCTATTGAAATTTGGGTTCAGGTTCCTCCAACAAAATGGCCACAAACAAGTGCTCCTCGTTACGAGTTTTGTTTCGGTATAATGTTTTAGGTTTTCGGTTTTAGTAAAAGCTAATTTAAATTAGTTCAAATACTCGATTGTAAAACGTTCCAATTCAAATATATCATAAAAATTATGATAGAATAAATTCGAACTTATTCGTTTCTTATTCACTATTTTGATTTTATTGAATAATTCAATATATAAAATTTTAGATAAATGATTAAAATTTAAAAACTTATAGATATAAAAACAAAAAATAATATATTACCAAAATCTGATATCAAATCCTAATATATATTTATATTTGACAAATTTCTTTTATTTAGATTTTTTAAAGGTTTTAAAAAAATAAACAATTGTTCGATTAATAACCAAATCAAATCGGACCATTACGATATTTTAAACTTTTGTATCAATTGGTTATAGTCGAACCGAACTAAAATATCATTTTTCATTCGGTTGGATTCGATGTTACAGAATGAAAAAAAAAGAATAAAATTATAGTTTGGTCTTTTGGGGTTGTATTTGATATTTCAAGATCTATAGGAACCAGAGATATATAATATTATTTTATGTTATGGCATTCTTTACTCAAAACAAGCCTAACATTAAACGTAACCTATAAAAAGATACTCATCTTCTTTCAATGTAACTGAATATAGAATCTTAAGAGTGTTAATACAATTAAAGGGTTGATTTTGAACTAATTAGTCGCCAGAAATTATGTCATATTCTCATTAACTATACTAACAATTTGAGCAATAAGCAATCGATGGAATATCTCTGACCTTTGTTTTGTGCAGCCAATGAACTCTGTCAGATCCTTGTGGAAACTATGCAGCAGAAACATAAGAGTCATACGCTGAGATTCTATCCTCTCCCTGAATCAACAAACCAAAGGTAAAAGAAAAAACATTAAATCTGTTGCAGTAGATGTGAAACCGTGGAAGTAAACATTCTTACCTTTAGGGTTTTCTCAGTATCTTTTTGTCCCCTGTCAGAAAGTGGTGAACATTCTACAGGTATTATTGTCGTCGACAGGACAAACCATCATGTCTTGTTGTCCTTCTTCTTCTTCTTCTAGCCAATACGTTTCAAGAACCTTCACCGCCATTTGGTAGATGTCTTCATTGTCATGAGACTGAAGGCTCTCGATTTTATCCAGCCCATCCACATCCTCGATCATCCGGGCATGCAAATTGACATTGACTTCTCCATCCTCACACAAACTTTGTCCCACTTTCAGTATCTTCTCGATGGCTTGTAAACAAATCATTGTGATGTGAGGGTCTGGGCATGGAAGGAGATTGCACAGCGGTTCGATGCAGCCTTGGTCCACTAGGAATCTGTAAAGGATATCATGGAAATAACTTGACGACAGCGAAACTAACAGGTAAAGTAATGTAAACACGATTTATTTAGTAATGTAAATCAGCATTTCCAACAAAGGGACAAGTATTCAAGGAGCCATGTGGGGAGTTCTATTTTACGTACGTGATTTGCCTGTCACAACCTCCCAGGATAGCATTGGAGATAGCCCAAGCAGCCTCTTTCTTAATATCACACTCAGCATTTTGTAGCAGATTAATGAGTACGGGACATATATCAGCATCGATTACAGCCTGAAGAGGAAAAAAGAGGCGTGCAACACTCGATCTTCAGCGCTGTATTTAGTGTGTACATGCTGATTTTGTTTAAAGGGACCTTTAGATATTATATATCTAGGCTAACCTGAATCTGTTGTCTATTACCGGCTGTGATGTTGGATATCGCCCAACAGGCTTCCTTCTTGATGGACTTGTTAGAGGGTGCCCTCAGAAGTTTCAGAAAGCACGGGAGCGCATGAAGGTCAATGACATGCTAAGGAAATTCATGTCAACCACTACAATAAGCCTCATTGTTTTCAGATTAAAAAAAAAAAAAAAAACTGGTCCTAGGAGCCTTTGAAGCTCTGCGGCTCAAGCTTTATCAGTTTCTGCAAAGTCTTTTTTTTCTGTCTCCTCCTCTCATGGGTTTTCACTCTTAAGAAAATCTTTATTTAAATTTAAAAAGAACATTTAGATATAGTTAAAACGTTCGGAAAACCTTTTGAAACTTAAAATGATTGCAAGTAAAATTTTTAAAATGTTCAGAATGAAAAAAAAAAGTCATTTCAAATCAAAATATTATTTTACATAATTATAATTAGAGAATGTTTGCATTCACTATAACAATCTGCCAGTAAGAATACACAATCGCATGACGGGTATATGGCTAAAATAAAAATAGACACAAAAGACCAAAGTTATAAGAGTTGCCTGAGATTTACCTGAGTCTGAATATCGTCACCGGTTACAATGTTTCCAATGGTGCGAAGAGCAGGAAGGACAACTGATGGAGAAGAGTGACTGTTGAGCGAGCAAAGAAAAACATCAGTATGAAATCATCTTTGATTTCAGTTACATGGTAAGAAAAACTCTTTGACACTCACCCCATAAGACCGACAAGCCGTGCACAAACTTTGGCTTCAATTACAGCTTGGATTTTCTCGTTTGTATCATCGGAAAGATATGATAGCGCCCAACATGCATGACTCAAGACTTCGTTGTCGTCTGAACGAATGAGATGCGCAAGAGCTGGAAATGCAGCGCTCACCTGTCATCGTATGGGAATTGAGATTATTACTATGAAGGAGTGAACAGGTAGTAATTCTCATCTATTCTCAAAATGATTTATGGCTAGAGATATAATCAACAAAGAAGAATCACCGGACAATGGTAGATTTGAAGTATATGTAAACTCCTTCTAAATCCAGTGAATTTGGCCTTCTAGTTGTTTGAACACTTTATGAAAACAGGGTATTGCAAAGTTGAGGATCAATTACTCAAAGGTTTTCTGTTTCAAAGACTTACATGATCGAATGGAGGCCGAGGCTTCCCCCTGCAGAAGTTTGACAAAGTCCAACTTGCATTTCTAAGCAAAGAGAGTCTAGCACTGTCGTCGAATTGCAACAACAGAGGAAGCATAGCTCCATGTCCCAGGACTATATCACGACATCTAGGAGAGTCCCCTGAAATATTCCCCAGTGCCCAGACAGACTGATTGTTTCAACAAAACAGTAAAACAGATAAGTTGAAATCTTAAAAGTTGAAAATGAACAAAGGGAAAACAGGAACAACAAGCTCAACAAGACAAATTTTCCTGAATGATGGTGTGCTACGAGTGGCAGTTAGGTAGCTCTATATCATTGACCAATGTTGTATTGGTGGTTGCCATTGATGGTCGGAAAATGAGGTAACGTGACATCAAATACATAACAAAATCACATTTTATGATGGGGTCATTTGGACTTCATCATAATAATCAATTGAATAAGAAACACGTGAGTAAACAATAAAATTCACCAGAACAAAATGAGTAAACAACAAAACTTTAAAAGACAACTCTGGTTTAAACCTTCTTTCCCCCTTTTCTACTAATAAAATTAGCATTTTATGAATTTTTTCTATTTTTTTATTGTTCTGTTTATCTTTTTGATAGATGGAGTTCTTTTGTTACTTAAACAACTGAAATCTCAACTGTAGACGCAACCAGAATCACGTGTTATGTGCAGATATAAAGGTATCTAAACACATACACTAGTCCTGCCATGAATGTCAAATTCTTCTAACATGCATACCTGCTCGCGAACATCATCCCGTGGTGAATTGAGAAGTCTGACCAGTATTGGAACAGCTCCATGATCAATCACTACTTCAGTGTTTTCAGATGTGCCAGATGCAATATTTGTAAGAGCCCAAGCAGCTTCAAACTACATAATTTGTTTCATGAAATCTCCAGATTTTTCAGTGTTGGCCTTAAGTACACCCAGAAAGCGTAACAGAAGCTTACTTGAAGCTGTGGAAAATCATCCCATATAAGGAACTCCACAAATCGCGGAACTAAACCAGCTTGTATAACTTCTTCCACGCGTGCAGCAAAAATCTCTACAAAAGCAAAACAAAGATTTTTTTCTTGTTCATGCAGCAATAACAATGTATCAAACATATTACAGTATATATAGGAAATACTAATGTATAAAAATCATTTGCAAATTTGGCATAAGAAACAACAATGGCATTACCTTACGAAGCAACATCAACATTACTGCAATGGAGGTACTATATTAGCTCATTTTCAGTTTAGAATTAATAACGACAATTACATTTCTATAGCTGTTCTATCATATCAAAATAACCTTGCTACAGCTCCATGCAGAAATTACAACATTACAGCAAATGCATGAATATGTAACCTCGTTCGCAGTTTTGCATTAGAAATAGTGAAAACGTTGCTATGGCTACGATATTCTGAGACAATAAATTACTAGAAATGGCAAGACGTTAGTACATTATTTAACTGGTAAGTTTCTCACCACTACAAAGTGATGCTCTGATCTGAGTGGTAGCCTCAAGCAGCAAATCCTTATTGTCCGACCAAACATAAGCTACCAGAGTTGGAAAACATTCCAACTGTAATTAATCAGACGTTCAAGCACTGATCAGATAAAATCAAATTCCAATAGCTAAAGCGTCGTAGCTCACGATGAAGATTCCATGCACCAAATCCAATTTCAGAACATGCATATTCTTCATAAACCAAAATATAAAGTTAAAATAAGATTTCAGAAGAATCGAAATCCTCAGGAGCCAAAATTCAGTATCTGACAATCACTTATTTCTAGAATTCATACATCAAAATCAAAATTTCAGAGCGCAAGATTTTCAGAAGTTGGAATGTCCAAAATCAAAACTCAGCGCATACACAATGTACTGATATCAAAACTAAAATCTCGGAATCAAATAGCTTATTTCACAAATTCTGAAACGATAAAAATGCATTTAAGAAGCGCATGCTATCCTGAGAATCACAGCCTAATCAACGCAAGACAAACTCGCCATGAACGCGAACTCATCAAATCGGATGCCGTGACGATCACTACACAAACCGATCGAACAGAAAGGATGAGATCAACATCGAACTGACCTTGTCAATGGAGAGAGCGTGAGGAGGACTCTCGCGCCGCTTCTTCACCAGACTCTCCTCTCTTTTAGCCTTGCGGATCTGAACCATCTCATCCTCCCTCCTCCGCCGTCCCTTGTCTCCGTCGACCATCGCCTTGTAGTGGCTCCGCCGTACCTCCGTTCTCCAGCTTGTCCTCAACGACATGGTTCCTCTCTTGTCACCAAATTCAAACAATTCGGGGAGATATTTCAAATTTTCGTGAAAAGTACGGATAAATAGTAGACCCATCTATAAAAACAATTTCAGGGACAAAACGGAACCCGAAAGAAAATTAGGGAAGCTTTTTAAATTTATAACAATATAGGGATAAAATTAAAATTTCCAGTTAAGGCGACACCGTTTTGTTCCCGCCTTTAATCCATCTGTGTCCAATAAATTCCACTAATTGCAAGACCTATAGATATTGTACGGTAATTAAATTGAAATTATATAAGTTTCAAGTAACGATACGTGTATATATACAAGAGCAATGGGTCCAACGATTAGAGAAGGTAAATAATGTAGACATGTTGATTCTTGCAAATATTATAATACAAACAAGAAAAATACATTTGAAAAATATAATAAAATTGCCTAACATGATCACCCTGTCACCATTCATGGATTAAATGGCCGGGATACGATTCCCTATTCACTATTCTTTTCTCTTCTTGATGTGTTTCGTGCCTCTTATTCTACGATTAGGAAGAAGAAAAAAGAAAAATAGCATAAATTAGACACAGATTTCTTACTCCGCAAGAAACCTCCGACGCTAATATGGTCTATATCCCCTTCGTCCGTTCCTGGCCGCTGTGTAAACTTCACGGAACTTGAACGCGGCTCGAATTTTACACCACCGAGCTCTGGGGGATCTGATAACCTTTGAGATACATATACCAGAATAGACATTGGATTGACTGAGTTCGTCCGTACCCGTACGAGGGACGTACAAGTTATCGTACTGTAGTTGTGCCCATGATGATAAACCAGGCGACCTGGTCATGGTCATGATATGAGATAGATGAGAGTTTTCTCCGTTTTCGACCTGATCTGGAACTGAGATTTGAGAACCGTTAGATGCCAGGTCGGGCTCTCGGGATCTGAAACTGTTCCGAAGAGCAGAGGAGATGACATATGAGAATTGATTGTTGATTTGGAATGTTGGAAGAGCTGAGTAGTTCTCGAAACTCAGTAGCCTCTCTGATTGTTCGGAGGCTTCAAAATTCATCAGATTTCCTGCCAAAAGACGAGAAATTGTGTCGGATCAGACGTCTCGAAGTAGTTCATTTGGATCTCCTATTTTTTTACTATCAGACAACGACCAAAAATATATATGAATGTTTATGTTTCGATAAGTATATATATATATATGTGTGTGTGATCTAAACGGTACCTTGGAAGTCAATGTCATGTGATTCAGGGGCGGCAAGACTAACTCCCATGGCTTGGGGACACGATAAGGACCTCGGTGGAGGTTCGAAGAACGGCCCTTCAATCGCCCGCTCAAAACTTTTTGTATTTGCATAGGCTTCACGCTTTACTTCATCCAAAAAAGCCTAAAAAGCCGGTAAATCAATGTGATTGTTATATGGATTTGTATCTAACTGAATATAAAAATTATTCAAAAGTTTAAAGTTGGATCTAATTCAACATAGATTCATTTTCTAATTGATATGAAACAATATAAAATAACATTCATTTTTTATGTTTAGAATCGATTCTAGAGTGCACATTACAATTGAAACATTATAATATTTAAAAAATTACAAATCATATTCTTATATAATATCAAATCAATTTAGACCTAATTCAATCTTTAAGAATTATATAATAGTATATATATATATATATTCATGTTTCATAAGATAATAGACGTGAGACAAGATAACATAAAAATAATTTATTTTCCTCGGATCTCCAAGATAAAACCATCAATGTCGATGTAATCGAAAATGTTGATCAAGAAGTCACAAACCTGTTCGCGGTAACTAAGATGATCAACATTCCGAAAAGCTTCGCCGCTAAAGGAAACTTTCACCACTTCAAAAACAGAGTTAAGAAGAACAACAGCGCCGAGAGCAAGAGATTTGTAGGTGTAGTACTCTGTCTCGTCCAAGACGCATTGCATTGCGTGGGCTACAATTGCCTCCCATATCTTGTTCGATGTCCCGCCACCCAATATTATCTGTAAATTTAAAACATCAACATTTTGGTCACAGTCCAAAACTTTTTTATGTGATTGAAGATCATCTTACCTCGCGCGAGGAATTAGGGTTCATAGCGAGACTGCGGCGTAAGTCCTTGACAGTATAGATCTCGTGTTCAGCCAACCGCAACGCGAACACTCCGTCTCTGGCAATTTTCTCCAGCCTCCACACTTCATCGCATGGAAATGGAGGGTGGTGCTTCTTATAAGCTGCAAACGAAGAACACAACAATACACTAGCTTCGTCAAACAACCATACCATCAATCACACCATAACACATTGAAATGTTCATGGTAAGTTTCATAATACTCATTTAGTAGCGTTAAAACAAAATGACAATCACAATTTAGAATAACACATCTTTAATGTTAATAGTGCTAATACATGATTAGGATATCTAATCGTTCGGATACTTACATTGGCCACGTTGATCTTTACATACAAATGGTTCGCTTCGACCCTCCATGACCCTACCTTGAACAGCTCGGATCCCTAACCGGAACTTCCCGCTTCGGGTCCACCTCGAGTTGTCCGTGAACACGACATCGCCTTGGAGGACTCCGATGCCATCCTTTAGTGTCACTATGAGATCTCCGGTGATCAACGGCCGTTTTCCCTCGCGTTTCCGGAGGATGTTCCGGTTGAACTCGTCGTAATCCCAGCTTTCCGCGTTAAAATCGCCGTCCATCGCCACGATCTCGAGCCGCGACGAAGAGAGAGGCCCTGTCGCGACGCGTGATTTCGTGGCTGTGTCCACCAGCTCGATCTCGATCGGAGATCCGTTGTGGGCTTCGATCCTTCCTCCCGTGAAGATTTCCGGAGGAAGTGAGTTGATGAAACGTAGCTCATATCGCGGTCGTGGCGTCTCGGGACGTGACCGCTCGAACGTGACCGATGATGATAGCGATCTGCGTTTGAATGATGGAACAAAATCAATGATCAGTTTAAAAACAGGTTATTCGTCCCTCATCGGAATTTAAAAACGAACCTTTCCGATGAAAAGAGAGGTTGAAGTTGACGATTCAACTCTTCACGAACCTGATTGAAAACAAGATCCGATTAGAAGTTAGAACTTTGCAAGGAAAAATCGTGGGATATAACTATGGTAATAATAATAATAACAATAAATAAATTTTTCTATTAAATTGAAAATTATATCGTTAAATAAGAGCTTCGAAAAATGCGATTCGAGTATATACATACAGCAGTATACACACATGCAACCTTGTAGAGACACTCGAGGGAGGACCATCGTCCGTCGGTCGATGAGGCCGGCCGACAATTTTTTGTAAAGGACATAGATTGGTCAAACTTGGAGGCGTTTAGAGGGGAATAAATGACCGATTTAACCCCATCAATTAAGGCTTAATTACGTACTTAGTATATTAATGTTTTAGACGGTAACTTACTATTTTTCTGAGTGTGTGCTCCAATCGATTCATCAACCGATCTCTCATTACTTGTTTCCTTATTCTGCAGAAAGAATCCCATTTTTTTATTTTAAAAAAGTACCGTGGTTAATTATATATATATATATTAGTGATATATATATATGTATATAGAAGTTCACACTTCTTCGAAGACCATGCAAATAATGGAAAAGAAAAAGAGGAGAAAATGGAATGCTCACGTCCTGAAATTCTTGAACGTTAAGATTCGAGCTCTTGAGAAAAATAAACGAGAAAAACTGCGAATTTCCTCGGGAAACAAACAAAAGGTTGTTGGTTTTCTTGCTTTGCGTGAGAAAAATTAAACGAGAAAAACTTCGATTTTTCTCGGGAAACAAACAAAGGGTATTGGTGTTCTAGCTTTGCGTGAGAGGCAAAGCAAAGCATGATGAAACGTATTCTCAGAGATCTCAGTGTCCGAAGAAGTTATAATATATATATATATGTGTGTGTCTATATATATGTATTGAAGTTTCGAGGAACGTTCATCGTTTAATAAACTTCATATACACTATTCACAAAGCACAGCCAAGTGTGATTAAAACACGAGGCGTCAACGAATTCGAGAACGAATCTATAAATATTTTATTAATTCTTTATTTATTTTTATCTATTTTAAGAGCATAATATTAAAATCTTGTGTTTTCTTATAATTGTTTTAATATGAATTCTAAGATGAAAAATAGAATTTGGAATTGAATTAACATTTTGAATCATCCATTCACAATTTGAATTAATTCAATTTAGATAAAAAAAATTCTATTCAAACTCCATGAAATTAGAGAACAGAAGTTTATGATGTAGAATTGGACAATTAATATTTAAAATTAGTACAATCTATATTATTATTAAAAAAAGTCGTAGTACTATCTCCAAGACACAATTTATCGGTCAGGATTAATAATATATAGTTTATTAGTTTGTCTATTAACAATATATACCGTGTATTTAATAATATTAATAAAAAATTGGATTTAGTTTTTTGAAAATTTAATCCAAAATCATGTATAATAAATTCTGCATACCGTTGTTTCTCAAGAGATATGGACATATTTATTTTATCCCTAATAATAAATAATATTATATATCTGTACCAAATAATAGAGAAATCGGTAATTGACACGAATCATTAAAAAGAACCTTATTATGAATTCATTTAATCTCGTAATCCGAAATTATGTGAAAAGTAACATAAAATTAACACAACAAAACAGGCAACAAAACAAAATATAAAATTTACACTAAGTTAATACCAGTGTTATAATGCAGTAGAAATATTGGTTATATATTTATATATTAAGATGCATATGAACACTGTATAAGTAGTCATACATATAAAATAATCAAATAGACGCAAGAATAAATTAATAGATTTGCAACATATATAAATAATTAAAAGATGAGTTTTAGACAACGGAGTTTTTAGTTTTTGTTGAAATAGATCTCCAATGAACCGAAATTTTGTTTTTCTATTTTATCATTTTGATTTTGGATGGTTATAAGTGGAGCATTATGTCCCTTCAAATGCTTGAAACACTTTTCTATAATACATTGTGTCCGAAAGAAAGATTGATTTTGATCATTTGCACTGGAAGTTATTCACATGAGTGATAATTAGATCATTCAATAATACTACAAGAAAATTATCATTTCTACACGGATTTTACGGACTGAAAGAACTGTTTCTAAATTTAAGGACGGATTAAGGACGTCGTAAGGATGGAAAAATGAATCCGTCTTTAATCCGTCCGCAAATTTACAGACTGCATTGTAGTCCCTAAGTCGTCCGTGATTGCGGACGAAATTGGGACCACATTCAAGGGCGCCCGCAAATTTTGGGACGTACAGGATGGTTCGTCGGGAAATATTTTTCTCGGCTCGTAATCTGTCTTAATCGGTCCAGAAATTTTCTGTTTAACATCTCATCCTTCCGTCCATTTCTCACACACAGTTATCATATATTTCTCTACATATCTTGTTATCGTTTCTAATTATAATGGCATCGTCGTCGAGATCGAATATTTCGTTTCTAGACAGTGAATGTATAGAAGGATTGATCCGGAAACTCAAGGTATATCGAAGGAGTTTATAGAAGGTGTTACACAGTTTATGACGATGTCGACAAATCAACAAGTTTATAGAGAAAACGGTAAGTTGATTTGTCCATGCGTTAAATGCAAAAATGAAAATTATCGTTAATGAGAGAACCGTTTGGAATCATCTCTATTTAAGAAGGTTTACTCCAAATTATTTATTTGGTTATCTCATGGAGAGAATTTCGCACCACGACCTAGTAATGTTGTGGAAAATTTTAGTAGGGGTATTGTACATCATGAAGTGTCTGAGACTTTTCAAGATGTAGAAATGAATCCTTATGTAGAAATGGTGCAAAATGTATTCGTTGAAAGAAACAAAGATGAAAATATTGAAGAAGATCCGAACGAAGAAGCAAAAAGTCTTTTGAAATGTAAGAAAGTGCTAGGCATCCATTTTATGATGGTTATAGAAGTGGTCTTTCACGGTTATCTCTATCTGCACAGTCGATGAATTTGAAGACTGAAAATAATCTTTCTGAGAATTGCATGGATTCTATATTGCAATTAGTAAGAGATTATTTTCCCGAAAATAATAATGCAGTTGAGTCATATTATGAAACAAAGAAGATGATGAGATCATTGGGTTTATTGTCATATCAAAAGATTGATATTTTCTGAGAATTGCATGGATTCTATATTGCAATTAGTAAGAGATTATTTTCCCGAAAATAATAATGCAGTTGAGTCATATTATGAAACAAAGAAGATGATGAGATCATTGGGTTTATTGTCATATCAAAAGATTGATATTTGCCAATACAACTATATCATTTTTTAGAAAGAAACTTCGGATATGAGCAATCGTCAATTTTGTGGAAAAGATCGATTTTATGTGACAAGGAATGGAAAATCGGTTCCGTTTCGTCGTATATGGTATTTACCAATTACATACAGGATAAAAAGATTGTATCAATCAGAGAACATCGCAAGCGACATGAGATGGCATGCTGAGAGTTCAAGTCATGACGAAAAAATGTGTCATCCCTCAAATAGTGAGGCGTGGTAACACTTTAACAAGTTATATATTGATCTTGCAATTGAGAGTCGAAACGTTTTTTAGGCCTTTGCACTTAGGGTTTTAATCCATTCGGGATGTCTGGGTGAAATTATTCGTTGTGGCCAGTTATTATGACAACGTATAATTTACCACCAGATATGTGCATGAAACGTGAGTTTTTGTTCTTAAAAATATTGATTCATGGGCCTAATCATCCGAAAAGAAGTTTGGATATATTTCTTCAACCACTTATTGAAAAATTGAAAGAATTATGGAAAGAAGTTCCAGCGTACGACGTTTCGGGAAGACAAAATTTTATATTATGAGGTACTATTATGTGGATAATAAATGATTTTCCAGCTTATGATATGCTATCTGGATGGACAACGCATGGTCGATTGGCTTGTCCATATTGCATGGGAGAAACAGATGCTTTTCAGTTGAAATATGATGAAAGACGAGTTGGTTTGATTGTCATCGTCGTTTTCTTCCTTCTGATGATACATTACGACGCAACAAGAGAAATTTCAAAAGGAATATAGTTGTGCGAAAATCTCCTCCTCCAGTTTTGACCGGCGAAGAGATATTGTATGAACAAATTCTTGCTTTGTGTATTCCTAGGAGTATAGATTGCGGAGGGAACAATCATCTGAGAATTGATGGTTATGGAATTACCCATAATTGGTACAAGAAGAGCATATTTTGGGATTTTCCGTATTGGAAAAATCTGAAGCTTCGCCACAATCTTGATGTCATGCACATAGAGAAAAAAATTCTGATAATATCAACAATACGGTACTGAATGTCACAGGAAAAACGAAGGATAACATTAAATCACGGAAGGATCTAGAAGAGTATTGGTCACAGAAAGAGTTACTTATAAGTGAAGACGATAAAACTCTAGTTCCGATATTCAGATTGTCGAATGATGAGAAATATAAATTGTTGAAATGGTTGAAAGAAGACGTGAAATTTCCTGATGGTTATGCATCTAACATCTGAAGGTGCATCGATATTCGTGGAGGAAAGTTATTAGGGATGAAGAGTCACGATTGTCATGTATTCATGCAAAGACTACTTTCCACATGTTTTTTTGAATTAATGGAGAAATATGCACACGAAACAAATGGAGGTATCATTGATTATTTTATTTATATAGTGTAATTACTGATTAATAATTTACAGTATTAATTGTTAAATAAACTAATTAATACTTGAATTTTCAGGTATTGGCATATTTTTTCGAGATTTATGTGTGAGAAACTTAAGTGTAGATGTGGTTCGTAGACTTAAAAGTAACATAGTTACTGTACTATGTAACTTGGAGAAGATTTTTTTACCATCATTCTTCGATGTTGTGGAGCATCTAACAGTTCATCTACCACATGAAGCCGCATTAGGAGGCTTAGTTCAATTTCGTTGGATGTATCCATTCGAACCATTTATGTTATATTTGAAGAAAAAAGCCAAACAAAAAAGCTCATCTAGAGGGTTCAATTGTGGAACAATACATGAATGAGGAGATATTGTTCTTCGATTCTTACTACTTCGAGCCACATGTTCAAACGCGAAGTAGAAATCCTGACAGATGTTTTGATGATGGTGTGGCATTTTCATATCCAGTACCAGATGTTCCAGATATATTTTGCGGAGTTGGTCGAATAGCTGGTAAGGCGAAAAGATCTATGGCTATCACAACGAGATCTACACATCGCACATACGTATGTTTTACTCAACTATGAATATCTACGCCCTTCTGAAAGGTAACATACTATAAATATAGATTCAATTGCGTATGTGTATTGTATTTGTAATATTAACAGAATTTTCTGATATTTTTCAGGATGTTTGATGATGTATTGAAGAATACATATATGAATATTGATGAATCTCAACTCCAGGAACTTAAAGAAAGAGATTTCGCCACATGGATAAGACAATACATAAGTAAATAATATGTTAATAGTAATAAATTACTTTTATATATAATATGTTTTATCGATGATTGTTTCATTTGTAGTGCAGATTAAGATTGACAATCACTCGTTATGGCTACGCGATCTTGTTAAAGGATCAATTATAAAAGTTACGAGTTGGCCAATGTATTTACACGTGGTTACAACTTTCATACTTACGAGCACGGAAAATTAAAGTCAACTATGAACTATGGTGTATGTGTGAAAGGTGAAAGCTATTGTGAATCGATCGACGAACCAGATTTCTGTGGGATTTTGAAAGATAATTTGCAATTGAAATATCCAGGTATCATTACTAATCTAAAAAATTTCTTATTGATACCACGTATGATATTTTAGAATATATTGACTTATATTTGCCATTTTTTGTAGGTTACGCCAGTCTAAGAGTGAAATTATTCCAATGTGATTGGTTCGATCCAATAAACGGTCGTGGATCAAGAATAAACAAATTAGGAGTCGTAGAAGTTAACTGTACACGAAGATATGCAAAATACGAGAATTTTATTCTTGCGTCACAAGCCGATCAAGTTTGTTACATTTTCTATCCACATATGAGACGATCTTAAGGTTGGCGTTTCGCAATGAAGATACTTCCAAGCGGTAAATTTATCAACAACACAGAAGAACAACAATTGGTCATGCAACAACAAACCACCGAGATTGTTGCTATTGATGAAGTTACCGTTGAAGCATTGACACATGGTAAAGTCGAAGAAATTGAAGATGAAGAGATAGAAGGAAACGAAGAAGATGAATAATTTGAATCAAATTTAGAAACACAAGAATCAACGGAAGAATTATGTAACTCTGAAGATTATTAATGTTAACTTGTTATCGGATGTTTAAACTAATTAAAGAATTGTTATTTTTAACTTTATATTGAATAAACGATATATATATATATAAGTTTTTATGAATTGTTCACTCCGTCCCTTGACAGAATATATATAAGTTTTTATGAATTGTTCCCGTCCCTCGGTCAATTTCCATCACTCGATTGTTTCTCGTCCTTCGGTCGATTCCCGTCCCTCAGTTGATTTCCGTTCCTCGAGCTCCTGACGGATTGCGGACAGCCGCGGATTGAGGACGGCATTGGGATGAGGCACTTGTACCGTTCGTAAGTTACGGATGGTACACGACATCCATCTGCAAGTCGTCCGTAAGTTACGGATGGTACGCGACGTCCGTCCGCAAGTCGCCCGTAAATTACGAACGAGACGCAACGTTTGTCCGCAAGACATCCGTAAGTTATGAATGGGAAGGACGTTGACGCGATACCGTCCATAATCACAAACGTTTTACGGACGCATCATTTGTCCGTCCGCGATTTCGGACGGTTTACGGACAGTCTTGGTGACCCCATCCGTAAATTTCTATAAATTTCCCAGTAAATGAAACTTCGCCCAGCCATCGAAAATATTGCGAATGTTTCCCTTACCCTCGTTTTCAACGAACCTTCGCCCAACCACCGCCTCGTCCAGTCGCTGCCTCGTCCGGCCGTCCGTGCGTTACCGCCACCTCGCCCAGCCGCTCTCACTGTTTGATCATCTCGATTTCATACGTATTTCTTGCACGATTTTAGAGACGTTTACGATATAGATGCGATGTTTACGTATGATTTTGTATCCGTTTTACTCGTTTTTCGTGTTTTCGTGTTCTTACAGATTTTTATGCATATTCGGTTCATTTTGGAGCTAAATGACGTACACGAGACAAAGTACCAACATCGAGGATCATGACGGAACAAATGGGACGAGAACCGACGAAGAACAAGCCATGCCCGGGCGGGGTACACCCTTTCCCGCGCGGGGCGTTTAGTCGGCAAGTCTGTCCAGTAACTTGAGCTTGAACAGGACACACCCGAGCCCGACCAGGGCACACCTGAGCCCGATCGGGACGCTCCCTAGCCCGACCGGGGCACCTTGTTTTCCATCGCGATCATGCGCGTCGCACCCGAGCAGGTCACACACCCAGCCCACGCGGGTCGCGTCCGTCACCTGCAACTCCAAATAAGTTAATTTATCTTAAAACAAATGGGAGTTTGTTGGGGACTTATAAAATAAGGAACACGACTTCGGAGAAAAGGAATAAGTGATATTTTGCTGGAGAAAGTAATGGAAACGTCGCCCAACTTATTCAAGAATGGAAACTCATGAAAAGACAACAATCGGTGACTGCTGCAGCAAAAGGAAGAACTGAACGGACGAATGGAAAAGAGGGAGAAAAGGAAAGAAAATAGGAAGGAAAGAAGAGGAGTGATGGGTTGAGCTCATTCACTTAGTTTTCAGTTCTTGATCGAGGAGAGAGAGTAGAGAGAGAGAAGAAGAAGATTCTTGCGAAGGAGACGTACAAGGAGCATTGGGGATCAACTCAAGACTTCGGTTTCGTTTGATTTTCATGTTTCTTAGACTTTCTACTTAAATTATGTTTGTTTACGGACGCATGAGCGAGTAGTTTGTTTTGTTTTAGGAGAAGGGATTAGCTTTTGGCTATCCCGGAACCACTTTTGATTTATCTTTGAATGCATCTTCTCGTTTTTGTTTATCTAACTTATCTGAGTGCTTAACTTACTTGTGTTTGCGATGGCCACGTAGATACATGTGTTAGGGATTAGGAGAAAGACCGAAAGGAGAATTCTAGTCCTAGAAGATCAGGTTTAGAACAACCGAGGTTAGGCCACTAAAGTAGGGTAGCAGTGGTTGAGGGTAAAATGGATGAATCACAGATCTTATGGGTTTAGTTCAAGGTGTCAGCCATGAAAGTAGGGGATAACTTGACTAGATCACGTGTCTATGCCTTGAGAGAGTGTAGATATCATATTAGGATCGTCTGCCTTAGATAACTTGACTGGGATTGCATGATAGATAGGTTGATTGTTGGTTTCGGTAGTCTTGTGGTTGACGCGATCCCTACTGAATCGACGCTCTAGACTTGGTTAGTGATGGATATGCCTTGCTGCAACGAATTGCACAAGGGTGTGTGGAGCGAATGGTCACACAAGAGTTGCGGAAAAGCTCTCGATTTACCGAGTTCGTCTTCGATGGATATGACGCACCAAGGAAGAACGAACGGCTCGATGGATATGACGCACCAA
>CM071873.1:8320774-8336355 GCA_036759665.1 Gynandropsis gynandra
GTCTTCGATGGATATGACGCACCAAGGAAGAACGAACGGCTCGATGGATATGACGTACCAACGAGTAGGAAGCTTGATATTACGCACCAACAACCCAAAGAATTCACAAAGGGAATTCGAGAATGATCAAAGATCAATTCAAAGATAAATTTCAAAGTTGATAAAAGTTGGATGTCCTTTGCTACAAGGGGGGCGGCCCTATTTAAGAAAAAAAAAAAAAAATTCAAACTTTAAGTTCATTAAATGCTACTCTTCATGCAAGGGCCTTCATAATGGTCTTGAAATCTTTAAACAAGAAGATAGGATTCTTGTTGGCCGTGCACCTTGTTTTGATGAGAATCCCTATAATAGCTTCCTTGAGCTTTGCAGCCTTGGCTCGAGTCATGGGACCAGCGGATATGATCAAGGCATCCTCTTCTAGAGCTCGGGCTCGGGTCACGGGACCGACGTATTTTGACCTAATAGCGTCTCGGGCCGCGGGATTGGCGTCTCGGGTCGCATGCTCGGCGTCTCGGGTTGCAGCCTCGACATCTCGGGTCGCAGAG
Source organism: Gynandropsis gynandra (assembly GCA_036759665.1). Classification (NCBI taxonomy): domain Eukaryota; kingdom Viridiplantae; phylum Streptophyta; class Magnoliopsida; order Brassicales; family Cleomaceae; genus Gynandropsis; species Gynandropsis gynandra. Next base: position 8,321,320 of record CM071873.1, read on the forward strand.
ATTCCCTCTTCTTCCTTTCCGCGGGTCGCGTCCTCCTCACTGTTGATGGTCGCGTCTTCAGCGTCCTCCGGGATCATATCATGCCCCCCTTCTTCGTGAAACCGGTTTCCTGGAACGTTTGTCTCATTCTTAAGAACTAGTTTGTTTATTTGTTTTTAGTATTTCATTCCCACATTCCATATTCGTTCGTTGCAAGTTTGATTCATAGTTTGAGTTTAGGTTGTGTTGCGTAGTCCCTGTGGGATCGACACCTGAAGTACTAAACACGTGCCGTGCACTTGCGGGTAGTTTAGGTTATTTGTTTAACTTTGGTAACGCATCACTGTTCGTAAGGGTAACACCGTCTAGCTGCCGATTTTCCATTCGTTTATACCTTCAAACTTTCAATCTCACCCGTTCGTTTCATGTTTAGGTTCTAGCCGCCCGTTCTCTCCGCCGTCCGTTCTCGTCGTCGTCCGTTCTCGCCAGCAGGTTTGATTTTGAACTTTTTTTTCTATTTAACGCATTTCATTAGATATCACATATGTAGGTATGTAGGTAAGGTGTTCAATGAAATGCCTAAGAGTAGTTATGATTATAATTTGGATATGTATTAAGTTATGTGAGTTATGAGTTATGGTTATAATCTAGTATTAAGTTATTTAAATTATATGGGTTATGGTTATAATTTAAATATGTATTAAGTTTTGTGAGTTATGAGTTATGGTTATAATCTATTATTAAGTTATTTAAATTATATGAGTTATGATTATAATTTAATATATTTCGTTTAAAAAACATATATTTAAGTTATATGTTTTTAAAATAAAAACACATATTAAATTATATGTGTTTTTCAAATTATTTTACAATTAATTAATGATTAGAAATTAAAATTTTTTAAATAAACATTGAATTAAAACTTTATATAATATTTTAATTTACAATTTTAGTACATCACGTCCTGTTGGAAGAGGCGGTAACATAAAAAAATGTTCAACATCTGAGAAAAGTGACAGTGGTCCATCTCTTCCACAACACCATAAACAGTTAGATACGGTATTTTCGGATTTTGTGAATCCGAATTTATTTACGAACACTGGATTGACACAATATATGTTGTATCCCTTTTATAAGCAGATGACACCACCGGTTGAGCCAATGATGCATCACTAGCCTCCGATGCATCACGAACCAACGCTGGAAGAACTTTTAGCGATGGATGAGGAAAGACGTAAACTTCCTCGTATAGATCCAACTCGTGCAGACGACGCACTTTGGTACATAAATTAAATTTAAATTTAATTTTGTAACTACTTCATTAATCAAGTCTTAATTTACCTTTAATTTTGTTTTATAGGTTTGGTTTCAAACAGCTTAATCGTCATCTAACAAAGACGATAGAAGCTGATTATGATCGTACATGTTATAACTGGACGCGAATCGATTCCGATATCAAGGAACGGTGGTGGAAAGCTTCGTGGTACGTTTTTATTAATATTCATTTCACTCAAAATTTAAAATTTAAAATAATATTTCAATAAATAATTATTTCATTATTTTCAGCAACAATTTTATTGGAATCCTGCAATAACCGGACTAGTAAAATCCGAATTTGAACGAGTTACGAGAAAACGACTCAAATCTCTCGCAAACAAATTGAAAAGAGATCAGGAGTAAAGGGCAAACCTGTTCGGATGCCAGATAATGTATGGGAATAGATGTGTGCCTATTGGAATGATCCTAATTTTAAGGAGAAAAGCCGACGCGCTAGTCAATCCTGTTGTTCCGATAGTGCAGGATATCGGATAAGTGCACATACTGCTGGTTCTCGCTCCTTCGTGGAGGTTTAAGAAGATTTGATAAGATTTTAAACTTTTTAAACTTTTAATACGATTGACATTTGCTTAATAGTAAAAACATAAATTTTAAATTTGTTTAGGCGAAAGAGAAGGGATCTGAACCGTCGTACGTGGAATTGTTGGAACGTACATACAAGAAGAAATCCGACGGTTCGTGGGTAGATGACAGGGCGAAACATATTCACGACGATGTTTTGATATTGACATCGGAACAGTGTCCCAAATCGCGCCGAGAGAAGATGGGGCGCAACCTACTCTAATTCAAGAAGAATACAATGAGATGTATTTTGAGGTAAATTAATTATAATTTTACAATAAATTTCTTATTGATAATTTAAATTTAATTTCAATATTTTCTGCAGCATGCAACACCGTACAAAGGTCGTTTATTTGGTCTTGGAGGAATGACATCAAAACATGTGAGTTCCTCCAAAGGTAAGGAAAAAGTCGCGACCGAGGAACTTCGAAACACAATCTCAAAGATACAAGAACAATTAGTACAACAAAGTTCATCTTTCAACGTTCTAAAAGGAAAGTTAAACGATGAAGAAGGGAAGTTGAACGATCAAGAAGAGAACGTAAATAGTGGTTTAGGATGATGAAGGAACACATGTCTAATATCAATTGGGATACGGCCGAAAACAATGATTCTGACGACGACGACGACGATAATTCTCATTTACCACCAACAAACTTGTAAATACATAATGTTAATTATGTATAAACACTAATTAATTAATATCAATCTAAAATTTTAAATTTAATTTTTATTTTTTTAAAAAATTTGCGGACGGGAACAGTCTCGTCCGCAAATTTTGCGGCATGCACTCTCCCCGTCTGCAAATTTTAAGGACGGGACGCTACCCGTCTCAAAATTCCAAGTTGTTTTCCCGTCCATAACGGGGTCGGGTTTCCTGTCGATTTCCGAACTGTCTTGCAGTCAGAAATTACGGACGATTTGCAAAGTATTTTTTCGTTTGTATTTGCGGACGAATATATTTTGCGACGCGTGTTTGCGGATGGATTTTGGGCGTCCCTAATCCGTCCCTAAACTTGATTAGGGACGGATTTATCAATCTGAAATTTTTAAATTTTTTGTAGTTTAACATAAAAAACCTTTCGTATTTTTCACTAATACATCTTAATATGTATGAGTGTGCAAATTTTATAAAAAATCAATCTTTTGTAATCGTCAATTTTTCAAGACGAAACTATACAAAATTTTCTATTTTAAAATATTTTATTGAAACATATTTAGATCAATCATAATTTGATATTTTACATTAGTTGTTGTTTTATATTCATCATTTTATTATTTATTTATAAATTGTACTTCGATATTTATTGGTTTTAACGTAAATATATATAATTCTTTATCAGTTTCCTAAATTTGGTATGATTATTTATAAAGAGAGAACAAATATATGCTATATTCGGATGGTATAAGAATAAGTATTCGTCTTTACGATCTGATCTCTCATCATAATTATTTTTTTTTCAATTGTTTCTTATTTATTAATATTGTGAAAATTTCATTGGATTTCGTCATGAATGGTCATGTTAAAAATTTAGATTTTTTTTGTTTTATAATCATTATATTACTGAATATATTTTTATTCTCTTAGATTTGTTATTCTTCCCATGTTTAGATAATAATTTTTATGTACTATAAACATTATTTGTAAAATGATTAATAAAGAAAATAATTGTTTTCTTTATTTATTATTCTGGATATGGACATAATAATATCCAATTTAATACTAATTTATGACAAGATTCTTTTCTCAACTATTAGGAAATGTGATGATTTTTTTTGTTTAACTAATTTAAAATAATAGATATAATAAGTAGAAAAATATTAAAATTACCAATATTAAAGTTTAAAGCAATTAGTAAAATGAAGATAATAGATTAAGCATTGATAATATTGAAATAATTTGGCGGTGCAATATCTAATGATAAAACAATAGGACTTATTTTTAATAACTTTTGATAGAAAAGTGATTAGCGAAGTTTGTTTGACAATATTCTTGGTTAACGTATTTTTGCATGATCAATTGTTTAATTTATATTTCCATTTGTAAAATAATTTTGTTTGAAATTATATTGAAATAACAAATATATTATTGAAATTGTTTAGGATGCTGAGTTATATCGAAATAGTAAATGAAGACATATATCATTGCAATGTTTAATTGTTTCTTCTCCAAGAACTTGATTGTCTCTTACAAAGAAACACATAAAATTTGTAGTAACATACAATTATTAATCTTAATTAAATTATATTAATCCATAAGAATTGGTATATTAGAGTAATTCGTTCATATAAATTCTCTTAAATAGACAACTATAGATTGTATGTCGCATCCATTTAAGCAATTATATTTGCTCAATCTCATTGAACAAATGGGATAATTTAGTGAGACATAGAGTGATTATTAATTATTATATAATAAATTATTATTTATGCATATATTGTACATGAGTATGACTAATGTTATAATAAGATATTTATTGTGCATATTAACGTGATACATTTGATAATTCATTCAATATTTCTCAACAAACAATGCTTGTTGATTAAACTCTAATAGAAAAATAAAATTTTACGGAACTTTACACTAAAATTCAAATAATTTTTGAACAATACTTTTGTATCCTTTATATAATTTATATATATATATATATAAATTAAAATTGCCTTTATGTAAACTTTTATTTTAAATAAATAAAATAATTTAGATGAAAAGAATTAGAATGTTACAAATAAAATTCAACATCCAAAATAATGATAGACAGATAGAGTGAGAGGGTATATTACATATACAAAAGAATCAACGAACATCGTCATACTGAGATGTGAACTTCTATGAAACTAAGATCTTCCTTTTTGTGATAAATGGGTGGCAGAGAGAAGTTAAACTGTGTGTAGTTTTAAAAATTTTGTTACCTTAAAAGTAACATCATGTGATACCCGAATAATAACCCAATTAAGAAAGTACTATATATCATTTTCATTGTTTCCAAGAGCGGCTTTTTTCTGGTGCATGGCATGATGCAGTCCCTTGTTATTGATCCTATGGGTCTGAACCCAAGATGCCCTGCCATGGCATGCGGATTTAGATATTGCTGCTAAGGATCTTGATGATGATGAGGGATATGGAATTGTAATGGGCCTCTTAAAAGGGAATATTCTGAGTGGTTCTTGTTGAGGCATTTTTGTGCCTTGTGGATGTTGTCTGAAGTAACTTGGTGGTTGCATTGCAGGATGGCATGCTATCTGCACATGCCACACGACTAATCGGAACAATAGTATTGTCTTATATTCAATTACATGTCGACAATGCTAGGGATTGATGGGTAACTAATAACAAAAAAAATGATGTAAGAGAGGTTTAAAATACCTCGTCAACAGAGGTCTATACTTGAAAGTCACCTGTGGAGTCATTATCAAAACTGGTGTTGCTATTAACTATTTAATAAACAACCTACATACATAATTTCCAAATCACCAATGACTATTTAATAAATCGATACTCACTGTGTAAATTCTGCAAGTTTCAAAGGTTTGGGTTTTTCGAAATTGCAATGATCAATTTTTTGTTCTCATTAAGGTATTGCATAAAAAAGAAGATAAAGATGTAAAACTGAGATGCTAATTTAATTCACTCATACACCCAATATAAGGTATCAAAGAATCAAAATCCAATAATTCATACGGAAACCGGTGATGAAAACCTTGAAACGGAAGATTCATATAACAACTAAATCGGCTAATAAACTCAAACATTCAATATTGCCTTCCAGAAAGAATGGAGACTCATGAATCAAGCAACAATCCCGTCACATACAAAATACCAGTATAGCCCGTTATGCTTCCTTGACAACGGTACCAAAGCCAAATGACTTATTGATAACCTAGAACAATAGGTTAAAGAAGTAAAATTTTTTTCTATGATGGATAGAGATGAAACGTACATCTGAATTTCAATAATTTTCATATTTCCATCAAGTAGAATCTCTCGATCATTTTTCTCAGCACCTCATCATCAGGCATCGGGTTTTCCTAAGCCTAGATTCCTTAACAAACCTATTGATGTATCTTCTTTGACTCTAGATAACAAACCAAACTCGATGAACCAGATAACATAACCAAATTCAAGTAACCAGAAGATCAAATTCACAAAAGAAGAAATACCTCATCGGAACCTTAGTCAACCCATCAATGTACATCGCTGTAGACCCACTGGCCGTCATCTATGCATAACCGAGTCTTTCTAGCCGACTCACCAGTCCTAAACCGTAGCGTGAAGAAGTCCGAACTGCAAGAAAGGAAAAATTTCAAAAGAAAAAGGATAGAAGGGAGATTCTTCGATGTTATACTTCTTACCTTGCGAGCCATTTCTTCAACTGAATTTGAACGAATCATTGAATTCGTTTTGTTAATCTTCGTCGTAGCCTTTCTCTTCCCCATATCTCGGATGTGGGTAAAATTCCTGAAAGAAAGAAAAAACCTTGAACGGAAGATGAAGCGAGAAGAAAGAATAGCGATGAGGATTAGAGAAGAAGAAGCGGTCGGGAGAAGCCACCTTTAAAAAAAATCTTTACTAATAGTGATGAAGACGATTCATGCCCGATAAATTGAAAATTTATAAACTAACTACATCAGAGTTCGATTTTATATTCATATCCAAACCCATTTCGGTGACACGACCTAACCTGTACGAACACCGTTACTTTCCATTATATTATTCTTCATTTTCCAAGCAAGTTTAACCGGATGGAACTCTTGGTGGAAATGCTAAACCCTTAGTAGAATTAGCAAAAGTGGATGGAAAGTAGATCCATTACAAAATCACTAAATCATATCACCAAAATAAACAGGCTTCAATGATCGAGACCATGACATCAAAAAATATGGCTAACCTTTAATTTTGTTATGCATAGATGTTTGAAAATATCTATATGCAGTTATTTTCATAGAAACCAAAATAGTTGCAAGATTCAATGGATGGAAACAAGGGCGAAACCTTTTTTCCATCTCTTTAAACTTGTAAAGACGTACATAATAATTACCTCTTACAGTAAGGTTGAATAATAAAAAGTCCGATTGGGGTTATCTATCGAACTGATTGATTTTCGGATGCAACAACCTTTCACTACCAGGCTCGTCTCCAACTTTAGGATGAAACAACCCTCGCCTCAGATCTTAGATCATGTGAAGACAAGTAACACATTATAACCATATTGGTTTATTGAAGCATTTTTTCATACAATTGATGGTCAAACATTTTGAACTTACATAGGTTCACCGAAATGGATGGTGCATGTATTCAAGCCGACAACGATGGTTTTGGGATTCAAGCCAACAACGATAGTGTCGAGATGATCATCCACGTTATCATCCGTGTCGCCCTCTTCGTCTTCGTCGAGATATCAAGTTCCTTACCTTAAGGAACAAGACGAAGAAGTGGAGGTGGAGGAAGAGCTTATGTGCACTTTTAACGACGACTTATGTGCATGACAATACCCTTAATCCTCTAAGAGATGCTTCAACTGTTGCGCCTTCGATGCCTTATGATCACGGGGCAAGACATATAAACCCCTTGAAAGCTCTAAACCCGGGTTTGGTTTACGACACTGGACCCCAAGAATCCTTCGAATTCCTCTGAACCCAAGATCTAAGCCCATCGCAGTTGAAGGTTTTCTCAAAGCATGCCAACAGATCCTGCAGAAACACATAGTGGTTTAGGATGATGAAGGAACAAACTACCCTGCGATCTCTGCTGTGTTCCCTGAGAACACAAATGTCAATGTTTTAACACTCCGCAGAATTGTAACCAACGTCGATCCTCGCATTTCAACCTACAAGGTCATAGTCTCACCTTTTAAAGGTGCATCGGTCGCCATTGAGCCAAGAACGCTCAACTTTACTTCAAAACATCAGAAGTTGTCATACAGGATTACATCAGGACTAAATTAAGGCAGAAGAGACCAGAATTTGGAGGTCTTGTGTGGAAGAGTGCAACTCACAAAGTACGCAGCCTGCTAACAAAGTACGCAGCTTGCCTTCGAGATTCGCCTGCCAAGCGTCAAGAGTTCGTCTGCCAATGATAAGCTAGAACACGAATTGTATCATTTGAGTAGTGATACAAAGCACTCAGGAAGGCGGCATGAGGAGAAACAAATCTATACCTTCTCATATGTAAAAGGGACAACTTGATCGGTTGGAATCCGACTTTCATTTGAAGATCCGATATAAGGAGGAATGAATCATCATCTCCTTTGGATTATCAGAGCTTAGATACAGAGGTCGTTCGATAGAATTCGAAGAGGAAATCAATATGAGTGTGAGGTTTCGATTTGAAGAGTAATAGAATTTATTGGTTGGTTTGATCTTGGATTAGGTTCGATTCGACGACGGCGAAAGTTTCATCTTGTAGAGATGAAGATTGAACTTCTAAGGGACGAAACATGTTTTATTTTTACTAATCTAATTGTTTAATTTTTTGCATGTTGACCTTTTTAGAGATAAAACGTTTAAATTAAAATTTTTATTTTTACTGATTTGTTTAATTTTTTACATGTTGAACTCTTAACGTAGAAACATTTAAAATTGATATTTTAAATAATTAAAAATTTAGTAAAGAATATTTGGATGGAGATTTAAGGTGATAAATGAGGCGACTTTTTGTATTCCAATATTCCATTAATTGTGAAGAACAATGTTTAGATTTTTTAAATAAAATAAAATAAAAAAATGGTTGATGAGGTGGCTTCACCAAAAACCACTATTTACAAGAACTTTTATATATATAATAAAATGTTTAAATTAAAATTTTTATTTTTACTGATTTGTTTAATTTTTTACATGTTGAACTCTCAACGTAGAAACATTTAAAATTGATATTTTAAATAATTAAAAATTTAATAAAGAATATTTGGATGGAGATTTAAGGTGATAAATGAGGGAACTTTTTGTATTTAAATATTCCATTAATTATGAAAAACAATATTTAGATTTTTTAAATAAAATAAAATAAAAAATTGGTTGATGAGATGAACGAAAACCATTACTTACAAAAACTTTTATATATAATTTTTTTTTTCTTCCGCCAATTTTCTTTTCTTTCAGGTAATCTCTTCTTACCGGCGATTTTTTTTAACAGAACTTCGTTTTTTTCATGTCTCCGACGTAGATTGGTCAAACCAACCGTGATTTGATATCGTTTTCCACGATGTCAAATTGCTGGCCACTCACCTACATCATTATTCTTTTTATTGATTGTACTTGATACATTACTACCTATTACTTTATTTCTTTTCTCAATTAATATGAATAATGATCTAATAGCTCAACTAATGAGTGAATTATTAAAAAATGTATATATCTTCTAAAATAAATATTTGAATTTAAGTTATACGTTAATTATAAACTTATTCATATTGAATCTGCATATGAAATATTTAATGGTGTGAAATATTTGAAAAGTGATAAAAGAAGAACAAATTGATATAACATTATAAGAAAATGTTCGTTTTCAGACGATCCAAACCATCTATAAATCCAGACAAATTATCTCGTTGTGAATTCGTCCGTACATACAAATGCATAAAAAATGTCAGTAGAAGCGATTTTTTTCGAAAGATTTCGATAAATTATAAGTAAAAGGTTGTTGGAAAATTTATCCAAAAAACCATCCGCAAAATGTTCGATAAAAATTAATTACATACAAAATGTTCCGTTGAGAACTTATATGGTAAAAAATATTTAAAAAATAAATTTTAGTTTTAAATAATAAAAATTTAATAAAAGTTATTAATATTAAATTGTTCATTATATACCATATAACTAAAATAAATATAATAATGAAATCTAATCCAAAAGTAGAAATTGTAAAGGATAATATGAATTATGTAAGAAATTTTCGGACGACACTACTAGAAAATTTAATTTTAGGGATCGAAAAATCGATTCCTAATCCGTCCCTAAACCTGTTTAGAGACGGATTAGGAACGACCAGGAGTAGTATCTAATCGCGCGACTCCAAATTCTTTCCTCCCCAATCCGTTCCTAATTAGGGACGGAAATTTCAGTCCCCAATCCGTCCCCAATTAGGGACGGAAAATGTAATCCCCAAACAGTCCCCTAGATTGGAGACGGTTGTTTTCGGTCTCTAAAGTTTGGAGACGGACCACACAATCCGTCTCCAAATTTGGAGACGGGAAACTGTCGTCTCCAAAATTGGAGACGGCACTATTCCGTCTCCAATATTTTTTTTAAATAAAAAAAATTTAAAATTTTAAAAAGTTCGATTACATTAAAAGATACATATAATCAACGTTCATAAACTAAACCGTTCCGATTACATATTAGTACATAAAACATTACAAACCATACATATAACCAACATTCGGATTACATATAATCCTAAGCCGTTCCGATTAGTCGTGGTTGGAATCACTGTTCTGAACTGCATCCCAATCGATGTTAGGCATTTGCGCTCTCATCATGCGCAGAAGCTTTTACATTCGCCTATCTGATTGTTCGGCATTCTTTCTTGATAGTTCAGCCTCCTTTAGAGCTTGTTCAACGCGTCTATCGGATTCTTGGAACCTTTCGTCCATTTGATGTCGGAGCTCGTAATCCGATACTTTTTCTTTACCTTTGGATGAGGTTGAATGTTTTGAGGCCATTGTTCCAAGTCCGAAAATACGACCTTTGTATGACGTAACTTGCTGTAAAACAAATATCGAGAATTAATAATATTTATAAATAGTGAAATTAGATTATAGTAGAATTTCATTATTACCTCGAGATACAACTCGTTGTACTCTTCCTGACTAAGAGTAGTTTGTGAGCCGTCTTCTCTCGGGGAAATTTGGCCTTTGGATCCACCCACGAACCATCTGACTTCCTAACGTGTGTACGTTTCAACAATTCTATATACGATGGTTCGTGTCCCTTCTCTTTCGCCTGAAAAAAATAAAAAAGACATAGTTTAATAAAGTGTTAATTTTATATAAATGCATAAAGTTGAATAAAACTTACCAGATCTTCGTATACTTCCGCAAAAGAATGAGATCCTGTCGTGTGCACGCTTATCCCGTATCCCGCTCTATCAGAACGCCGGGATTTACTTGCTCGCTCGCTCTTTGCCTTAAATTCTCAGGAATCCCAATGTGCGCACATCTGATCACAAATATCTTCCGACATCCATTTGGGTTTTCCTTTTACATATTGTTCTGCGTGCAATTTACCTACGATAGACTTGAGACGCAGTGCCGTATTTGTTTCAAATTCGGACTTTACTAGTCCGGTAATGGCGGGATTCCAATAATATTTTTGCTGAAATAATAATAAGCTTATTAAATTTAAATTGTAATTTAAATTACTTGATAAAATTAAAAATTGTTTAAAACATACCACAAATTATTTCCACCATCGTTGCTTAATTTCTGGATCGGTATGTGTCCAATTGTAACAGAACCGATCATAATCAGCTTTTATCGTAGTTGTTATTTGCCGATTAAGTTGCTTAAAGCCAAACCTACAAATCAGTGGTGGTTGCATTTGTGGATAATACGACATATATTGCCCCGATTATATCGATCCAGTGTTTCGGAAGAAATTTGGATTCATGTAATCATCATATCCTGAATTGGAATGTTGGGAATGAGACGAAATGTTGCCACTTTCCTTGGATTGAGGGCGGTTTCTCGTTTTACCGCCTCTTCCAACGCGTCGTGACATACTGAAATGTGAAATTAAAATATTACGATACCACCCCCAAACCAATCATCTCAATTTCGCAATTTCAACATAAATTTCTCCTATCAAAAATATAGATATCGATATCCCAAATGGATTTCAACATAAACCAATCATCTATCCAACAAACAATTTCAACAAGCACTTGAATACACATATAAATCTAACACATGATACTCATGGTCCTACACATGATACTCATGGTTCAACACTATCAACACATATTCTACACATGATTCACGGTTCAACAAATCATACGCATGGTTCTACACATACTCACGGGGCGACGGCAGCGACAGAGTCCCAAGGAGGCGGCGGCGAGAGAGTCGCGCGGAGGCGGCGGCGAGAGAGTCGTGCGGAGGCGGCAACGACAAGTGAGCGTCGCACGAGAGAGAACCGCACGAGAAAGAGATGCAAGGCGACGACGGGAGGGGAGATGAAAGCGGCGACGGGAGGCGGAAACGGGAGGGGAACGCGGCGGCGAGAGGCAACGGGAGGGGAACGCGGTGGCAGGCGAGGGGAGGGGAACGCGTGAGGAGACAAAGACGATGGATCTGTCGAGACGCGTGAGGAGGCGAAGACGCGTGAGCGAGAATTTAAAAAAATTTGGAGACGGGATACAAAATCCGTCTCCAATTGGAGACGGCATGAAATATTCCGTCTCCAATTGGAGACGGCAGAACATAATCCGTCTCCAATTGGAGACGGCAGAAATTATTCCGTCTCCAATTGGAGACGGCAGAAAATCATCCGTTCCCAATTGGAGACGGTTCACCCTTTTGTCCCCAATTCCGAGATCAGTGATTGATCGGGATTGGGACGATTGACCGGGGACTGAGCCCGAGACGATAGAATGGGATCGGGACGATAGAACGGGATCAGGACGATAGATCGGGACGATAGATCGGAACGATAGAACGGGATCGGGACGATAATCATCAAAAAACGTATTGAGAAACAATTCGTAAACATATAATCATTGAGAAAATAGAAAATATCATTAAAAAGTATATAAAAAACAATTCGTAAACGTTTTAACATGATTCATCATCAGATTCACACAATTGTTCCGTCGAATCTTCTGTATCTGATTCAAATTCCACATCTTCTTTTTCTTCTATATCTTCATGAATATCATCTTCATTTGTTTCGAGTTCCTCCATTTCACCGTGCGTAAGTTCTTCAACGCATACATCGTCAATAGCAATAATCTCGGTCATTTGTTGTTGCATTGGCAATTGTTGTTGTTCTGTGTTGTCGATAAATTTGCCCCTCGGAAGTATCTTCATTGCGACACGCCAATCTGAAGATCTTCTAACATGCGGATATGAAATGTAACAAACTTGATCGGCTTGTGAAGCAAGAATAAAAGGCTCGTATTTTGCATATCTTCGTGTGGAGTTAACTTCTACAACGCCTAGTTTGTTTACTCTTGTTCCGCGACCGATTACTGGACCGAACCAATCACATCGAAATAACATCACTTTTAAAACGACATAACCTACAAAAAATATCAAAATCTGAGTCAATATCCAAAATGACATATGTGGTATAAGGATAAAATTGTTTTAAACTTGTTTTCTATACCTGGATATTCCAATTGCAAAATTTCCTTTAAAATCCCATAAAAAGCTGGTTCATCGACCGATGCACAATAGCTTTCACCTTTCACACATACACCATAATTCATCGTCGACTTCAATTTCCCATGATCGTAAGTGTGAAAATTATAACCACGTGTAAAATACATAGGCCAACTCATAACTTTCACAATCGGTCCTTTGACAAGATCTCATAGCCACAACGGGTGATTGCCCATCTCAACCTGCAGTACATATGTACTAACTTAGACACATCGTCAGAATATTATAAAAGTTATTTATGTAAAATTTCATTACTTACATATTGTCGCATCCATGTCGAGAAATCTTTTTCTTTAAATTCTTGGAGTTGAGAATCATCAATGTTCGTATATGTATTCTTCAATATATCATCAAATGTCATGTATAAAAAGAAACAAAATTCTATAAATATTACAAAAATAAACAAAACTGTAATTGTGATAACCATAGTTAATTATGAGATTTTACCTTTCAAAAGGCTGTAGATATTCGCAGTTCAATAAAACATATGTATGTGCGATATGAAGATCTCGTTGTGATAACCATATATCTTTCGCCTTACCAGCAGATCGACCAATTTCGCAAAATATGTCCGGAACATCTGGTACTGGATATGAATACGCCACACCACCATCAAAATATCTGTCTGGATTTCTACTCCGCGTTTGAACATGTGGCTCGAAGTAGTATGACGTAAAGAACGATATTTCCTCATTGACGTATTGTTCAACAATTGAACCCTCCGGTCGAGCTTTTTGTTTGGTTTTTTTCTTCAGATGAAACATAAATCGCTCGAACGGATACATCCAACGAAATTGAACTGGACCTCCTAGTGCGGCTTCGTGCGGTAAATGAACTGTCAAGTGCTCCATAACATCGAAGAATGATGGTGGAAAAATCTTCTCCAAATTACATAGTACAGTAACTATGTTATTTTGCAGTCGACGAACTACATCCATACTCAGATTTCTCGAACATAAATCTCGAAAGAATAGGCCAACACCTGTAACATTAAAGTATTATTAGTGTATTTAACAAATATTCACACTACATATTAATATAAAATCAACCACATACCTCCAATTGCTTCGTGTGCATGTTTGTCCATCAATTCAGAAAAACATATCGGAAGAAGTCTTTGCATGAATACATGACAATCGTGACTTTTCATCCCTAATAACTTTCCTCCTTGAATGTCAACGCACCTTCCAATGTTAGACGCATAGCCATCGGGGAATTTCACATCTTCTTTCAACCACTTCAACAATTTATATTTCGTTTCATTTGACAATCTGAATATCGGGACTGGCGCTTTACCGTCATCACCTATATGTAACTCCCTTCGTGAGCAATATTCTTCTAGATCTTTGCGTGATTTAATATTGTCTTTTGTCTTCCCCGTGACATTCAGTACTGTATTGATGATGTTATCAAAAAAATTCTTCTCTATGTGCATCACATCAAGATTGTGGCGAAGTTTCAGATTTTTCCAATACGGCAAATCCCAAAATATGCTCTTCTTGTACCAGTTATGAGTAATTCCATAACCACCAATTCTCGGATGATTGTTCCCTCCGCAATCTATACTCCTCGGAATACCCAAAGCAAGAAGTCGTTCATATAAAATCTCTTCGCCGGTCAAAACTGGAGGAGGAGATTTCCGCACAACTACATTCCTTTTAAAATTTCTCTTGTTGCGCCGTAATGCATCATCAACAGGAAGAAAACGACGATGACAATCAAACCAACTCGTCTTTCTTCCATGTTTCAACTGAAAAGCATCTGTTTCTTCCAGGCAATA
>CM071873.1:8337500-8349908 GCA_036759665.1 Gynandropsis gynandra
GACGGTTCCAAATCCGTCTCCAAATTTGGAGACGGACGACCTGCCGTCTCCAAATTTGGAGACGGATGACATGCCCGTCTCCAAATTTGGAGACAGATGACCTGCCGTCCCTAATTGGTCCGCATTTAGAAACGGATTAGGCACGACTCTTCTGTACCCAAATTTGGGAACGGATTAGTGACGGATTTCATTTTTCGTCCCTAATCCGTGTATAATCCGTTTCTAAATTTAGGGACGGAAGTGGCGGTCCCCAAATTCCGTCCCTAAAATTAAATTTTCTAGTAGTGCGAGAATATATACTAATCAAAGATTAAATTTTGAAGGATCAATTTTAAAAGACGGAATATCAGAAATATTCTTATAGGGTTAGACCACTTCAAAAATATCCTTCCCTAAAATAATTATTAAATCCAAAAAAAACTGAAGAAAAGACAAACTTGGCCTTAATGTTCGAATGTGAAAAAACTCATGTTCGACAGTTTTCCGACGTGAAAAACTGTAAAAAACGAGAAAGCCGAACAGTTTTTCGACGTGAAACATGTTTAAAAGTTTATAGCAAGAAAGAAATAAGTGATGTCGAACTTGAGAGGGATCGATTTGAAGTTGGTGAGAAGGAAAATGACTAGAATCAGCAGCAGCGTGAGTGATGTTGATGCTAATGTTGCGGTCCCTCTAACACTGGAGCAGAAATTAATAGGGGAAATAAGGAAGTCGGAGAAGAGAATCATCAACGCCGTAAGAGACCTTCTAAGGAATACCGGGATTCATATACCTAATCCAAAATCAAAGGCTGCCGAGAAAGTCGCGATCACCAAAAACCAATCTTCCGACACTGTTAGTGATTTTGCTTTTGAATTCCTTCGACGTCCAAATCCAGTGTCAAGAAAAAAGCCAAGCGGAGATGGCTCAGAAGAGGATTTGACAAACATTGCTCCTGATGGAGTTCCACCAAGTAAGTAATATTTAGTGAAAAGGTCATTTGAGTGTCAATTTCCATCGAGACATATAAGTCGTAGGGTCACATAAGTCATAGGGTCATTAGAGTTGTAGGGTCGCATAAGCCGCATGGTCCTTAGAGTCGCATGGGTCGCATGGGTTTCATATGTCGCATGTGTCACTGGGTCGCTAAAGTCGAATGGGTCGCATGGGTCGCATGTGTTACATAATCAATGTAACGAACCAAGTAAGTACGGTCATTTGAGGTCGCATAGGTCGCATGGATCACATTGGTCGCATGGGTCACATTGGTCGCATGGGACCCATGCGACCCATTGGTCGCATGGTCGTATCGGTCACATGGGGAGCATGAGTCGCATAGGTCGCATTGGTCGCCATATATTTAATGAGGTAAATTTTATACAGGTGCTGGACCTTTATCGAAGGAGTCTGCGCCATATGTTGAGCCTTCGCCGTCGAAAAGAACAAGAACAGTGGTTCAAGAACCTGAAGAGGAAGAGGAGTTTGTGTGGATTCCCAAGGGATTAATAAAGGACTTGGTAACCCGATTTCTTACGTTCCTTGACACTAGAGGTGACAAGTTGACAAAGCTATATCTATTCCTGAAGACACCTCGACATGAGCGGTGGTGGAAATCTGAGCTAGATATTCTCCAGGGGCCAAAGTGTTAGGAGATTATATTAAAGGCCAACGTATGGCTTGAAGATGATGTAAGTTTTTTTAAACCCTTAGTCTCACAGAGTTTCGTGTCATATGTATTCCTATGTTTTATTTTTTTTGCAGAAATTGAATGAGGCGTTGATGGAGTTGTCTTGCATTGGATCCCAGCGCAAATCAGAATTATTACGTTTGTCTTGTTGCTTTCATGCATACGCTCTCGCTGTGGATGTACGACGATATGGAATCTTTGCCAGAAATTCTTAGTGATTTTTTGAATGCCAAGTATCCATTCAGAAGTATGCAGACACAAATTAGTGATTATGAAGGTTTTATCTCGATTCTAAACATTTCATCGGACAAAAATCGATGGGTAGGATGTCATTGGGTAGCCATCAAAACGGATTTCAAAACCCGATGCATCACGGTATACGACTGCCAGATGAAACTTAAGGAAACGCATATCGATCTGGTGATTGAGAAGATAAGAAAAGTTGTCCCCAAGATGCTCATTCTCGGAGGGTTTCCTTCTTTGGCTTCTGGAGAAGATGAATGGAAGTGTGTGTATTATGAAGGTCTATCATAGAACCAAAGCGGGAATGACTGTGGTGTTTTCTCCTACAAATTCGTAGAAGCCTCGTTAATGAGGAGGAATGTGTTTCGCTTAATTTGCGACGATAATGTTACTTCCATGCGTGAGAAGATGGCGGCTGATATATATAGTAATGGAGAAAGTATCTATGAATCCGAAGAAGACTAACTTGATATTTAGTAACATTGTTTTTGTTTTGGACTGGTAGATGTAACCATTTGGTACATTGTTTTTTTAAACATTTGGTAAATTATTTTTTTTAAAATATTTGGTACATTGTCGCATGGGTCAAACGGTCGCAGAGGTACAAGGGTCATAGAGCCTCATACGACCCTTGCGACCCGTGTGGCCATTAGGACCCTTCCGGCCATTGCGGCCATTGCGACCCTTGCGACCCATTTGTCCATTTCGACCATTGCGACCCTTGCGACCCATTTGTCCATTTCGACCATTGCGACCCTTGTCCCTCTGCGACCCTTGGACCCCTGCGATCCATTTGTCTATTTCGACACATTCGAAAAGGTAAAAGGGTCACAGATGAGGGACCTCTTCGACTAGGACCCATACGACCCTTGTCTCTCTGCGACTCTTGGACCCTTGCGACCCATTTGTCCATTTCGACCCTTCCGACCATCGCGATCCTTCCGACCCTTGCGACCCTTACGACCCATTTGTCCATTTCGACCCTTTCGACTAGTCTTTTCAATGTCAAACTACTGCTTTTTCCAGATGCTAGCTATGCTTTTTATTTTACCAATGCCACATTCAAGACCTATATTAAAAGGTTCTTTAATGTGGTCAATACATGCACCTTGGTCATTCTTTGTATTTAGTGTCTTTCTGGAATTTTAGGAGTCCATTTATTTTTCGTTAAATATGAGTTTATAAATAGAGGAGGAAAAACCGAAAAGCTACAACAACAATTTGTAGCACCAAATCATCTCTTGTTTCGAGTCTTTCATTCTCTCAAAAGGGTGATATGAAAATGACCCGTTGAATATCTTATTTTGCATCTATTGTTCGTAAGATTATGACCCAATATGACCTGTTATGCGATGTTCAATCGGATTAAATTAGAATCAGGTTTAAACGGGAACCCATCCGACGCATGCGACCACATATGACCCTTATACGACTCATGCGACCACACATGACCCTTGTACGACTCATGCGACCCAATATGACCACATATGACCCATGACGACTCATGCGACCACATATGACCCATGGACGTCTATGACCACAATGACCCATGGACGACTCATACGACCACATATGACCCATGGACGACTCATGTAACCTATGCGACTCATGCGACTTGTCGTTTTGCTGTCAGACTCCTGTCTTGCAACCCATGTGACCCTTCCGACCCATGTGACCCTTTCTACGCATGTGACTTGTCGTTTTGCAGTCAGAATCTTTTATTCCGACCCATGTGACTTGTCATTTTGCTGTCAGACTCCTGTCTTCCGACCCATGTGACCCTTCCGACCCATGTGACCCTTCTGACCCATGTATATAAGTTAACGTCTACGTCTCTTCTCTTAGTATGCGTATCTAACCCATATTTCTATGAAAAATCTTTTTGACCTTTGTGACATGCGTGGCGATGTCACCATTGTCGACGCAGGGCATCGTGCTGTCTATGTGTTACTCAAGGTCTTGGTAATCGGCGGACTCAGGCTCTATGCAGTCACTGACGAGTTGCGGGGGTGACTTAGGTGACGGTGTTGGGTCACTCTTCAAATATGATTGGAAGACGAAGTACATGGCAGGAGATGACTTAGGTGACGGTGTTGGGTCACTCTCGGCTAATGAACTATCTTTCCAGTGAATCATGCGACCCATGCGACCCTCATTTGGCATTAATTAGTTTGGCATTGTAGATGTATTGTTTTGATTGGTTTTTTGGAATTTTATCATCATTAACCTGTAAATTCGTCGAGTTCGCATCTATTCGTCAATATATGCGACCATGCGACCCATGCGACCTTCATGCGACTCTCATTTGGCATTAATTAGTTTGACGTTGTAAATGTATTGTTTTGATTGGTTTTTGTCGTTTTACCATTATGAACTAGTAAATTCGTCGATTTCTATCTATTGATCCATATATGCGACCAAGCGACCCATGCCATTATCAATATATTTGAGTTGTAAATGTCTAATTTCGAATCAATATAGATAATAATATAAATAATATCGACATTTGAACAAAATGTTAAATGTATTGTTTAATCATCCGCCGAGTTCTTAAAACACTACTATCATTTTTGAAACACAGGCATTGGTTATACACAACTCAACTAGGTACACATAGGTCATAATCTGTTTCAACTATTGATTGACGTTGTAAATGTATTGTTTTGATTGGTTTTTGGAATTTTATCATCATAAACCCGTAAATTCGTCGAGTTTGCATCTATTCATCAATATATGCGACCATGCGACCCATGCGAACCATGCTACCCATGCGACTCTCATGTGACCCTCATTTGATTGGTTTTTAACATTTTATCATTTTCACCAGAATTCCCGCCGAACTTTTCACCAAAATTTGAAAAAACTTTTCGAATTCCATCTGACGGCGATTCGATGTCAGGGTTATGTCTTTTCGTATTCCAGCCGTTTCCTTTTTTCTAATAACGACACCCTCTCTCTCTCTAACTCTCATCATCTTCCATCCATTTTTTGCCGAAAATGCAACATTTCGTAGAAGGAGGGTCATCTTCTTCTGATTAGAGGATTTTCACGGTACCAATCACGCGTTCAAATCTGACCGTAGATGCAGTGGTAAGTGAACTCAAACCGATTTATTCGATTCATCAAATCTGGTCGTATATGCATTAGTTTTGCGTCGTTGTAAATTTATTCGGTTATCACAGACACTTCCGATAGAGTTTGCGAGGTTGAATGGTCTTTGCGGTAGACGAAGTAAGGTTGATCTGATAACCAATTACATAGACATTTGGGAGGCACATCTAAGGCCCTTGAAACGCGGTGGCGCTAGCATCACCATGGCTTGGACAAAGTTTTGTCAAGATAATGGCTTTAACGTGGGTTGTACCCTCAAAGTCGAACTGGACACCGTTCTTGATTATGTACCTTGTCTACTACTTACCCCTATAATTTTCATAGATTGAATTCCATTGTATTTTGATTGCTTCGAACCTCATTTGAACAACAAATGAATGATGTGTGTTTGTGTGGCCTTTGTTTCATTCACGTCAAGAGCAAAAGACTTGTATGATTTTATTTTTCATAGATTTGTCTGATTTTATTTGTCATATTTCAATTATTTAATACCATAGTTATTTATATCAAACGAAGAACTTTCATAGTTACTCTAACAATTTCATTCATCATATATGGCAAGATAGTATTTGTATAGATCCCTAAATAATATTATACATTTTTGGTAGTTTTCAACAAATTCTTGTTTAATTTGGTTCCGTTTTAATTTCTCTGATACAATTCCACCACAAGATAAAAACAAGAACCGAAGCTGAACCATAGAAACGTTCATACGACAGATAAAAAATATCATCAATAACATAGAAGAACCAACCAGTTATGAGAAACTTCTAACAAGGCACACCATACCAACACTCAAAATTCTCACAGAAAAGAACTTACCAACAGAAAAAAAAAGCCAGGGAGATATTTCCCGGGTGATAAACATGTTTACGAGAGATATAAATCCATCCATTCTTCTATAGTTAATGAAACAAAGGATCGTAGGGGACAAAGGGTCGCAAAGGACAAAGGGTCGCAGAGGTACAAGGGTCACAGAGGTACAAGGGTCGAAGGGAGATAAGGGTCGCAGTGGTCCAAGTGGTCGCAGGGAGACAAGGGTCGGAGGGCGCACGGTCCCTAAAAAAATGTTTACTCGTTGATTATGGAAGATGTAATTTGGTACATTATTCTTTTTTTAACAGTTTATTTGTAACATAAACATAAGAATGGATAATTCAACTTTGTACATTGTAATTTTTTTAAAATTATTCATATTATTTGTAAATAATTTGTAAATAATAAATTATTTTGACTATATTGGCTCCACAACATTGCACAACAATGGAGTATGACCATCGTCTTCTTTATTTTCCATAATCAATAAACCAATGACAAACGGAGGAACTCCGTTTCAACCGAGAAATGGAAACAGAATCCAAGCCACAAAAGCCTCCCAACGTCTCAAATCCATAAATGCGTCCCGCTCACAAATTCTTAGCGGGGGCAAAACGGACGATACTATGCAAGAATGATAGTTTGTTACAACAAGAAATAGCTTTTCAATTTTATCCGGTTAGCATAGGATATATTTCCTTTTTTCATCCTTTGTTACTGTTATAAATAATATATAAATTGAATATTATGTTCTAGCAAAGAACCAATGAATTTCATTATATTTATCTCTCTGTTCAGTAACCTTATATAATATATATAAAATTAGATTATATCCGCTGCGAAAAAAAAAAATTTAGCGTATATATATATGTATATTTAAATCATTAGATTTGATAAAAAAATAGTCAAAATTCATTCAACATACTTTTTTTTCTAATAATCAAAATTTATGATTATTATTATTGGACTTTTTCATTAATATATCTACTATAAACATCAAACAAAGAAATTTTATTAAATAAACCAAATAATAATAATAATAAACAATAAAATCTATTAAAATATTAAATTGAAAAATAATTTGATACATAAACATGTTAGAACGTTCAGTATATAGAATCTTTAAACTAACAATCTTTTTCCTTTTTATAATATTTCATATTTATTAAATTGTAAATGTCTCATGGGCTTTAGCCCATATATAATATTTAATATTATTATCTAAGAGAGATTTGCCTATAAATAAAGACCACATATGTAAAAATAAAAACAACACAAGAACATAATCATTTTCTCTCTCCTTTTGCTCTTATCATTCTCTCCTGTTATCTTTCCCCATTCACTCTCTCTTTTCACGTGTCTCTCTCATCTTTTTACTAACTTCTCCTTTATTTACAAGGTAAGATATATATATATATATATAATATTTTATTATTTATATATTATAATATTTATTATATACATATTTACTTTAGTTACAGTGTATATACGTATATATTACTATATCAATATATATAATACATAATAATATATGCATATATATTATAATATTATATATATTTTATTATATATACTTTTTATTAATATTATACACAATATATATGTTTTATATTTTAATCTAATTAAATATATATCATATTAATAATTAATTTTCAACACTTTATCAGCACGAGCGTTCTAATTAGCTAAGAAAAATATTATATGTTACATGTATTATATTTAATTTCAATTTTTTACGATATCGATTTCCAATCGATTTTGGTTTCGATTTGGATTCGATATTCAAGTAAAAAAAATTATTATATATAGACCATGTGGAATATATATCCCGGTCATAATATATATTATACTATATGATTCTGCGGGCTCAGCCACCAATCAATAATATTAATAGTTTATGAATATTTATCTGTTATTTATTCTTGTTATAAGGATGGCTATGCCACCATTTTTTTACGTCATATTTTATTTTATGTGGAGGATGAAACCCCATAATTTATTTAACTTATTGTTGTTATACGGATGGCCCAGCCACCAATTTTTTTTTTGTTAATTATTTTATTTATTTATGTGGAGGATGAAAAAATGTCACCCCATAATTTATTTAAATTATGTTTTTCATTATTTAATTGTTAATTGGTTAAATAAATCCGAAAATAAATTATCTATAAATACAAACGGATCTAACATATGAATTGTTATATAATAATTTATTTAATTTTTTTTCAATGTCATAACTTATATTTGTTTATTTTTTCTCTTCAATGATAACAGATCTTCATGTCGAATTTGGGGAATCTCAAAATCACTGCACTAGATGCCTCTGGAAAAAAATATATGACGTGGGCATTTGATGCTAAAATGCATCTAAAAGGCAAAAAGCTTATTGCCACGATCGATAAAGATAATAATTCCTCAGAAGAGGAAAAGGCAAAAGCCATGATATTTTTACGTCATCATATTGCCGATGGATTAAAAAATGAGTATCGAACAAAAGAAGATCCCGCAGACTTGTGGGAATCTCTTAAAGATCGATTTGATCACCAAAAATATGTGATACTCCCAAAGGCAAAGAATGATTGGTTGAATCTAAGATTCCAGGATTATAAATCCGTCGATGAATATCATTCTGCAATGTTCGAAATAATCTCCAGGATGGAATTATGTGGAGAAAAAATAAGTGATTATGATAAGCTGGAAAAAACATTATCGACGTTTCATGCTGATAATGTAATTTTACAACAACAATATCGCGCGAAGGATTTTAAGACCTATTGCGAATTGTTACAGCTTCTCCTCGTTGCAGAACAACAAAACGAGCTATTAATGAAAAATCATCATGCTCGGCCCTCTGGTTCTGCACCATTCTATGAAACACATGCGACCTCATCAAATTATAACCACTGGCATGGCCGTGGGCGTGGATATATACGTGGTCGTGGTCGAATCCGTGGACGTGGTTGCGGTCGTGGAAATGGATATGGTAGAGGAAGAGGTCGGAGTAATCCACCAATAATTTCCGTCATGGAGAAAATACAAGGAAAGATTATCGAGTGAATGAAAATGAAAACGTGACTAAAAGGCGAAAAGATACAATATGTCATCGATGTGGTATGAATGGACATTGGTCCCAAGTATGCCGAACACCAAGACATTTTGTTGATTTATACCAGAAGTCACTGACAGATAAAGACAAAAATGTTCAAACGAATTTTGTCTCAAATGATCTCGATGATCTCCTGGATAACGACAAGGTTGGGATGCACCTTGACATTGCAGACTTTATGTATCAACCTGATAATGAAAATGAGAAAAGAGAATGAGATTTCGACATGGATTTCTTTGTTATCATTATCTCGTTTTTAACACTTAGCTTGTTATTTTTAAAATTTTTTATTAGATTATCTTTTGTTGTAATATATTGTTACATTGTTATATATTATATGCAAAGTTTGCTTCATATTTTCAGGTTCATCTATATATTTATCGGATCAAAGTAATACAAAATATGTCACGATAAAACATCAATGATGGAGACATATGTCTAGCCGATTGTGCTACGACACATACAATATTGAAAGATAAAAAAATATTTCTCCAAGTTGAGAATACATGAATCCAGTGTCAATACAATATCTGGAAATGCAAAAATAATTAAGGGATATGGAGAAGTAAATTTTATAATGTCCGGAGGGACAAAATTTATCATACAAGATGCATTATTCTCTCCACAATCCCAAAGAAACTTATTAAGTTTCAAAGATATTCGCCAAAATGGATATCATGTTGAGACCATGAATGATGAAAATCGTGAATATCTTTATATCACGACGATGGTTTCTAAAAAGAAACATATTGTGGAAATTTTACCAGCTTTATCCTCTGGACTATATTTCACAAAGATAAGAATGGTGGAAACATATGCCATATTAAACCCAAGATATGAAAATATGTTTAAGATTTGGCATGATCGATTGGGTCACCCTGGTTCAATAATGATGCGAAAAATAATTCAAAAATTCCAATGGTCATCTATTAAAACATGAGAAGATATTTCAATCTCATGAAATTACATGCAGTGCTTGTTCTTAAGGAAAATTAATAATAAGACCATCATCTGTCAAAGTTGGACATGAATCACCATCGTTTTTAGAACGATTACATGGAGATATATGTGGACCTATACATCCACCAAATGGACCATTTCGATATTTTATGGTATTGATCGATGCTTCTAACAGATGGCCACACGTTTGTTTATTATCAACTCGCAATGTTGCATTTGCGAGGTTTATTGCTCAAATAAAAAAAAATTACGAGCTCAATTCCCCGATCATCCTATTAAGAAGGTGAGGCTTGATAATGCTGGTGAATTCACTTCTCAAGCATTCAATGACTATTGTGCATCGATTGGTATTGAGATTGAACATCCCGTACCACATGTTCATACACAAAATGGTATGACAGAGTCATTGATTAAACGTCTCCAACTTATTGCTCGACCATTGCTAATGAAAACGAAACTTCCAGTTTCTGCTTGGGGGCATGCCATTTTACATGCTGCTGCACTAATTCAAATAACGCCAAGTGCTTATCATAAATATTCTCCATTACAATTATCGAATGGCCAAGAACCAAACATATCTCATCTTCGAGTATTTGGTTGTGCTGTATATGTTCCAATTGCTCCACCGCAACGAACAAAAATGGGCCCACAACGCAGACTGGGAATTTATGTTGGATATAATTCACCATCTATCATTAGATATCTTGAACCAGAAATGGGTGATATATTCACAGCTCGTTTTGCTGGTTGTCATTTTAATGAGAATGAATTCCCACCGCTAGGAGGAGGAATAAAACAAGCCTCACAAGGTCTAACATGGAAAACACAATCATTGTTATATCTTGATCCTCCTACAAAACAATGTAATATGGAAGTACAAAAGATAATACATTTGCAAAATATTGCGAATAGACTTCCAGATGGGTTCAATGATACAGCACGGGTTACAAAATCATATATACCTGCTGCAAATGCACCTGCTCGTATAGAAATACCAAAAGGGCATATGGGTGAAAGAATTTCAAATGAGTCTACAACACGCTTAAAGCGCAGACGACCAATTGGTTCTAAAGATAAAAATCCTCGAAAGAGAAAGAAGTTTGATAATAATGACGATTCTCAAATAATAGAGAACATTAAAAAAGAAACAAATGAGGAAGATGATCTTCAAAATGAAAATCATGAAAATAATCATGAACATACAGAAAACAATGAAATTTCCATCAATTATATCTATGATGAAAAGATTATAAGAAGAGATGAAATAAATGACAATGATGGAATATTCTCTTTCTCTGTATCCAAAGAAATTGAAAATGATAGTGAAGATCTAGAACCAATGTCAGTGTTAGAATGTCAAAAGAGACATGATTGGATCAAATGGAAAGAAGCTATGCAAATAGAATTAGACTCATTAAATAAAAGAAAAGTATTTGGACCCATCGTTCAAACTCCAAATAGTGTCAAACTAGTTGGATGCAAATGGGTTTCTGTACGAAAAAGAAATGAAAATAATGAGGTCACGAGATATAAGGCACGACTTGTCGCACAAGGGTTTTCCCAGAGACCTGGAATTGATTATGAGGAAACATATTCCCCTGTTATGGATGCAATCACATTTAGATATTTGATGAGTTTAACAGCATCCAACAACTTAGATATGTACCTTATGGATGTGGTTGCGGCATATCTATATGGATCTTTGGATAATGATATATACATGAAAATCCCTGAAGGATTAAGAATGCCGAAAACATCAAACTCAAAACCTAAAGAAATGTGTGCAATCAAATTGCAACGATCTTTATATGGATTGAAACAATCTGGACGTATGTGGTATAATCGTCTAAGTGAATATCTATTAAAAAAGGGATTTGTGAATAACCCTATTTGTCCTTGTGTTTTTATTCAGAAAACAACAAGTGGATTTGTGATTATAGCTGTTTACGTTGATGATCTGAATATAATTGGGACCTCAAAAGAGATTGAAAATGCTCGTAATTATCTGAAAAAAGAATTTGAAATGAAAGACCTTGGACAAACAAAGTTTTGTCTTGGTTTACAGATAGAGCATCTAAAGACTGGTATATTTGTACATCAATCGAATTATACAAAGAAAGTATTAAAACGCTTTAACATGGATAAAGCAAATCCATTAAGCACTCCAATGGTATGTAGATCTTTAAATGTTGAAAAAGATCCATTTCGTCCTTGTGAAGAAAATGAAGATATACTTGGACCAGAAGTACCATATATGAGTGCAATAGGGGCTCTCTTGTATCTAGCAAATTGTATTAGTCCTGATATTGCATTTGTTACTAATCTCTTATCACGATATAGCTCATCCCCTACACGTCGTCATCGGACAGGGATTAAACATATCTTTCGATATTTACAAGGAACGATTGATTTAGGATTATTTTATCCTAGAGATTCCAAATGTGAATTAATCGGTTTTGCAGATGCAGGTTACTTATCAGATCCTCATAAAACTAGATCACAAACA
>CM071873.1:8350174-8368399 GCA_036759665.1 Gynandropsis gynandra
ATGTAGCCGATTTATTCACAAAAGCGCTCCCTACTTCAACATTGAAAAAACACATTCAAAATATCGGGATGCGTCACTCTCACGTCTCCCCACTCTTCCTGTCTCTCTTTAATCCTCTATCTCTCCTCCTATTACCTTAGATAAAGTATATCTATATATATATAATACTTTATTATTTATATATTATAATATTTATTATTTATATATTATAATATATATAAATATTTACTTTAGTTACAGTGTATATACGTACATATTACTATATCAATATATATAATACATAATAATATATGCATATATATTATAATATTATATATATTTTATTATATATACTTTTTATTATTTATTTAATTATTTTTTTATAAAATTAAAATATTTCCTAAAAACAAAAAGAATTTGACATTAGACAAAAGTCAACCACCGTATATTTATTGAAATATATCTACTTATAATAGGCTCCACAGTGAACTGACGTATATTCTGTATGTTTTTATAATTTAACAATATTATTTATTTAACGAATGTACAATAATTCTGCATAAACGCGCTGCTTTGACCTACCGTGTCATATTATTATAAGATATAAAAATGTGTGTATATATATTTTCGGAAAGAAAGTTTCTATACAATTTCCAGGAAGATAGTAAGAAGAACGTATTGAAAAGGCGAATTGTCAAACTAGTTGTTGTATGATACATTTTTATTCGGATTACTTCGATATTATTAAATCATGAATATTTGATGTCGCATCCATTTATATATGTATATGCACGTGCATGTGTATACAAATATATATATATATATATATATACACATACACGATTTTCTTACAAGTAACCTACCAAAGATGCGGGAAGTTTCTCTATAGATCCTCTGTAAAGATACTAATTTGATACTTGTAGTTCAAGGTTAAGTGAAATAACACGTGTCACACACACATACATACCTTACGCACAGATGTGTGTATGTATAGTTTGAGATCCAAGTTATATATTATAACAAAACCCACATAGAATCAATTCTATTAATTTTATACTTTTCTGGGTTATGACGTCTTGGTTATATTTGATATGGAGTATATAGCATATGTTGAAATGAAAAAAATAATAAATAAATAAAGAAGACAAATTGTTTACAATATAAACAAATAAAAATAATTTTTTTCTTATACTGAACTTTTCATTTTGAAGATCGTCATTACATTAGTTGGATATGAAATGCTGTAATCATGCAACATTAAACATTACAACCAATTTAGTTTTTTTAACCTACAAAACACATTGACAAAATACACAAAAAAGGAAAGAATCATTTATCTTATTATTTAGAAATGACACCATTGTGTATAGATTATATTAAGCAGAAAAATGAAATATGATGTAAGAGAAAATTAGAGTATTTCGAATATTGTAGTTCAATTCCAATTACATTATTTCTTGAGATTTTTTGTCAAGATAATAGAATATCTACCAAATAGTTGCCTTTTAATATTTTCGATTCGAACTAGGAATCGATCTTATGCTCCATTCTCGACCAAAACCTCGATCCACAATCAATCATTGATTCGAACAAAAAATTAACTAAAATTATTGACCAAAATCAAAAAGTCAAAAGCAAAATTCTGAATAGAAAAAAAACTGACTCCGAACATCGTGAAATATATAAGATTTGGGTATAGCATAAAATGATCATGATAGAAAATGAAGAGGGCGTGTGAAGAGACATAGTTCCACATTGGAAAATGGAAAGTATTTATTACACTATATAAATGCTTTCTCACCTTAGTCATTTGAATCATGACATGGATTTGGTGAGGGATTTTGGAATGGGCATGTAAAAAGTTTTGTGGACATTTAACATATATTAAATGTCAAAGATAGACCATTGGGGCTCTTGGGATCTTTGATTAAATCCGAATTTACTTTTTAAACTTAAGTTTAATTTTTTAATATTTTCGGATTATGAACAGTCACAACCTTCGGTTTGAACTGAACAGATGCAACTATTAAACGAAGAGACACAACCCTTTGAATTTGAACCGAAGAGACACAACCATTCCATCAACAGTCACAACCTTATGAACAGTCATGACTGTTCAAGGTTAACCGAATTTTGGCTCATAAGTGCTCTATAAATAGAGACTTGTCATTGAAGAAACAATCAATCCATTATGCTCTCTTCTGATAAAAAAACAAAAATACAAAGTAGATTCGGCAAAAAACTATTCTGTGATTGTTGAATCCTCTAGACAGAAACAAATTCTCAGTATTTATATTTATTTGTTTTTGTTTCTAAGTTTCTTATTTATTATATTATATTGTTACGGTATAAAGGATTGTTCCTACAGATCATTGATTGGGTTATTGATGATCCAACGCTATATGAACCTAAGGTTACTGTTAATTAGGTTATTGATTACCTAACGCCTCAATATTAGACATAAGATGACTCCGATTAGGTTATTAATGACCCCATATCTGGGTGTATAGATATACGTTAACCCTCATTTGGGTCGTTAATGAACCATATATGGATATATAGACACAATATAACTTACAACTGATATAGCTGATATA
The DNA here is from genome assembly GCA_036759665.1 of Gynandropsis gynandra. Classification (NCBI taxonomy): domain Eukaryota; kingdom Viridiplantae; phylum Streptophyta; class Magnoliopsida; order Brassicales; family Cleomaceae; genus Gynandropsis; species Gynandropsis gynandra. Next base: position 8,352,751 of record CM071873.1, read on the forward strand.
TCTAAAGAATGAGTATATAACCATTCTTTGAACTTTTAAGTATATATATATATATATAGTATTAAGAAAAAAATAACAATACAATCATAGAGAACATACGAAGTATCCCAGAAAAGTATAACATCCAATGAGATCTCGAAAAACATCCTCAAAGCAATCAATTGGATGGAAAAATGAAATACAATCTTGGATAATATATATAGTATCTCGGAAGACATCCTTAGAGCATTCAATGGAATATCAAAATATCCTCAAACAATGAATGCGATTCTATTAATATACCATCAAATTGAAGCGTGCAAATCGTAGACACCAAACTTGGAAGAAAAACACAATAACTCAGCGGTTTGCAGTTGAGTTGGTTTCATCGAGTGAATTTTTCTTTCCATAAGTTGGAGCAGAAGTCTTGAGCCTAAAATATCTTAGTATAATACTACAGAAAACAACCATTTCCAAAGGCCATTGGAAATTGATCATTGGAAAATTACGCACGTTGCAAGTTGCAACAATAATTCAACGAATATTATCCATTGATAAATATCAAAGGATTGTAACGAATATCGTCGTTGGACACTACAACGGATTCCCGTTACAACGCTTCAACGGAACCCTTTGGAAAATTACAACGAATATCCGTTGCAAAATGTTGTTTTTGTACCAACGATCATCCATTGAAATATTTGGCGGGATTCACCAATGGATACTCGTTGGTTTTGAATTGGAAAAATTTTAAAATATTTCAATGGATGCTTATTGAAAATTTTGTTTTTCTATCAATGGACATTCGTTGATAATTTAATGAATCTAAAAACAAAAAAATTAAAATAATTTTTAATTTATACATACAAAATTAAAAAATAGATTCGCTACATTTCATGTAAATCGGTATCATTGTCTTCATGTCCATTCTTTCCAACGCCTGAGGAATGGGTTGCATGGAGTCAATGATCGTTTCTTGTCTCGGTGTTGTTGTTCCCGTCGAAGGTGGCAGATGATACACTCAACTGGTCATCAACTTGATAATACTCTCCAGATGAGACATCTGCGTTTTTATATCTCGAAGCTCAAATTGCATTTCTCGATGAGTAGTCTCGAGTTACTCGATGCGTCGTTCTTGCATGAAAGTCGCTTGAACCGTGATAGGTATCATCATATTGTCCACTACAACATTGTTTTCGAGAACAAAGAACATAGACGCCATTTATACAACCTAACATACTAAAATATAAAAATATAAAGTTAGTATACCGATTTTAAAAATTTTATATAATTAAAGAATTATTAAGGACAACGTTATTATTTATCTCTAAATAAATTTTGTCCTTTTAAAAAGGATAAGTTCATCAGAAGATGAAACAATCGCTTGTGATTTTTGTGTGATCTTCTCCGTTACAGCTCAGCATCTGCTCTGTCTCAGGGTTAACAAGCTTAGATTTGTTCTTGGCGTGAGTCTCAACGACCAGCTGAAGAAGAGTTGGTTCTCTTCTCATCTTCTGCATCTGTAACATTAAAATAATATAAACTAAAAATGTATATTTCTTACCAATTATATTTTTATTTTTGAAACAAAACCAATTATATTTTTATTTTTGAAACAAATAATATAAGCTTAGATTTTTTCTCTTTCGTCGTACTGACATTTTTTGCCTTTTTGCTTTTGATCTTGAAGTCTTATGACTTCCAATGTTAAATGAGTTGTTCGTTGACATGTTAGTTTGGCATCTTACTATAATAAATGTGCTTGGCGTTGTTCATCATCAAGCAAAACCGAGCTGCATATCGTTCATCGAAGCGGTATAGATGCACGATGTGTCTTTCTTCCGCCATCTATATGTGTGCAACAAAATTGAATTTAAATTATTTAATTTATTAATCAAATTTGATAATAATAATAATAATAATAATAATAATAATTTAATTTAATTTATTAATCAAATTCGATAATAATGCCAACGAATGTCCGTTGGAAAATGTATCCAATCAATGGAAGTTATTAAGTGACGTGAATGTTAAGTTTCCAACGGATGCTCGTTGAAAATTGTGTTGCCGAGAAAATGGATAACATAAATAGGTTGTATGTCTACCTTTCAATGGGTATCCGTTAAATTTCCAAGGGATACTCATGGCAAGTTATCCCCTCGATGCGATGAGCTAACTAGGTGGAACATAACCATCATGATCTATTCCAACGGATGTTCGTTGGTATTTTCCAACTGGCATATGTTCGTAACTTGTATGTGTTTCAACAGGCATCCGTTGGCAGCTTGTATGCGGTTTAATGGTTATCCATTAGAAAATTCCAATGGATTCCTGGTTAAAAATGAAAAATCGTGAAATTTTCTAAGTGTCAAATAGAATTAAACGATCCAACTAGCATATGTGCATGTGCCAACAGAAGCCCGTGAAAATGGAAAATATGATTAAAAAGATTAAATTAGAGAAATTTGATATTATAATTATATAATTCACATATCTTCTTTAGTTGATTCTTCAATGGACGAGTCTTCCTTCGATGGTCCATAGAATTCGTCGCCATGTTCATCTTCTACATCTTCAGGTTCAACATTTTCATAACTGCAGATTTATTTGCTATCTATGTCAGTTCTTACGAGAATCTCATCATTATTGTTTGTATCAATTAATCGTATGGGATCAGAGTGGTCGGTTTGCAACATATATTCTTTTTCTTCTGTGTTCACATGGTTTCATCTTAACTATAGCCCACCCATTCTCTCTTCGACATTTTATTTTTGTTGGATAATGCACATAACATATCTAATCTACTTGATCGGTTGTGATGAATGAATCATACCTTGCATATTGTCGTACTTGGTTGATGTCAATTTTTCTCCATCGATTTTTTCGTATACCACATCATTTGATTGGATTGAACCATTGACATTTGAAAAACATTATCTTCAATCCAATGAGACGAAGATATTCCACCTATAGGATTTGATGTAAAATGCAGTAGAAAATATTATTATCTAATTCACTATTAACACAAACATCGTAGTTGTAAGACAATTAGCCAAATCTCTTAACCAAATGGAATATATCTCATTGCAACCCTTAACCTATATAATATAAAAATTAAAGATTACTTATAACATAAATTATTTAATTATATATACAAAAAGACGTGTATTGACTCGTCTAGTAAATGTATTGGAAATGTTTCATGACATCGAAAAAATGAAAACAGAAAAAATATTTTTAAAGATCACAATACTTTGGAGATATTGTTTTCCAATAACTCCATGTCATCTATTTTTCAATTTTTTGAACATATATCTTTGAAGAATATGCTAATTCTACATAACACATCGTGAACGTTCCGTGGTAATAGCTCAACAAAAGCGAATGAGTCCCTACATGACAATCATGACTTTTCAACCCGATGACCTTTAACCTACAATATCCATTCACCGAGAAATGTTCGATGCATATCTATATGGAAATTTAACGTCTTCTCTTAACCACCTCAATAATTTTGTTTTTGTTAGCCCAGACAATCTGAATATTAGGAAAGGTGCCTTTCTATCGCATAACTCCAACTCAGGTCTTCGACATATTGTCTTCAAATCTTTCATTGATTATATGTTATCCTTTGTTTTCCCCGTCGTATTGAAAACAATATTGATGATATTATCGATTCTTTTTAAATATGCAAAACATCCAAATTATGACGCAATATGAGGGATTTCCAATATGATAGTTCCTAAAAGTACTACGTTTATACTAGTTGTGCTATTCACCTTGGCCTTATGGTTTTCGATGCCAATGATTTCTACCATATTCCATCGATTCTTGTAAATCTTCCATCGTGTTTACTCGTTCACATAGTATTGGCATTCGTGTTTGCATGCATGGTGCCTTGTTTTGTATCACATTCCTTCGAAAATATTTTTTTTTTATCTTTTTTGAATGTATGTCAACGCGAAAGAAATTTTCTATGAAAATCAAACGAACATGGGTTCTTTCCATGTACTAGATGAAACGAATCTGTATCCTCCATATAATATAGACATGTCAGTCTCCCTTAGTGCTCCATCTAGATAACATTCCATAGGTAAGGAAGTCGCTAATTGCCCATAACAAAACCAATTTCGATGTAAAATTTTACTTCGTCCTTATGTCATATGCAATAATTATATTGTTCAAGTAATCTCTTAATTCATGAATTAAAGGCTGCAAAAAGAAATCAAAACTTTTCTTCGGATGTTCCAATCTTGGAATCAGAAACGTCAGAAATATGACTTTCTTTTCAGACACATATCGGGTGGCAAATTATACGGAGATAAAATCACATGCCATAGAGAATATTGCATTTTTAATTATCTATATGGACTAAAACCATATGTGCACATAAAAAGATAAATATTTCTCGTTTCATATGCAAAATCAGGAAATGATTCTTTAAAATTCTTCCAAGCCATACAATCTGATGGATGTTGCATTATCCCTTACCCGTCGAGTGTTTTACATGTCATCTCATTGTTGCAATAGTTTTTTCATTCATATAACATACGTAAAATTTACATTCCAAGAAGTCTTTATCTCCTCCCCAAAACAACATGCAACTATTTCTACAAAAATCAAATTTTCTCATGTGAAATTTCCAAATATTTTAAAACATTCTTTGTCTTATAATATGTATCAAGAGCTTGATTATTTTCCAGTAAATATTTACGCATTGTTAGCAAAATCACTACAAAAAAACTAGCGATTTCCAACGGACGTATCCGTTGGAAATCGCCCAAAATCCGTTGGAAACAGCCGTTTCCAACGGATTCCGTTGTGTTTCCAACGGACACCAACGTAATTCAGTCCGTTGCGAAAAGTTCGTTGCAAATGAGGATCCGTTGCAATTCGTGACGGCATTCCAACGAACAATATCCGTTACAAAATGGCAACGGAGTGGCAACGGACTAGGCCGTTGGAAAAGAAGTAACGGACGACCGTTGGAAACCATTGTGACGGATCACCGTTGCATACTTTCAACGGACGTCCGTTGGAGTGCAACGGCGGTCTGTTGCAAAATAAGGAATGCTTTGCAACGGACATCCGTTGCCACGTGGCGGGAACTTGCAACGGATGACCGTTGCAAACTGGCGGGAACTTGCAACGGATGACCGTTGCAAACTGGCGGGAACTTGCAACGGATGACCGTTGCAAACTGGCGGGAACTTGCAACGGATGACCGTTGCAAACTGGCGGGAACTTGCAACGGGTTTAGGTCGGTTGCGTCGTTATCATCCCCACCATCATCACCACCATCCCCTCGAGACGGAGTTGCATCCGAGTCGAGCCCCGGTTCTTGCTGCGGTGTTGATCCCCTCACCTGGCCCGACAATAACTCAATGACGCTCTCCAAATGTTGTATTTTAGATGACTGTTGCGCCATTTTAGCTTGTTGTTCTCGAAGTTGTGCTTCGAGTTCTTCGATCCGCCGTTGTTGAGAAAAACTCTCTTGGACCGATGGAGGTACGGACGTTACGTCTTCGATGATGTCCTTTTGAAGCGCTCCGAGACCGTATAGGCGTCCCTTATACGGTTTCACCGACTACAAAACAAATAATCGTAACGTTAGAATTTAACAAATTATATTAATAATTTAGAAACAAAATAATAAATTATTACCTCTAAATAGATTTGGTCCTTTTGTAAAGGACTGAGGTCGTCGGGGCTTGAACCGCAAGCCTGAGATTGCTGTATGATCTTCTCCGTCACAGCTCTCACGGTTCGGGTCGCTCGAGGATCGACGAGTTCCGGTTCTTCAGCCTCTTCCCCGACAACCGACTTCTTCTTTGCGTGGGTTTCTAATACCACTTCAAGAAGAGTCGGTTCTCTTCCCATCCGTTGCGTCTACAATATAAAAAATTTTTGTTAGATAAATATGTAAATGAATAAAAAATTTAAATAATTTAAATTTTACCAATTCTTTTTTTCTTTTCGCGAATGATTTTGATCCCGAAGTATGGCGATGGGGACCATCTCCGGGAACCTTCTCACCGTAGCGATTTTGTTTAGCCTTCTCGCTCTTGGCCTTGAATGATGCGGACTCCCAATGCACAATCAACTTGTTGAAGACCGTTTCGGTTGCCCATTTCGGTCTGATGTTGTTGGCGTAGTAGTTCCGCTTCGCACCATTCATCATGATGCGCAACCGAATCTGCATATCGCGCACCCATGCAGTGAAGATGCGCGTTGTATGAATTCGGCGCCATCTGTATGAACGCTGCAAACAGAATTATATAATTAGCAGTTTTCAAATATATATTTTTAATTTTAAAATTCAAATATAATTAATAAAACTTACCACAAAAGTGCGCCACCATCGCTGGCGCACAACTTCTGGCGTAACTTGCCAGGAGTAAAAGAGATCATCTTGCAGCGATGACCAAATCATGTTGTTATTAGTGTGTCTTAAGACATCACTCTCATCAAACCTGCATAGCAAAATATCAAGTTAGTAATATTTACGCAATTTAAATGAAATTCATAACAATTACATTAACATTACCATAACGTTCCAGGAGAACGTTCGGAATCGATGATCGGAAGGGTTAGACGCCCATCGAAATCATCGATCAAGGCATCGATATCAACCATATCGTCATCGTCAACAAATAGCGGCGGTGCCGCTACTGGTGACGGAGGACGATATGGAGGTGGTGGCGGCGGGGGAGGCGCTCCCGCGGAACCGGCCAACATTCCCCCGCTTCCTATAAAACGTCTTCTCATTTTTGTAAGTTTTGGTAGTGTTTGAGATTTCTGGATTTGTTTGTCGTTGAAATAAGAAAAAATCCGTCGCAACATATATATAGCGGGATTTCCAACGGTCATCCGTTGCAAATTGTATATCGGCGGTGCCGATACTGGTGACGGAGGACGATATGGTGGTGGTGGCGGCGGGGGAGGCGCTCCCGCGGAACCGGCCAACATTCCCCCCATGCCCGTAAAACGTCTAGGCCTCATTTTCGTAAGTTTTGGTAGTGTTTGAGATTTCTGGATTTGTTTGGCGTTGAAATAAGAAAAAATCCATCGCAACATATATATATCGGAATTTTCAACGGGCATCCGTTAGAATTTGTAACGGATGACCGTTGGAAACATGCGTCATTGCAACGGAGTCATTAAATTGACGTGACGTTTCAGATTCCCAACGGGCATCCGTTACAAATACTAACGGATGCCCGTTGGAAAGAGACATTCCCGATGCGATTACGGCTAAATGGCGGCTCGTCTGCCTTTCCAACGGATGTCTGTTACAAATTGTAACGGAAGCCCGTTGGAAAACTGAAAAAACAGTTAAGAAAAGCTGCAAATACGACAGTAATCATTACTATTTCCAACGGACATCCGTTGGAATGCTAACGGATGACCGTTGGAAAATAACACGTGCCGTCAACACGTGGCGTCAAGCGTCAACACGTGGCGGCAATTTACCATTAAAAAGTTCCAACGGATATCCGTTACAATTTCTAACGGATATCCGTTGGGATATGTGAAAATCGAGAATTTTTTTCTAAGTGTCGGGTGCGAATTTAGCCGTATAACGGTCCAACGGTAATCCATTACCATTGTCAACGGATCTCCGTTGGGATTGTTGGAAATCCTTAAATTTTTTCTAAGTGTCGGGTGCGAATTTAGCCTTATAACGGTCCAACGGTAATCCGTTACCATCATACATCAAACGTGAAACATCGTTCATTGACGGTATACACATAATAAACATTATTGTATTTACATTTCTTCTTCAGTAGATTCAGCGATGGGCGAGTCGTCTTTCGCTTGTTCATTGAATTCATCGCTGTTTTCATCTTCAGCATCTTCCGGTTCAACGTCTTCATAATCGCGTATGAGTTCTCCGTCTATGTCATTCCTCGCAAGAATCTCCTCGCGAGCTGTATCAATTAAACGAATCGGCTGCGGATGCCCGTTGGAACGCTTTTCCCTGGTTTCTTACGATCTATAACGATCAATATCCTTTCCCGTTGTAAATGCTTACAAATTCGTTATAATTCATTATTTTTTGGATATTACAATAGTTTAAGTTTTGATAATTATGATATTAATGATGTAAGTGGAACTGATTTCATATCGAACTCAATGAATACGCAAAAACTGAAATATAGAGTCTAAAATTTCATTCATATTTCTTTTTTAATAATTAACATAGGATAACAATAATAATTTACATAAAAAAATTACTTTAACATCGAATTCTATCCGACAGCTACCTCCGTCAACGAAACCAGTATCTTTACTTCCATAATCGAATCCAAAACAACCTTAATAAACTTTCACCACCGGTAAGAAAGCTTATCAAAGTTGTTTTAGATTCAACCATGGAAGCAAAAAGATACTTGATATCGATGGTTTGTTTGATTCATATCCGTCACCAGTCATAATCGAATCCAAAATCACCTTAATAAACTTCCTCACCACCCGGTGAGAAAGTTTATAAAAGTGGTTTTAGATTCAACCATGAATACAATACTTGATACCGGTGGTTTGTTTGATTCATATCCGTCATCAAAACCACTACCTTTATCTCAATGATCGAATGCAAAACAACCTTAATAAACTTACTCTTACCACCGGTAAGAAAATTTATCAAAGCTGTTTTGGATTCAACCATTGAGACAAAAGATACTTGATTTTGGTGGTGAGTATATCATATCGGTTGATAATGATATTGTTGATATTGTTTTAGATTCAACCATATATATAGTGAAATTTTCAACGGACATCCGTTGGCATATGTAACGGATGCCCGTTGCAAGGCCTCACGAATTTATTTCGACGGTTGAACCTCGAAATTAACTATATCAACGGCCATCCGTTATAAATTGTAACGGATGCCCATTACAAGGTCTCACGAATTTATTTCGACGGTTGGACCTCGAAATTAACAATATCAACGGCATCTGTTACAATTTGTAACGGATTTCTGTTACAATCTGTAACGGATGACCGTCAGAATATTTCCCCCGGTTTCTAACGGTCTTGCAACGGATATGTCCAACGATATTATCCGTTACAATCCGTCGCAAAGTGTCAACGGATTTTTAACGGATTTTGTAACGGCAATATTCCGTTAAAATCCGTTAAAAAAGGATTTTTAACGGATTTTGTAACCGGCAATATTCGTTAAAATCCGTTAAAAAATCCAACGGATTGCAACGGATTCTCTCCCGTTGAAAGCATTGACATATCCGTTGCTATCCGTTAGAATTTGTTTCCAACGGACGGATCCGTTGCCCCGTTCGTTGGAATTAGCGTGTTTTTTTGTAGTGAATGAATCAATACAATTTTCAGGTACATTGTAGTTTATTTTTAATACTAATCAATCTTGGTGACAATGATAAACGAGACTAACCTTAACGAAAACCTTTCGCCGCATCCCATAGATTGAAAAATCGACGTGCCTCATTGTTTGGTATCTTTTCAGGCGTTTGCTTAATAACTACAGAAAAAAATATTGGGCACCATTTCTACATATAGATTGGTCGTCGTTGTTTCACAATGAACATCTTCATTTATTTTAATTGTTTGTGCTTCTTGCACACTATCTCTAATACCACAATTTTCACCGTGAAAGAACCAACTTTCATAATTCTCTATGAAACCCACATTGGAAATGTGTTTGCAAAAAATTTCTTGACTTTGATACTTCATGTTTTTGTATCTTTTGCATAACATTGTCTCGCATTCTTGACACAAAGGTTGCATCAACGCAAAACTCATGAACAACTCCAATCCCTATAAGAATTCTTGTGTAACTTCTTCGGTTATGGGAATTTTTCTTCTATACATCCACTCTCTCGATCTGTATATATTTCTATTTGAAGAAGACGACATTGTTTGAAAGTATATTTTGTGTTCATGGCTTGGTAGTAAGCAAATCTAGTTTGTTGTATAAATATTTAAAATTCCAAAAGATATCCGTTGAAAATACCAACGGATGCCCATTGAAATCCAACGTTCGATTATTACAACGGTCGCATTGAAATTCTAACATTTACAATGGACATCAGTTGAAATAATTTGTTAGTTTTTAACAGTCCTCCAACGGAAGCATCAAAAATTTGCGACGGATACTATCTGTTGAAAGCCCACTGAAAATACCAACGGATTGTAACAAAGTTTTGACTGTTGATAATTCTCTATTTTTCGTTGCAAAAGTTATCAAGAGACTGATCCGTTGATCTATCCGTTGTAATGCGAGGAACAAAGAGAGACAAGCTATGTCACTATTCTCATTTAATTCAAAGTTAGAAAACGATTTATACTCAACTGTTAGAGTCTTAGCTATATTCCACTATTAGCCATCTTGCGTCTATATAACAAGAATGGCTCATCAATGACCCAATCAAGGGCCAATTTATGTAGTATGGCATAATCAAGAACCTAATCGAGTTCATGTTACACCTATATATCTAGATGTGAGGTCATCAATATTAATCCAATCGGGATCATCTTACGATTTGGTCGAATCTGGTTTAGGTTTAGTACTGTGGTGTTCAAAGTTAATATTTTTGTTTTGTTCAAGGTATTGGTTTTTGATTCCTAGATTTTGGTTAAGAATGGAGCATAAACTAGATTGCTATTTCGGGTAAGAAAAGAAAAAAACAGTTATTTAGTAGAGGCTTTGATATATGACAACATACAATACAAAAATATTTCATCTATTTTTTTAGAAATGACACCATATATATATATATATATATATTGGAAAATATTTTCAAAGCATTAAAGAAAACCTGGAAACAGTTAAGTTTGACAGTTTACTACCGCTTAGGTATTTCAATTTGAATGATATAATACATATAATATTATCAAAATATTCTCTACACCTACATGATTACAACTCAATCACGCCTTTATTTTAGCACCAATTACATCGATTTGTAAAGATAGTTAGAGTTAGCTTTCTATAACGTAATGTTTGATATATATACATGACAAAATACAAAGGTACGAAATTCACTGTTACTTTTGATAAAGTTAAAGAAATCCGTTATATATATATATATATATGAATTTATATGAGTTTGGAAATAATAAAAACTTTAACAGTCCATTTAAAAAATACTAAATGTGCACTCATTTTTTTCAAAATAAAATACTTATTTCAAAATCAAACGATGACTACAATTCTTTATTTAGCATGTCCAATATAATAAACAAAGTTAATATTTTGCGCAAACAAAAAAGAAAACACGTTTTAGCCGTAAAAAAATGGCAAATTGTTTTTAGTTTTGGATATTAAGTTATAACAAATATTGTAATTGTTTGTCCACCACAAAATAAATCCGAAAAACATGGATTAGGCAAAAATAACTCCAAATATTATATTTCCTTGGAAGAACAGAAAAATAGCTCCCAACCACAACAAAAAAAACAAAAGGAGGGTTTTGACAAAATGGAGGAATATCGATCTCCTCCGACACGATCGTACAGATCGTACGAAGGAGATCGAAACCTCGAACTAATTGACCCCAAAGTCCTCAAGCCCGTACGAGGAATCTATGTGGTACGAGAATCTACAAAGTCACGGTCCCAACCTCCAACTTCCAACTATTGGCAAAAGTTCCCCGACAAACATTTATCTTCCAAGCACAAGAAATCTTCCAATTCATCCTCCATAAAAGGTTATACATATGATTCTATACAAACTATATATGGAATTATCATCATGCAATATAGGATCGTATTTGTTATTTACTCATCGAGATTCCAGCAATACTACGAAATTAGGCCAATCAATGTGATCGGAAATGTCAAATGCAAGCATACAATATAAAAATATGATATTACATAGATATATTTCACTTCTGAATTGGGAATTATTGCAATTTTTAACATTGTCAAAAAAAAATTGCATTGGATTTTCGGTCCAAATTTTAACACGAATCAACATTGATGATTCTTTCTCAAAGTTCAAATAAAAGTTACGACATTTGTTCTAACTCATTTTCACATCGATTTATTGTTGAAAATCCGTATGTTTCAAAAGCTTATTTACCTTGAAAACAATGTAAGTTTGTTTAATAAATGATTATTTAGAAAAGAATTAATATAATAAATTTTGTTAAAATTTGTTTTATTAAATGGATGAGTGAAGGATGGTGGAATGATCCGGAGACAAAGAGGAAGAGACGTGTGGCGAAGTACAAGTTTTATTCGGCGGAGGGAAAAATGAAGACAACGTTGAGACGAGGGTACCGATGGGTTAAGATCCAATGTTCAAAGATTATTCATGGAATATAGAATTATTGAAATAGACAAAAAAAATTAAAAATACATGTTGTATTTTGAAAATGTAAAAAACTTAAAAATTTGCATTCTTTCATTTTTTGTTCATGTTATCTCGTTCGTAAAATTTGTCTATTAGTGGATACGATGGGTTTTTCAAATTTTTATGTTGTGTTTCATTTGTGTTCACGTATAAATAGTTTAAATTATAATGCACCAATTGTAGTATATGTGTATGTATATATATAGATACGTATATTATAATTTAACTCGGTGTACTATAATTGGTGTATATATGCATATTTGCGTTCAAACATATAGACTGCAGTTAAAATATTTTCAATGAGAAAAATAGAAAATGGACCCACCCGCTGAAAATTTATAACGCGGACAAAATCCATCGAAAAGCTGCGACAACATAATTAAATGTTTGAGATTAATATAAACAATGTTTTCTTAAGAAGTACAACATTTTAAAAACACTGTTTTCAATACTTTTATAGTTTATTGAAATCTCAAAAGAGCAAAAGAAAAAAAGTAATAACTGATCTTCGAATCCATTTTTTTATGTAATCGAACAAGATATTAAATCTTCGTAGATGCATCTATCAAGGTGAAGTTGTCTTTTATGTTTTGATTTTGATTTTATATGTCTTAAAATTTTATATTGAAAATAGAGAGTTAAACAAATACTATATAAATATTTATACATGGAAAGTGTTTAAATGAGCAACAAACGAGATATTAGAATGAACTAATGGTTTTGGAGTTTTTAGCTATGGATTGAGATAGATCAGATTTTTGGTCTAAAGAGTTCAATGTTTTTTTTTCTATTTTTAACCGTTTTGATTTTAGTTGGTGAAAAATGAAGCATTGCGTCTTTTCAAATGTTTCAAGAGAGTTTGTTCGTTGTGTTAATGAGGATCTCTTGACTGACTTAAGGACACTCTTCAAGATTCCGTCAATTGACGGTGGATGATAGAGGTGGAAGGTGGAAAATCTTTTGACTGGCCTAAGGGCACTTCTTCAAGAGAGTTTCATCCATTGATGGTCGATGATAGGGGTTGACGGTGGAAGCTATGATCTCACGAGACAAATTAACTTCACGAGGGAAAGAAAGGTGGATAAAAGGTATTTGAGGATAGATGAAAGGACACCACAAGAGGTGCGAAAGTCTTTTGATACAGTTCGATGCGACTTCAGTTGTTCCCGGAACAATATGAAGACACCATGAATTCACTTGTTTCCGAAACAATTTGAAGACATCGTGTTCTTGATAACGATCAAGAAAACAAAGGGGTTTATTTCTGATCACTTCTCTTGCTCTATTACAAGTAGGGCGGAGTCTTTTATATAGAAAATGCTCTATATCAAATCAAGAAAAATAATTAAATACATGATTATGAATTTAATCTACTTTCCATTTTATAAATATTTCCTAGTCAGTAAGAATCTTCGAAGGAGGAATGTAGATGATTCGGTGGTATATGATTAACTTGCGAAGATTTTCTGGCCGTTCGAGATCTTCAGTAAAGAAAAGTAGATAAGCCGGTGGAATAAGATAATTTTTTGGTGATTTTTTTAGATATGGAATAAATATACGATAGTTATTTTCACTCTTCTTTATCTGTGTCACCTGAGCCTTTCGATGCAACGACGCTGTCGATGACCTCATCATAGGACCAAAGTTAAATATTAAAAATATATTACATATATGGATGAATAATATATGTGTATGGGTTAAGTAGGGGTAACTTCAAAAATACCCTCGTAGGGCTAAAACACTTCAAAAATACCCTTCCCGAAAAAGAAAAAATTTTAACTTCAAAAGTACCCGTATAAATGTTGATATTCCCAAAATACCCCTGCGACCTTACGACTCAGTTCAACCCAGCGACCCAGTTTGACCCTACGACCCTTGTTCCTCTGCGACCCTTGTTCCTCTGCGACCCTTGGACCCCTGCAACCCTTGTCCCTCTTCGACCCTTATTCCTCTGCGACCCTTGGACCCCTGCGACCCTTGTCTCTCTACGACCCTTGTTCCTCTACGACCCTTGTCCCTCAACGACCCTTGTTCCTCTGCGACCCTTGGACCCCTGCGACCCTTGTCCTTCTGCGACCCTTGGACCCCTGCGATATTAATTTATTATTTACAAATTATTTATAAATAATATGAATAAAATTTCAAAACCCGTGCGACCCTTCCGACCATTGCGACCCTTTCGACCATTGCAACCCTTCCGACCATTTCGACCCTTTCGACTAGTCTTTTCAACTTCAGACTACTGCTTTTTTCAGGTTCTAGTTATGCTTTTTATTTTATCCACATTGAAGACCTATATTAAAGGTTCTAGCCACATTGAAGACCTACTATATTAAAGGTTCTTTAATGTGTCAATACATGCACCTTGGTCATTCTTTGTAATTATTGTCTTTCTGGATTGTAGGAGTCCATTTATTTTTCGTTATAAATAGAGGAGGAAAAACCGTAAAGCTACAACAAGCACCAAATCATCTCTTGTTTCGAGTCTTTCATTCTCCCAAAAGGGCGATTTCTAACATCTAATTCTCTGAAAAATCCTTGTTACCTTTGTGACCGTTAAGGTCACATGGTCGACCCAAGGCATCGTGCTGTCTATTTGTTACTCAATGTCTTGGTAATCGTCGGACTCAGTCTGTATGCAGATACACACAAGTACTTACAACTTGGATGGAGGACTTTGTGATGTATCTGCACTACATAAGGTCTTGGTAATCGGCGGACTCAGACATCCGCGTTACCTAAGGTCACGGTTGGAGGTCATTTGCTACCGTGGAACTCACCATACATGACTCGAAGCCTGAAATATCAATGGAGCATTTCTTGCGGGGAAGGGCTCCGATGAGTCATTAATCTTCGGCAAATTTGACCTTTTTTTCTTTCCTTTTCTTTTCTCGAACTTCTTTTTGCCTTTTTCTTTTGCTTCAACTTTTTTCTTTCCTTGTTTTAACCGTTGTGACCTTTGAGACCTTATGTAACCTTATGTAACTCTTGTGACCTTTGTAACCTTTGAGACCTTATGTAATCAATATTTAAACGTTGAAAATGTCTTATTTTGCATCTATTGTTCGTAAGATTATGACCCAATATGACCCGTTATGCGACGCTCAATCGGATTAAATTATAATCAGGTTTAAACGGGTACGACTCATGCGACCACACATATGACCCATGGACGACTCATGCGACCAAACATTACCCATGGACGTCTAATGCGAACACATAAGACCCTTGTACGACTCATGCGACCCTATATGACCACATATGACCCATGGATGACTCATGCGACCACATATGACCCATGGACGACTCATGCGACCAAACATGACCCATGGACGACTC
>CM071873.1:8374964-8400578 GCA_036759665.1 Gynandropsis gynandra
TGATCGCAACTTTCTCGGCAGCCTTTTATTTTGGATTAGGCACATGAATCCCGACATCCTTTAGAAGGTCTCTTACGGCGTTGATGATTCTCTTCTTCGACTTCCTTATTTCCCCTATTAATTTCTTCTCCAGTGTCAGAGGGACTGCAGCATCAGCATCAGCATCACTCACGCACTCCTTCCTCTTAGTCCCTTTTTCCTGCAAAATTACCAATTACGAATACATTATACTTCTACCGACCTAAGCGACTCATGCGACTCAACCGACCCATGCGACGCAACCGACCCGTGGGACCCTCAACCGACGTGTGCGACCCATGCGACACTCAAACGACCATTGCGACCTAACCGACTCACTGACACTGACACTGCCTTTCACCCATTTCAAATCAATAAACTGAGTCGAAGATGGTCATGAAGCTACTGCGACCCTTGCTACTCAACCGACTCACGGAGTCGAAGATGTTCATGCAACTCCTGCGACCCTTGCGACCTAACCGACTCACTGACACTGACACTCACCCATTTCAAATCAATAAACCATTTTGTGACTCGAAAGCTTGCAAAACCCTAGAAATCGAACTACTTACACTTATTGACGCCATTGAAGATTGACTCGTGCACTCTTCGCCAGTGATGCTACTGATTCTAGCCATTTTCCTTCTCGCCAACTTCAAATCGTTCCCTCTCAAGTTCGAAATCACTTATTTCTTTCTTGCTATCAACTTTTAAACAGGTTTCATGGCGAAAAACTGTTCGGCTTTCTCGTTTTCGGCAGTTTTTCACGTCGAAAAATTGCCGAGCTTCCATTTTTCCACGTTCGAACATTAAGGGCAAATTTGTCTTTTCTTCAGTTTTTATTTTTCGGTAATAATTATTTTGGGGAAGGGTATTTTTGAAGTGGTTTAGCCCTATGAGGGTATTTCTGATATTCCGCCGGTTAAGTAATTATCAGGAGTGATAATGTAATATGTTTTAAAAACATGAAAAAATTCTATTGTTGTAATAATGTTTGAAAATTTCCATCACTAATGTGCCTGTGGAACATAAGGCAACAATAATCATGTAAGAGAGATATCATTACTCTATATTTCGATGTAAGAATAAAAATTAAATGATGGAATAAAATTTTTTTTCTTACCATATCTATTTTGTAGGCCGGTGAAAATCTCTTGATAAACAACATTTGTTATCTTTGATTTTTCTGTTGATTTTTCATTCATATCTAATATCTTCAGTCCATCAAATTAAGTAACTCTTGAAAGTGTAACATGAAATTGTTCGTGGTTGAAATCCGGTTTTTGGCAGATACAATTTGATTTATTTTGGACTTTATCTTTGATTTTTGTTTATTATCATTACGTAACAAAATCTAATTGGAAGTTGGGTTCTTCTCAATGTAAACAGAAGGTGTAAATCAGTAGGTGATAAAATCACCCTTGGTATAAGGGCTTTGTCTCCTACATGAGTTCCGATGATAATCTCCACCTCAAGTAGGTGTGTAGCTAAATGAGTTAGCATGAAACATGTACCGTTACAAAGTCAATCCCTTTGGTTGATTTTGCGAAGTATCATAATTGAGGATCTAAACTTTGTACAAATTTTATATTTTGGTATTTCAGAGAACTCCAAAGAATTTAGGTACTCCACATGATAGTAAGAATGTCAATAATTAGTGGAATGATATCAATCCCAATCATGTCTAAATTTAAATACTCTGTCATATTCCCAGAAAGCTTTGATAATAAGAACTCTTTCGCTTCATCAGCATGTGAATTTTTTGGCGTTAAAATAGCTCTGTGTCTTAGATATTCACGATTCATGTAAGATGAAATGAAACATGGATTTGTTGCATCGACACGAGTTTGTAACTGATTGTTTGTGTTTCAAAGAATTAATCTTTTGTCAACCATGATCTTTTTCCATCCATTGTCATTGACAGTTGTTGTATCGCTCATAGGTGTCGTCCCATCGCCAATTTCTAATTTTCATTTTGCAAATTCCACCTCGGCTTGACTTAATCACATCTTACGTGTCAATGTATAAAAGCAACATGATTTCCATAAGTATGAACGATTAAATTTTGCCCGAATAGTTTTTGTTCTGCCCCCTTTTGTTACAGATAAAATCTGTCTAAAATCACTACCAAGTAGAACGGTTTTACCTCTAAATAGTATTTTAGACGCTTCTTCGTTGCTAGTAGAGATGATAACTTTCAAGGTTCGATCCAAAGCTTTAATCGTATGTTGATGGACCATTTTTACGCAAAATAATAAAATATGGTTTCCTTTCTTTTCTTTACTTCGTAGAAAGTTTGCTTACCGAAACATTTGATTACACTATTGGCTTTGTCAACAAAACCTTTTGTACTAAGAACGAGGAAGGATGAGATTATATTGTGAAAGGGAGCTTGGTTCTACAAAGATGGTATCTAAAGTTTATGCGTTTATTTTTCCTTTTCTATATCTGCCTATTTGACAACCACAAGAAAGTTTAAATCCTTAAAAACAAAGAAAAATGGGGTAACAGTTGCACCTTGTCAGTCTATAGATGTTTGATAATGTTACATAAATTATAGACAATCAAGCACACACCTCCATATTTTGCTTTTCGTTAATGGCTTCCATGGCAGCAAGCTTAAGATGCACAATCAAATGAAAACAAAATATCACGAGGATGAAGATAAGCTTACGGTGGGAGGCGGAGGAGGAGGCGACATGCTAGGGAATTCTCAATGGTTTCTCCCCTAAGAAGCTTGTTAAATGACCAATTTGTGAGCACTGGTCCTGGAAAGACATAAAGAATGTCCCAATTCAGCTCAAATGTGGGAAATAAAAAATATTATCATGGTACGCTTTTATAATCAAAATAGCCAATAACATTTTACCTAACCAAACAGAAATTTGTACAAAAATTATCACAATTATGGCAATGTGAATCAATGAGAAAAATCTAAATATTTTAATGTGATGACAAAAGAGTTTGAACCTAGCAACCATCATATCCGTCATCCAGATGACAATATTTATCGCTCTCTCTTGAAAAGCTCTCCATCTCTAGAAGAAGAAGAGAGAAGCAACCGTGAATGTTATTAAATAAATTCCCCAAAACTAAGATAATCTATACATTAAAAATGTCATGCCACTAAAATGCAAAATATTCAAATTATCCATTTTGTTGTTAGACATTTTTTAGCTCTAGTAACGTTCGAGGTACCACGAAATACCCAGATGAAGTGTACATTCAAAATTCAGAACTTCTCATGTGCCCATTGAATAGAATCCTAAATTTTTAGCAACAACCTTGGATTTGAAATCCTTCTTCAACAACAACAATCTCAGCGAACCCACAAAGAGGAATCTCATCTGCAACAATGAAGAAAAATAAAATTTAGAAGGGAGAGATGAAATTAGATCACCCAAGAGATGGAATGCTTGAGTGAGATAGAGCATGGTGGCTCTTGGGAGAATGTTCGTAGACAACAAAACGGGAGACCGAGAGGCCCTATGACTACAAAATCCACGACGACGTCACTTGGTAGAGATAACAAGAAATAACGAGTGATTATGCGATAGACGATGGTAAAAACATTTCAAAAAACCATAGGTTATTACACGAGAGAGCGATAGGGAGATCGTAGCAGAAAATTCGAGATCGGAAGGATGTTAATCGATGGTAGAACAGGAAATTGAGAGAAGGGATTGCACTCACGAGGTGTGAAAAAGATGATTAAATCTCAAAGATGGGACGACGAATGATCTTTTGAAAATTATAAGACCGATACATTAGAAGATGAAAAAACAAGTTTGGATAGTATTTGATTTTTGTAACAACTTTAAATAATTATTTTAAAAAGAAATAGAAGATCTGACGTGGCACGCCGATGAATTGACTTTTATACCAACTTATATATATGACTTTCTAAAATATTGATTTCATCGTAAAAATTCATCCACTATGAAAAAAACCTCTTAATTCATATTAATAATCCAATAATAAATTTAAAAACTCTTTTTCTTCATCAAATATAACAAATATTACAAAAGAAAAAATATGTCCAACTATAAAAACAAGATTTTAAATTTATTGATTGGAATTAATCTATTCATTTTTTTCATAATAAAAACCAGATAATTTATTTCTTTTTAACAAATTTGCTGGAAAAAATGATAGAAACATTGGTGCCCTAAATCCGGAGAAACATATAATCTAGAAAATCAAAGGTTCTATGCACTTAGGTTAGTTGGTGAATATTTTTTTATGACAACATCTAATGCTAAAACCAAGATAATACCATTGAAACTACCTTTAAGAATTCAGCAATTTTATTACTGCTCATGAGTACTCTCATTTCCATGCAAAATGAATTTGTGTGATTCTTTATGAATAAACACGTATAATTTTGAAGGAAAAAAAATTGAGATTGAGATTGAAATTTGATGAAAGATATGAATCTTAGTGATAAATAAGAATAATTTTGAAACAAAAGTTGAATAAATTAACATGATTTTCAAAAAATGAAGAAATATTTTAAAAAAATTAATATTTATTGATTAATGATTGCAATGTCAAATTGAATATCAAAGATTATTCATAACTAAAATATTATTTATTCAAATGGAAAGCCCCATATTGCACAATGAAAGTAGAAAGATTAATAATGTTTTTTTAGGTCTAATCATTTCGGATTTTGGTTAGGATATAATGTGTACGGATTATTTAGATTTTAAAAATCAATAATCAAATAATAACCGATCAATTCGGTTCGATTATATCACTAAAATGTTGTAACCAAAGTAAAACTCGAACTCTAATATGTTTAGTTATTATTATATTATTTCGATTTTACAAATCATTTTTTGCATATAAATTACAAATAAATGATAATATTCTAAATATTTTAAATAATTCATATATTTTACAAAATATAATATATTATTTAAATTTGATATTTAATTTCACTTATTAATTATATTAGATAAATATTCATTTAATAAAATATCATTTATCTATATATTGTTTTTATATTTTTATATAATCAAACGGTTGTCCACGATTATTCGGTTAATAACCAAACTAAATTGAATCTGTATGGTTTTTAACTTTCATACCCGATCAGTTATTTTATCTATATCAGAACTGAACCAAATGATTATAATTCGGTTCGGTTTTGTTCGGTTTTATATAACCGAACCGAAATATCCAATTCTAATATTTTTCTACCACAGTTACAACAACAACTTTAATGTTAAACTTTGATTTTGAACAACTAAATTCACCAAATTTCAACATGAAATTTAAAAAAAAAACATTTTGTTCTACAATGAAATGAAATACATGAATTACATCATCCACTAATTTATTTTTGAAAATCTTAGTAACAAAAAAAAAACAAACATGATTCCCGTAGTAACGCCGAGGTAATAGTTATAGAAAAATAAGACAATGATTAAATTTTGAAAAATTATGTGAACAAATTTTAAAATTAACGAAAAAAATAATTCTAAAAGAATATTTTTGAATGGTAATAGGTCATTTTCGTATATGTATTTGAAATGGACTTGCACGACGAGATGATATCTTTATAATAAAATTAAATAGATTTGAATTAAAATATAGTTTACTATAAAGAAAGTGGAGCCCTCGGAAACCAAATTTATGATTCCCAAAATTCATGGGGCCAATGCCCAATAAAAAGAGTTTGACCGAGCATTTAGACACACTGTTTACTATATATAAAGGTTTTGTGCGACCATTTATTATTTGTTTTATATACGAAACAATGTTTTGAAATACTATAATTATTGCACTTTTATTGTCATGATTATCCGTCGTGTTTACCAAATATCAAACTATCTGCATCTATTCTTATAATGTATGTTTACTTTTATTTCATAAATTCCATTATTTTATGGGAAATTAATCAAATAGAAATGCATTAGTTTTTTACCAATATAATAACGACATATGATTAATTGGGCTATAATTGGAGAGCCTCCGTGTAGATGTATTTATAGAAGAAAATATTTGTGCAAACAAGTATGCAGATTGAGAATATTTAAATTTTAAGAGACCTCTGGTAATAGTATAAATCACTTTAATTGTAATGCAATCTAAAATGTATTTTTTAGGAGTTTGAAACAATTATATACATATATATCTATATATATTCATAAATTTTTATATTAGACGTATTACAATATAATGTAATGTAAATAAAAATTAATTTAGTTAGTGAACAATAAATTTTGAAGAGCAAATAAAATAAAATATTGGGTTAAATTTGTATTAAAAGAGATTTTATTTCATTTTTAGTTCCTAATAAGATTACACACTCTTAAAATTACGATCCATTCAAAAAAATTTCCCTTATTTTACAAAAAACAAAAACATCCTTCATGTAGGAAAAAATGTGACACTTTTTAATTTCCAGATTTGAACCGGACGGAAGAGAAATAAATAGTAAATTAAGTTTTCATTTTAAAAATTTGTTGCTTCTTCTTCTTCTTCCTCTTTCTCTCTCTTCTCTGTCACATCAATTCACACTCTGTTATCAGTTTTCAAAATCTCTGCTGCTTCTTCAGTTCTCCTTTTTAACTCTATACTGATCCCAAATCTGTCTTCTGGCTCTTTGTTCATATTTCCTGATCTGACCCACCTCTCAAAAACCTCAATATTTTGGTTTTTAACTTCTGAATCTGTTTTATATTTTTCTTGTCTTGTATCTACTTCATTGTTGCGAGTCTTAAGAACACAATAATACCCAGTACGCTAGAAGGAGAAATTGAAAGACTTTGGTCGTATCTAGGGTTTGATTTTTTCATATGTACTAGGTTCTTACGTTACGATTTTGTTTTTTTTTCGTAAAAATTTGTAAAACATCTGGGTTTTGTTCTTTGTCCTACTTTTTTGTTTCTTCAAGTCTAAAATTCGAATTTCTGCATTTTCCATAAGTGTTTCAGGGTTACCCCGAAGTGAATGAGCCCAATGGTGAAAAATGAGAGCTTTGACATCTGAATTGGTAAATCTACGATTCCTAATGATCGGATTTCCTTTCATTTTATCGTCCTTTTGTTCGCTCGTCCAAAAAATTAAATGATTTTTTTTTTTGCAGCAGAGATTATGTAGCCCAGAGTCCTAAGAGAGAGTTCAGTCTGTTGTAAGTTTCGCTTTTATGAAGTTGTAAGCAATTCGGTTGCTGCTATATGTAAAGAAGATAAATGGACGTTGTTAAGAGGAAAAGATCAAAAGGAGGGTTTTTCAATCTGTTTGATTGGCCTGCAAAATCCCGCAAGAGGTTATTCTCTAACAGTTCTGAAATCCCTGGTACGTCTACTTCTTTTTTGGTGTGTATAGATACAGACAGACACTATATCTATCTGTATATATATATATATATTTAACTATATATATAAGGAGAGAGAGAGAGAGAGAAAGAGAGGAGATTCATGTGGTGTACACAGTTGTTTTC
Source organism: Gynandropsis gynandra (assembly GCA_036759665.1). Taxonomy (NCBI): domain Eukaryota; kingdom Viridiplantae; phylum Streptophyta; class Magnoliopsida; order Brassicales; family Cleomaceae; genus Gynandropsis; species Gynandropsis gynandra. Next base: position 8,382,436 of record CM071873.1, read on the forward strand.
AATAACTTGGTTCTGTATCTTTGTTCTTGTTTGGTTGCTTCAAACATGATCTTGGCTGTGGGGGTTGATGTGTGTATACCCACACTTAGATATGTCTGGATTAAGACAATGCAGTTCCTGTCTTACATAAACTGGTGTATGTGTTTGTAGAAGTGTGGTTGAAAGCAATTCAGTTCTTAGTATTGTTTGATTCATAACATGAGCTGTTTGTAAATGTGTGGTTTAAGTCAGTGTTGGATACATCATGATCCATAATCTCAAGTTTTGTCTTTGTTTGATGAGAAGATTTACTAAGGAAATCAAAAGAGAATCTTGAAAGATCATCAAGGTCGCAGGTTTCTGTTGTAAGCATTCCTCATAACTTTTCCGGGTTGGTTAGCTTTGCAATCTGTTGTTGGTTTTTTTAGTTTCATGTTAGTTTGGTGGATCATGGGAACTGATCTTGTTCGGTTACGATTGATGTGGACCCTTTTAACAGATGGAGGTTGATGAGATCGGAAAGAGTTCAATTTACAACCTGAGAAGCGATTCGAGCTGTTGTGCATCCTCTGTCACTAGTGATGATGCGCAGGGGACTAGAGCCCCAAGCGTGGTCGCAAGGCTCATGGGTTTAGAATCTCTGCCACTACCAAATGCCTTAGAAACCCGCTTTAATCTCGATGTTGATCCATTCTTCCTCAGATCGTCGCACAGTGCAAACCCATGGAATGAATACAAGAATCAGGGTAATGCAAATATCCATGGTAACGTTGATGGCGACCCTTGGAACCACGCAGATTCAAGAACGATTAGAGGGCTTAACCGGCCGATTGAGCGGTTTCAAACCGAAACTCTGCCCCCGAGATCAGCAAAACCCATTTCTGTCACTCACAATAGACTCTTGTCTCCTATACGGAGTCCTAGGTTTGTTCCGTCTAAAAACCCAGCTTATGTTATGGAGGAGGCTTCAAGAATGATTCAACCAAGTCCTCAAGTGGTTACAAGAACGCGGGTTTCACGATTTGGTTCTTCGTCGGTGCCCTTGAGGATTCGGGATCTGAAAGAGAAAGTAGAATCTGCACGTAAACCACCAAAACCTCAGTCATCCAATGATACCTGTAACAACAAATACCCGGGAGGAAAACAAAAAGGAAAGAGAAGTATGGCTTCACCTGTGACACCAGTAACGAGTAAGATCATGACAAAAGGTGTTTCTGATGGTTTGAAGGGTAAAGTGAAGCCGTCTTCGCCACCCGCACAAGCAATGGCTAGTATTGACAAGCAAGATGGTTCGTCGCCATCACATGGCAACAAAAGAACATCTACAGGCCAAAAGGGGATTGCAGAAGCAAAGAATCGTTTGGTCAAAAGTCAGAATGGTGACAGAGGTCTTTCACGGAACACGGGCAAGACTGTGCTCAATCAGAATAACCAGAAACAGAATTGCAGAGACATGCATCAAGCTACAAAAGCTTCTGTTCCAAACCAACAATGCAAGAAAGTTATGAACAAAGTTGTGAACAAGGTTATCGTGGAATCTGAAACTGAATCCGCTTCGAAAAAGTCAGGCTCTCCACCATTGCTCCCAGGGAAGGGTGTTTCTTCATCCCAAAAAAAGAATCTCCGGAACAAAAAATCACCATATGGGGTTCAGGAGCCGAGAATCTCCAATGGTTTACATATCAGAAGGAGTGAAAAGCCGATAAAATGTAATATCACCATTGATAATGACTTAATAACAGCTAAAGATGACTACAAAAAGGACATGGATGTAATTTCATTCACGTTCTCATCGCCAATCAATGGTCTATCATCTGCTTCACGATCATCAACTCAAGGAGAAGTTGATTCTGCTGTTAGTTTCAATGTGATTGGTGGTGATTCTTTGAATCTTCTTCTGGAGCAAAAGCTCAAGGAACTGTCATCTAAGATGAAGTCGTCTAGCTGTAACTTGATCCAAGAAGAGTCTTCGGATTCCACTTCAAAAGAAAGGGTCATAATGATGAGCTCCTATCCATCAAAAAGCGAGAAATCGACTCAAAATGGTATCAATAACAGTTTATCAGAGAACGAATCTGCTTCTGATTGCATTTTTTCGGGTGACAACTGCAAAAGCCAGGTAGTTTCTGATCAAGCTTGGGGATAAAATTTACTATTTTTAAAGTATATTTTAGAGTCCTCATTCTTGGATGTATACAGGATTGTCTGTTCAACTAGAATATAGATTCCCCTTGGAAGATTTAGTAAAATGTACCTTTAGTTTATTGCTTTTACGGGTTTCAACAAAGTTTCCTAATAATTTTCTTCTATATCATGTTTCTTTTCCGCATTCTTTTGAATCTCCAATGTACCGCGCTGGTTTATACATGTAAGATATATCTATGCGTACGGAACACTTGTCTGATTGGGTGATCTTTTTTTCTTGAAACCAAAAAGATGGGACAATATGAAGAGCACGAGATTAGCAGCAGCAGCAGCAGCACTGTGATGGATGCAGATGATCCTGGTCTCTCATGCGACATGAGCTGCTCAGACTGCGAAGATAACACAGCTGATGGTTTGTAAACACACCCGCTTCCTCCTTTTGATTTTTAGCCACAAAATTCATAAAAAAATCTGTTTTTGTATAAATTTTGGACCTTTAGACTACGAGACTGTTGAAAAAGTGTGCCTTTGTTATACAGAGCCTGAGTTGTGCACACGGTATCCTCGATTTATTGTACTAGCTAATCGACGAGATCAATGTAAAGCATTGGTATAATACCAGAATGTGTGTAGATCTTTGGAAGTGATTCACACATGTGTTCCTAGAGAACTATAACTTAATCATATACTTCTCACTGTATGTATAGAACATATCGTCAGTGGTAGTCTCTTTCAATCCGGGTTTTGTCTGTAAAGCTGTGTTTTTTCGCAGATACAGTGACTAAGCTGTATAACACTTTGTATTGTTTAGGCATGAAACAGTGTTCATCAGATCAAGAACTCACTTGGGCTTCATCAAAACTCTCAGAATATAATGGAACACTCGCTTTCTGGGAAGCAGAAGAACGACTTGACTGGGAATTTGACTACATAACCGAAATCCTGAGCTCTGACCAACTGATGCTGAAAGAATTTGCCATGGGGGTGATTCAAGATGTAATACCTGTGAGTCTCTTCCATGAAACAGACAGCCAAGGAGATCCAATGGCCAAGATTGAAAGAAAGACGCTGTTTGACTGTGTCAACCAGTGCTTAAGAGTGAAATGCGAGCAGACGTTCATGGGGAGCTGCAAAGGGCTAGTAATGAAACATGGGATTATGCTTGCTCGGAGAGATTGGTTAGCTGAGGAACTGAACAGAGAGATTCAAGGATTGAAGAAGATGAGAGAGATGATGGTGGATGAACTTGTTGATAAGGACATGAGTATGTCTGAAGGAAGATGGCTTGACCACGACAAAGAGGGATATGAGGAAGGCATTGAGATTGAGAGAGAGATAGTTTCTGCATTGGTTAATGATTTGGTTGATGATCTTCTCCTGCTGTTCTAGAAGCTTTGACCTTTGTTTCTCTATGCATTAGAAGTAAGCATTGTTTTCGTGTATCATTTTGTATTTATGCCATGGAATCCCAATCTTAGTAGGAGATGGAGAAACAGACCGAAGTTCGGATTGGTTGAATATAATAAAACGGCGAGGAAGTTGGGATGGAGAAAGGAAACGGCAAGATGTTCTATTTGAAAACTTTTGATTGAAATCGATTTATAAAAAAGGAAAAAAAATAGAAAATGGGGCGTTCCGAGAATCGAACTCGGGACCTCTCGCACCCGAAGCGAGAATCATACCACTAGACCAAACGCCCTTTTTTCCTACTGCATTGACGGTTTATTTTATTATACACTTTTAATTCGTGCACACCTTTACCGTCGGCCGAAAATTTGAATTCGGATTTAGGGCTTTCATTTCTCGGCAAAATCTCTCTTTCTCTTTGCTCGGACAAATCGTTGATTCTGCTCGTTGTTTAGTTGTTCCCTTTCAACGTCGACGATGGCTTCTAGCAACAGTGTAAGTATAGGTTCTGTTGGAAAAATTTCCGGTTTAATTACCGAGAAGTTCGGAAGAGAGTGAGCCAATGCATTAACATGTTCGAGTTTTTGTGATATCTTTGTTAATTTCTTGTTGTTTTAGTTACGTAATGATTCTGATCTTGCTATGTGTTTTGTTCGATTTTGTAGCCCGCTGGGATTGACAATACTTTCCGAAGGAAATTTGATCCAGAGGAGTACCGGGAACGAGCCCGTGATCGCGAGAAGCAGGTTGCCTTTGTATAAATTTCTCATTTTTTTCGATTTTTAACTTATACCTGACTTTTTTTTTTTGTGGGTGGGTTTCCTTTTGATCCAGGAGGCAGAACGGTCGAAATCTCGGTGTAAGCTAAATTCTTCTGAATTAATCGAGAATAGTTTTTCTTGTAGTTAACATATGGATTTTCTTCTTCTGAAGTTTTGCTGACCTGAGATGAGGGTTGCTTTACAGCGAAAGGTCCTCCTGTGCAGAGAAAGCCTTTGAAGCATAGAGATTATCAAGTAGACCTTGAATCTCGGTTGGGCAAAACGCAGGTGATTTGATCCCTCAACAGTATGTACATATGATCCGTATTCGTTTCATACACCCTATACATATTTACACATATTTCTTGAGTTTCTTTGGTGATGTTTTTCTGCGATATGATTTTTCACTGCGAGTTTGGAATTCAAACCTGATGGGTAGGTTGTGTCTAGTGTTGGGACAAGAATGTCTGCTATGTGGAATGGCGACTATTACAGTCTATTACATGGATTATATTAAGTATGATTCAGGCATGTTTGGATTTTATAAATGTAAATCTGCTTGCATGAGGACTCTAGTCTGAGCATGACATTTTGGTTTTGGCTATGAAATGTATGTTTGTTACATGATTGAAATTAAATTGTTCACTGCTAGAATGGGTTGATGGTACAAATATTCCATGTCGGCTGTCTTTCCAAATTCATGCAATGATGGTGTCTTCGGTCTGGTTATTCCCTGATTTTGATGTCTGTATATATATTAAATGTATTTCAACATGCATTAAGCTCATAGAAGATATGAAAGCAATTTCACTTCTAGGGTGGCTTGTTATCTGATATTCTTGGATTTGATCTAGGTTGTTACACCGGTAGCGCCTCTAAGTCAGCAGGTATGGATTCTTCCACCATTTATTCCCAATTGACCTGTTAAGGAGTTGCAATCATGCAGGATGTGCTTATAAACCCTATTGCTTTGCAGGCTGGTTACTACTGTTCGGTTTGTGAGTGCGTGGTCAAAGATTCTGCCAACTACCTGGATCACATAAATGGAAAGAAACGTGAGCACAAAAACTCTAAACCTGTTCATGGCTAATGCATGTGTGCCGTTTTTCGTCTGGATGAAGTTGAATTCTAATTCTTAGCAAATTAGCATGTGCTTGCTTCTTTACAGTTACCTGATTGGAACATCGAACCCATGTTACATTAAAAGTTGTGATAACATCCTGTTCGATGGGTTTTTTTTTTTTTTTTTTTGCAGATCAAAGGGCATTGGGTATGTCTATGCGGATTGAGAGATCATCACTTCAGCAAGTATAATCCTTTTCACATGCGTATGTGTTTCATTTGAAACCCAACTTTGGATATTAATAATCTGAGAAAATGCTTTCGAGTGTAATTGCATTTTAGGTTCAGGAGCGGTTTGAGATTTTAAAGAAACGGAAAGCACCTGGGAGCTTCACGGAACAAGGTGAGACTAGTTCAGTTATCCTCATCTCTTACGTATCTAGATTGAAGATCAATCAACTAGATGTGTATAAAAATATTGTAATCCAACACATCAAATATGCAGATTCCAGTAAACTCGTCCCGAGGACTGCAGACTGTCTTAACCTCTTTTGTTCATTTGAATAGATCTTGATGAACGTATACGGAAACAACAAGAAGAGGAGGAAGAAAGAAGGCGGCAGCGCCGGGAAAAGAAGAAAGAGAAGAAGGCAAGTCTCGTTTTTCATCTACCCTTTTATATTTCCATTTCAACATCGACTAGTGTCAGTTGTGGCTGATGGATGGTTTATTGATTGAATTCTGGGATCAGAAAGAAAAGGCCGCTGAAGAGGAACCAGAAATTGATCCCGAGGTTGCAGAAATGATGGGATTCGGGGGCTTTGGATCATCCAAGAAATCGTGATCATCATCTTCATTATTATCATCATCACAATCGCTCACTTTTGGAGCGTATATATTTGTTGTCTTAGTAAACTGACAACTCTTTAGAAATATGAACTTCAAGTCTTTGACAGAAAAAGAAAAAAAAAAACAACTTTGCACGTTCGGCTCGAGATGTGATTCCTTTTGAATTGATATTTAATCATGAGTTTGTGTAATGTGTTGATATTTGATATTATGATTTCCAGTTTTTGGTTTTTTGATATTTGATATTATGATTTCCAGTTTTTGGTGTTTTTCGTACAAATTAAATAATCCTTTGTAATAAATAAAAGGGGCAAACGGTGGAAATCCTTTCGTACAAGTCTACCATTCTTTAAAAAAATATTTGAATTTTTATTTTTATAATATTGAAATTTTCAAATTGATTTTGTGATCCATGCAATCCTTTGAGACCCGAAATCGTTCGAAAAGTTAGAAATCCTCCGAAAATGTTCCAAATCGTTTCGAAAATGGTTTTCAACTTCTAAATCGTCTCTCGTTATTTCTATTTTTTAACTTTAAAATTGGATCAACTTCAAAATTTTCAAACCGTTTGTGTTTTTACAAACAAAAAATAAGGATAGATTTATCTTTCCTCCAATTTTTTTCATTAAATTTTTTTAATTTACACGTGAAGCAAGACAACCCTACAAATATATTTGGAACAAACTCCTATTTTCCCTCATGTTTGCCTACTTTGTCTATTCCCCTTATGTTTCGCCTTCATGTTATTTCCCCTCTCATGTTTTAGTCGACATATTATTTCCCTTATATTTAAAAATTCTGCTTATAACCCCTGCGTTTAAAATTCTGTTAAATCTTTCAATTTTAACCCGATTTTTATCCAATTTCGATCCGACCCGATCCAAAATTAATTTAGACCCGGTTTAGACTCAATTTTGATCCGATTTAGACTCAATTTTACTAGAATTTGAAACCAATTTTGACTCGGTTTAGTCTCAATTTTGACTAGCATTTAGGTTCAATTTTGACTTGATTTATACTTAATTTTGACCATAATTTGAAACCAACTTTAAACAAAATTTGGATCCAATTTTAATTTTTACCTGATTAAAATTCGAATCAATATGAAATTTTAACCGAACTAAACCTTAATTAAAGAAAAACATATTCTTATCGAAATTACACCAAAATAGCAATAAAAACCGAAATAATATGAATTTTCGATTGAACTAAACCGATTAATCCGATTAAAACCCGAATCAATATGAAATTTGAACAGAACTAATCCGAAATTTAAACAAAAAATTATTTTCCATTTATTAGAATTATAACCAAATTTAATCAAATCGAGTAAATATCTTACTAATTTCGGGTTAAAATCGAACAAACCGATAAGAATCGATTTTTTTAAAAAAATTCGGTTTAATTTTTTACAATTTCATATTGATTTGAGTTTTTAATGGTATGTAAATCAAAATTGGGTCAAATTGTACACAATTCAATTAAAAACCATACTAATTTCAATTTAAAAATCGAACAAACCGATAAGAGTCGATTTTTGTTTAAATTTCGGTTTAATTTTGTTGAATTTCATATTGATTCGAGTTTTTAATGATATGATAATCAAACTCAAATTGTACACAATTCGAGTATAAAATATACTAATTTCGGGTTAAAAATCGAACAGACCGATAAAAATTTGATTTTTGTTTAAATTTCGGTTTAATTTTGTTGAATTTCATATTGATTCGAATTGGATTTGAACAAAAATCAAAATTAGACCCAAATTATGGACAAAATTGAATCTAAACCGGGTCAAATTTGGACATAAATTCTAGTCAAAATTGATCCTAAACCGGATCAAAATTAGATCTAAATCGGGTCAAAATTGATCCTAAACCGAGTCAAAATTGAAATATTTAACGGAGTTTAAATGGAGAAAATATAAACATAATTTTTAAACATAAAGGAATAGGATGTTGGCTTAACGATGAGGTGAATAGGTAAAGTAGATAAAGATGAGGGAACAGGAGTTGTACCCAAAATATTTCAGAGGAAAAGACAAGAGAATAATTAAAAAATTAAATTTTAAAATTAAGTTTCAGACAAATTTATTCGAGGAGGACCACAAGGTTCGGAGTTGGGATTGTTTAAGATTTTCTCCTTTCGAGGATTTCAATCTTTGAATGTTTTTAGAATTCAATTCTGGTTAATATTCGTTCCGGATCTTAAAAAGAAAGTTGTCAACTTCGTATATATATATATATACATATATATAAACTAATAACTATAAAATACCGTTGAATGAAGTTTTAGGTTTTTAATATTAGGAAACAGTGCGAATTTATATACACACACGTGCCCAAATCAACAAAACGATATAATATATATATATACACGCAAATATATATTTTTATGTTTATATATACATACACAAATGCATGTTTTTATGTATATACATTAAGGTATACCGAAAGAGCTGTTATATCTCAAATGACTTTGACGAGATGAAAGTTCTATGACGTAATATTTGATTTAAATTTAATGTCAATTAATTTTTTATAATAATAATGTAAATCTCAAAATATCTTTCATTCTTTTCAAATTTTTATACGATTTGATTAGTTGAGAAACCCTTTGATTGGTCGATCCACATTCTGATTGGTCGAAGTATTGTGTACGTAGCCGTTTTTCTTTTTACATACCAGATTTTACGAAAAAAATCACTTCATTTATGCTTCTTTTCTCATGTAAAAAATCTCTTCTTCTAGATGCAATTTTTGTTATAATAAGTTGTCCCACATCGACTAGGACATGAACTTTGGGACTTGTATATATGGTGTTGGGTAACCCTAAACTCTTGAGCTAGCTTTTGGGATTAGTTAGGCTCAACCCATATTTGTCATGGTATCAGAGCCCGGTTCGTCCCGATGTGAATATACCGATGTTGGGCCCCCGATTGCGATGCCCACGCTCCAGGATCGAACATGGGCGTGAGGGGGAGTGTTATGATAAGTTGTCCCACATCGACTAGGACATGAACTTTGGGACTTGTATATATGGTGTTGGGCAACCCTAAACTCTTGAGCTAGCTTTTGGGATTAGTTAGACCCAGCCCATATTTGTCAATTTTCGCTTCTTAACAGAGGTAATGCATCCTCGTTCCTCTTGTGTTTCATATGTTCGTTCGTCTTCTTCTCTTCTTCTTCTTTATATGCATGATCGTTTGTCTTGTTCTTCTAAATTGATGAAAAATTGGTGGACGAACTTAGTACAGACATATACATAAGGGTTGTGTACAACGTTCGTGGTAGCATTTAGCACACACGTTGTGTTAAACTACTAGGTCGAACGTTGTGTGGTACAACTTCGTGGTACAATGTTGTAATAGCACGAACGTTGTACCACACACGTTGTACCAGAATGAACATTTTGTGTTAAGAATGTTGTACCACACACGTTGTGTGGTACAATGTTAATGGTACAACATTGTACCACACATGTTGTGCCACATACGTTCTACCATACAGTTTTATCACACACATTGTACTTCACACGTTCTATTATACACGTTCTACCACACAGTTGTTTCACACACGTTGTATCTACAACTTTGTACCACACAAATGTAACAATAATAGATGTATTTTCTGACATTTTATTTCATTTTATTGTGTAGTATGGATGTTGAAGGAGCTAATGAGTAATTAGTAATTCTCTTTGATTATGGGGGGCTTTAATGAGAAGATCCAATTGAGAGATCTACAAAGTGGATTTCGGAAAAGGATGAAGTTTATACAATAGTGTCGAATAAAATTTTGTGAAATGTGAAATATAATGATCTTGTTGATCACATCAGTAGGAAGATTGATATGGATAAATCTACGAAGAAGATAAGATTGAGCTATATCCCCATGATTATAAGACCTAAGAGGCCTTCATACATCTTAGATGATGAAGATGTTATTGGCTTTTTTGTTGAAGTTGACAAGGATGGATGCAGAAATATCCTACATGTTGAGATCACCGATGAAATCCAATAAATAGTATGTGTTAAAAATGAAAAAAGTGTTGAAGCCGGAGCTGAAGTTGAAAATAAAGTTGGTGTTGAAGTCAGAGCTGAAGTTGAAAATAAAGTTGGTGTTGAAGCTGGAGCTGAAGTTGAAAATGAAGTTGGTGTTGAAGTTGGACCCGTCGTTGAAGGTGAACTTGATAAAACTAGAAATGAAGTTGAAAATACATATGTTGAAGTCGACAATGGAGTGCCTCTAATGATTTAATTGTTGGTTCCTGAAGTTTTGACTAGGACGACGGGTTAGACATTTACATGGGTCAATAATTTTCATGCAAAGACAACATCATTTTGTTGCTTAAAAAGGTTGCATGCATTAATGCTTTCGATTAGGGGTGGGCGTTTTGGGTTTCGGGACGATTTTCTCGGGTTCGGATTCCTCGGGTTCTAAAAAATTGAACCTAAAAAACCCCATTTGGTTTTCGGGACGGGTTCCTCGGGTTTCGGGTTGGGTTCGGGTTGTTCGAATTTTGAAACATTGAACCCAACAAAACCCAAATTGTATTTGGGTTCTTTCGGGTTCTCGGGTTCTTCGAGTTTTTTGGGTTATTTAAGTACCGATAATTCGGGTTTAAACGGGTAATTCGGATTTTAAACGGGTAATTCGGGTTCCAAATTTAACATATAAAAAATTAGGTTAGAAGGGTTAGGGTTTTTTTCGGGTTCCTCGGGTTCTCCCGAACCCAACCCGGACCGACCCGAACCCATTTGGGTTTTAGATTTTGAACCCATATGGGTTTTCTACAAAATCCGTTTATCTCATGGATTGAGTTTTTCGGGTTGGGTCGGTCCGGGTCGGTCCAGGTGACCCGAAACGCCCACCCCTACTTTGGATTTAGCGTAGTGAAGTCAACGAAGACATTGTTTTTTCCACATGCAAACAAAGAGATTCCGGGTGCAAATGGTCATTACGTGTGACTAGGCATAATGGTTTAATCTCTTTTGAAAGAACGATACCTTGGACAACTGATACACCAAGTTTGAAAAATATTATAACGAAGGTGCATTGATATTTTGGTGTAAAAGTATCGTATTCTATAGGATGGAGAGGAAAGAAGTTGACTGAGTATGATGTATGCGGTAGCCCAGAAATTAGTTTTGAAATGCTTCCAAGTTACTTGCACATGCTAAAGAAGGTGAATGAGGGATCTGTTACACAACTTGAATTAGACAACAATAACAGATTCAAGTATTATTATTATTATTATTATTATTATTATTATTATTTTTGCATTGAGAGCTTGTATTGAGGGTTTTAGAGCATCAAGAAAAGTCATTTTCGTGGATGGAACTTTCTTAAAGAATGTCTATGGTGGAGTCTTGATCATTGCTACCGGTCAAGACACCAATTTTCACAAATATCTAGTGGCTTTTGGGGTAGTTGACTTTGAGAATGATGCTAGTTGGGCATAGTTTATAATGAAATTTCAAGAGGTAATACAGGATGATCATGATATGGTATTCGTCTCGAATCAGAATAAAGGTATTGCCAAGACGATAAGTGAGGTATACAAGAACGCCAAACATGGGTTTTGAGTTTGGCATTTATCACAAAATGTGAAATCGAAAGTTTACCATGGTAGTAAAACGAATAGGGAGTCCATAGCTGAGAATTTTGGACAATGTTCGGTGACTCCATTTTCACGAGCTTTATGACGAATTCAAGACTAAGTACCTTCAAGCTGCTACCTATGTCGAAGATGGTTTTGAACTACACAAATGGGAAAGATGTCATTTTCCTGTGGAATGGTACAATATTGATACTACCAATGGAGCTGAATCTATCAATTTAGTATTTAAAGAGTTACGAGAATTTATGGTAGTTTCTTTAGAAAAAAGAATTAGATGCAGAAAAAGATTCTATTAACTCGGATATCATCTGCTGGAGAACCGCAACAAAAAGGACGTAGAAGAGTTCATCGACGATCGATCGTCGAAGAAAGTTTAAGTATTCTTGTATAAGTATTGTTAATGTTTAAGTATGTATTTGTATAAGTAGCACGGACATTGTACAACAACATTGTGTACAATGTTCGTGGTAAAAACTAGCACGAACGTTGTACGACAACGTTGTGTACAACATTTGTGCTAAAAACTAACACGATGTTGTACAACCACGTTGTACAATGTTGGTGATAAAAACTAACATGAACATTATACAACCACGTTGTATAATGTTCGTCCTAAAAACTAGCACGAACGTTGTACAACAATATTGTGTACAACGTTCATGCTAAAAACTAACACGAACATTGTATAACCACGTTTTCTAGAACTTTCGTAGTAAAAACTAGCACAAACGTTGTACAACCACATTGTGTAGAACGTTTGTCCTAAAAACTAGCACGAACATTGTACAACAACGTTGTGTACAATGTTTATGCTAAAAACTAACAAGAACGTTGCACAACCACGTTGTCAACGTTATGTATAACGTTCGTACAATGTTATGTATAACGTTCGTACAACGTGTGCGTAAAACGTGTACTGTACTTTAAACTCCTTTAAATCATACTTATGGGATTCAAAAACGTTCAAGCCATAAAGAATGTTGTACCATATGTCGAGCACAGAATGTGTGCTAAACACATTTATGATAACTGGAAGAAAAAACACAAGGGCTCCGAGCATAAACTACTATTTTGGAAGGCAACGAATACATACAATGAAGTCGTTTTTAATAGATGTCTTGAAGATTTAAAGATTTTATCTCCAACTGCGCATGAAGATCTGATGCGTTATTCGAGTTGTTACTGGTCCAGGTAAATTTATGTAACTTTTTTTTACAATTTAAGGACCCTAAGGGCGTATTAGAAGACCATATTTTACCTGATGGAACACAAGTAAAAGCAGGAGGGACGGTGGAGGAACCAGGGGAGATACCAGATTGAGGACGACGGGGGACGATGGAGGAACCAGGACGATATCAGATTGAGGACGACGGGCGAATCAAGGACGACCGGGGAACTAGGGCCGACACCAGAACCAGGCACGACGGGAGAACCATGGACGACGGGGAATAAGGACGACCGGAGACGACGGGAAGGACAAAACGACGGGGAATCGGAGGAAGAGGAAGATTTACCTCATTTTGTTCTCTGAAAATTAGAGTAAACCCAGGTTGTCTGTTTGTTCTCATAGAATTAGGGTAAACAAACGTCTGTTTATTTTATCTCTGTTAAATGGTTTTTTTGATTAAAAATGATAGTTTAAGGTTTATTTTGAAGTGTTAAAAGTGTAGAGTTTTTTTATTAAAATGTATTTGTGAGGGTTTTTTTTGAGTTTAACCCTTATTTTTTATAAAAGAAATTTTTAAAATAGATAAAAATATAATTTTATATATTTAGTTATTAAATAAAATACGATTTTAAAACATTTCTTTCAAATAAATTTAAAGTCATATAAAGATATCAACATCATTATATTATTTTCATTATTTAAACTATTTATAGAACTTGTGATCATAACAAACAAAAACTAAATAATAACATCATGATAAACTCGTCAAACAATCAAATCTTGCGAATTGCAAGTCATCTGGCAGTCCTTAATCTCCTTAAATATAAATTAATTTTATTAAATTTATGCCTTAATTAATGCTTTAGTTCTATTCCCTTTCGATTTTGACCCTCGTCTTATTTCCCCCTCGATTTTCAGTTTTAGCCTATTTCCCCCTCGATTATCATGTTTTAGTCCTATTCCCCCCTCGATTTTGACCTCATCCTATTCCCCCCTCAATTATCAAAAATCTGCCTAAAACCCCCTCCGATTTTGACCCAATTTTGACCAAATTTTGATTTCAATTTTGATCCAATTTTTTAGTTTTAATTTTGATTTTGATCCTTAGTTTTAATTTTGACACAATTTTGATTTTAATTTTGATTTTGATTTTAATTTTAATTTTAATTTTAATTTCAATTTTGATTTTAATTTTATTTTTAATAAATCAAGTTATTCGTAACATATAAATCCTACCGTTAACCATCAAAGCATAAGTTTTTTTTTATTTAATATTATCCCAAGACATCCTAAAATCGAATCAATAATTATATATTTGAATCAATAATTATAATCGACTAATTATTTAATTTTCAATTATATCATTTATTTTGATCTATCAGTAAATAATATTAATAAATATTTTTACACATATATTTTTCTAACAAGAACGTTGCACAACCACGTTGTCAACGTTATGTATAACGTTCGTACAATGTTATGTATAACGTTCGTACAACGTGTGCGTAAAACGTGTACTGTACTTTAAACTCCTTTAAATCATACTTATGGGATTCAAAAACGTTCAAGCCATAAAGAATGTTGTACCATATGTCGAGCACAGAATGTGTGCTAAACACATTTATGATAACTGGAAGAAAAAACACAAGGGCTCCGAGCATAAACTACTATTTTGGAAGGCAACGAATACATACAATGAAGTCGTTTTTAATAGATGTCTTGAAGATTTAAAGATTTTATCTCCAACTGCGCATGAAGATCTGATGCGTTATTCGAGTTGTTACTGGTCCAGGTAAATTTATGTAACTTTTTTTTACAATTTAAGGACCCTAAGGGCGTATTAGAAGACCATATTTTACCTGATGGAACACAAGTAAAAGCAGGAGGGACGGTGGAGGAACCAGGGGAGATACCAGATTGAGGACGACGGGGGACGATGGAGGAACCAGGACGATATCAGATTGAGGACGACGGGCGAATCAAGGACGACCGGGGAACTAGGGCCGACACCAGAACCAGGCACGACGGGAGAACCATGGACGACGGGGAATAAGGACGACCGGAGACGACGGGAAGGACAAAACGACGGGGAATCGGAGGAAGAGGAAGATTTACCTCATTTTGTTCTCTGAAAATTAGAGTAAACCCAGGTTGTCTGTTTGTTCTCATAGAATTAGGGTAAACAAACGTCTGTTTATTTTATCTCTGTTAAATGGTTTTTTTGATTAAAAATGATAGTTTAAGGTTAACTAAAGCATGAAAATCAAGGGAAAATAGACTCTTTTTCCTATTTTTTATAAAATAAATTTTTAAAATAGATAAAAATATAATTTTATATATTTAGTTATTAAATAAAATACGATTTTAAAACATTTCTTTCAAATAAATTTAAAATCATATAAAGATATCAACATCATTATATTATTTTCATTATTTAAACTATTTATAGAACTTGTGATCATAACAAACAAAAACTAAATAAATAATAACATCATGATAAACTCGTCATACAATCAAATCTTGCGAATTGCAAGTCATCTGCCAGTCCTTAATCTTTTTAAATATAAATTAATTTTATTAAATTTATGCCTTAATTAATAGCTAATAAATAGGGAAATTTTAATATTTTATTCAGCTAAAGTACGACATAATTTCCATAACTAAAGATTAAACGTAAATAAACGAATATATATATATATATATATTATTGAGAGATATACGGTTCTTTTGTAGATAATAATAAAGATGTGAAAAGTTAATTTATTAATTACTTTTCAAAATATTTCTAAGAATTTCTTTTTTTATCACGTGAATAGGTTGGTTGGTTAAATCAAATTGTAGATAACGAAAATAAATCTAGACTTTGATCATGTAAATATATGTGTATATATATATACATGCGGTTATATAGCACGAATTAACGTAAGGTTATGTATAGAAAAAATGGTTACGAATTAATCGTAAGGTTGATATTTCTAAAATTAAATTCTCCAACTTATATAAAATTGGAGAATTTAATTTTAAAAATATTTGCTTAGAAGATTTTAGAACTATTAAAATTATATATGTATATATATTGTTTGTGTTAAATCATACTTTGTTATTAATTTGTAGTCATTTTGGGGATATTGGCTGTATAGAATTATAACGATTGATTTAAATATTTATATTTATTTATATAAAGTTATAAGATTTAAATCGTTCATAAAAATAAAGGAAACATGTATTTATAATTATATAATAATTTAATTTTAACTTTACAAAATTAGATTTTTGAAATTAGATTTTTATCAACCGAAAACAAATATTATACTTTTTCTTGCGAATAACATTGAAAAAATATGAATAATATAATTTTTGTCTATTTTATCGAATTGCATAACGTAATTTAATTATTAAAGGAAAATCATTTAGCATTTACTCTTTTGGAAATTACAGATTTGTATAATGGAAAGCTTAAAATGATAATATGTTTCATGAGTTACATCTTTAATATAATTCAATGTCATACCTCTGTTTACAATGAACAAATGTTGATCATAACAATTGAATAATAAAAGAAATTAAAATTTTTGAAACAAATCCGAATCTAGAGCCCATTGAATCCTTTGATCGTAAATGTCATCGTCCCATTTTTTAGTAGACATATCAAAGTCTGGAAAAGGACTTTCAATACGGAGCCCCAATATCTCTTTATCCTCTCCATTTGTTTGTGGAAGTATGTGATGATGAGAAACCAAATTTGGGTTGAGGGTTGTATTTTTCAAAGATGTTGATTCGTTCGTAACAGTCGTTTTTACTTGTGAATTCTGAAAAAAAAAAAATTAGATTTTAACAAAAAAGATTTGGTATGAAAACCATTCATCGAGAGATAGAGAGACTCACTGTGATATGTAAGACATAATCTTCCTCGTCGTGATCGAGAATGATGAGTTCACAACCATTATGCATTTTCTTCTTCAAAGGTCCATTCCAACTCAAATTTTTGTAGAATTCTTCGGGAGATACAATCTCCACTTCATCGTCTATTATTTTCTCCTTCCCCGTTATTGATGCCATTGTTTTTTTTTCTCCAATTTAATCTTCACTATTAATCTATTTACTCTTCACTATTAGTCTATTTATATACAAAACTGTAACAATCTCTTCTATTTCTTAGATAGCAAAAATCTAATTAAACACCGAACACTTTATAAATGACGTGGATCAAGGCAGCACTTTATAATGGACGTAGATTAAGGCAACACTTTATAAATGACGTGGATCAAGACAACACTTTATAATAACGTGGATCAAGGCAACACTTAATAAATGACGTGGATCAAGGCAACACTTTATAAATGACGTGGATTCAAAGCAACAGGATCAAAGCAACACTTAATAATTGACGTGGATCAAAGCAACACTTAATAAATGACGTGATCAAAGCAACACTTTATAAATGAACTTAATAAATGACGTGGATCAAGTCACTTTATAAATGACATGGATCAAGGCAACACTACTTAATAAATGACGTGGATCAAGTCAACAGTTTATAAATGACGTGGATCAATGCAGTGGATTGTGAATCCACCATGCGCTTTCTCCACGGCCTTGAGGCCAATCGATGAATAGCAATCGGGTATGAATCCTCTTCCGGGAAGGAAGGCCTCATGGAGAGTTCGATCCTGGCTCAGGACGAACGCGCAGCCTTCGGACCCTGACGTGAACAGACACCGAATCTAAGAGAAATTTTAAAGAATGTTTGCTACCTTGAAATTTTCTTGTCTTCAACGAAAATTACAAAATTTTTCCAAGAGAATTGGATCCGGGAGCGAGCCCGTGAATCTTGGTTGACTTTGTCAAAATTTCTCTTTTTAAACTTAAATCTGATTTTTTTTTTGTTTTGGATGAGTTTGGTCTTGATCTCAGTCTATAACGTTAGATTTTGGGTAAAACTCCTATTTCCACCCAAACTTTGCGTACTTTGCTTATTCCCCCCTCATGTATCACATTCATCCTATTCCCCCATCATCTATCACCCCTAATCTTATTCCCCCCTCAAGTTTTTTAATTAAGCCTATTCCCCCACGATGTTTAAAATTCTGTTAAATATCCAGAATTTTGACCCAAACCCTAAAAACCCATCAATTTTGACCCGATTTCAT
>CM071873.1:8400905-8450456 GCA_036759665.1 Gynandropsis gynandra
TTTTTTCCCGATTTTGATGGAATTTTTATCCGGTTTGTTGAAATTGATCCGGTTTTGACCCGATTTTGCTGAAACTTTTTAAATGATCCGATTTTAATTTAAATTTCACCAAAATTTATCCATTTAAAAAAAACTCATCGAAACAAAAAAAACTCATTGTAAAATGTTACTAAATCTATTCAACAAAAATTCTTCAAATTAAAGTAAATACTAACGTATTAAACAAGAAAAGAACATAAACAAATATCTTCAAATTGAGTTTTCCAACACCGTTAATGATTCTGCAAATGGATGTTAAAACATGTTAGAAAAAAATAAAAACAATATAACACATGATCGGTGAAATACACGTTACCTAAACGTATGGAGAAAATGAAAGTGGTAAAATCCTCTCACCTGCATGAGTCTCAAAATACATCTTCATTTTCTCCATACGTTTAGGTAACGTTTATTTCACCGATCATGCATTATATTGAATGAGTTTTTTTGTAACATTTTACAATGAGTTTTTTTGTTTCAATGAGTTTTTTTTAATGGATAAATTTTGGTGAAATTTACATTAAAATCGGATCATTTAAAAAGTTTCAGCAAAATCGGGTCAAAACCGGATCAGTTTCAACAAACCGGATAAAAATTCCATCAAAATCGGGGAAAAATTGGGTCAATTTCAACAAAACCGAGTCGATTTCAACAAAACCGAGTCAATTTCAACAAAACCGGGTCAAAACCGTATCAATTTCAGCAAACTGGATAAAAATTCCATCAAAACCGAGAAAAAATCGGGTCAATTTCAACAAAACCGAGTCGATTTCAACAAAATTGGGTCAAAACCGGATCAATTTCAACAAACCGGATAAAAATTCCATCAAAATCGGGAAAAAATCGGGCCAATTTCAACAAAACCGAGTCGATTTCAACAAAATTGGGTCAAAACCGGATCAATTTCAACAAACCGGATAAAAATTCCATCAAAATCGGGAAAAAATCGGGTCAATTTCAACAAAACTGGGTCGATTTCAACAAAATCGGGTCAAAACCGGATCAATTTCAGCAAACCGGATAAAAATTCCATCAAAATCGGGAAAAAATCGGGTCAATTTCAACAAAACTGGGTCGATTTCAACAAAATCGGGTCAAAACCGGATCAATTTCAGCAAACCGAATAAAATTTCCATCAAAATCGGGAAAAAACCGGGTCAATTTCAACAAAACCGGGTCAAAACCGGATTAATTTCAGCAAACCGGATAAAAATTCCAGCAAAACCGGGAGAAACCGGGTCAATTTCATCAAAACCGGACAATTTCAACAAAACCGGGTCAAAACCGAGTAAACCGGGTCAAAATTATAATAAATTGGGTTGGGTCAAAATTCAGTAAACCGGTCAAAATTATATTAAACCGGACTGGGTAAATAATTGGGTAAACCGGATTTAATTTAATTTTAAATTTGGTCGGGTCGGGTCGGGTCAAAATTGGGTATGAAATCGGGTCAAAATTGATGGGTTTTTAGGGTTTGGGTCAAAATTCTGGATATTTAACAGAATTTTAAACAGCGTGGGGGAATATACTTAATTAAAAAACTTGAAGGAGGAATAAGATTAGAGGTGATAGATGAGGGGAATAGGATGAGTGTGATACATGAGGGGAATAAAGCAAAGTACGCAAAGTTTGGGTGGAAATAGGAGTTTTACCCTTGGATTTTTGTCATGGAACTTTGTCAAACATCTGGGTTTTGTGCCTACTTTTTTTTTGTTTCTTCAAGTCTAAAATTCGAATTTCTGCATTTTCCATAAGTGTTTCAGGGTTACCCCGAAGTGAATGAGCCCAATGGTGAAAAATGAGAGCTTTGACATCTGAATTGGTAAATCTACGATTCCTAATGATCGGATTTCCTTTCATTTTATCGTCCTTTTGTTCGCTCGTCCAAAAAATTAAATGATTTTTTTTTTGCAGCAGAGATTATGTAGCCCAGAGTCCTAAGAGAGAGTTCAGTCTGTTGTAAGTTTCGCTTTTATGAAGTTGTAAGCAATTCGGTTGCTGCTATATGTAAAGAAGATAAATGGACGTTGTTAAGAGGAAAAGATCAAAAGGAGGGTTTTTCAATCTGTTTGATTGGCCTGCAAAATCCCGCAAGAGGTTATTCTCTAACAGTTCTGAAATCCCTGGTACGTCTACTTCTTTTTTGGTGTGTATAGATACAGACAGACACTATATCTATCTGTATATATATATATATATTTAACTATATATATAAGGAGAGAGAGAGAGAGAGAAAGAGAGGAGATTCATGTGGTGTACACAGTTGTTTTCAATAACTTGGTTCTGTATCTTTGTTCTTGTTTGGTTGCTTCAAACATGATCTTGGCTGTGGGGGTTGATGTGTGTATACCCACACTTAGATATGTCTGGATTAAGACAATGCAGTTCCTGTCTTACATAAACTGGTGTATGTGTTTGTAGAAGTGTGGTTGAAAGCAATTCAGTTCTTAGTATTGTTTGATTCATAACATGAACTGTTTGTAAATGTGTGGTTTAAGTCAGTGTTGGATACATCATGATCCATAATCTCAAGTTTTGTCTTTGTTTGATGAGAAGATTTACTAAGGAAATCAAAAGAGAATCTTGAAAGATCATCAAGGTCGCAGGTTTCTGTTGTAAGCATTCCTCATAACTTTTCCGGGTTGGTTAGCTTTGCAATGTCTCAAGATCTGTTGTTGGGTTTTTTTTTTTTTTAATTTCATGTTAGTTTAGTGGATCATGGGAACTGATCTTTGTTCGGTTACGATTGATGTGGACCCTTTTAACAGATGGAGGTTGATGAGATCGGAAAGAGTTCAATTTACAACCTGAGAAGCGATTCGAGCTATTGTGCATCCTCTGTCACTAGTGATGATGCGCAGGGGACTAGAGCCCCAAGCGTGGTCGCAAGGCTCATGGGTTTAGAATCTCTGCCACTACCAAATGTCTCAGAACCCCGTTTTAATCTTGATGATGATATGTTATTCCTCATATCAACAAAACTATATGACATTTTGTGTGTACTTTTTAATTTGCTAAAGGGTTAGCATGGGTTGACGGTACAAATATTCATGGGATAATGATCTTCTGTCTGGTTATTCTACAGATTTGATGTGTATTATTATACATTGCACATGAATTACAGTCATAGAAGATATGAAAGCAATTTCACTTCTATGTGGATGAAAATCAATTCAAATTGTTAACAAATTAGTATTAAGGTTGCTTCTTTGCTGTCAGCTGTTTGGAACTTCGAGAGGTCATCACTTCAGAAATATATATATATCTCGGTAGACTGAGTTTTCAAGTTATAGTTAACCGTGAGTATTTATATATACACACGGTGTCCAAAACAATATTTCAATTCAAACAATGATATACAAACACAAAAGACCTCGTGAAAAATCCCAATAATTAATATTGAATTGAAGTTAAGAAGAAATGTTACAGTATCACATTAGACATGTTTTTATGGTTATAGAAAGAATGAAACATGATGAAAGGATGAAGAAAAGAAGATCTAAAATGACTTCTTCATCTCAGCCTTATTGTTTGGTCTGGTCATAGCCGAAAGCAAGCTCCAAAATTTGACCATAATCATCCACAAAGTGAACATCAAGCCCTTCTTTCACGTTCTCTGCGAGTTCATCATAGTCTCGCCTGTTCGCAGCCGGGAATATTATCGTCTTCACCTCGCTTCTTCTCGCTGCTATTGTTTTTTCCTTCACCTGAATCGTAATCGTTTCATAGATAAAAGTTGCATTCAGAGACTAAGAAAGCATTCAGAGACTATTGGGTTGTGAGAGTTCTGGTGATGTTTTCATTGTAACTTACCCCACCAATCGGAAGAATTTTACCGGTCAGTGTGACTTCTCCGGTCATAGCAATATCCTTTTTCACTGGCTGTTTCATTGCGAGTGATAACAAGGAGGTGATCATGGTGCAGCCTGCACTTGGACCATCCTTCGGAGTGGCCCCAGCAGGAACATGGAGATGAAGCTTGGAATTCGCAAAGAACAAGTTCTCAGGTTCTTTCTCAAGTAAGATTCTTCTGGCAACTGTGTGAGCAATTTGAGCACTTTCTTTCATCACGTCCCCGAGCTGACCCGTCAAATGGAGGGCACCTTTCCCTTCTGCTTCTTCAACTACAGTCGTTTCAATATACAGCGTTGAACCGCCCATGGACGTCCATGCTAGACCCATCACGACCCCCACTGGTGTTTGCTTGTAGATCCGGTCCGCGTGGAAAACCGGTTTGCCAACATAATCTGCCAAGTTTGATTCATCAATCGCAACCTTTTCCACGGTTTCAGCTACCGCTCCACTCTGCTCAGTTTTATCAGTTTGAGGCTCATCCTATTTAAAAGATGGGCAATTAAAAACATCAATGCTATCAAAGAATAAAGTCGAATCATCCATCTCTACGCTGCAATGTTTGTTACAGGAATCTCGAATATTTAACATTACATGTATTTATTCCTCTATTCTGTTTGGTGTTTGTAAGAGAGAGTTCATCTGATTTTCTCAATCATTTAAAAGAAATTTTCTTGGTAAGCTAAGACCCTACTCCAGGATCAAGCCATGCCTGGGAGACATGAGAACAACAACCACGACACAATCTATAAAGAAGGGAGGTGCAAGATGGCAGCAAATTCTGAAAAAAATATACCAAAAATTAGGGAATAAACGTGGAAAACTTTCACAGTACCTTTGATTCGCCTGGTTCATTGATATTTGACTCATTTGCCTGCACAATTGATCCTTCAGATACTTTATCAATTGGATTCTCCGAGGATTCAGAGTCAGTGTTTGCCTCAGAGTTTGCTTCTATATGCTCAGTAACATCAACAGTGTCAGCAGACTCTTTGGAAGCTTCTCCTCGGACGAGTTTAAGAGCAATCTATGAAAAATCAAGGATGTTAGATTCCAGGGACCCAAAATAACGACTCAGAATCTTCCATGAAGTTATAGAAGCTTGCCTTACGGTATATCTTCTCAATCTGCTTCTGGAGATTCCTAACACCTGCTTCTCTGCAGTAATTTTCAATCAATGAGAGAAGAGCTGCGTCACTCACCTCAACCTGAAAACAGTTAAAGAAAATTGAGCAAGTATGAAATAAAGGAAGCAAAAAAAAAAAAAAAAAGAAAGAAGAAGAGCGTATGGCATTGGATAATATGTGATTGGCAGAGCAATTACTCTTGAAAGGAGAGGAGAGTAAGACCTGTTCAGGTTTTATGCCACACGCTTCACGTGCGGTTTTCTCCAAATAGTCCCTAGCAATATGCTTTTTCTCATCAGTGATGTACCCTGCAATTGCAATCACTTCCATTCTGTCTAGTAGGGGATTTGGAATCATGTCTATCACATTTGCTGTGCAGACAAATAAAACCTGACATTGAATTCAAACTAGATGAGATGTTGAATCCATAGTCGCTCAGTATGAACCAAATGAGTGGAATAGAGGGAATGGACTATTTTTTCTCAGTTTGATGGTCAGAAGAACCCACGAAGAATGAATCACAGACGAAAATTAGATATAGAAAGAGAAGCAAAAGTTAAAGCATAAAACATACTAACCTTTGATAGGTCAAGATTAACATCGAGATAGTGGTCGAGAAAATTTGCATTCTGTTCTGGATCTAGAAGCTCCAACAATGCACTAGCTGGGTCACCGGCGTGTCCCCGTCCCAGCTGCAGGGAAATAAACAATGTTAATACTGCAGAAAATATCAAGCTGAGATCGGGGATGTACGAATCTTCATCAAGACACTTACAAACTTCAATAAGCCAATTTCAATACAAATAATCTACTACCTTATCGATTTCATCGATTAGAACAAGAGGATTTTCTGTTCCCACGCTTTTCAGACATTGCACCATCTTTCCTGGCATAGCACCAACATATGTTCGACGATGCCCCTAAACATAATACAAAATGAGAAAAACATAATTTTTATAACAGTACACATTAAAAAAATAAAAATTTTCCAAATACAGAAATGTCGCACAATACCTTGATCTCAG
This sequence comes from Gynandropsis gynandra, assembly GCA_036759665.1. Classification (NCBI taxonomy): domain Eukaryota; kingdom Viridiplantae; phylum Streptophyta; class Magnoliopsida; order Brassicales; family Cleomaceae; genus Gynandropsis; species Gynandropsis gynandra. Next base: position 8,406,949 of record CM071873.1, read on the forward strand.
CAACATCAGCTAACCCTCCAACAGAGAACCTGAAGAACTTACGGTTCAGAGCACGTGCAATAGAACGGCCAATGCTAGTCTTACCTACTCCAGGAGGGCCCGACAGACAGATGATTTTCCCTGGTGATGCATTTTATAAAATGTAAGCAGTGGAACTTGTAGCTGGGAATACAAAACTTTCAGAAAATACAATCAAAATCACAAAGGGTTCATAATAATTGTGAAAATATCAAACTACCAAACATGCTAAGCTCAAGAGGGTTCACAAAAGTCCTCATATCAGGACAGGTAACAAGGCAGTAACCCAGACCTTGTGCAGTGCCTCTAAGTTTTCCAACAGCAATAAATTCTAGTATCCTTTCCTTTACATCAGTTAAGCCGTAATGATCCTCGTCAAGAATTTGTTGTGCCCGCAGGATATCAAAATTCTCATCACTGCAAATCCAATAAGAATGATGATATAAGAAGTTTTTCGATCCTCACACAGAAATCAAATCCAAATGGAACCATGTTTCTCATCACAAAACGAAGCTGATGCAACTTCCAACCCCATCATTCTCTCGTACCATTAGAGCATCTGCCCTGTGTTCACAAATCTAATAATACGATATAACAAGTAACAAACCTGTGATCTCCCCAAGGCAAGACGGTTAACCAATCAAGGTAGTTACGGGTCACATTAAATTCACTTGAACTGGCCTCTAGCAACTGCAGTTTTGTAAGCTCTTCCTCTATGACTTGCAACACATGGGCTGGAATTTTGTCCTTCTTTGGATCAATCCGTTCCCTAAACTTCGCTGCAAGAGAAAAAAAGATCATTAAGCCTCATGAATGCGAGCTGGTGCAAAATGCAAACTTGAACTATCTTATGGTAATTAAAATCGCAACAGCGAATTGGAAGTTACTATAAAATAGTACTAACCAGAAAGTGCAGATTTGTCATCTGTCTCCACTCCTAGCTCCTGCATCAGAACACGTAAAATTCAATCGACAGCAGATGCTCAAATATGCTATATCCACACAAACCCACCAATAAGAGAAATATAACACTGAAAAGCATGTAGAAGCTCTAAGTCAAGCTAAATACCTTCTTTATAGCCTTGAGCTGTTCATTTAACAAGTAACGACGTTGCTCACCACTAATTTTTTCTTCAATAGCTTTCGCTATGGATTCCTAGATACGGATCGAAAGAGATAAGGATCTAGTCGAGGTTAAACAAACGCTAAAAGAATGCCAAGAAGCAGCACAGCTTGAAAGACAAAAGAACATGTACAGATGAAGTACCTGAATCTTGGTAATTTCAATTTCTTTTTTCAACAACTCCAGTGTCAGCTGTAGCCGTTTGTGCACCTGGAATGACAGTACAGGGATGAGAGACTGACTAGAATAAAGTATCGTACTATAAGTTTTCAAACATAGGAATATATTATTTAAACTACTTACATCTAGTTCTTCGAGAACTTGTTGACCTTGATATTTGTTAGCGCCAGATATTCCGGCCCCAAAATCAGCTCTTTTTGAATCACTAAAGTCACCCATGTGCTATAGAAGTTAAAAAAGGTAACATTAAATAAGACACCTATATCTTGACACCTTTTGCACCCCAACTGATAAAAAATACGAAAACACATGCCTGGTTATATGTTGCAACATGATCCCTCCAAAGAGTATTTTTCCTTAAAACGTCTCGAAGTGTTGAAATAACTTCAAATGATGTTGCCTTAATAACATCATCATCCTTTTCATATGGATGATCCTACATAGAATCAGGCAACACATGAAGAGGGTCGTGATCTTAAAATTACCAAACAAGCAAAATATCCCTTTTGTGCATGACAAGAGTAAAGCAAAAAACAACAATGTACCTTGAGATGATCAACTTTCACAGTGAGAGGATCTTCGCTCACCTGCAAAAAGGACAGAACTCTCTCCATCAAAAAAGTAACTTAACATATGAAAAAACACATAGGAAGGTATAATTTTATTGATTCTGAACCCAAAAACCTTTTAAAGGAGAAAGTTTTAGAATACCATTTCTGTGATACGAAGTCGCTTGTAACCAATGACGGTTACTAGGTCACCTTGGATACTTGAAATCTGGAAAATCATCACAGCAATTGTGCAAGATCATTACATAATTTATTTTAAACACACATGTAAAACAATGTCAAGCACAAGTAAAGGATACCTGAGCGAGTGTGCCAACTTCATAGAGCCGGTCAAGTAATTCTTTCCCTTTCAAGTTGTTAATGTCTTTCTCTGATTCAAAGCTAGAAGCTGAATCAGTGGAATTGTCATCCTTTACAAGGAAAGCCCCAGCATATGGAGCTTGTCGTCTTCTGCACTCCTGTAATGCTTTAAGTAATTTAGGATCCTGTCATCAAAAACCACATGAGTTAGAGAAACACAAGATGACAACTTCTTAACCCAAAGCCATATCATCTTCACAGATAATTGTACATTTATAATTTTAGCAAAATTTCTCGAGCTCATCTGATGGCCCTGTTAAGAAATATTACAGAGGAAACATCAACAAAGCAATTTTCATGAACTTCACTTCAAAGTGCTGCTACAACATTTACCAACAAAACGTGTTTATAGGACCTAAAAGATGCCAAGATAATTGAAGTTATGTCTGCAAAAAGATGATTCTCCAAAGTTTGTGTCTCAACTAAGTATGGAAACATGCTCTAGCGATAAGTTTTTTTATCAATTCATGTGTAGGCTGGAATCCAATTAAAGGGAATTTTCGCCAATCATGTAAATCAGGTCTTATCACCAGAATATTAGCCAGATAACGAAACTTAACCGAGAACTAGATCCAATCAGGGCCTATTGAAACACCAAATGTAGAAGGTAGTACAATAAATAGCATTGTACAATGCTGCGAAATAATCGAAGAAGCAAACACAAGACAAATCCAGCTGAGGGGTCGTTAAAGTTGTGAATGAAAAGTCAGAAGTTGACACCTTGACATAGATTGGCATGTAAAATCCAGGAATAAGAGGTTTGTGCGCCAATGGTAATGCCAACACCTGCAATTCAATAATGCGGAGCTCCATGTAAAGAATTCTTAAGTCAGCTAAAACTGTACACATGACTAAATCGCAAACGTTCCGCAACTGCACAAGCTTCGCCAGACTAACTAACTAGAATTTGCAAACAAATTCTTAAACCTCTCCATAAGCATTATTCAACAAGCAGCGATTAATCAGTTTCAATTTGAACACTGAATTTTAAACTTTTCGAAACTAGAACAAAATTGAAGCTTGCCAATCCAACTGATATGAAACAAAATCACGGTAATCTAAGATGTTGGTACAGCAGAGGCCATTATCATCGAATTTCATCGGAGAAATAAAATAGAACAAATTGACTAACTGTTAGACAATCCTCCGGCCTAGGGTCAGTGCACACAATCGCGGATGACGACTTCGGGTCAGACACCTCGGACTCTGACTCGGCGGCCTTTGCCTCGGCCTCGGCTGCAGCCGCCGGCTCGGGCGCACCATCGTTGGGCTTGGAGCAGAAAGCACGGGGACCCAACCCAGAGGCTCTCCGATTCCACCCGGTGATCTGACTCAGAGCCTTGAAAAGTAGACTCTCAACAGGACCCGACCCGACCCGAATAGTAGCCGAAGACAAATGATGGGCACGAGAAGCTGAGGAAGAAAGGAGCTTCAACATGATGGGACGAGGGGACTTGGATAAGCAAATTCGGGGATCTAGGGTTATGCTTTTCCTGGGACGCAAGGAACCATTGGAGAGATTTTAGAAGAGGAGGTGAAAGATTGGAGAAGAAGATCGGTCTTAAAGCCCTTCATAAACCCCTGTCCAAGTAAAAAGCCAGATTCACGAGACAGAAACAGGATGTGCCATGACAAGAAACCGGCGTCGTTTTCCAACTGATGGAATTATCTTATCCAAAATTGAATTGAAAATACCAAATATATAGTATATACACAGAATAAATTAAAAATGAGAGACCAAAATTATATAATGGAAAAACGCCTATTCCTTATTTCTTTATTATGCTTTGATTTTATTTTTACTAGAGTATATAATCATCTTATTTTATTAACAAAATTCCGCTCATGTTTAAGATCTTAAAGCTTTCTTATATTTTATAAATATTCAATTTAAATTTAGTTTAATTTGATCCGGAGTCATGATTCGATTTAATTTATACCTTTAAATTTTTTAAAATTAGTTTATTTGTCTTTCAAATTTTTTTAAATTCAATCTATTTCTCAAGGATATCCATACAAAGCGTTCCTTCTTCGTCAAAAAATTTCATATTTAAAATTGTATTCTTCAAAAATTAAATCTATTTTCTTTTGAATTATTTTTGTATATTATTTATAAAATTTCTAAATTAATATATTTTCAGATCGAATTTTTTAAATATAATATATTCTTAATTATTAACGTAATCAAATTCTGTTTCGATTTATTTGGTTTATCTGCGGCACACTATAAGATATGAAACTTTATGAGCAATTGTGAGTTGACATTATGTCATTGGTCTTTTTATTTCTTCATTAACAACTCTTGTCGACTTTATATGGGTTGTACAAAAATGTTGAGTTTCAAGCTTCCGTTGAGCTCCACAAATTTGTCAACCAATGGGTTTGCAATGCTATTATTCCAATTACTTCAACTAAGTTACTCAACATATTTTTTCATTTGAGTGATTCATTATGCAATTAGTTATTCCTTAAAAAGTAGGCATCCATTTCTTGGTCGTTTGTGATATCCTCTACATGCTCCAGTCGTGGGGATGTGCTACACCTCTATAGGGTAAACAGCGTGTTCGGTCCGATTCAATGTCGTTGCAGGTTTGCGTTAACTTGTTATTGCGTTGACTTATTTTGTGTTCATCTCGTTTCTATTTTTTTCCTTTTGTTTTTCTAATATCGGTTATCATCTTCATCATTACTTGGTTTCTCTGATGTTTGTTCCCTGCGAGAATCGATATTTCGTTTCATTGGGAGGCGTCGATTTTCTCTGTGTCATCCTCTTCGATGAGCTTTGATTTCCAATCCCTGCAACATGGTGTAACCTCCCAAGTTCCATTATGAATTGGATCGGCTTGGTTTCAAATCCGCTATATTCCACTATAGTTTTTGCTCTGCATAGCCTGACAGGCCTATGAAGCCTCTGAAACAGACTCGAGAGCTTCTCCGCTCTGTAGTCGTTCTAGCTGCATAATGAGATCTTAACTAGATAAGCTGCATCCCATAGTGTCGTGTTCAGATAAGTGCTCCATTGCATTTATGCTTTTCTGTGTCGTATAAATAGATGATGCTATCTGTTCAGATGGGACACAACTCCAGAGCTACAACAATCCTCCGCAATTGATCTTACCACGTGGTAATCATAGATCTTTTTGTCCCTTCCAGTATGCTCACTGCTCTCACTAATATAACTCCTTCGCAAGAATTGTGTTTCAGAATTCGGGTTCGTGTAGTTCGCGTATGGACTTTCGCATCAGCGTCGTTCTCTCGGCACAATGTTGGAACTGAGGTTCTCCTTTGTAATGAATGGGTGAGATCACGCTTCATACATTGTTTCTGTACTTTCCATTGCACATTTTTTTGGCTCCTTTTAAGGCTATATGGGACACACTGTAGTAGATGCAATATATCAAATCATGGAACGTTGTATGTTTCCTTTTCTTTGTTTGGTCAACAAGCAGGGTAAAAGGATGCAAGCATCCATCAAACCTGCATTCTAGACCCGAAATTCCTCCTATATAATCGAAGGGAGGTGCTGCTCTATTTTGAATTTCAATGTGCACAGCAACTATTGTGATAATTGTTGTGCCAATGCCGAGAATAAGATCAGTTTCAATGCAGTCACTATTGTTCATCCTTGCAATTTACCAAAATATGGATTACTACTTTGCCTTCGTCAATTTCTCTGATATTCTTAATGGAAGGCTAGATGAGACTCTTTGATTGGTGGGACATTCTCTTAATTACAGTTGTTGTTTATGCATTTGAGTAATTCCAATTGTAATAAGTTTCGACATTGTGTGCGTTTTGTGCTTACATGTTGTGCCTTTCTATTTTTTTTCTTTGCAAGATTGCATCGGCAAGGTCATTTCTGTTAGGGTCCTTGAGGAGATTCATTACATCGATCGAACCACCAAAAGGCTTACAATACAATTGCAGGAAAACATGTATTACTCCACTAGGGTGTGTTCTGGTTTCGTTACAGATCTTTATATACATTGAATGTCCTAGTGTCATTGACTTTGGACTTTGTGTAGTGGAACTTCCATAGAATGCACTTTATGAGATCTATTCACTGAACCTTGGTTGTTTCCATCCAACAACATGATGCAGGGCCTTTTATTCTTATCTGTCAGCTCTTCAAGATACGTACATGAATGATATGTATTAACCTAGTACCCTTTTATATTCTATATCTGTCAATTTACAAAATTTCAATATATGTAACGTTTGTTTTCACATTAATATTCTTCACAAATTATGCTCTACAGGCCAACGATCTCTTCAAAATGTCCAATATTCTAGCTGGATCTTGATCGATTAACATACCTCCGCCATTGCAAGCTACAAACATAGGTTTGTTTCGTTATTATTGATCAAATTTTGTTACGTCCATATGTCACCCGATATGTCCATTTGGTATAAGTTTTCTGCCATTGGAGATCCATCTCAAGTATGACTAGGTAATTTTTCTTTCAGCTTAGCTTCCACTACTCTCGATAGATCAACTGTCATTGCACCAATCATTTCGCGAGCTCCAAACTGTAACTCAGCATACTAGACAGCTTTACCATTGAAGGCGATTGTTGACATTACCACCCATCATATCTGAGCTCTTTTCTATAGTAACAAAAGGATTATCTAACCTTTAAACTTACTGTTATAGGCAATGGTCTGTCCACTTTCAACCAACATTGCAGATGTTCTTTGGATGGATGGTTGGTACTACCTAGGCTGCCGAAAAAGCTCTCGCAAGGTCAATGCGATAGCGAATGAGACCTCAGGTCCATCCCAAAAAACTGGTTTTTTATTATGATTCTTGAAAAAAGAGCAGTGTTGCACCCATCCCCAAGTACGTCACACATGGTCATCTTGTTGCATTGTTTAGAAAAGTTATTGCATGTGTCATTTAATTGATGTTATACTAACTGCTTTAAACCCTTGCAGGTTCCACATCTATATCCGTGTTGTTAATCATAGTGGTGAAACTATACTGTTGTTCGACTAGGAAGTGGAGCAGTTACTACATATGACAACGCTCCAAGTGAAAGAAACTCATGCAGAGGTACGATTATCAACATTAGTCATTATGTTCTCTCGTTATACAACTTACTATCTTCACATTCTTTGGTATTTTTTTCTAAATTGTGCATAATATTAGGTCTGGCACGGTGTAGTGGATAGTTGTCCAGCCGATTTGTTACGTCTGGTGGGAAAACATTGTGTGTTCAAATTATCTATATTTCCTCCCCGGTTTCAATTCCTACCCGTAGCAGTCGCTCCCGTTCTAGGCTTGTTGTTTATAAAGTTAGAAAAGTGATTGCAAACGAAACTGTATACCATCTTCTTTCATCGCATGTACCTTCGAATAATTTTTTTCTTCTATTATCCTGTCATATCAATTATATTGTCGTGGAACTAGATTCATAACTATTTTTTCTTTTGCCTCAGCCTTCGCAGCTAACAATTGATGTTCCATCTTGGCTTGCAACACCTTCATTGGTAATTTTCATTGTTTTTTAAGATTATTAAGACTTTAAGATTGTTCCATCATCATTTGCATTGCATTACACCATTGTTATACTAAGCTTAATTACCGATTTTAGCAGGTATTCCCTCTTTCACCATAACGTGGTTATACTCCAATAATTTTAGACAGTGGTTCATCCATTCACACACCAAGCAAGAGAAATGTTGACAGCTTAGAGAGTCAGAGTTCTCCTCGTTCATGTAGTAGCCAAGTAAAATCACCACACTAGAGTTAACTTGATTTATGAATGTCGGGCCTCTTTACATTTCATTTGCATCGTGCAATTGGAATAACCCCTTGCATGTTTTTTATTAGTTGTTGTCTTGTTTTGTCAAAGTGATTTACTCAGCTACAGTTCTAGTTTTTAAAAACCGCCATTGCTGTAATATTTTATATTATGGTCAACATTGTTCGTTTTCAACACCGTGTTTGATGTTGCATTATTTTGCTCTTCAGTTGGCGTATCAGACATGTTATGTTATTCCATTAGATAAAATGTGTTGCAATACTAACTTCCACTTATGTTCTTTGCTATATAAAACTTAGAACGTTCAAATCCAATACTTTGTCAATTATTAACTTTGACATAACTAATATGTACAACCATACTACAATTGGGGTTCCTATTTTATTCTTCCATCCATATCACTCTAGCAACACTTTAGATGTATATCATTATCAATCTGTAAATGGAAACCATATTATTTCACAAAGACATGTTCCAACCTATATATTACTGGAAACAATTATACATAGTTAATAGTAGTTATTATACCATAGTCAATCTATTCTTGGTATTTGATCGTAGTTTTACTCAAAGGTTGTTATGACGATTTCTATAGGTCCACCGTCATGTTTCTCGACATCCTCCACTACCACCTGAGTAAGTAAATCTACAAACATGGAGTATATTTATTGCTTCTATGCTCTCTAAAGAAAATTTCTTCTCATCAGTATCAATATCTATAAACTTATTATGTTCGCTGGAAATTTGAGTTATTTATGTTGCAACTTTTACATATATTTCATTGATATTTTCCCAGTAACACCTTTACACTTGTTGTTACTAATTTGAAATTTCCATCCGCTGATATTTTCTCCCAGGATATGAAGATCTCGGTGATCCTAATTATCTCTGTAAACATTGCAGTGCATCTATGTGGTATAATGAACGAATCTGAAAGGCAAAAGACCGATATTCTCTGAAGTTTTCATTATGTTATTTCAAAGGTCGGGTAACGTTAAGCAAGATACCCCAACTCTCGAAGTATTTAAAGTATTACTTAAGATTCATCACCAACATAAAACATTTCAGATGTTACATCCCAGTTTACAATACAATGTTCGCTTTCACATCAATGGATTGCAAAGTTGATAAAATCGGTGAACTTTAGACATGGACCTTACATTTTCACAATAAATAGACAAATGTACCATCGAATAGGTAGCCTCTTACTAGCTCCAATAAGGTTATTGCTTTCTGTTCCATGTTGTTGTCCATATAAATACCTTAACATATATAGCTACAATTAATTGTTTTTCAACTTTTACGTCTGTAGTGGTCCATCGGTCAATTGAACACTCAATTTTGGTGCTTTGAATCTGTTTTTGGTTAATCGATTAAAAAAATGTTGGATGACCGCAACCCCTACGTCAAGGCATTATGTTCCATGATAGATCGACTATTTGTAACGAGTTCAGTTGCTCTACGGCTTTGATTGATTTCCTCTCGCTTAGTTGATACACGAATATATAACTAACCTCAATCAACAGAAATTGTTGCGCTGTTGGTGGGCGATTTTGATGACTCTCTTTAGCCTAGAGATATTATCTTACAAACACAAAGTCACCAGTATCTTAGAATTAGAGAATTACACCCCGTGTATGTAGCAATATCCTTTGTTATTTCAAAATGGATAGGATGGTTATCATTTAGATCTCGAGTTGAGGCCTCAAATGATGCGTGTCAAGTTAAACAAGTTAACCTAAACTATCTGCAAGTGCATGACACGTGTGTAGTAATTAAGGTATCGATCCCACGAGGACTAATGAAACACGGTCTCAGAATCAAAACTAGAATAAATGCTTGTTGCGATAAATAAGGATGGTGAGATGCAATGATGAATATGCAGTGGAATGACGAGTTCTAAACAAAGAGACAAACGTTTTAGAATCCGGTTTCACCGCATAGCTTTCGAAACCTATCTCTGATCTATCTAATCGTGCATTCCCTATCAAGATATCAAGATATCTAAGGCTCCTCCACCACGTCGTCTTTGTGATTACATGGTACCGAATATGAGTAACATTCAAACTATGATACGGACGCCCGCTGTTGCGAGGGAGCATTCGCTTGTAGTGATTGCTGCTCCTTGATGCTATCTTGATGTTGTCTTTGCTCTTTGATGAATTCGGGCATCACCGCCTCAAGGCTTGACAAACGAGCTTGAGGAGGTTGATGAGCTTACTGGAGTTGCCGAAATGACTGCATTTGTTGGTATGACTGATGCCTTTGTTGAAAACCCGAAAATTTCACCGGTTGTGTCGTGTGATACGAGAGATTCGGGTGGTTCCTCCAATTCGGGTTGTAGGTGTTCCCGAATTGTGTGTTGCCTTGTTGTTGGGCGTAGTTCATTTGTTCCATGCCTTCTTACATTTGCACTGGTAAGCCATATGATTCGTTTCTCTACAATTTATACAATAGATAATATTCATCGCATTGCCCATCCCTCTTCCTTGATCAACCTCATAAAGATATCGTGTCTTGTTTGGCATACTTTTTGGTGTAGACCACATGGTGTGGTTCATGGCAAGATTGTCAATAAGCTCGTATGCCTCCTCAACACTTAAGTCCATGAATGATCCTCAAGCAAGGTTTTCTAATGTCGTTCTATTCTTATACGTGATCCCATTGTAGAATGTTTGGATCACGTACCACTACTCTAGACCATGATGAGGACACATTTGCAAAAGGAACTACAAAAAAACTGGCGATTTCCAACGGACGAATCCGTTGGAAATCGCCAAAATTCCGTTGGAAACAGCCGTTTCCAACGGACACCAACGGATTTCCGTCCGTTGCGAAAAGTTCGTTGCAAATGAGGATCCGTTGCAATTCGTGACGGCGTTCCAACGAATATTATCCGTTACAAAATTGCAACGGACTGTCAACGGAATACGCCGTTAGAATATTAGTAACGGATCACCGTTGCAAAACGTTGTGACGGACGGCCGTTGGTGTGCAACGGCGGTCCGTTGCAAAATCGGAAATCTTTGCAACGGACATCCGTTGCCACGTGGCGGGAGCTTGCAACGGATGGCCGTTGCAAACTGGCGGGAAGATTTAGCGGGAAAAATATTTTTTCAACGGAAGCCCGTTAGCGGTTGCAACGGATGTCCGTTGCAAAAGGGTGGAAAACAATTTGGCGGGAAAAAATTAGCAACGGATGACCGTTACCAGTTCCAACGGATGCCCGTTGCAACATTTGAAAAAAAAATAAAAAAAAATAAAAATAAAAAAAATTAAAATTAAAAGTTTTTTAATAAAAATATTAAAATTATATTACAAACCACCTAAAATTAAAACTATTTCCTATTACAAATCGTTTAGGTCGGTTGCGTCGTTATCATCCCCACCATCACCACCACCATCCCCTCGAGATGGAGTTGCATCCGAATCGAGCCCCGGTTCTTGCTGCGGTGTTGATCCCCTCACCTGGCCCGACAACAACTCAATGACGCTCTCCAAATGTTGTATCTTCACTGATTGTTGCGCCGTTTCAGCTTGTTGTTCTCGAAGTTGTGCTTCGAGTTCTTCGATCCGCCGTTGTTGAGAAAAACTCTCTTGGACCGATGGAGGTACCGACGTTACGTCTTCGAGGATGTCCTTTTGAAGTGGTCCGAGACCATACAGGTGTCCCTTATACGGTTTCACCGACTACAAAACAAATAATCGTAAAGTTAGAATTTAACAAATTATATTAATAATTTAGAAACAAAATAATAAATTATTACCTCTAAATAGATTTGGTCCTTTTGTAAAGGACTAAGGTCGTCGGGGCTTGAACCGCAAGCCTGAGATTGCTGTGTGATCTTCTCCGTCACAGCTCTCACGGTTCGGGTCGCTCGAGGATCGACGAGTTCCGGTTCTTCAGCCTCTTCCCCGACAACCGACTTCTTCTTTGCGTGGGTTTCTAATACCACTTCAAGAAGAGTCGGTTCTCTTCCCATCCGTTGCGTCTACAATATAAAAAATTTTTGTTAGATAAATATTTAAATGAATAAAAAATCTAAATAATTTAAAATTTACCAATTCTTTTTTTCTTTTCGCGAATGATTTTGATCCCGAAGTATGGCGATGGGGACCATCTCCGGGAACCTTCTCACCGTAGCGATTTTGTTTAGCCTTCTCGCTCTTGGCCTTGAATGACGCGGACTCCCAATGACCAATCAATTTGTTGAAGACCGTTTCAGTTGCCCATTTCGGTTTGCTGTTGTTGGCGTAGTAGTTCCGCTTCGCACCATTCATCATGATGCACATCCGAATCTGCATATCGCGCACCCATGCAGTGAAGATGCGCGTTGTATGAATTCGGCGCCATCTGTATGAACGCTGCAAACAGAATTATATAATTAGTAGTTTTCAAATATATATTTTTAATTTTAAAATTCAAATATAATTAATAAAACTTACCACAAAAGTGCGCCACCATCGCTGGCGCACAACTTCTGGCGTAACTTGCCAGGAGTAAAAGAGATCGTCTTGCATCGATCCCCAAATCATGGTGTTATTAGTGTGTCTTAAGACATCACTCTAATCAAACCATCATAGCAAAATATCAAGTTAGTAATATTTACGCAATTTAAATGAAATTCATAACAATTACATTAACATTACCATAACGTTCCAGGAGAACGTTCGGGATCGATGATCGGAAGGGTTGGACGCCCATCGAAATCATCGATCAAGGCATCTATATCAACCATATCGTCCTCGTCAACAAATAGCGGCGGTGCCGCTACTGGTGACGGAGGACGATATGGAGGTGGTGGCGGCGGGGGAGGCGCTCCCGCGGAACCGGCCAACATTCCCCCGCTTCCTATAAAACGTCTTCTCATTTTTGTAAGTTTTGGTAGTGTTTGAGATTTCTGGATTTTTTTGGCGTTGAAATAAGAAAAAATCCGTCGCAACATATATATATCGAAATTTCCAACGGGCATCCGTTACAAATTGCAACGGATGACCGTTGGAAACATGCGTCATTGTAATGGAGTAATTAAATTGACGTGACGTTTCAGATTCCCAATGGGCATCCGTTACAAATTGTAATGGATGCCCGTCGGAAATTTACATTCCCGATGCGATTACGGCTAAATGACGGTTCGTCTGCCTTTCCAACGGACGTCCGTTACAATTTGTAACGGATGCCCGTTGGGAATCTGAAAAAACGGTTAAGAAAAGCTGCAAATTCGGCAGTAATCATTACATTTTCCAACGGATATCCGTTATAACGTGTAACGGATGTCCGTTGGAAAGCTACACGTGGCTTCAAACGTGGCGGAAATTATCATTAAAACTTTCCAACGGATATCCGTTACACATTCTAACGGATATCCGTTGGGAACTGTGAAAATCGAGAAATTTTTCTAAGTGTCGGGTGCGAATTTACCCTTACAACGGGCCATCGGTTATCCGTTACCATTTGCAACGGATATCCGTTGGGATTGTTTGAAATCCTTAAATTTTTTCTAAGTGTCGGGTGCGAATTCAACAACCGTTAATAGTTTCAATGGGCGAATGTCAACATTGTTTATATAACATCGTTCATTGACATTTTACGTCATTTACATTAATTACAAATCATATACATGTATTACACATAAACATAATAAACATTATTGTATTTACATTTCTTCTTCAGTAGATTCTTCGATGGACGAGTCGTCTTTCGCTTGTTCATTGAATTCATCGCCGTTTTCATCTTCAGCATCTTCCGGTTCAACGTCTTCATAATCGCGTATGAGTTCTCCGTCTATGTCATTCCTCGCAAGAATCTCCTCGCGATCTGTATCAATTAAACGAATCGGCTGCGGATGATCGGGTTGCAACGGATCTTCTTTGTCATCAGAGCTTATGATCCCTCGTGGCTTGATCTTTACTACGGACCACCACTCCTCTCTTCGACGTTTCAATGTTGTTGGATATTGCACGTAACATACTTGATCTGCTTGATCTATTGTGATGAAGGGATCATACTTACCATATTGTCGTGCCGGGTTGACGTCAATTCCTCCCCAACGGTTTTTTCGTATTCCGCGTCCTACGGTTGGGTCAAACCACTGACATTTAAAAAGCATAACCTTCAACCCAACGAGACCGGCATATTCCAGTTGTATGATTTGGTGCAAAATACCGTAGAAGTTATCACCCTCTATATCACTATTAACGCAAACTCCATAGTTGTATGTGCTTCTATGTTTTCCGTGTTCGTACGTGTGGAACGTGTAGCCGCGAGTAAACAAGATTGGCCAACACATGACATTTCGTGCGGGACCATTAGCCAAATCTTTTATCCACGTAGGAAGTCTTTCATCAGAACATTTCACCTGTATGTATAAAAAAACAAATTAATACTCTTATATGCAATTAATTTACATAAATGTGTACACGAGTACTTACGTAGTCTCTAAACCACGATCCATAATGTTGAACTTTCATGTCTGTGAGTTCATTTGCATTTAGATGAGGATATGTACCAAGCACCTCTTCGTCAAATATCCTGAATAATAAAATACGTTACATGTTCATATATATATAAATATAAAGATTGAAATTATAATATGTACCATACATACCTTTCGAACGGTAATAACTCTTGACAATTAAGTAGTATATATGTGTGGACATGATTATACTCCTCTGGTGTTAACCAATATTCATCGGATTTTCCTCCTGTACGTCCAATCGGTGTAAACATGTCAGGAATTGTGCCAAAATGCGGATTATATTGATACAGATAATTTGTGTGATCATCCGCTGCACGTCGCTCTTTCGTCTGAATATGCGACTCGAAATAAAATGTGCTGAAATATGTGATTTCTTCCAGCAAGTATTGTTTAACAATAGAGCCTTCGACCGCTGCTTTGTTTTTTGCTTTTTTCTTTAAATGAAAGAAGAACCTTTCGAAAGGATACATCCATCTGAATTGAACTGGCCCACCGAGTATTGCCTCATCTGGTAAATGTATTGGCAAATGTTCCATGACATCGAAGAATGAAGGCGGAAAAACCTTTTCCAATGCACATAATACTTCAGAGATATTGTTTTTCATTACTTCCAAGTCATCACCTTTTAAATTTCTCGAACATATATCTCTGAAAAATATGCTGATTCCGCATAACACATCGTGAACATTACGTGGTAAGAGCTCAGCAAATGCGATTGGAATGAGCCGCTGCATGAAAACGTGACAATCGTGACTTTTTAAACCGATCAGCCTCGAACCGACAATATCCACACACCGAGCAATGTTCGATGCATATCCATCGGGAAACTTAACGTCCTCTTTTAACCACTTTAATAATGCTGTTTTGGCCGGACTAGACAATCTGAATACCGGGATAGGTGACCTTCCATCCCGTAATTCCAACTCTGGTCGTCGGCATATTGACTTCAAATCTTTCCTCGATTGTATATTATCTTTCGTTTTACCCGTCACATTCAAAACAGTATTTATGATGTTATCGAAAAAGTTCTTCTCGATATGCATAACATCTAAATTATGACGTAATATCAATGATTTCCAGTATGGTAGTTCCCAAAAGATACTACGTTTATACCAGTTATGCCATTCACCTTGACCTTTTGGTTTACGATGCCCACGATCTCCACCGCATTCTACTGATTCTTGTAAATCCTCCATTGTGTTCAATCTTTCGTAAAGGATTTGTGTTCCGGTTTGCATGCACGGTGCCTCTTTTTTTTGAACCACGTTCTTCCGAAAATGTTTTTTATCTCTCCTGAAAGCATGACCACGAGGAAGAAATCTTCTATGACAATCAAACCAACATGGTTTCTTACCATGTACTAGTCGAAATGAATCTGTATCCTCCATACAATAAGGACATGCTAATCTTCCGTGCGTGCTCCATCCTGATAACATTCCATACGCAGGAAAATCGCTAATTGTCCACAACAAGACCGCTTTCAATCTGAAATTTTGCTTAGTACTGACGTCATAAGCAATGATTCCTTCATTCCATAACTGTCGTAATTCATGAATTAAGGGCTGCAAAAATACATCGAAACTTTTCTTCGGATGTTCTGGTCCTGGAATAAGCAACGTCAGAAACATTACCTCTCTTTTCAAACACATCTCGGGAGGTAAATTATAAGGAGACAAAATCACCGGCCAGAGGGAATATTGACTTCCCGATTGTCCATAGGGACTAAAACCATCCGTGCACAGGCAAAGATAAACATTTCTCGTTTCACGTGCAAACTCGGAAAATATTACATTGAAATCTTTCCAAGCCTGACCATCCGATGAATGTTGCATTACACCTTCGGTCGTGGAGTGTTCGGCGTGCCATCTCATTGCTGCAGCGGTTTTTTTTATTCATATAACCTTCTCAACCTGTTTGCTACAGGCATATAAAACATTTTCTTGTATGGTACGTATTTCCGTGAAGATGGTTTTTTAGGCCGAAATCTGCTTGCACCGCAAAACTTGCATTCCAACAAGTCTTTATCATTTCCCCAAAACAACATGCAACTGTTTCTACAAACATCAATTTTCTCATGTGGCATTCCCAAGTCTTTTAACACATTCTTCGTTTCGTAGTATGTCTCGGGAGCTTGGTTATTTTCCGGTAAATATTCCCGCATTGTTTTACAAAATGAATCCATGCAATTTTCAGCCACATTGTAGTCTGTTTTAATACTCATCAATCTTGAAGATAAAGATAAACGAGACTGACCTTCACGACAACCTTCATATATAGGTTGTTTCGCCGAATCCAATAGGTTGAAGAATCGACGTGCATCGATGTTCGGCATCTCTTCATGCGTTTGTTCATTAACAACTCCAGGAAAAGCATCTGACACCATTTCCACATATGGATTGGTCGTTGATTCTTCATAAATAACTTCTTCATTTCGTTGTACTTGTGCATCTTGCACACTATCTCTAACACCGCAATCTTCGCCGTGAAAAAACCAAATTTCGTAATTTTCAACGAAACCCACCTTATACAGATGTTTGCAAACAATTTCTTGACTTCGAAACTTCATGTTTTTGCATCTTTTGCATGGACATAACATTGTCCCCCGTTCTTGACACAAAGGCTGCATCGATGCAAAACTCATGAATTGCTCTAATCCGTGTAAGAATTCTTGCGTAATCTCTTCGGTTACAGGATCTTTTCTTCTATACATCCACTCCCTTGATCTATATATATTTCGATTCGAAGACGACGACATTTTTTCGAAAATGTTTTTGTTGTTGATGGTTTGACGCACTTGTTGGTAAGATCTAAATAACTAACGTTCCAACGGATGTCCGTTGGAAATTGCAACGGATAGCCGTTGCAGGTTCACGTGAAATTATTTAAACTGGTGCCCTCGAAATTCACAAAATCAACGGTTATCAGTTGCTATTTCTAACGGCTATCCGTTAGAAAGTGCAACGGACGACCGTTAGAACTCCTTCTAACGGAGATTCCAACGGGCGTTGCCAACGGATGTTGTCCGTTGCCATCCGTTAAATTTTGTGACGGATTTCCAACGGCATGTCTAACGGAGTTTTTCCGTTACAACTCTGTTGAAATTTACAACAGATATGCAACGGATCTCTGCCCGTTGCAATTTCCCCACATCCGTTGCAATCCGTTGGTAAAAGTTTCCAACGGACGGATCCGTTGCCCCGTCCGTTGGAAACTCCGTGTTTTTTTTTGTAGTGAGGTCCTTGAATCTCCCACAGGCCTCAAATAATGTTTCTCCCTCTCGGCATCTAAACATTGTGATTTCTCCTCGCATTTGAATCATCTTGCTCGGAGGGAAGAACCGTGATAAGAATGTCGTGCAAAGCTGGTTCCATGTAGTGATCGAACCAGTGGGAAGAGATTGTAGCCACAAATTTTGCTCGTCCCCCAGTTAAGAAAGGAAAGAGACACAGAAAAATAGTATCCTTCGAGAATTCTTGTATTTTGAATGTACTTGAAAGCTCTAAGAAGTCTTGTAGATGTCGAATAGGGTCTTCGTGATTTCCGTCCATAAACTGTTTTTGGTATAACATGTTGATCATCGCGGGATTGATCTCGAATTGCTCCCTCGCAACAGCGGGCGTCCTAATTGTTGTTTGGACGTTTCTCATATTCGGCACCACAAAATCACGAAGACGACATGGTGGAGGAGCATGTGGTTGCTGTAATTGCGCCACATTACCCACGGGTAATTGCAGCTGTCCGTGACCATCCAATACATCATTACGATTGTCCATTGCTCGTGGATTGGTCGTGTCTACTCTTTCTTCTTCCGTGACCTTTTTTTCTGTCTAATCGTTCTCTCAATCTTGGGGCCAATTCGATGCAAATTCGAATTATCGCGAGATCGGGTCATGCACCTACGAAAGACAAGTAAAGAGAATTAATAGAAAGAAATGAAAAGAAAAGACAAACAAAAAGAAAACAAAAATAAGTATGACTCTAAATCAGAATCCTAAGGCGTGTTGACAATTAGTGTCCGGCAACGACGCCAAAAACTTGATGTGTGTCAAGTTAAACAAGTTAACGTAAACTACCCACAAGTGCACGACACGTGTGTAGTAATTAAGGTGTTGATCCCACGAGGACTAACGTAAAACTGTCTAAGAATCAAAACTAGAATTAATGCTTGCTGCGGTAAATAAGGATGGTGAGATGGAATGATGAATATGTAGTGGAATGACGAGTTCTAAACAAAGAGACAAACGTTTTAGATTCCGGTTTCACCGCATAGCTTCCGAAACCTGTCTCCGATCTATCTAATCGTGCATTCCCTATCAAGATATCTAAGGTGGACGATCCTAATGTATAACCTACCTTCTCTCAAGGCATAAAAACATGGCTAGATTGAGTCATCCCCTACTTTCGTGGCTGATACCCCAATTAAACCCCATTATGATTCATGATTCGCGCGATTCAACCCTCAAGTGTTACTACTCTACTTTCGTGACCAAGTCTCGATTGTTCTAAACCTGATCTTCTAGGACTAGGAGAAGCGATTAGCCCTTGGCTATCCCGGAACCACTTTTGATTTATCTTTGAATGCATCTTCCCGTTTTCGTTTATCTATTCTTTATCTGAGTGCTTAAATGACTTGTGTTTACAAAATCCACGTAGATGCATGTGTTAGGGATTAGGAGAAGGACCGAAAAGAGAATTCTAGTTCTAGAAGATCAGGTTTAGAACAACCGAGGTTAGGCCACGAAAGTAGGGTAGCAGCGATTGAGGGTAAAACGGATGAATCACAGATCTTATGGGTATAGTTCAGGGTGTCAGCCATGAAAGTAGGGGGCAACTTGACTAAATCACGTGTCTATGCCTCGAGAGAGGGTAGATATCATGTTAGGATCGTCTGTCTTAGATAACTTAATTGGGATCGCATGATAGATAGATTGATTGTTGGTTTCGGTAGTCTTATGGTGAAACTGGATTCCTAGAACGTTTGTCTCATCGTTAAGAACTAATTTGTTTATTTACTTTTAGTATTTCATTCTTCAAACCATATTTCGTTCGTTAGCAAGTTTGATTCACAATTAGAGTTTAGATTGTGTTGCGTAGTCTCTGTGGGATCGACACCTGAAGTACTACACACGTGTCGTGCACTTGCGGGTAGTTTAGGTTATTTATTTAACTTTGAGAACGCATCAAGTTTTTTGGCGCCGTTGCCGAGGACTATTGTCAACACGTCTTAGCTTCGAGCCTAGAGTCTTTCTTGTTTGTTTTTTTGTTTTTGTTTTCTTTTCTTTCGTTCTTTCTACGTAAATCGTCCTTTTTTGTTCTTTGCAGAGCCTTCAGATCAACGAGAGATGGATAATCAGAACGGCAATGGACAGATGCAGCAACAACAACTCGTGCCTCAACCGCGAGTGCTGAACATGAACAACGTGTTCAACCACAGGCTCCTCCACCACGTCGTCTCAGGGATTACGTAGTGCCGAACATGAACAACGTGCAAATAGCCATAAGGATGCCTGCTGTTGCGAGAGAACATTTCGAGATTAAGCCAGCGATGATCAACATGCTTTATCAGAAGCAATTCATGGGTGGAAATCATGAGGATCCCCATCAGCACCTCATATACTTCCTTGAGTTTTCTGGTACGTTCAAATTACACAGAGTCTCAGAGAACGCGATCTTATTGTGTCTCTTCCCCTTCTCTATTGGGGGAAGAGCGAAAACTTGGCTGCAATCGCTCCCCGCTGGATCTATCACTACTTGGGATCAGCTCTGCACGTTGTTCTTATCGTGTTTCTTTCCTCCGAGCAAAACGATTCAGATGAGGGGGAAAATCACAACGTTCAGACGTAGAGATGGAGAAACTTTGTTTGAGGCGTGGGGTAGATTAAAGGATCTTCTACAATTGTGTCCACACCATGGTCTTGAGCAGTGGTACGTTATCCAAACTTTCTATAACGGGATTTATGATGAGCACCGAACGACGTTGGATAACGCTGCTAGAGGATCATTTATGGATCTGAGCGTCGAGGAGGCATACGAGCTGATCGATAACCTTGTCATGAACCACACCATGTGGTCAACACCGAGAGGTATGCCTAACAACACTCGTCGCTTATATGAGCCGAGTCAGAGCAGAGCAACGGGTAATGCAGCGAACGCCATGTATTGCGTGAATTGTGGAGATACATAACATGTGGCTTATCAATGCACGCTGCAAGAGAATATGGAACATATGAATTACGCCAAGCAGCAAGGAAACACGAACTTCGGGAAGACCTACAACCCGAATTGGAGGAATCACCCGAACTTGTCATACCGAACGACTCAACTGATGAAGTATTCGAGATTTCAGCAATCACAGCAGCCATACCAGCAAAATAACCAGCAAATTCAGCATTCTCAGCAAGTTACGCAAGCTCCTCAACCTCCTCAATCGAACCTTGAGGTGGTATTGCTTGAATTCATCAAGGAGCAAAGGCAGCAAACATCAACTCAAACCAAATTCAATGCGGATGTGGAAACAGCGATCAACGAGCTCAAAACTCAGATGGAATCTTTGAGCAATCATGTGAAGAGTTTAGAGAACTCCGTAGCACAGCAAGCTGCCTCATCCTCTCGGAATCCCGGACAATTTTATATATTTATTCGGATATTCGTTTTTGAGACCAAAAAACCCGATTCCAAACCCGTAACTATTATTACCCGAACTCGCACTTATTATTATTTCATTATTGGATCTCAAATCTGCGATTAAAATAAGTTTTTACGGATTCGGGATAGATTTTGGATTGAAACAGATTTTTTAGGTAATTTATCCATCCGTAACAGGAGAAATAGACATCAACTATCTTCCTTTATTAATTTTTGTAGCGATTATGGAAGGAGTTGAATCAGATTTATACAAACCATATGTTGCTCCTCCGGCGTACAAACCTCCAATACCATTTCCTCAACGGTTGGTGAGCAGTAAGAATGAAGAACGAGTGGGCAGATTCGTGGAGGGTCTCAAGAAGCTTGACATCAACATCCCATACGTGGAAGCCCTCCAAAAGATGCCTAATCATGCCAACTCATCAAAGAGATACTTTCCAAAGAGAATCATATCGAAGAGAACAAGACAGTAGCATTCACCGAGGAATGCAGTGCAATTCTTCAGAACAAGCTGCCACCAAAGTTGAAGGACCCCGGAAGCTTCTCCATTCTATGCACAATAGGTAATCTCGATATTGCAAATGCTTTGTGTGATTTAGGGGCAAGAGTGAGCATCATGCCACACTCAGTTTTCAAGCGGATGGACTTCGGGAATCTCAAACCTACAAAGATGTGTCTACGCCTCGCGGATCGTTCGGTAAGATGTTGAAAACGTTCCCACCATGGTAGGTAAGCTTTGCATTCCCACTGATTTTGTTGTACTTGAGATAAAGGAAGATGCTAGGATACCTATTATTCTTGGTAGACCGTTCTTAGCTACTGCAGGTGCCATGATAGACGTACAACAAAGAAAGCTTTTCTTACGTGTCGGAGACGAGACGATAGAGTTTAACTTGTCCAGCCCCATGAACGAATCCTCATTCAAGGATTCTTGCTTTACAGTTGATTTGCTGGACGAGTTAGAGAAAGACACGCATGATCAAGTAAGTGTTTCCGATCCGCTTATGCAATGCCTAACACGAGTTTGCAATAATGCAGGATTTACGGACGAAGGAGCTGAGATGTACACGAAATTCATGAGTGCTATTGAAGCACTAGGAGACGCCTCATGTGAGGAGACTCCACACGAAATACATGCTGGTTTCGCAGCAGAGAAGACGTCCAAACTAGAGCCCGAACCACCTCAGTTTTCTTTGCGGTATGAGTACATAGAATGCGATAAAACATATCCTGCTGTTTTAAATGCTAACTTGAGTGCATATGAGATGAGAAAACAACCCACACGCATAAAGAAACGTAGGAGAGTCAGCTCTTCAATATGTATGCACGAAAATTATACAGAAGACAGCCACGAACCTTCCATCGAAATTCAAAGGAGGCTGCACCCGCACTTGCAAGAGGTAATGAAAAAAGACGCCATAAAAATTTTCAATGCAGATACCATTTATCCAACCTCGGACAGCGGACGATTGAATCCCGTGCATGACGTGTCAAAGAAAGAAGGAGTGACTAAAGGATGGCATGACAAAAAGACCCTACCTCATGACTTCCAATCAGGTGATATAGTTTTACTTTTCAATTCTCGTCCTATGCTTTTCTTGGGCAACCTACGTTCTCGTTGATCTGGTCCTTTTCAGGTACGAGAAGTCTTCACACATGGAGACGTGGAACTATGGAGCGAGACGGGTGACACACTCAAAGCTAATGGACAGCGGCTAAAGCTCTACCAAGCCGCTCAACCGATCGAAAGTGGAAACTCCATTTCCCTTTCTGATCCACCCGTCGCGCACGCATGAGGAATGGAGACGTCAGAGCTTAAAGACATTAAATAAGCGTTTTCTTGGAGGCAACCCAGCTGTTTGATTTTATTTTTTAGTTTTTAGTTTGAGACTCGGTTATTCGTTTTCGATTAAAAAAAACACAAAAAAATACCACCGCAAACGTGCTTCACTTCTCTTACCCTCCATCGGAGCTTCACGTCGAGGACGCCGTTCAATTCAAGTCTGGGGGAGCAGCTCACGTTTGTCAGGTGATTTCGTTTCATTTTCTTTCATCTTCTTTTTGACTTTGTAGTTTTTAGGTTATTTTGTGGTTTTCAGTTGTTTTTTGCTTTCTTGAGTCAGAGTCGTCCCAGGCACTTGTCCGGTGCCATGTTTTGAGATGAACCCTGAACCTAGGATGCTTAAGAAGTTGGCCTTTTCCGTGAGATTTTGCATGTTTGAGCTAGGTTTTGCCTAAGCGTTAGAGCTTATTAGTCGGCTGAAAAACAATAGGTCGTAGTTCTTTGGGAATCCTAGTGTTGCTTGTGGGGGTTCAGACGAGGTTGCTAGGCTAGTTTATCGTTTATTCTCTCTACCCAGATGGTCATACTTCGTGTAGACGATACTTTACTTCTTTTCTATTGAGTATTATTTAATCATATTGAATCGAGCTTATTTTGCAGATTAAGAGCACACACTAACACTCCGCTGTCGATAGAAATAATGCCTAAAAAGCATGATAAAAAATCGATATGAGTGCATCGACCTTGATACTCTTTCGATGGCTCGGTTCTAAGTGGTGGGTTGGCGATCATCTTTCTACGTCCTAAGGGCATGGCACAAATAAAAGCCGCCTACTCCGCTGCACTCTTAAACGAGATGCATGAGTATACCGTCATTGGTAGTCTGGGTCTAAGTAGAGGCTAGATCCCTTCAAATACGACATCCTAGAAGCCTAGTGTGTATGCAAAGAAAAAGAAAAAAATAATAAAAAAGAAGGGAAACGAAAAAGAAGTCATAAAAAGAAAATATAAAAAGAAAAAAAAGAGAAAGAAAAAGAAAAAATAATGAATAAAGAAAGCAAGAAGATCGGAAAAGAAACAAGTATCCTCGGTTGTTCTAGGTTTATCATTGTCTGAAGTCTTGTTTGGTGGAGAGAGTTACGGTGGCTTGTTTAGTATTCCTTTGATTTACTGTCTCATGGGTAGCCTTAGTAAACCTAGGATGAAGACCGAAAACTTAATTAGGTCGAATTTGCTCTCGACGTGCTAGTTGATCGGTTAGGTTCGCTTTATCGGTACTTCTAGGAGAAGGGGGATTCTCGGATTTTATACACCCCACGTGTTCCACGTTTACATTTGCTTAGGGACAAGCAAACATTCAAGTCTGGGGGATTTTGATCATCTCGTTTTCATACGTATTTCTTGCACGATTTAAGAGATGTTTATGATATATATGTGTTGCTTTACGTATGATTCCTTATCCGTTTTACTTGTTTTCGTGTTTTCATGTTCTTACAGGTTTTTATGTGTATTCGGTTCATTCCAAAGCTAAAGGACATGCACGAGGCTAAGTACCAACATCGAGGATCATCACGAGACAAACGGGACGAGAATTAGCATGAAGAGCCACCACCCGATCGGGCACAACTCACACCCGAGCGGGCAAAAGCTACGACGATTTTGGGCAGCAATTCATGTTCGACTCGGGCAAGAAAATACACGAGCAGGGCCTCATACCCGACCGGGCACACCTCCAGCCCGATCGGGCACTCCGTGCACATCGCGATTCTGCGCATCCGACCTTGCCGTACCCGAGCGGGTAAATTGTACCACCTGCTCGGGTAGCGACCCTCTTCTGTAACTTCAATTAAGTTAATTTGACTTAAAACAAATGGAAGTTTGTGGGGGACTCATACAATAAGGAAAACGACTTTAGAGGGATAAAAAGGGCCAGAGATCGACATTCATTCATTGATTATTCAGTTCTTGATCGAGAGAGAAGGAGGAGGAGATTCTTGCAAAGGAGACTTACGAGGAGCATTGGAGATCAACCCGACACTTCGGTTTCGTTTGGTTTTCATGTTCCTTAGACCTTCTATTTCGTTTATGTTTGTTTACGAACATATGAGCGAGTAGTTTGTTTGTTCTAGGAGAAGGGATTAGCCCATGGCTATCCCGGAACCACTTTTGATTTATCTTTGAATGCATCTTCTCGTTTTCGTTTATCTGTTCTTTATCTAAGTGCTTAAATGACTTGTGTTTGCGACGTCCGCGTAGATGCATGTGTTAGGGGTTAGGAGAAGGACCGAAAGGAGAATTCTAGTCCTAGAAGATTAGGTTTAGAACAACCGAGGTTAGGCCACGAGAGTAGGGTAGCAGCGGTTGAGGGTAAAACGGATGAATCACAATCTTATGGGTTTAGTTCAGGGTGTCAGCCACGAAAGCAGGGGGAAACTTGACTAGATCACGTGTCTATGCCTCGAGAGAGGGTAGATATCATATTAGGATCGTCTGTCTTAGATAACTTAACTGGGTTTGCATGATAGATAGATTGATTGTTGGTTTCGGTAGTCTTGTGGTGAAACTGGATTCCTAGAATGTTTGTCTCATCGTAAGAACTAATTTGTTTATTTACTTTTAGTATTTCATTCTTCAAACCATATTTCGTTCATTAGCAAGTTTGATTTGCAGTTAGAGTTTAGGTTGTGTTGCGTAGTCTCTGTGGGATCGATACCTGAAGTACTACACAGGTGACGTGCACTTGCGGGTAGTTTAGGTTATTTATTTAACTTTGAGAACGCATCATATTTACGTGGTCGTTCTTAAACAAAAGTCATTAAATGCTCAAACAAAGAATAGATAAACGAAATGAGGAAATGCATTCATAAACGAATCAAAGATGGTTCCGGGTAGCCATGGGCTAATCCCTTCTCCTAGAACAAATCTACTACTCGATTATGAGTCTAAACATCATAAATGGAACAATAGAGTAAGGAGCATAGAAATATCAAATGAGAGATGATCCAGAATCAATTCCAGACTCCTTGTTGTGTCTCCCGTCAAAGAGGGCTCGCGAATGGAATAATGGATGTTGTGTACCCTCCTAGGGTTCTACTCTATTTTTGCTTGCTTCTGAACTCAATTGGAGGCCCTTTTTTTATACAAATTCCCCATTGGAGAACTTCTAGGGAAGTTTTTACAGCCATGCACCCTGTGTGGGCTAGGAAGGCAATCTGTGCAGGCTCCCTATCCTTTGAACGACCCTCGCATGCTGTAGGTGAGCACGACTTAGGGCAGGTGCTATGGACCACCACCCCGCGCGGGATAAGTAGAGCACCTTGCGCGTGCTCCTCACATGCTTTGATTCCTGCGTGCTGGAGGTGATTCCGAGGCGGGCAACTTCTGTTGGATGTTTAGCCCGAGCGGGCTAAGGAAACCACCCCGTGGGGGGCCTTGTCTCCTCACGTCGTGTCGCATTCCTTGCTCGTTTCTCGTCCTGTTTGCTCCGTTATAATCTCTTATGCTCGTACTTTATCTCGTGTATGTTCTTTAGCTCCAAAACGAACCAAATATGCATAAAAACCTATAATAACATGAGCACACGAAAACAAGTAAAACATATACAAAATCACACGTAAACATCGCAACTATCGTCATAAACATATCTTAAATCATATGAGAATCATGTACGGAAACTAAATGATTATCAACCATCAACTTATGTAAAACCTAGATCTCGTAGTATCCTTCAAGAATTCATGGCGTATCGTCTACAAAAAAACCAACAGAAAAATATTTGTTGTTGAAGTCAGGTCGATTATTTTTCAGCAATTTATTGTCGATGATTAAATCAGAGTGAATTGATTACGATCAAAACATTACGAGATGCTACGAGTCATCGTTCATAGGGGCGAAACATCTTCATCAAAATTTGGTGCATGCGTCATATTACCATCTTCTTTTACAGGCAACTCCAGATACATGATACAGAATTACTTGGATGCAATGGCCATTTGTCATTATCTTGGATACTCGGATCTATTTATAACTTTTACGTGTAACCCGAAATGGCTTGAGATATGCAGGTTTTTCCAAATCCGATCTTTGGTGCCAAAGGATCGTCTAGATATTCTTGCGAGAGTATTCATAATTTAACTGGATGCTTTGTTAGTTGAGCCTATTTGGCAAGATAGCTGTGGGTAGCAAATCCCGATATAATTTAATCTTTTAAGTTTTTTTGGGTACATTATGATGTGGAAGTGCTAAATAACTTCATTCACTAAAAGTTTTATTTGTTGCAGTTGTATACATGATAGAGTTCCAAAAAAGAGGTCTACCGCATGCGTATATACTTATGTTCCTTAACAAAAATAATAGGCTTCCAATCAAATATGACATAATAGAATAATTTCCGCTGAAATATCCGATTGAAAACACATGTCGAATTGTACTCGGTTGTCCAGGACGTTATGGTCCATGGTCCTTACGACATTCCAAATCGCTCATCACCTTGCATACGCAATGCCAAGTGCTCCAAGAAATACTCCAAAAAATTTAACGACTTAACATTCATTGACACTGATGGTTTTGCAATATATCGTCGTCGTGACGATTAGCGTTATTTGATAAAAGACGGTATAAAAGTAGAAAACCGTTACATTGTACCTTACAATCCAATGTTACTTCTACGATACAAAGCACATATTAGTATTGAATGGTGTATTCAATCGAAAGAAATCAAGTATCTCTTCAAGTATATCAACAAAAGTCTTGACAGAGTTGTTGCAAATATCACAACAACCAAATTTGAAAGTTGTTGTCACTCTAAGGATGAAATTAAAAATTACTATAACTACAAATACGTATTTGAATGTGTTGTGGCTTGGCGAATTTTTCTTTGACATCCACTTTCGAAGTATACCAGTGGAGCGTCTGCAGTATCATCTACCCGGTAAACAAAGCATTGTGTTCTAAGATGATATGCCATTGGAAGAAATAGTTTCTACAACAAACATTGGCTCGACAATACTAACGGAATGGTTCAACTGTAACATCATTTCGGCAGCTTGCAATATCTTGACTTACGTAAAATTCCCAATGCAATATGTCTAGAAACACTACAAAAAAACATGCATTTTCCAACGGAAAAATCCGTTGGAAAACGCCTTAATTCCATTGAAAACGCGTTTCTCAACGGATGAAAATGAATCCGTGACCGTTGGGAAACATACATTGCTAATCGGGATCCGTTGCAATTCGAAACGGCGTTGCAACGCATAATATCCATTACAAAATTTTAAAGGACGACCAACGGATAACGCTGTTGAAAATGTGTAATGGACGCCCGTTGAAAAAGTTTGTAACGGATGCCCGTTAAGATTTGCAACGGACGCCCATTGAAATTTGGTAACAGATGTCCATTAACAAATTTTAATGGACGTTCGTTGCCATCCAGGCGGGAAAAAATGAGCGGGGTTTAAAATTCTAACGGCCATCTGTTAGAAACTGGCGAGAAAAAACAACAGACGTCCGTTGCAAATTGGCGGGAAAGGGCAACGGACGTCCGTTACCATTTGGCGGGAAAAGTCGCCAACGGATGCCCGTTAGAAATTGCAACCGCATCCGTTAGAATGTTGGTTAAAAAATAAAAATAACTTTTAAAATAGAAAGTTTTTAATTTAAATATTAAAATTATTTACAAAAACCATTAAAACTAAAACTAATCCTATTACATTTCATTTAGATCGGCTGGATCGATATCATCTCCTTGATCGCCACCACCTCTAGACGGTGTTGCATCCGAACCGGGACCCGGTTCTTGCCGCGGTGTTGATCCCCTCCCCTGGCCAGACAACAACTCGATGACGCTCTCCAAGTGCTGCATTTTGGCTCGAGTTTCTCGAAGTTGTGATTCGAGATCCTCGATCCGTCGTTGTTGCGTGAAACTCTCTTGGACTACGGGAGGTACCGTCGTGGCGTCCTCGATGATATCTTTTTAAAGCGCCCCGAGACCTTATAGACGCCCCTTATACTGTCTCACCGACTACGAGACAAACAAAATTATAGTTAGACTTTTAAAAAATATTTTATTAATAATCGAAAAACAAAAGAAAACGTTTTAACCTCTAAATAAATTTTTTCCTTTTGTAAAGGACTCAGCTCGTCGAGAGTCGAACCGCAAGCTTGTGATTGCTATGTAATCTTCTCCGTCATAGCTCTCATGGTTCTCTCTGCTCGAGGATCGACGAGTTCGGGTTCGTCAACCTCTTCCCTGATGATCGGCTTCTTCTTGGTGTGGGTTTCCAGTACCAGCTCAAGAAGAGTCGATTCTCTTCCTATTCATTGCATCTGTAATATAAAATAAACTTAATTAGATAAATATTTAAAAAAACAAAAAAATGTAAGTAATAATCAATTTTACCAATTTTTGTTTTCTCTTCGGGAATGATTTTGATCCCAAAGTATGGCGATGCGGACCATATCCGGGAACCTTCTCGCCGTACCGACATTTTTTGGCCTTCTCGCTCTTGGCCTTGAAGTCTGCGGACTCCTAATGCTGAATCATTTGATTGAAGACCTCGTCCATTGCCCATGTCGGTTTGCGATTTTTGGTGTAGTAGTTGCGCTTCGTGTTGTTCATCATAAGGCGCATCCGAACCTGCATGTCGCGCACCCATGTTGCGTAGATGCGCGTTTTATCCTTTCTCTGCCATCTGTATGCGCGCTGCAAAATAATTTATAAATTGTTAGTTTTATAACATATATATAACTAATAATTTAAAATGAAATTTAATTTAAAACTTACGATAAAAGTGTGTCACCATCGCTGGCGCACGACTTCTGGCGTAACTTGCCAAGAATAAATATAATTGGTCCTTGTAAGGACCCTTGGATGATGTCGTTGTTCATGTGTTTGATCACATAATGCACGTAAAAAATACAATATCAAATTAAAATGTTAGATATTATTTATAACTTACAATAATATAAATGCAAATAATGATTTTTTTACCACAACGTCCCAGCAGAACGGTCGGTATCGATAATCGGAATGTTAGGATGCCTATCAAAATCATCGATCAAGGAATCGTTATCTACCATATCGTCCTCTTTATCAAATATCCTCAGTTTCGATATTGGTGAAGGAGGACGATATGGTGGTGATGGAGGCGGGGGAGGAGCTCCCGCAGAACCAGCCAACATTCCTCCCGATCCTATAAAACGTCTAGCCCTTAACTTTTTCTAGTGTTTGTGAATGTGTTTTGTGTGAAATATAAAGTATGATAGGATTTTGAGGTTTTGATTTGCGTTGAAAATGAAACTGATCAACAGTTTATATATAGAACTTTCCAACGGGCATCCGTTGGAAAATACGTCATCTCAACAAACGCATTTAATTCACACGATATTCTGCCTTTCCAACAGGCATCCGGTTGAATTTCTAACGGATGCCCATTGGCAATGCGTGTTCCCGAGGCAACGGATCGCGAAATGACGGCTTGTCTCCCTTTGCAACGGGCATCCGTTACAATTTCCAACCGATGTCCGTTTGAAATTCTGCTGACCAGGGTAGGCATCGTTACACTTTCCAATGGGCATCCATTGGAAATTGTAACGGATGCCCATTAAAAATTTATAACGGGCATCCGTTGACAATTTTAGCGGATGCCCGTTAAAAGTTATCGACCGTTACAGTTCCCAACGGATGCCCGTTGGAATATTTGTAACGGGTGCCCGTTAGAAATGTGGAAAACTTAAAAAAAAATTTGAAGTGTCGAAAGCGATTTCGTGTTTCAACGGGCATCCGATAATATTTCCAATGGATGCCCGTTGGTATTAGATAATATGAAGTTCTAATACATTAAACATCGTTTATTTATTCTTCGACTGTATTAACATTTCAATTGTTCGATTACACATCATCTACATTATTACACATCATGTACCTTACACGTCATGTACATTACACATCATCTACATTTATTACATATCATACACATTATTGTATTTACATTTATTCTTCTGTAGATTCATCAATTGAAGAGTCTTCCTTCGATTGTTTATTGAATTCATCGCCTTTTTCATCTTCAGCATCTTCCGGTTCAACGTCTTATAATCGCGTATGAATCCTCCGTCCATGTCAGTTCTTACGAGAATCTCCTCGCGATTTGTATCAATTAAACGAATCGTCTGTGGATGATCGGATTTCAACGGATCTTCTTTATCATCAGAGCTTATGATCCCTCGTGGCTTGATCTTTACTACGGCCCACCACTCCTCTCTTCGATGTTTCAATGTTGTTGCATATTCCATGTAACATACTTGATCTGCTTGATCTATTATGATTAATGGATCATACATACCATATTGTCGTGCCGGATTGACGTCAATTCCGCCCCAACGGTTTTTTCTTATTCCACGTCCTACAGTTGGGTCGAACCACTGACATTTAAAAAGAATCACCTTCAATCCAACGAGACCGAGATATTCCACTTGTATGATTTGGTGCAAAATATCGTAGAAGTTATCACCCTCTATATCACTATTAACGCAAACGCCATAATTGTATGTGCCTCTATGTTTTGCGTGTTCATACGTGTGGAACGTGTAGCCGCGAGTAAACAAGATTGGCCAACACATGATATTTCGTGCATGACCAATAGCCAAATCTTTTAACCACGTAGGAAGTCTTTCATCAGAACATTTCACCTGTACGTATAATATACAAATTAATACTTTATGATAAATGAAATTAATTTTAATAGATGTGTACACGAGTACTTACGTAGTCTCTCAACCACGAGCCATAATATTGAACTTTCATATCTGTGAGTTCATTTGCATTTAAATGAGGATATGTACCAAGTACTTCTTCATCAAATACTTGCATAATGAAAATACGCTAAAATTGTATGTATATGTATACATATATATTTAAAAGATTGAATAATATATACCAGTATTTTTCGAACAGTAATAACTCTTGACAATTTAATAGTATATATGTGTGGACGTGATTATACTCCTCTGGTGTTAACCAATATTCCTCGGATTTACCTCATGTATATCCAATCGGTGTAAACATCCCAGGATTGTGTCAAACTGTGGATTATATTGATACAAATAGTTTGTGTGATCATCTGTTGCACGTCGCTCTTTCGTTTGAATATGCGACTCGAAATAAAATGTGGTGAACTATGTGATTTCTTCCAGCAAGTATTGTTTGACAATAGATCATGCGACCGCTGCTTTGTTTTTTGCTTTTTTCTTTAAATGAAAGAAAAACCTTTCAAAAGGATACATCCATCTGAATTGAACTGGCCCACCGAGTATTGCCACATCTGGTAAATGTATTGGCAAATGCTCCATGCCATCGAAGAATGAAGACGGAAAAAACTTTATCCAATGCACATAATACTTCAGAGATATTGTTTTTCATTAAATCCAAGTCATCCCTTTTACAATTCTTTGAACATATATCTCTGAAATTTATGTTGATTCCGCATAGCACATCGTGAACATTCTGTGGTAAGAGCTCAGCAAATGCAATTGGAACGATTCGTTGCATGAAAACGCGACAATCGTGACTTTCCAACCCGATCAGCCTCGAACCAATAATATCCACACACCGAACAATGTCCGATGCATATCCATCTGGAAACTTAACGTCCTCTTTTAACCACTTTAATAATTTTGTTTTCGCCGGACCAGACGATCTGAATACCGAGACAGATGACCTTCCATCTCTTAATTCCAACTCAGATCGACATATTGACTTCAAATCTTCTATTGATTGTATATTATCCTTAGTTTTACCCGCCACATTCAAAACAATATTGATGATGTTATCGAAAAAGTTCTTTTTGATATGCATAACATCTAAATTATGACGTAATCTCAATGCTTTCCATTATGGTAGTTCCCAAAAGATACTACGTTTATACCAGTTATGTTATTCACCTTAACCTTTTGGTTTACGATGCCCATGATCTCCACCACATTCTACTAATTCTTGTAAAACACCTATTGTCTTCAATCTTTTGTAAACGATTTGTGTTCCGGTTTGCATGGACGGTACCTCTTCTTTTTGTACCACGTTCTTCAGAAAATGTTTTTTATCTTTGCGGAAAGTATGGCCACAAGGAAGAAATCTTCTATCACAATCAAACCAACATGGTTTCTTACCATGTACTAGTCAAAATGAATCTGTATCCTCCATACAATATGGACATGTCAATCTTCCGTGCGTGCTCCATCCAGATAACATTCCACAGGCAGGAAAATCGCTAATTGTCCACAACAAGACCGTTTTCAATGTGAAATTTTGCTTCGTACTGACGTCATAAGCAAGAATTCCTTCGTTCCACAACTGTCTTAATTCATGAATTAAGGGCTGTAAAAAGACATCAAAACTTTTCTTCGGTTGTTCTGATCCTGGAATCAAGAACGTCAGAAACATTACCTCTATTTTCAAACATATCTCGAGAGGCAAATTATACAGAGACAAAATCACCGACTACAGAGAATATTGATTTCCAGATTGACCATATGGACTAAAACCATCTGTGCATAGACAAAGATAAACATTTCTCGTTTCATACGCGAACTCGAGAAATATTTCATTGAAATCTTTCCAAGCCTTACCATCCGATGGATGTTGCATTATACCTTCGGCCGTCGAGTGTTCTACATTCCATCTCATTGCCGCAGTGGTTTTTTTTGATTCAAATAACCTTCTCAACCTGTTTGCTACAGACATATAGAATATTTTCTTGTATGGTACATATTTACGTGAAGGTGGTTTTTAGGCCAAAATCTGCTTGCACCGCAAAACTTACATTCAAACAAGTCTTTATCATTTCCCCAAAACAACATGCAGCTGTTTCTACAAACATCAATTTTCTCATGTGGAATTCCCAAATCTTTTAACACATTCTTTGTTTCGTAGTATGTCTCAGGAGTTTGATTATTTTTCGGTAAATATTCACGCATTGTTTTGCAAAATGAATCCACGCAATTTTCAGGAAAAGCATCTGACACCATTTCCACATATGGATTGGTTGTTGATGCTTCATAAATAACTTCTTCATTTCTTTCTACTTGTGCATCTTGCACAATATCTCTAACACCGCAATTTTCGCTGTGAAAAAACCAAATTTCGTAATTTTCAACGAAAATCACCTTATAAAGATGTTTGCAAACAATTTCTTGACTTTGATACTTTATGTTTTTGCATCTTTTGCATGGACATAACATTGTCCCGCGTTCTTGACACAAAGGTTGCATCGATGCAAAACTCATGATTACTTCAAACCGTGTAAGAATTCTTACGTAATCTCTTCGGTTATAGGATCTTTTCTTCTATACATCCACTCTCTCGATCTAAATATATCTCGATTTGAAGAAGACAAAACTTTGTTGAAAATATGTTTGTTATTGATGGTTTGATGCAATCTTTGGTTTTGATCTAAATAGTGAAATTTCCAACGGACATCCGTTGGAAAGTGCAACAGATGCTCGTTGCAAGTTCACGTGAATTTATTTCCACCGGTGAACTTCGAAATTAAAAATTTCAAGGGGCATCCGTTGTCATTTGTAACAGGCATCCGTTACAAATTTCAACGGGCAACGGATGCCCATTGAAAAATTTTTCCACGGCTACTAACGGACTTCCGACGGAAATGTCCAACGGAAGAAATCTGTTACCATTCCGTTAAAAATTCCGACGGATTGCAACGGATGGGGCAACGAACAATATCCTTTAAACCTCCGTTAAAATTTGTAACGAATTCCAACGGATTTGTGCCCGTTGAAAGTGCTTAAAAATCCATTACAATCCGTTATTTTTACATGTTATAATATTTAAGGTTTTAAGAATGATGATGTTGATGATGTAATTGGAATTGATTTCATGTCGAACTCAAGCGGTGAGCAAAAACCGAAACGATGCGAAATATGGGGTCAAAAATTAATTTCAAAACTTTTATTTCCTTAGATTATTTTTCCTTTTAAACTAAAATTTCATTAAGATCTCTTTCTATCACACTATTAACATAGGGTAACAATAAACAAAAAAGGAAAAAAAAATAGGGAATGGCTTCAACTCAGAGGCGAAGTGTCGAACTCGCCTCGGATCCTCTCCGCCGGCTACCTCCGTCGCCAAAACCATCATCTTTGTCTCCATTATTGAATCCAAAACCACCCTCGTAAACTGGCTCACCACTGGGAATCCTTTCCCGGTTCTCGGTGGTAAGACAATTTATGAAGGTGGTTTTGGATTCAACAATGGATACAAAGATGCTTGTTATTGATGGTTTGATGCAATCTTTGGTTTTGAAATTTCCAACGGACATTCGTTGGCAGTTGCAACGGATGCGCGTTGCAAGATCACGTGAATTTATTTCCACCAGTGAACCTCGAAATTAACTATTTCAACGGGAATCCGTTGCCATTTGTAACGGGCATCCGTTATAGTTAGCAACGGATGACCGTTGAAAATTTTTCCCCGGCTTCTAACGGACTTCCAACGGAAATTTCCAACGGAATAAATCCGTTAACAACCCGTTAAAAATTGCAACGGATTGCAACGGATGGGGCAACAGATAATATCTGTTAAACCTCCGTTGAAATGTAACAGATTGCAATGGATTTACGTCCGTTGAAAGTATTCACAAATCCGTTATAATCTGTTTTCATTTTGTAGCAACGCACGGATCCGTTGGCCGTCCGTTGGAAACGGCGAGTTTTTTTTTTGTAGTGAAAAACTGAAAAGAAAATTGGACTCTTAGAAAGTGTGGGTTTGCAATTGGTTGTTTACATCACATCCCACCAGCTGCCAGTGAAGCATTCTAAAGGCGCTTCTAAATAGGATAACATGCACTAAATTATTTGACCTTTTGAGGACAATTAACAGTGTAATATATCTAATGTTCAAAGATGCATGTCACATTTAGGTATTTTAGATGATGATTAGGAATATACCGAAACAAATGAGGAAGCAAGTCACTGGGCCTCTCATCATATCTTAGGGCAATGTTTGTCACGTTGTTGACAACCAAATGCATGTCGTCTCCATTAAATGTTTGGACTGCTATTTGGAAAAATCTTGTTGATGACATCCTTTATAAACAACAAAAAGTATTGAAATTGCCAGGTCCTACATCATACTATTTATGTAAACAAAGATCTTGCTCTTTCATTATATTCCTAAAACATCTATTATTATGCAGAGCTTTTAATGTCATATGGACAACTACAAAAGTTGACATTAGTAGAGATCGAACGATTTCTACAGAAGAACAACCAATCGTTGAAAGATTTTTTTTTCAAATGCTCATACTGCCAATTAGTAGCTTAAACACGACAATTAATCGTCTGATTTACTCGTAAATTGCTTACGGTACAAAAACAACTAAAATTATTGTAGTAACATACATGTCAAAATTTTACAAATGAACAACGGAAAATATTCGATCTCATCGTGCAAACTGTTTACGAGCCAATTGGGAAGCCATTTTTCGTTTATGGTCATGGAGGTACAAGGAAAACGTTTCTCTGGTGTGCACTATCAAATAAAATTCGGGGTAATAGCCATATTTTACTTAATGTTGCATCCAGCGGCATTGCTTCGCTGCTACTAAAGGGTGGTTGAACAACACATTCATGTTTTGCAATTCTACTAAATATTTCGGAAGATTCAATTTGTTGCATAAAACTAGGCATAGACCTTGCTGATCCAATCAAAGATACTAAGCTTATTATCTGGGACGAAGCCTCTATGTTATTTACAAAAATTGTTTTGAAGCTCTGGATAAAAGCATCAAAGACATAATGGCTTCAACAAATCCTTGTTTGAAAGATTTTTCATTTGGCATAAGACAATTATATTTGGAGGTGATTTCCGGTAAATATTTCTAGTCATTGCTTAGGGCACTAGACACGATATCGTGAGATCCTACATAAATTCATCTCATTAATGGAACCATTGAACAGTTTTGAAATTAATACGAAACATGCGATTGACTCAAGCCAATTTAGTAGATGATATCTTTGTTAAACAATTAGCTGATTAGATCTTGCAAATTGGTGACAGTATAGCGGGTGATTTCTACGACGAAGGTTGCAACGTACAAATCCCACTAGACCTATTAGTAAAAACGTGCACTAATTCGATTGATGCACTTGTCAATCATGTGTAGGGCGATTTAACAAACCAGTACACTAGTTTTGATTTCTTTAAACAATGGGTCATTTTATGTCCTACAAATGATAATGTCGAGGAAATAAACAATGTGTTATTGCATCGAATGCCTGACATAGTTAAAGAATATTACAGTTCTAATACATCGTGGACTTCTAAGGCCGTAACAGAAAGAACAGAACCAATTGTATAGCTCAGAATTTCTAAACAGTGCTAATGTGTTGGGCTTCCTAATCATGTTCTACAATTAAAATCGGAATCTCGTAATGTTTATTAGGAATATTGATCAATTACTTGGCTTATGTAACGGTAAACGATTGCAGATTTCATAATTACAAACTAATTTTATCGAACGATGTATTGTAATTGGCACAAATATCAGTGAGAAGGTTTTTATACCAAGAATTCTGCTTATGCCGAGCAACACAACTTTTCCATTTTTATTTACAGGTAGACAATTTCCCCTTCTGCCATATTTTGCAATGACTAACAACAAAATCCAAGACCAAAATATCCAAACATGGTCAACTATATTGCGGTTTCTAGAACTATAAACAGATCATATTTGAAAATATAAATACTCGCTATCAACCAAAAAGTTTGTATGAGTACAAGTAATAACCTACAAACAAATCAAGTCTGAAAATATTAATACTCGACAACAATCAATGTTTCTCGACATAATATATAACGTGATAAGAACTTCCTTTTATACCATTTCACAATGCATTTTTATGTATCCATCCAAAATCAATGTTTCTCGATGTAATATATAACATGATAAGAACTTTCCCTTATACCATTTCACTGTGCATTTTCATGTACCCATCCAAAATTACCATAACAATTTCGCATGTTGTTTTCTATACACTCAAATTTTAAATGGTTGTATTAAAGAATAATTGAGATTTAATTTTGATTAATCGTGCATCCCATTAATTTATTCATTGTCCACTTTTTAATCACCAACTGGTTAATAAAATAACATGAAATCAAAATGTGACTCTTAACTGAATAATATAATTTTTTATTAGAACTCAAATAATATATCATTTAAGTTTTTATAAAATAAAAAAAAATATTATCCGATAACTGAAAGAAGATGTAACGTAATATTGCAAAGAACTATACAGTTAGTAACACAGACTCTCACCCAATGGTCACAACAAAGGAGTGGAGGAGACTACCAAAGTTAAAAAAAAAAGAAAAGAAAAAAAGACAGCCATAGTAGTACATCTTGCTTCACTTGTCTGATATCTCAATGTGATGTAATAATTCAACACATGTAAACTGCTATACATATACTTTCTCTCAGCTCTCTTACGAGTTCGACAGAGGATCGAAGGCGAAGAGTCGTCTTTGTTCTTCCGTTGGATACCTCAACAATCTACAGAAGATCACTGTAGCTCCCACCACTGACAACAACGACAAGACTGCCAAAAACCCGAAATGTGAAGCATCCTTTGCGTTTGCCACTATGGCCACGCCTAGCATCACTGATTCTGCTAAACTCGCCACTGAAATCTCTGTGGCGCCGATAAGGTTAGCTTTGGAGGACGGTATTCCAGTTTGAAGGATCTGGGCTCCCACCACGTCATACGACATGTGGCCTAACCGTGATAACACCTGTGCGATTTCATCCGATCAATCTATGTACATTCACCTTCTATATGATGCCTACTGGTTAACCATTGGCCAAAACCACGATAGTTGAGCCACGGCTGTTTCAGCTGCGCTTTCAAGGCGCAAAAATAACGAGTAGTAGAAATTAAAGAGGAACTTACAATCATGCACAAGAAAAGGAGAAGAGGGCTTTTGTTGGAAAGAGAAGAGCTCCAATACACTGCCACAGCCACACTGAGGAGAGAAGCTTGGAAAAACAGTCCCACCGCCCCCGCCTGTGTTTTTCCAAGGGCAAAGAAGAAATTGACATAAGCTTTTCGCCTTTTCCTTTCATCAAATACGTAGCTATAGTATGAGAAAACAAATGCAAGAACCAACCTTTAAAATTCCGAACCGTTTGACCAAGTTTGCTGATAAGAAGGTTGCTGCGACGCCCATAAAAGCACACAATCCACTGAAACCCCCTATAATTGATGGGTTTACACCTGTTGGAAAATACCACAAATTACACCCAACAAGCTATATATGAACCGCTACAGATTTTGATACAAACTCTAGATAAATCAAGTAAGCAGGTTAGAGAATCATACCACGTTGCGTTAAAAATGCAGTCATCAAACTACCCGGAGTGAGGACAATGTTGAAGTAAAGAAGAACATATGCGAGGCTCGCAGGAAGCACTGGCTGCTGGATATATTCCTTCCATCCTAACTTGATAGCTTCCATGCCGGTATTAACTGATAAGCCAAGAGGAATTCGGTAATTTTTAAAAGCTCAGATAATACTTGTTTTCTCAAGTAATCATCCGAGTAAAAGCTTACCAATGCTGATGATGTCAGAAAGTGTTTCTTCATTGCAACAGCTTTGTGAGCATTTAGCGCGATCAAGAACTCCAGAAGACAGTTTGTTGGTTAGCCATATGAGACCTGTCTGAAAAACGGATTGTCTATCAGAGTTGTAAGATGCTTTAATGGTCTCGAACACAGAAAGAAATTACATGTGAAATTGATAAGGAGCAAGTGATATCACATTTTATGTCTCAACTGAGGAACCCCTTGCCTGTCTACATGCCTCTTTTTATGATGCAAAACGATGATAATCACTGACATGAACCCAAGTCATACTAAGCTAAAATCATTTCACATAAACTCACAACTACAACTTAATACCGATAAAAGATTAGTCATGAGCACACACAAGTTTACAAAATCCTCGACAATTTGCTACCTTGAATTTCTGACGCCTAACTAAGAGCTTATGAAAAAATGCTGCTTACCAAGATAGGCAAGGACCCCACCATTAGTGTAGCAGCAAACTTTAAGCAGGTCACTGGGTCATATTTGGACAAGAGAATGCCAAATAACATGGTTCCAGCAATCTACAGAAAATTGAAACTTGGGCATTTGAGGATCGGCTGTATTCAGAAGGGCGTAAGTACAAAAATTCCGACAAGATATAATCATACCTCACAGAGCAAATCAATCCGGTTGAGGACAGCATTTGCTTGTGCAAGAGCAATTGGTCTATTTATGCCCGCCAACTACCAAACCATAAAATAATACCTCAGTGCACATTCTTTCTTGTTAATTTAATGAAATAGATATGCTGCAGGAAAGAGAGGGAAAGTATACCAGTACAACCCAGTCGCGCTCTATAGCAACTCCTGAAGCTATTCCACACAGTCTGTCAACAGCCCCTGCAAGTACCAATGCCGAAAACCAGGGCTGCAGAAGAAATGATGATGCAAATGCTGAAGGTGCTGTATAGGCATGGATTATCATTCCTGCGGATAGCACTTGTGCAGTGGCCTGTGAATATGATCACCATGATCTTTCAGATAAACTTATGTTTGTGATTCTTAGTCGCAGTGCCATTGGGAGGAAGATAGATCTCATTACAAATTACAGGGAAGTAACTAAATTCCCCACAAACCCAACAACCAAAAATATATTAAGGAAAAGCTTAACATGTTCACAAAATTTGATCAGTGGTAACAGGTAAATTATATATGGTTGAGTTTTCAATACAATCGTAAGATGTAAAATGTCGAAATGAAAGCTTTTGGCTTTTTCAGGAAAGATTACCTGGACGACATTCAATGAAATATACGTGGGTACTCTAGGACTGTGATCCATAAATTTTCCAACCACTGGACCTCCAATAATTATTGCTACTTTGGTACAGAAGCCAATGACTGCTACAGGTAGTAAGCTTGGATGAAGCAGAGCAATGGCAGATGGCCAGGCAAAATTCCAAAGTTGCTCGACCAAATTCCCAACCAAACAGCTAGCATATAAGACTGAAATATTAATGTTAATCCATATTGGTGAATGTAACAACTGAATACAATCTTAAGAGATACTCGTTAACCAGCTAAAATCTCTTTTTCCCTAGAGTTACTTATGACGAATGAGCCAATGCCCTTACCATATAGTCCTTCAGGATGTGCCGGAGTGGCTGCGAGCACATTCTGCTCCTCCTCAGATAATACCTAGAAATCCGAGAAAATGGTACAAAAACTAAATTGTTGATGCAAGACTACAGAAATATTGGGTTCTGATCGGTGAATTCAAATGCTAGGAAATGAAAAGGGTGACATACAGGCAATGTCGTCAAAAGGGTGTCTACATATGTGCACTCAGCGAGGAGGCTCAAAGATTCAGCTATTGGAATATCATTATCGAGATGAACTATTGGAACCGGATGATCCTCTGCTGGAGTTGACAAATCCTCATGGGCCTTGTCATCAGTAGTAATATGGTCGTGACATACATCTGTGTTTATTATTGAACACCTTGAACTAAACCTATTTAACCTATCATGCAAGGAAATATCCAAATCAGCTAAAAATAAAGGATATACAGTGAACAAAAGATATGTTGCATCGTTGCCGTGAAGCAAACACAATAAAGATTTCAATCACACGGGATGATTTCATTCATGAAGGCTGGGATTACAACAATGCCTAACGTAATTAAAGCTCTGAAATCCTACTAGAAATTTACTAAGAACCAAACAGGAGAAACCAATCCTATCCAAACCTGCGAGAATTCGAAGCGGAACTGAGACTCAACCATCTGCAAGAAGCGAAGCGATGGCTAATTCGAGCAGAAAGCGCCGGCGATATAGAAGATTTCTTCTGGACCGGAAAATCGAACAGAATATCGAAAGACGGCGATTGCCTGAGCAAAGCCATGGAAGCAACCATCCCACAATCTACTCTCCTCTTCCTTCTTCAAGTAATCGAACTCGAATGACCCGAAGTTCTTCCTTCTGGATTCCTCCCAACTCATGCAGCCCCCGGGAAACAATAATCAAAGCATGAAAAAAGAACTCAAATTCACAGAAAATCCGCTACAATTTCTACTGGATTTTGTTCAGTGGTGCCTTTTCTTCACTGGGTATCCTTCAAGCTCGAAGATTTTCGGGAAAAAGAAGGAAAACGAGAAAAAAAAACGGAACCTTATCTACGGAGGTTC
Organism: Gynandropsis gynandra; assembly: GCA_036759665.1. NCBI lineage: Eukaryota > Viridiplantae > Streptophyta > Magnoliopsida > Brassicales > Cleomaceae > Gynandropsis > Gynandropsis gynandra. Next base: position 8,449,152 of record CM071873.1, read on the forward strand.
TTCTCAGAGTCCGCTTGGTAGGCGAAACATCTCAAGAGGGGCAGAGAAGGAGGGTGGCCCTACGATTCCTCGTGTGTGTAAGGAGATCAAGCCACGTGGAATACCTTTACCCAATAATATATGCCCGCGTGGCTCATCAAGTTTCCACCATAAATTGATGAACAAGTTGGTAGGGTTTAATCTACTAATAATAATAATATACATAGGAAAATGGAGGAAAAAACAAAAATTGTGGCCTTTGACAAAACAAACATCCATATTAATTGTGCTCTGAAAAATTCCTTGGTAATTTTTCAAGATTAACCAAAAAAATATTGATATTATATCGTTCATAGTGGTGCACCAACCAAATAGATTAATTTGAAATTTCAAAATTGAAAATTAAATTTATTGTAAGAATCGAATATTACTATATATTAAAACACTAGCCCTAGCCGAAGTGAATGATCATTTGTTGATGTGGCAATATATCAATTTTTGAACAGTGTGTTAGTTGATATGGTCGTCTCAGTTGTTTGGATTTGTAAAATGATGATTAACATAATTTTGTAAATTATATATATATCGTTAAAATTATTCTGCAACATTAAAGCGAACTATTTTTGTAATTTAGATTAAACTTTTTTTATATAATATTAAAAAATATAATGATGAATTCATTCGTATCAAAAAACTTTCTCTGACATGAATATCATTTTAATATCGCATAGTTTTACTTCCTATAAAAATGATGTTAACGATTTTTTTATTATAAAATAAGGATAGTGTGATTAATAACATTTTTAAAAAAATATATACTAGTCTAATATATCAAATTTAAAATTGGTTATAAAAATTTCAAAATTTATATACTTCAATAACGATAAAGTGAAGTTCGAATGGTATTCCTAAATACAAAGTAGGCAATTTAAAAAAAACATGTTTCATTCACACTACAAAATGATATTGCACATGAATACTAGAAATGATTGGTTTTGCATGAAAGCAAAATTCGATAATCTTATATGCGAAATTAATTATCGACATTCTAATAGGAAATTAAATCAACCAAAAACAATAAATAAATTATACTTACTTGAATTTTCCATGATTTGCATTCGGCGGATCTTTTCTTTTCTCCAATGCCAATTCCACCGAAATCTCCTTCAATTTCTCTTTGATGATATAAGAGAGTTTCTTTTGTTTTTGTGTTTTATTTTGTGATTATTGTTGTTACGGTGAATAATTTAAAAGGCATTCAAAAAACATGTTTGTAATAATGAAAAGACATGTCCTAAAAACATGTCTTTTGATACATGCCCTTTA
>CM071873.1:8486146-8504363 GCA_036759665.1 Gynandropsis gynandra
CGATCATCTTTCTACGTCCTAAGGGCATGGCACAAAAACGCCGCCTACTCCACTGCACTCTTAAACGAGATGCATGAGTATACCGTCATCGGTAGTCTGGGTCTAAGTAGAGGCTGGATCCCTTCAAATCCGACGTCCTAGAAGCCTAGTGTATGCAAAGAAAAGGGAAAAAAAGAAAAAAATAAAAAAAGGGAAACAAAAAAAGAAGTCATAAAAAGAAAATAAAAAGAAAAAAAAGAAAGAAAAAGAGAAAGAAAAAAAAAAGAAAAAAAGGAATAAAGAAAGAAAGAAGCTCGGAAAAGAAACAAGTATCCTCGGTTGATCTAGGTTTAGTATTGTCTGAAGTCTTGTTTGGTGGAGAGAGTTACGGTGGCTTGTTTAGTTTTCCTTTGATTTACTTTCTCGTGGGTAGCCTTGGTGAACCTAGAATGAAGACTGAAAACTTATTTAGGCCGAATTTGCTCTCGACGTGCTAGTTGATCAATTAGGTTTGCTTTAGCGGTATTTCTAGGAGAAAGGGGAATTCTCGGATTTTTACACCCCACGTGCTCCACGTTTACGTTTGCTTAGGGACAAGCAAACATTCAAGTCTGGGGGATTTTGATCATCTTGTTTTCATACGTATTTCTTGCATGATTTTAGATATGTTTATGATATATATGCGATGCTTTACGTATGATTCTGTATCCGTTTTACTTGTTTTCGTGTTTTCATGCTTTACGTATGATTCTGTATCCGTTTTACTTGTTTTCGTGCTTTCACGAGGCTAAGTACCAACATCGAAGATCATCACGGGACAAACGAGACGAGAATTAGCATGAAAAGCCACCACCCGATCGGGCTCAACTCACACCTGAGCGGGCAAAAGCTACGACGATTTTGGGCAGCAACTCATACACGACTCGAGCAAGAAAATACACGAGCGGGGCCTCATACCCGAGCGGGCACACCTCCAGCCCGAGCAGGCACTCCATTCGCATCGCGTTTCTGCGCGACCGACCGCGCCGTACCCGAGCGGGTAAATTTTACCTCCCGCTCGGGTCGCGACCATCTTCTGCAACTTCAATTAAATTAATTTAACTTAAAACAATAGGAAATTTGTGGGGGACTCATACAAGAAGGAAAACGACTTTAAAGGGATAAAAGGGGCCAGAGGTCGAGATTCAAGCATGCTTTATTCAGTTCTTGATTAAGGAGAGAGTAGAGACGGATGAGGAGATTCTTGTGAGGAGGCACACGAGGAGCATTGGAGATCAACCCCATACTTCGGTTTCGTTTGGTTTTCATGTTCCTTAGACCTTCTATTTCATTTATTTTTGTTTACAGATGCATGAGCGAGTAGTTTGTTTGTTCTAGGAGAAGGGATTAGCCCATGGCTATCTCGGAACCACTTTCAATTTATCTTTGAATGCATCTTCCCAATTTCGTTTATCTATTCTTTATCTGAGTGCTTAAATGACTTGTGTTTGTGATGGCCGCATAGATGCATGTGTTGGGGTTAGGAGAAGGACCGAAGGAGAATTCTAGTCCTAGAAGATCAGGTTTAGAATAACCGAGGTTAGGCCACGAAAGTAGGGTAGCAGCGGTTGAGGGTAAAACGGATGAATCACAGATTTTATGGGTTTAGTTCAATGTGTCAGCCACGAAAGTAGGGGGAAACTTGACTAGATCACGTGTCTATGCCTCGAGAGAGGGTAGATATCATATTAAGATCGTCTGTCTTAGATAACTTGACTGGGATTGCATGATAAATAGATTGATTGTTAGTTTCGGTAGTCTTGTGGTGAAACTGGATTCCTAGAATGTTTGTCTCATCGTAAGAACTAGTTTGTTATTTGCTTTTAGTATTTTATTCTTCAAACCATATTTCGTTCTTTAGCAAGTTTGATTCACAGTTAGAGTTTAGGTTGTGTTGCGTAGTCTCTGTGGGATCGACACCTGAAGTACTACACACGTGCCGTGCACTTGCGGGTAGTTTAGGTTATTTATTTAACTTTGATAACGCATCATGTGACTACCAATGAAACTAGTTGTGAAAATGCTTATAAGAGGCCGCCGGATGCAAATAAAAAATACACCAAATTATAAACAGACAATTTGGAGCAAACAAAGTCGTGATATAATTTGTTTCAAATTTGGAATACTTATCTAGATTGAGTGCTATTGCTATTTAGGTAGACAATATACAAAAGATGACATGTAAACAAATGTATGTATCCATATATCAAACTTAATGTATGAATAAAAGAGGATGAATAATCGACGACAAAAAAACTAACAAAAGGGAAATCATCATAATTAGTTGGCCAATGTGATATAGATGTAGAAACCTACAGAAAATTAAACACAAAATATTAAAATATATTTTACTCATCAAGGAGGATATAGAATTATCGATATAACATTTGAGGATAACGTTCGAATAAGAAAAAATGAATTAAAGAGGTTAAACAGAAGATGCACTATATTAAAATTAGAATGGACCTTGACAGTAGCATATAGGCTCGTTGTAAGCGGATCACATTACCTTAAAAGTATGTGACCGATTGAGTGCATTACCTACTAGAAACCCCAACAAGCCTTCGAATATCAAACCTAAGATATAGAAATATAATTACATACTGGTTGTGTTGATGTCTACATATCGGTGGTCCGCCAGATGAACCTTCCAGAGAAGCAATTTGTCGCAACAAAACAACTGCCTGCGGCCAACAGAATACAGAAGGATATAGGGGGTTCTCTCCTTCGATGATGGAAATGGCGGATGAGAACTCCTAGAGTCAGAGGAGTGAAAACAAAACATGGGAATACTAATTAGACAGAGAAGACCGAAGGGAAGTGTTATTGTTTCTGACCTTGTCACTGCAGGTAGATAACGTGGATGCCGACGATTTTCAATGACTGTTGATTTTTGTGAGATATAAGTATTTCAGAAGCCCTCGAACACCTACCTATGGGAGAAAATTGTTGTGAATGTGGTCTTCTAGGTCGGTGTTTCATAACCGAAGGGAAGTGTTATCATTTCTGGCCTTAGCACCGCTGGTAGGTAATGTGGATGTCAATAATTTCCAATGACAATGAATTTTCGAGCGAGGTAAGCATTTCAGAAACCCTCAAACATTGATGGGAGCAAATTAGTGAGAATGTGGTCGTCTAGGGCATCATTTCAGCTAATCTCTCGTTGTTTCGCTTACTAGTGAGAACTGTGACCATTTCAATGATCGTCGTTGCTGATAAATGGACTATACACGGTTGGTGTCTCCAAAAGTTGAAACACATTTGGAAGGGAGTAGAGATCGGCCGCCTGAATAGTTAGGTTGCCTAACCTCTGTTCATTGAAAAATCTAGAAACATTTATGGATCTCAACATGGAGAAAGTCCAAATACAATACAGGAATTACTCATAATATTGGGTTCCAACGGTTCAAATGTTTGTCATTAGTTAAAGGAGGAAACCTCAATATATATATATATATATATATATATATCAATCAAGACATGTGTAAATCAAAAGTAGGATATTTGAGATGTTTTTAAAATATATCAGACATTTTTTTAGGAGTAATCAAACGTTTTAATTTTTATCATATATGGTTGAAGAGTAATCCAAAATATATCGGATATTGTTGGGGAGTAATCAAACCTGTGATATTTACAAGGTGTTGTCTTTTAGATATATTGTAAATATGAATACGAATGTATTGGATTAGAAAAACATAATCCAATCCCATAGCAAATTGAACTCGATTAAAGGGAATTAGTGGATTTAACACGTGCTTTCCTACCACAATCTTTCATTAACACGAACTAAAATAATCTTTTATTAATTGGATAAAAAAATCCAATCAATAGTATAAAATTGTAAAATTCCGTGATATTAAAATCATATTATCTATACTAAAGAATTCATATAAATATAAAATCCATATTTTTTCTCCCAAAATATAAAACGTTATCCAAAAATTCGGTTGGTTCAATGGTAAATTGATGCGTTCTGTATTTTCTTTTTCAGTTGGATTCTGATGGAAGGGACTATGAAAGCAAGAACAACCACAGAGCTTCTTTGTCATTTAAAATCAGAGGAATCTTCAAAACCCACTTTTAATATCAGCGAGAAGAAGATTTTGCAGTTCCTGAATGCGAAATGCAGCATCTCTGTCCGAAATCTCAAGCAAGCTCACGCGCTTGTCCTCAGGACCGGCCATTTTCAAGACCACTACGTTGCCGGGACTCTGGTCAAGTGTTACTTCGACTCCGGGCTCGGAGGTCTGGACACGGCGATCAGGGTATTTGATTCTGTGCACAGACCGAATGTATTCGTTTGGAATGTTGTGCTGAAGGGTTGTTTGGAGTTTAAAGCGGCGTGGATGGTTCTGAGTTTGTATTACGAGATGGTGTTTAGTGATTCTAGAGCTAACAAGTTCACCTACACTACGATGTTCAAGGCCTGTGGTGAGGTTGGTGCTGTTGAAGAAGGAATTCAGATCCATGGCCGTTGCTTGAAATCTGGGATTCTGTTTGATGGGCATATGAGAAGTTCTGGAATTCAGATGTATGCTTCATCTGGGTATCTCGCGGAGGCTCGGAAATTACTAGAGCTTGGGAAGTCCGATGTTGTCTGTTGGAATGCGATGATTGATGGATACATGAAATCTGGGAATGTAAATGAAGCGAAGAACTTATTCGAGAAAATGTCTGAGAGAAACGTAGGAACCTGGAACATAATGGTCACCGGGTACGCGAAGAGTGGGATGTTGGAGGATTCACGCAAGGCATTTGATAAAATGCCTGAGAGAGATGAGATATCCTGGAGTGCGATGATCGATGGGTACATTCAAGGAGGGTATTATAAAGAAGCCATGGAGGTCTTTGATCAAATGCAGAAGCAGAAGATTCGGCCGAGAAGATTCGTGTTGTCAAGTGTTCTTGCGGCTTGTGCAAACATTGGTGCGCTTGATCAGGGAAGGTGGATTCATGTCTACGTGAGAAAGAATTCGATCAAGTTAGACGCGGGGCTTGGTACGGCATTCATCGACATGTATGCGAAATGCGGAAGAATCGATTTGGCTCGGGAGGTTTTCGAAACGATGAATGAGAAAGAAGTTTCCTCCTGGAACGCGATGATTGGAGGGTTGGCGATACATGGCCATGCCAATGATGCTGTAGAGCTATTGCAAAAGATGCAGAAGCAAAAGCTCAGACCAAACGCAATTACCTTTGTCAATCTCTTGAATGCTTGTGCTCACGGAGCACTTGTTGACAAGGCCATGGAGATCTTGAGCTCTATGAAAAACGTATACGGCGTTGAGCCAGAAATCGAGCATTATTGTTGCGTGGTTGATGCATTGGGACGAGCCAATCTTCTTGAAGAAGCACAGAAGCTTATTGAGTCAATGCCAATGGAACCTAACGCAGCTATCTATGGAGCACTTGTAGGCGGATGCAGAAAACATGGAAACGCTGAATTGGGAGATAAGATGGGGCGAATGTTAATCGATTTAGAAAGATCAAATGCTGGACGGTATGCGTTGCTGTCAAACATATACGCAGAGGGTGGTAAATGGGAAAAAGTATGGGAATTGAGGAAAGTGATGAAGGAAAGAAGGGTGAAAACGAATACGGGGATGAGCTTCATTGAGGTGGAGGGGAGGGTTGAAGGATTCAAGAGTGGAGACACATCACATCCACAAGCACAAGAGATATTGTCTTCACTAGATTGCGTTATGGAGACGATCAAATGCGAACAAGAGTAGACTTGTGTTGAACATATAAGAGGAGGAGAACGAGACATCGGTGAAACTGTTGTTATAGTTAATGCCCAAAAGTGTAATTAATGATAATTAAAGTTGATTTTGGTGAATGATTAAAACTTAATTATTTTAATAGTAGAATCTAAAACACTTCAAGTAGATTTATGATCACCCACCAATTTACAAGTCACAAAAGAGAGATAAAAGAATAATTTTTTTACGGCATGATGTATTCCTTTCGTTTTACATGCTAAGTTGTAATCTTTATCAGTCATCTTTTCCTTTTTCAACCGTTCTTTTAACGTGGAACTTCAAAAATATTTCCGTAGGGTTAAAGTGCTTCAAAAATATCATTTCTTGAAAAAAAAAATTTCAACTTCAAATCTACCCTTAAAATATCGATAATCCCATGTTATAATTGTCGACAATTTTTCTCTCTCCTCCAGAATACCTCTAGTTCTCTCTCCCGTGGCGGGAAAATTATTGTTCTCCTACACCACAACAGATTCGGCGAGAATAGCTTGAAATCGACATTAGATTCGCTGCCAATAGGTTGAAATTGTTTGTTGTCAACAAAGAAACTTGCAATTAAGCACGTACCGCAGGAAAACCAGGTATGTATCGTGAGTTTTTTCGTGTTTCTCTTGTGTTTTTCTTGTTACTTTTGCGAGTTATGAAGCACTGGGTCAATATAAAACTCGTTTATTGAAAACGAGTCTAAACGAGTCATACTTATTGAAATGTCAAATAATCGCAATTAGTGACTGGGTCATAGAGTCGTACGGTTGCACTGGGTCACAGAGTCTCATCGAGGGGTCAAAGGGATCAAAGGTCATCGTAGGGGTCCAAGGGTCGCAGAGGTAAAGGGGTCGTAAAGGGGTCCAAGGGTCGCATGGGAAAAGGGTCGCAAAGGGTTCAAGGGTCGCATGGGTACAAGGGTCGCAAAGGGGTACAAGGGTCACAGAGGTACAAGGGTGGCAGAGGGGTACAAGGGTCGCAAAGGGGTACAAGGGTCGCAGAGGTACAAGGGTGGAAGAAGGGTACAAGGGTCGCAAAGGGGTACAAGGGTCGTAGAGGGGTCAAAGGGTCGCATGGGTACAAGGGTCGCACAGTCGCACTGGGTCATAGAGTCTCATCGAGTCGCACAGTCACAGCGGGTCACAGAATTTATCCCTCTTTTTATGTTTTTGTTACAGGTGTAATGGATACGGTGGATGAGAAAATCACACTGATTTATTTTTTGTATGTTGGTAAATGGGAAAAAACCTAAATGGAGAATCTGAATGGGTTGGTAGAGTTCAGGAAAACCAGAGAGTATTTTTCTTATGTCCTCCGGTTAGTCTGACATACCAGCAACTGATTGATGAGTTATGCGCAGAGATGATAGTGAGAAATAATACAAAGAAATTGAAGTTAAGCTATCTGCCTAATATTTGTGAAAATAGGAAGCCGACATATATAATGAATGACAAGCATCTTATTTGTTATCTGTTCGGTCGCATAAGAGGAATTCGACCACTGCTGTATGTGGAGATAGAATCGGCAAGTGTGAAGTGTGAAATCGAAATTGAGAGAGAAATTGAGCCTCTAATTCCGGTTTTGGAAGCATTGCTAAAGAAGATGAGGATCGAGGTGTTGTAGATTATGATGACTGTTTTATTGTAGGTCCAAATAACAAAAGTAGAGTTGAGAGTAATCCGGAAACAATAAATATTTTGTATTCGGATAGTTCTGATAGTGAACATACAAGCGAGTTAAGAGAAGATGGTGGGTGTGCCATGAATGTGGTAGTTAATGAAGTTGTTTGTGGCAATAATGAAGTTGATTCTGATGTGCCTACTGAGTATAAGTATGGTGATGGTGAGAAAAACTCGGAAATGGTAGTTCACGATAGTGAAAATAATATATTCGAGTTCGAAGATAGATTGGATCTTAAAATTGGGCAAGAGTTTGATAGCAAGAAGTATGTACATGAATTTGTAAGGAAGGGTTCAATCGAAGCTTCGTTTAGATATACAACATTGAGATCTGATACGAAGCTGTGGGAAGTACGATGCAAGTTTGCCAGAAGTGGTTGTAAATGGAAATTACGTGTGGCAGCAATCCTAAATTCCAAACGGTTTAGTGTGAGAACACACCATCACATTCATAACTGTTCACCTGTATCTAAACGGACCGAAGCTACAAAGGGTACAACGCAAATGGTTAAGGATTATTTGAAAGAGAATATGCCGGAAATTATGAAACACCTCCAGCAAAAGAATTGATGGCTCGTGTAAAAGCAAAATACAGTGCCAATGTATCGTATTTGATAGAATTAAGAGGCAGATGCGGTGCTCAAAAGGAGATTTGAACATTATAGGAGGTTTCTAGGGTGGTTGCACATGTTTACACAAAGAAATCCCGCATCTGTCGCAGATCTTGAGCTCGACAATGATGGGAAAAGCTTCAAATACCTTTTTATGGCTGTCAGAGCGGCTTTAAGAGGATGGAAATACATGCGTAAAGTGGTTGCTGTGGATGTGACATTTCTGACAGGAGTGTACAAGATACACGGAGAACGAATTTGAAGTGCTATTGAATGATTTGAAGGCCAGGTACAAAAACGACTTTTGTGACCTCTACGACCCTTGTACCCTTTGCGACCCTTGCACCTCTGCCACCCTTGTACCCTTTGCGACCCTTTGACCCCTGCAATCCTTGTGCCCCTGCGACCCTTGTACCCCTGCGACCCTCGTACCCGTGCGACACTCGTACCCCTGTGACCCTTGTACTCCTGCGACCATTTCACCCCCTGTGACCCTTGTATCTCTACGACCCTTGTACCTCTGCCCCTTGTGACTGTTGTGACCTTTATATCCATTTTTTACCTTTGTGACCTTTGTGTAGATATCCTAATGTTGCAAAGTATTTGGAGAAAGAGGAACTTGATCCCGTTAAGTGGGAAAGATGCAAATTTAAGGGGAAAAGGTACAACTTATTAACCACTAATGGCACCGAGTCAATAAATTCAACGTTGAAGAAGTCAAAAAAATTTACGATCCTAGGGCTTTTAGATATTTGTTTGGGAAAGACAGTGGAATGGTTCAATAGGTATAGGTTGGAGGCAGGTACCGATGATGATTCTCAAAAGTTAACACCTTACGTTGAGAAAACGTTACATGAACGGTTTGGACATGCATCCAAGTATGATGTTATTGAATTGAACAGTCTGAGTGATAAGTATGAGGTGAGAAATGAGATAGGTAGAAGATTTGTAGTGAGTCTTCAAAAAAGAACGTGCGACTGCAAAATGTTTGATGTGGATAAGTATCCATGCAGTCACGCAATTGCGGCAGCACATAAGGTTGGTAAAGGTCACAAGATACCAGATCTATGTTCAAACTACTACCTTCAGGAGACATGGCGTTTGGCTTACCAAGAAACCGTGTATCCGGTTCCTGATTGCAGTGATTGGGACATTTTTCCTCAAGTGACTGAATTTACGGTTCTATCTCCTATGCTGGCTCAGAAAAGGCAATGCGGGAGTCCTAAAGAGAATCGTTATCTTGGACTCGATGAGGCTCGGAGAAGTACCCCATTTTTGTTGAGACAAACCTCGTCTGCTTCGTCGAGACAAACCCCATCTTTGTCGAGACAAACCCCGTCTTATTCGTCGATACAAAACCCATCGTCTTCTCCGTCGATACAAAGCCCATTTTTTCGAGATAAACCCTGTCTTATTCGTCGAGACAAACCCCATCTTCAAAAGCCAGCATCACTAGCAGTGGTTGGAACGTGACAACCGAGACAATGCTGACGAATAAGACATCACTAGCAAGGGTCACAGGGGTCCAAGGGTCGCAGAGTGACACGGGTCGCAGAGGGACAAGGGTCACAGAGATAAAAGGGGCGCAGAGGGACAAGGGTCGCAGAGATAAAAGGGTCGCAGCGGGATAAGGGTCGCTTGGGTTCGAGGGTCGTAGATGGACAAGGGTCGCAGAGATTCGAGTCAATTATTTGTAAATAATTGTATTCGTAAATAAGAAATAATAAAATTTTCATATTATTTGTAAATTTGTAAATAATTGTATTTGTAAATAAGAAATGATAAATTTTTTATATTATTTGTAAATAAGTGTATCTGTAAATAAGAAATAATAAATTATTCATATTATTTGTAAATAATTGTATTTGTAAATGTAAATATTCCGAGGGTCGCAGAGATACCAGGGTCGCAGAGATAAAAGGGTCGCATGGGTCCGAGGGTCGCAGGGTCAAGGGTCGAACGGGTAAAATCGTCGAACAACCCTTGTACCTCTACGACGCTTGAACCTCTGCGACCCTTGAACCTCTGCGACCCTTGTACCTCTGCGACCCTCGGATCCCTTCGACCTTTGACCCAGCGACCTCTTTTTATTTTAAAAATGTAGCAAATATTTTAGAAATAACAATGTACCACATATTTAAAAATAACAATGTACCAAATATTTAAAAAATAACAATGTACCAAATATCAAGTTAAACTTAGGGTGAGGGATACATTTTCAATTACTAAATACATCCGCCGCAATCTTCTCACGCATGGAAAGAACATTTTCATCGCAAATGCAGTGCAAATCATTATGTGCTTTCATTACCGAGACTTCTACGAATTTGTAGGAGTAAACACCATAGTCATTTCCGCTTTTGTTCTGTACATCTTCATAATACTCATATTTCCATTTACCTTCTCCAGAAGCCAAAGAAGGAAACCCTCCGAGAATGAACATCTTGGGGATAGCTTTTCTTAGATTCTTAATCATCGGATCCATATGCGTTTTCTTAAGTCTCATCTAGCAGTCGTATACCGTGATGCATCGGGTTTTGAAATCCGCTTTGATGGCTACGCAATGACATCCTATATATACTCTCGCACGATAGAATGTTTAGAACCGAGAAAAAGCCTTCGAAAGCACTCATTGGTTTCGTACTTCTGAATGGATACTTGCCATTCAAACAATCACTAAGAAATTCTGGCAAAGTGTCCATATTATCGTACGACCACAGCTTGATGATCTGCATGAAAAGAAGAGGACAAACGTAAAGTTTCTTAAAAGTCGCGAGGAATATCTTCATGCGATAATACTGCATCAACAACGCCTCGTCCAATTGCTGCAAAAAATAAAAAAAATTAACACACATGAATACATATGACACAAAATGACCTTTGTGACTTCGGGTTTAAAATAACTTACATCGTCTTCAAGCCATACGTTGGGCGTTAATATAATCTTCCAAAACTCTGGCCCTCGAGGAGTATCTAGATCAGATTTCCACCAACTCTCATATCTAGGTTTAGTTAGGAACGTATATAGAGCAGTCAAACTTTCACCGCTTGCGTCAATGAACGAAGGTTCTCAAGTTATCGAGCCCTTTTCTATTCCCTTGGGCTTCCACCAGAACGAAGGTTTTTCATCCACCTTTTTATCGGGTTCTTGAACCATCTTTTTATCAAGTTCTTGAACCACCTTTTTTTCGGGTTCTTGAACAACCTTCTTTTCGGGTTCTTGTACTCCACCATCATCTTTCCCTCGCCCTCTCCCTCGCACTGTTCTTGCACTTTTCGCCGGTGGAGGTTCAACATATGCCTTCCGTGGTCTTAAAACTCGTTTAGGTACCGGCGGAGGTTCAACATATGCCGTAGACTCCTTCGATAAAGGTCCAGCACCTGCATAAAATGTACTTCATTAAACATATGGCGACCAATGCGACCCTGCAACCTATGCGACCTATGCATGACCTACGACCTATGCGATCTTTTGTGACCCATTCGATCCATACGACCCATTCGACCTTTTGTGACCCATTCGATCCATACGACCAATTCGACCTTTGTGACTCAAAAGATCGTACTTACTTGGTGGAACCTCCTTATCCTTAGAGGGGACCTCTTCGACAGGATCCACTGTAGTATCCTCGGAAGGAACCTCCTTATCCTTAGAGGAGGCCTCTTCGACAGGATCCATTGTAGTTTCCTCGGAAGGAACATCCTTATCCTTAGATGAATCCTCTTCGACAGGATCCACTGTAGTTTCCTCGGAAGGAACCTCCTTATCCTTAGAGGGGGCCTCGACAGGACCGACTGTAGTTTCCTCGGAAGGAACCTCCTTATCCTTCGGGTCGAGCTCTTCGACTTGACCGACTGTAGTTTCCTTGTCGGCGAGTTCATCGACAGTAACCACTGGAGCATCTGCATAAAATTACTTCATTCATTACATGCGACCCTTGCGACCCATGGGACTTATACGACCCTGCGACATATGCGACACTTGGACTTATACGACCGTGTGACTTATGCGACCCATGCGATTCTAGCGACCCATCGACTTATGCGACCCTTCAACTTATACGATCGTGTGACTTATACGACCGTGCGGCTTATGCGTCTTTTGCGACCCATGCGACCCTTGCGACCCATGCCGACTCTCGATAAAAATTGACTCAAATGAACTTTTTCACTATTTATTACTTACTTGGTGGAACTTCAATAGGAGCAACGACTGTAGTAATCTCTCTGGAAATGTATTCAGTTAGAGGAATGGTGGCGCCAGATGCGATATTTTCAACTAATCTCGAAATGTTTGCCAAATCCTCTTCTGAGCCATCTCCAGAGTCATTTTCAGACTCTAACTCAACTGGCTCTTCGCTTGGCTCTTTTCTTGACACTGGATATGGACGTTGAAGGAATTCAAAATCATCATCTCTAACAGTGCCGGAAGATTGGTTTGCCGCCTGTGCTTTTGGATTAGGCAAATGAAACCCGACATCCCTTAGAAGATCTCTTACAACGTTGATGATTTTTTTCTCCGACTCCTTTATTTCCTTCATTAATTTATACTCCAGTGTCAGACGGACTGTAACTTCTTCTCCTTCAGCTTCATCCTCACATTCTCTTTCAGCTTTAGCATCACCATCTCTTTCTTCATCAGCTTCAGCTGCACCTACCCTTCCTTCATCTTCTGAGTCTTCAATCTCTATCATTTTTTCGGCCACGCTCTTTCTCCTCTTCGTCCCTTTCCCTTTCCCCTTCTTTTTATCACCAGGAACTGCTTTTTGCATCAGCAATTCTTGCTTACGAATGTTCTCCCAACAAATACCCTTCGTATTTCTACGAATATGTTCCATCCATACTTGAACATCGGGATCGTGGCATCCCTCATAATCGTATAGATAAAAAATTAAACCTTTCGCTTCGTGTTCAGCACGAAGAATACTTCGAATATCTTAAAAAAAAATAACCATTATTACCCTCTGTGACCCTTGTTTTCCTTGTGACCCTAGTGTAATTGTTACCTTAGAATCTCCGATCAACCTTATCACATCTGCATACTTCATCACATATGATGGATATTGATCAAAACATCAATATCCATCATATCATCTTCTTCATTAAAAACCGGTGATACAGATATAGATAAAGGAGGGCGACAAGGTAGCGGGCTCCTTCGGAACCTGCTAACATCCCACCATGACCGATAAATCGCCGAACTCTCATTGTGTTTAACTGTATATTAATTATTTTTTAGAGAATTTTATATTTGGTTTTAAGATTGTGCTGAAAATAACCTGTTCAAGGGTTCAAATACAAAAAATTTCCAACGACATCCGTTTCTATTCTCGAGGAAACCCATGGCATAAATGGTTGTACATCTTTGTTCTAACGATCATCCATTGAATTTTCCGATGAATGCCCATTGGAAAACATCGTCCCGATGCAACGAGGGTACTAGGCAGAGCATAGCCATCATGACCTTTTTCAACGGGCATCCGTTGGAAACTTTGATTCGTTGCAATAGGCATCTATAGCCATTTTTAATTGTTGCAACGAAATTTCATTGGATAATCTCAATGGATGCTCGTTGGAAATTGAAAAAATATGAAAATTTTTCTAAGTGTCAAACATAATTAAACGATTCATCGAGCTTCCATTGCGTTGCCAACAGATGCCAGTTGAAAGTGGAATATATGATGTAAAAACACAAACTATAAAAATTTGATATTACAATTATACAATTCACATTTCTTCTGTAATTGATTCTTCGATTGGAGATTCTTCCTTCAATTGTGCATTTAATTCATCTCCATACTTATCTTCTTTATCTTTCGGTTCAACGTCTTCATAATCGTAGATGTATTCTCTATTTATGTCAGTTTTTGCGAGAATCTCTTCCTGATCGTGTGTATCAATTAACCATATTGGCTCAGGATGATCAGTTTGCATTAGATCTTCTTTTTCATATGTGCTTATTACTCTATACGGTTTAATCTTAAGTACGACCCAACATTCCTCTCTTCGACGTTTCAATGTTATTGGATAGTGCACGCAGTATACTTGATCTGCTTGATTTATTTTGATGAATGAATCATATTTTCTATATTATCGTGTCAAATTGATTTCAATTCATCCCTATCAATTTTTCATGTACCACGTCTTATGATTGGGTCAACCCATTGATAATTAAAAGCATTACCTTCAATCCAACGAGATCAAGATATTCCATCTGTAGGATTTTATGCAAAATATCGTAGAAATTATCATTCTCTATTTCACTATTAATGCAAACGTCATAATTGAACGTGCTTTTATGTTTTTCATGCTCGTAAATGTGGAATATGTATCCCCGAGTAAACATAATTGGCCAACACAATCTTCACCAAGTAGGATGTCTCTCATCGGAACCTTTGATCTATATAATTAAGATAAAAAAAGAATGATTACTTATAACATAAATATTTTATGTATATATACGAAAATATGTGTAATTACGTAATCTCTTAACCACGAGATATAATGTTAAATTTTCATGAGTTCATCTAGATGAAGATATGTGCCTATTATTTCTTCATCAAATATCCTGTAATGAAAGTATGTTAACACAATATAAATATATATATATATATATATATATATATATATATATATATATATATATATATATATATATATATATATATATATATATATATATATATATATATATTTGTAAATTAAAAGATAGATTCTCATCGCTTTATATTTTTGAAAGGTAATAACTCTTGAAAATTTAATAATTTATATGTATGGACGTGATTATACTCCTTTGGTGTTTGCTAATATTCTTCGGATTTCGATCCTGTACATCTAAGTTATGTAAAGATCTTAGGAATTACACCAAACTTATGATTATATAAATTGATATAGATAGTTTGTATGATCTTCTGCTGAGCGACTTTGTTTCGTCGCAATATGTGACTCGAAATAAAATATACTGAAATATTTGATTTCTTCCAACAAATATTATTTAACAATAGATCCTTCAACCGCTGTTTTTTTTCTTTTTTCTTTAGATGAATGAAAAACCTTTCGGAAAAATACATCCATCTGATTGAACTGGGTCACCGAGTATTGCCTTATCTGGTAAATGTATTGGCAAATGATCCATAAAATCGAAGAAAGAAGGTGGAAAAACCTTTTCTAAAGATCATAATACTTCATAGATATTGTTTTTCAATGACTCTAAGTCATCCCATTATAAATTTCTTGAACACACATCTCTCAGAAATATGCTAATTCCGCATAACACATCGTGAACGTTTCGTGGTAATAGCTCAACAAATGCAATTGGAATGAGTCGCTGCATGAAAACATGATAATCGTGACTTTGCAACCCGATCAAACTCGAACCCACAATATCCACATACCGAGCAATGTTCGATGCATATCGATTTAGAAATTTTACGTCTTCTTTTAACTACCTTAATAATGATGTGTTCACTGGCTCAGACAATCAGAATATTGGGATAGGTGCCCTTTCATCTCTTAAACCCAACTCAAGTCTTTCACATATTGTCTTCAAATCTTTTCTTGATTATAAGTTATACTTTGTTTTCCCGGTAATATTGAAAATAGTGTTGATGATGTTATCAATTTTTTTCAATATGCATAACATCCAAATTATGATGCAATATCAATGATTGCAAATATGGTACTTTCCAAAAAATACTACATTTATACCAGTTATGTCATTCACCTTGGCCTTGTAGTTTTTCGATTCCCACTATCTCTACCATATTCTACCGATTCTTATAAATCATGTATCGTGTTTAATCGTTCGTAAAGGATTTGCATTCTTGTTTTTATGCACGGTGTCTTTTCCTCTTATACCACGTTGTTTTGAAAATGTTTTTTTTTATCTTTTCTCAATGTATGTCCATAGAGAAAAAATCTTCTATGACAATCAAACCAATATGCTTTTTCTTGTGCACTAGTCGAAATGAATATTTATCCTCCATACAATATGGACATATCAATATGTCGTGCGTGCTTCATCTTGATAATATTCCATAGGTAGGAAAGTCGCTAATTTTCTACAACAAGACTGCTTTCAATGTGAAATTTTGCTTAGTATTTACGTTCTTAACAAGAATTCCATTGTTATACCATCTCTTAATTCATGAATTAAGGGCTATAAAAATTGAAACTTTTCTTCGGATGTTCTGGTTTTGGAATCAGCAACATCAAAAAACATTATTTCTCTTTGCAGATACATATCGGGAGGAAAATTATTCGGAGATAAAATCATTGGCACAAAGAACACTGACTTCCTGATTGCCCATATGGACTAAAATCATCGGTGCACCAGACGAAGATAAACATTTTCTCATTTCATACGCGAACTCAAGAAATATTTCATTGAAATCTTTCCAAGCCTTACCATCAAATGGATGTTGCATTATCCCTTCACCCGTCGAGTATTCTATGTGCCATCTCATAGCCACTACGGGTTTTTTATTCATATAACATTCTCATCATGTTTGTTATTGACATACAAAATATCTTTTTTGTATAGTACATATTTTCGTGAAGATGGTTTTTTAGACGAAATCTGTTTGCACCACAAAATTTACATTTCAACAGGTTTGTATCTTCTCCCCAAACCAACATGCAACTATTTCTACAAACATCAATTTTCTCATGTGACATTCCCAAATCTTTTAAAACATTATTTGTTTCATAATATATCTTAGGAGCTTGATTATTTTTCGAGAAATATTCACACATGGTTTTGCAAAATGAATCCATACACACTACAAAAAAACTCACAGTTTCCAACGAACGGGGCAACGGATCCGTCCGTTGGAAACATTTACCAACGGATTGTAACGGATTTTTCGATATTTTCAACGGGAAAAAATCCGTTGCAATCCAGTACAAATTTCAACGGAATTGTAACGGATATTCTCCGTTGCAATATCCGTTGAAATCCGTCGTGATTATTAACAGAGTGTAACGGATAACTTCCGTAGGTCTTATCCGTTGGAAGATCCGTTAGAAACCGGGAAAAAGGATTCCAACGGGCGTCCGTTGCAAATTCTAACTGCTGAATTAAATTACCGCGAAGCAGCAACGAGCATCCGTTGCAATTTCCAACGGATGTCCGTTGGAATATTTACTATATATATCGTAATCTAGGGTAACCCCAAATCATCAATAAAAACCATCTTCATATATATTATTGAATCTAAAATAACTTTGATGAATTGCTTCACCGCCGGGATCGGGAAAAGGATTCCCGACGGTGTTACAGTTCATAAAGGTTGTTTTGAATTCGATAATAGATGTAAAGATGCCAAATGTCCGTTGGAATGTTATACATCGGAACCTAGATTTACTTCAAATCATCAATAAAAAATATCTTATTGTCTAATGTCGAACCTAAAACACCCTTCTTAAACTGTTTCACCGCCGGGATCGAGAAAAGGAATCCCGACGGTGATTCAATTTATGAGGGTTGTTTTTAGGTTCGATAATAGACGTAAAGATGCTGATTTCAGTTTTTGTTCACTACTAGACATCGAAATTAAATGAATTATAATTACAAAATCGCAATTCATAAGATCTAACTATTGTAATATGAAAAAAATATCGAATTTGTAAGCATTTTCAACGGGCATTATCCGTTGAATAAGATTTCAACGGGCATTCGTTGGAATTTGCAACGGATGGCCGTTACAATTTGCAACGGATGCCCGTTGAAATTGTTAATTTCGAGGCCGCCGGTTTAAATTAATTCACGTGAACCTACTTCAACGGGCATCCGTTGCAAATTCCAACGGATGATCGTTGGAAATTTCACTATTTAGATCATACCAAAGAGTGCATCAAACCATCAATAAGAAAAACATTTTCGAAAAAATATCGTCGTCTTCAAATCGAAATATATATATATTAAGAGAGTGGATGTATAGAAGAAAATATCTTGTAACCGAAGAGATTACGCAAGAATTCTTACACGGATTGGAGCAATTCATGAGTTTTGCATCGATGCAGCCTTTGTGTCAAGAACGCGGGCAAATGTTATTTCCATGAAAAAGATGCAAAAACATGAAGTATCGAACTCAAAAAATTGTTTGCAAACATCTTTATAAGGTGGGTTTCGTTGAAAATTACAAAATTTGGTTTTTTC
>CM071873.1:8504878-8521111 GCA_036759665.1 Gynandropsis gynandra
ATTTGTATTATTAAATGTTATAAATATTATCTAACTTTAATTTGTTGATTTACAGGTTTGATATTGATGATGTATTGAAACACACCAACAACCTTATTATCCAAGGGTCCTTACAGGACGAATTGTACTATTCCTGGCAAGTTACGCTAGAAGTTGTGCGCCAGCGATGGTGGCGCACTTTTATTGTAAGTTTTTTCTAATTAAATTTCAACTTTTTAGTTATATATATTATAAAACTAAAAAATTTATAACTTTGTTTGCAGCGCTCATACAGATGGAAGCGAAAGGATACGTTGCGCATCTACACAGCATGGATGCGCGACATGCAGGTGCGGATGCGCCTGATGATGAACTGTGTGAAACTCAACTACTACGCCAGCAATAGTGAACCGAGATGGGCAACGGAGACGGTCTTCAGTAAAATGATTCAGCATTGGTAGTCTGCAGAATTCAAGGCCAAGAGCGAGAAGGCCAAACAATGTCGCTACGGTGAGAAGGTTCGTGGAGATGGTCCACATCGCCTACTTCGGGATCAAAATCCTTCCCGAAACGAAGAAAAGAATTGGTAAAACTTTCTTTATTTAAATATTTATCTAACTACATTTATTTTATATTATAGATGCAACGGATAGGAAGAGAACCGACTCTTCTTGAGCTGGTATTAGAAACCCATGCCAGGAAGAAGCCGGTTGTCGGGGAAGAGGCCGACGAACCCGAACTCGTCGATCCTCGAGCGGAGCGAACCGTGAGAGCTGTGACGGAGAAGATCACACAGCAATCTCAAGCTTGCGGTTCAAGCCCCGACGAACTCAGTCCTTTACAAAAGGACAAAATTTATTTAGAGGTAAAAGTTCATTATTTTATTTCTCGATTATCAATAAAATAATTTGTAATAATCTAATGTTACTTTTTTTTTCTTGTAGTCGGTGAGAACGTATAAGGGACATCTATACGGTCTCGGGCGCTTCAAAAGGATATCATCGAGGACGCCACAACGGTACCTCCTGTAATGCAAGAGAGTTTCACGCAACAACGGCGAATCCAGGAGCTCGAAGCCAAAGTTCAGCACTTCGAGAGCGTCATCGAGTTGATGGGGCAAGGGAGGGGATCAACGTCGCAGCAAGAACCAGGTCTCGATTCAGATGCAACGCCATCTAGAGGTGATGGCGATCACAGAGACAATATCGATCCTGCCGATTTAAACGAAATATAATAGGATAGATTAACGTAGTTTTAGTTTTAGTTTTTTGTGAACAATTTAATATTTTAATTAAAAACTTTTTCTTTTAAAAAATATTTTTAATTTTTAAAAATTTTATTTTTATTATTTTTTTTCAACGGAAATCCCCGTTGGAAAATTGGTAACGGACGTCCGTTGAAAATTTGTAACGGACGCCCGTTGCCCCTTTTCAACGGTCGTCTGTTGCAAATTTGCAACGGGCATCCGTTACAAATATTTCCAACGGGCGTCCGTTACCAATTTTTCAACGGGGATTTCCGTTGAAAATTCCGTTACAATATTGCAACGGATATTATTCGTTGGAAGACCGTTGCGAATTGCAACGGATCAAATTTCCAACGACCGTTTCCCACGGACGGGAATCCATTGCCATCCGTTGGAAAGAGCCATTTCCAACGGATTTTAGGCATTTTCGAACGGATATGTCCGTTGGAAAATGTATGTTTTTTTGTAGTGACAATTTTCAACTATATTGTAGTTTGTTTTTATATTCATCAAACTTGATGACAATGATAAACGAGATTGACCTTCACGACAACCTTCATATACTAGTTGTTTTGCTGCATGTGCCTCATTATTCGACATTTAGGGTCGTTGTTAAGTTCCCAAAATCCATTACGATCCGTTGGAGAATATTTTGCTGCATGTGCCTCATTATTCGGCATTTCTTCATGCGTTTGCTCAACAACTCCATGGCCAGGAAAAACATCTGGCACCATTTCCACATATGGATTGGTCGTCGACGTTTCATAAAGAAATTCTTCATTTCTCTCTATTTCTTGTGCTTCTTGCACACTATCTCTAACGCCAAATTTTTCGTCGTGAAATAACCAAATTTCCTAATTCTCTACGAAACCCACATTGTAAAGGTGTTTGCAAACAATTTCTTGACTTTGATTCTTCACGTTTTTGCATTCTTTGCAGAGTCAGAATATTGTCCCGCGTTATTGATACAAAGGTTGCATCGACGCAAAACTCATGAACTGCTCCAATCCGTGTAAGAATTCTTGAGTAACTTCCTCACTTACAAGATTTTTTCTTCTATACATTCACCCCCTCGATATGTATATATCTCTATTTGAAGAAGACGATATTGTTTGAAAATATATTTTGTGTTAATGGTTTGATGGTAAACAGTTCAGGTTTCACGTATAAATAGAGAACATTCCAACGGATGCCTATTGAAAATACCAACGGATGACCGTTGGAAATACCAACAGACTAGCGTTGAAAAATAACGTTGGATTATTCCAACAACACCCTCAAAATTCTTAAATGTCCAACAAGAATCCATTGTATTAAAATGTCGGTTTTCAATGGGCATTCAGTGGATGCATTACCACCATTGCAACATATATTATTCATTGCTCGTCCATTAAAAAAATCTACGGATTGTAATGGATTTAGGGTCGTTGTTAAGTTCCCAAAATCCATTACGATCCGTTGGAAAATATTTTGCTGCATGTGCCTCGTTATTCGGCATTTCTTCATGCGTTTGCTCAACAACTCCATGGTCAGGAAAAATATCTGGCACCATTTCCACATATGGATTGGTCGTCGACGTTTCATAAAGAAATTATTCATTTCTCTCTATTTCTTGTGCTTCTTTGCACACTTTATCTAACACCACCATTCTCTACGAATCCCACATTGTAAAGGTGTTTGCAAATAATTTCTTGACTTTGATACTTCATGTTTTTGCATATTTTGCAGGGACGTAACATTATCTCGTGTTCTTGACACAAAGGTTGCATCGACGCGAAACTCGTGAACTGCTCCAATCCGTATAAGAATTATTGAGTAACTTCCTCGATTACAAGATTTTTTCTTCTATACATCCATCCCCTCGATCTGTATATATATCTATTTGAAGAAGATGACATTGTTTGAAAATATATTTTGTATTAATGGTTTGATGGTAAACAGTTCGTGTTTGACGTATAAATAGAGAACATTCCAACGGATGCCTATTGAAAATACCAACGGATGACCGTTGGAAATACCAACAAACGTGCGTTGAAAAATAACGTTGGATTATTCCAATGGCAGCCTCAAAGTTCTTAACTGTCCAACGGGAATCCATTGGATTAAAATGTCAGTTTTCAATGGGCATTTAATGGATGCATTACCACCATTACAACGTATATTATTCATTGATCGTCCATTTGAAAATTGAACGGATTGTAATGGATTTACGGTCGTTGTTAAGTTCCCAAAATCCGTTACGATCCGTTGGAAAATGATATCAACGGATGGATCCGTTGATATACATTTCATAGAAAGGAAAACTTGAAATTGGGAGAAATTTTGTGAAAACTTTTCTGTAATTCATTCAACTCTCAAATACAATGGAAAAGGTTTATATACCCAAAGTCTCAGTGTAACAGAATGTAAAACTATCATTAACCAACAAAACAAACTACTTAAGAAGCTAATACAACATTAACGAGCTTAATGAAAATGTAACATTCCCCCTCAAGATGAGGAGTATAGAGAAGATACTTCCATCTTGGACATGAGACTCTAAAACAAAACTGATGAGAGTGGCTTCGTCATGATATCTGCAATCTGATGTTGAGATTGAAAATGAAGATTCTTTAAAAATCCAGATTGTATTTTCTCACGCACCACATGACAATCAATTTCAATGTGCTTAGTGCGTTCATGATAAACCAGGTTGCTAGCAATGTGTAGAGCTTCCGAATTATCACAGTAGAGTAACACTGGCGTAGGGACTATAATACCAAGTTCATGAAGTAGAGCAGCAATCCAAACCATCTCACAAGTTGTATTTGCCATCGACCTATACTCAGCCTCGACACTATTTCTGGAAATTGTGATTTGTTTCTTCGATTTCTATGAAACCAAAGAATCTCCAAGGAAGATACAATAGCCAGTGACTGATATGCGGGAGTCTACACAGGAAGCCCAATCTGCATCAGCAAAACCTTTGAGGCAAAGATCATTGTTTTAAGAATAGAATAACCCTTGTCCTGGTTCATTTTTCAGATATCGGAGAACACGTTGTGCAGCAGAAAGATGCAGATTTGTGGGAGCCGACATGAACTGACTGAGTTTATTTACCACAAAGCATATATGAGGACGAGTGATGTGATGCGTTATCAGAGTTAAATAAATTAACCTAAACTACCCGCAAGTGCACGGTACGTGTGTAGTATTTTAGGTGTCGATCCCACAGAGACTACGCAACACTATCTAAACTCGAACTAGGAATCAAACTTGCTAACGAAAGAATGTGGATGAAGAATGAAATACTGAAAGTAAATAAACTACTTGGGTTCTAACGATAAGACAAACGTCCTAGGAATCGAGTTTCACCACAAGACTACCGAAACCGACAATCAATCTATCTATCATGCAATCCCAGTTAAAGCTATCTAAGCTCAGATAGAGAATAGATAAACTAAAACGGGAAGATGCATTCAAAATAGATCAAAAGTGGTTCCGAGATAGCCAAGGGCTAATCCCTTCTCCTAGAACAAACAAACTACTCGCTCATGCGTCTGTAAAGAAACATAAACAAAGTAGAAAGTCTAAGGAACATGAAAACCAAACAAAACCGAAGTGTCGGGGCTTGATCTCCAATGCTCCTTGATTGTCTCCTCGCAAGAATCTCCTTAATCTTCTACTGAACTAATCTCTAATGTAAGCTTGCTCTAATGACGTCTTATGCCTCCTTTTAAGCCTCCTAAGTCGGTCCAATTGTTGCCTAAATTGCCCCACCGACTTTCCCTTGTTTTAAGTTAAGTTTACTTAACTTAATGAGCAGTTACGGGCTGTGACTTGCTCGGGCGGTCATTGTGCCCGCTCGGGTGCGGCTGGGGTGGAACGCGCGGACTGTGGGGCTGGAATGCATGCCCGATCGGGCATGGTATGTGAGCCCGCTCGGGCACAAGGCAGTAGGTCGGGTATTCTTGCCCGAGTCGTGCAGGAAATGCGCACCAAATTGACCGTAGGTTTTGCCCGGTCGTGCAAGAGTTGTGCCCGTGATGATCCTCGAAGTTGCTCCTTAGCTCCGTGCATGTCTTTTTAGCTCCAAAATGATCCAAATACGCATAAAGACCTGTAAGAACATATAAACACGAAAACAAGTAAAACGGAAACAGAATCATACGTAAAACATCACATATATATCAAAAACGTCTCCTAAATCGTGCAAGAAATACGTATGAAAACGAGATGATCATGATGGTAAGGTAGATGAGTTCTCCCAAAAGTTTTTTATAAAGAAGGATCAGATAATAAATATCCAGCAGACTGTGACAGAACGACCTTACATCCCAGCATACCAAACTCTTCCAAGAGCTCTAAGACATACTTCCGTTGATTAAGTTAAATACCATGATCTGTCCTTGCAATGTCCAGACCTAAGAAGTACTTGACATTGCCAATGTCTTTGACTTGAAAAGCTGTGTGCATAATACTTTTAAGCCCATGAACTGCAGAATCTTTGTTACTGAAAATCAGTATGTCATCAACGTATACCAAGAGATCCAGAAAATGATCAGAAGTATGCTGTAAGAAGAGAGAATGATCTGACTTAGACTGTATAAAACCAGATTCAAGTAAGAAAGATGCAAACTTTTGATGCCATTGCCGTGAAGCTTGCTTTAAGACATACAAGGATTTTTGAAGTTTACATACAACATTTTGTGGTAAAATCTCCCCCTGAACTGGAGTATATCCCTGAGGTAATGACATGTATATCTCCTCATCCAATTCCCCATTTAAAAATGCATTGGTGACATCCATTTGTTTTATTGACCAGTTTTGTGAAGCAGCTAGAGCAAGCATAAGCCTAACAATTACCATATTCACAACATAGCTAAAAGTATCCACATAATCAATTCCTTCCTGCTGGGTATAACCCTTCGCAACCAATCTGGCTTTATAACGATCAACTGTGCCATCGGGGTTATATTTAATTTTATAAACCCACTTGCAACCCACTCATCTTTTATTGTCAGGTAAAGAAACAACAGACCAAGTGTTATTGCTCATCAAAGCACTTAATTCAAGGTTCATAGCTTCCTTCCACTTCTCAAACTTGATAGCTTGGGTAAATGAGGATGGTTCTTTTTCTGTTGTAATATTTAAAATAAAATGTTTGTATGGTTCATTTAAGCGGTCATAGGAAACAAAATCAGATATGGGATAAGGTGTTTTAGAAATAGTTTCAGATTGGTTATGCTGTAATTGGTAACAATGTTAAATACCTCGGAACTTTACTCTGTCGCTTTGGTCTGTTTTGTTCCCTGTGTGTGGAATGAGAATTAGGAAAATAAACAGTAGGATTGGGAGAAGGCGAAGGACTATTAGAAGGAATAACATCAAGTGAAGTTGGTGTATAAGTAATATCTGACAATGAAGTAGGCAAAACTGTATGAGGAAACAAACTCAAAGGAATAGATGCAAAGCTGGAAGATGTATGAGAATTTTTGAAAGGGAAAACATCTTCATGAAAGACAATAATTCGGGAGATAGAAACCAAGTTACTTTCTAGATCAAGAACCTTATAGCCTTTGTATCCTTGAGGATATCTTAGAAAAACAGCAGGTTGAGCCCTTGCTGAGAATTTATGACGATCTTTCAGAAATGTGGAAACATAACAAAGACTTCCAAACACTTTAAGATTATTGTACTCAGGTTGTTTTCCGGTTAAAAGTTCAAAAGGGTTTTTGTTATCAAGATTAGCTGCAGGAGTACGATTGATAAGATAAGTAGGAGTGGAAATGCAATCACCCCAATATTGAAGTGGTACATTAGATTGAAACAACAGAGCTCGGACAACATTTAAAAGATGTTGATGTTTTCTTTCAACTACTGAGTTTTGCTGTGGTGTATATGCACAAGAATAAAAATGTAAAATGCCCTTTTTGGTGAGTAAATCTGTAATATGAAGCTCTTGTGCATTATCAGAATGAATGGCTTTAACTTTGGTTTTAAATTGTGTTTCAATGAGAGTAAGAAAAGCAGGGAAAACTGAAGAAACTTGGGATTTATTATGTAATAGGTATGTCCAAGTGGCTCGAGTACAATCATCAACAAGAGGAAGAAAGTATCTATATCATTCCATAGTTTCTACATGAAAAGGACCCCATATATCCACATGAATAAGATCAAAAAAATTATCAGATTTATGGTTATGTGAAATGAAAGGGAGATGACGTTGTTTAGCTTTAGGGCAGACTTGACAATGTGAAAAAGAAGCATCGTCATTGGATGGAATCTGAATTAGGGACTGATCTGAAAGCATCTTAACTTTGACTAGGGAAGGGTGACCAAGTCTTTGATGCCAAAGATGAGAGGCGAGTATTGAAGAACATGTTTGAGAAGACGAGACTGATGTTTGAGATGATGGTTGATCCAGAAAGTATAGACTATGAATCAGACTACCTTTCCGAATCACCAAGTCCCGAGAACGGTCCTGTATTAGACAAGAAACGGAAGAAAAGGAAACTGAGACAAGAGGATTATGAGTGAGAGCACTGACACTAATCAGATTGAATTTGAAAGAGGGAATGAAAAGGACAGAATTGAGAGTGAGGACGAAAGAAAATATCACAGTGCCAATATGTGTTACAGGGATGTTAACACCATTTGGTAATGTGACAGAAATATTATGAGCAGAGGAAAACACATAGAACAAAGACAAATCATTGCAAACATGAGAACTAGCTTCTGTATCAATTACCCAGGCAGTTGAACTGATAGTAAGGCATGGTTCCAAAGAAGTAGATAAGACATGGGAAGAAACATAGTTACCAAGAGTGGGTGAGGCTGAACCTACCAAGGTCTAAGCTGAAGAAGTAGAGCTAGGACCTTGTAAAGTGCTGAGATGAGAAACTAGTTGTTGCAACTACGCTGAAGTAAAAAGACATGATGGCATGCTGCTGTTAGTGGAGTCATTAGATCGAATTGACTCTGTTTCAGAATGCACCACTGAGTTCACTCTGTTAGAGCCTTGAGATGAATTTACAACAGCTGCACGAGGTTTAGGAACTCTATATCCAGGTGGATATCCATGAAGCTTGTAGCAGCGGGTAATCAGATGACCAACCAGACCACAATGAGAACATGTTGGCCTTGGCTTTGGTTGTGTGATAGAATATCCACTAATGCGTTATCAAAGTTAAACAAATAACCTAAACTACCCGCAAGTGCACGACACGTATGTAGTACTTCAGGTGTCGATCCCACAGGACTACACAACACAACCTAAACTCTAACTGTGAATCAAACTTGCAAACGAACGAAATATTGGGAATTGAGAATGAAATACTAAATGAACGAAATAAACAAACTAGTTCTTAACGATGAGACAAACATTCCAGGAATCCAGTTTCACCACAAGACTACCGAAACCAACAATCAACCTATCTATCATGCAATCCCAGTCAAGTTATCTAAGGCAGACGATCCTAATATGATATCTACCCTCTTTCCTTCCTCTTTTCTTTCCTTTTCTCCCTTGTTTCCCTTTCGGCCGTTTAGTTCTTCCTTTTGTTGCAGCAGCTACCCATTGTTGTCGTTTCATGAGGTTCCATTCTTGAATAAGTTGGGCGATCTTTCCATTACTTTCTCCAACAAAATATCACTTATTCCTCTTCTCTAAAGTCGTTTTCCTTATTGTATAAGTCACCAACAAACTCCCATTTGTTTTAAGACAAATTAACTTATTTAGAGTTGCAGGTGACGGACCCGACCCGCGCGGGCTGGGTAAGCGACCCGCTCGGGTGCCGCGCGGAAGATCGCGCAAGAACGCGTTGGAAAACGGGCGACCCGCTCGGGCTAGAAGGTGCCCCGGTCGGGCTATGCTGCTGCCTGCTCGGGCTGAGGCCCCGGATGTGGTAGTTCTTGCCCGACTCGTGCTCAATTTTCTGGACAAAATCACCGTAATAAAATGCCCGCTCGGGCTAGGGAGTTACCCGCACGGGTAGTGTGTGTTCTTCGCCGATTCTCGTCCCGTTTGTTCCGTGATGATCCTCAATGTTGGTACTTTGTCTCGTGCACGTCCTTTAGCTCTGAAATGAACCAAATACGCATAAAAACCTGTAAGAACATGAAAACACGAAAACAAATAAAACGGATACAGAATCATACGTAAAGCATTGCATCTATATCATAAATATCTATAAAATCGTGCAAGAAATACGTATGAAAATGAGATGATCCAAATCCCCCAGACTTGAATGTTTGCTTGTCCCTAAGAAAACGTAAACGTGGAACACGTGGGGTATACAAAATCCGAGAATTCCCTTTCTCCTAGAAATACCGCTAAAGCGAACCTAACCGATCAACTAGCACGTCGAGAGCAAATTCGGCCTAATTAAGTTTTCAGTCTTCATCCTAGGTTCACCAAAGCTACCCATGAGAAAGTAAATCGAAGAAAAACTAGACAAGCCACCGTAACTCTCTCCACCCAACAAGACTTCAGACAGACGCTAAACCTAGAATAATCGAGGATACTTGTTTCTTTTCCGAGCTTCTTTCTTTCTTTATTCCCTATTTTTTCTTTTACTTTCCTTTTGCTTTTATGTCTTTTGTTTTTTTTTTCTTTTTTTTCTTTTTCTTTTTATTTTCTCCTTTTTTTTCTTTGCATACACACTAGGCTTCTAGGGCGTCGGATTTGAAGGGATCCAGCCTCTATTTAGACCCAGTCTACCGATGACGATATAATCATGCATCTCGTTCAAGAGTGCAGCGGAATAGGTGGCATTTTATTTGTGTCATGCCCTTAGGACGTAGAAAGATGATTGCCAACCACCACTTAGACCCGAGCCATCGAAAAAGTATTAAGGTCGATGCACTCATATCGATTTTAGATCATGCTTTTTAGGCATTATTTCTATCGAAAGCGGAGTGTTAGTGTGCGCTCTTAGTCTGCAAAATAAGCTCGATCTCATACGATATAGTAATCCTCATAAAAAAAGTGAAGTAAAGCATCGTCTACACGAAGTATGACCATCTGGATAGAGAGAATGAACGATAAAATAGCCTAGCAACCTCGTCTAAACCCCCCACAAGCAACACTAGGATTCCCAAAGATCTACGACCTATTATTTTTCAGCCGACTAATAAGCTCTAACGCTTAGGAAAAACCTAGCTCAAACATGCAAAATCTCACGGAAAAGGCCCTTAAGCATCCTAGTTTCAGGGTTCATCTCAAAACGTGGTACCGGACAAGTGCCTGGGACGACTCTGGCTCACGAAAGCAAAAACAAACTAAAAACTATAGAATCAAAGAGAAAATGAAAGAAAATGAAACGAAATCACCTGACAAACGTGAGCTACTCCCCCAGAATTGAATTGAACGGCGTCCTCGATGTGAAGCTCCGATGGAGGGTAAGGGAAGTGAAGTCACGTTTGTGGTAGTATTTTTTGTGTTTTTTTTTTGTTTTTTTAACGAAAATGATTAACAGAGTCTTATACTAAAAACTAAGTAAAATAAGAACAAACAGCTGGGTTGCCTTCCAGAAAGCGCTTATTTAACGTCTTTAAGCTTTGACGTCTCCATTGCTCATGCGTGCACGACGGATGGATCGGAAATGGAGTTCCACTTTCGATAAGGTTGAGCGGCTTGGTAGAGCTTTAGCCGCTATCCATTAGCTTTGAATGGCCCACTCGTCTCGCTCCAAAGTTCTACTGCTCAATGCGGGAATACCTCTCGTACCTGAAAAGGACCAGACCAACGGGACCGTAGTTTGCCCGAAAAAGCTTAAGACGAGAATTAAATAGTAGAACCAAGTCACCTGGCTGAAAATCATGAGGTAGGATCTTCTTATCATGCCATCTCTTAGTGCGCTCCTTGTAGATCTTAGAGTTCTCGTATGCATCAAGACGAAGCTCTTCGAGCTCGTTCACCTGCAAAAGTCGTTTCTCACCTGCACTCTTAAGATCAAAGTTAAGGAGCTTTGTCGTCCAATAGGCGCGGTGCTCTAGCTCGACATGTAGGTGGCAAGACTTGCCATAAACAAACTGAAAAGGAGTCATGCCAATGGGAGTTTTAAACGCAGTCCTATAGGCCCATAACGCATCATCTAATTTCATCGACCAATCACTACGGGACCTAGACACAGTTTTCTCTAGTATGCTCTTAATCTCCCTATTCGAAACCTCTACTTGTCCGCTAATTTGTGGGTGGTACGGTGTAACTATCCTATGTTTCACGCCATAATGCTTAATGAGGGACTCGAATTGTCTTGCAATGAAGTGTAAACCTCCGTCACTAATGACTAATCTAGGAACTCCAAAACGAGGGAATATGATCTTCTTAAAGAATTTCATCACTACCCTAGCGTCATTAGTCGGCGTTGCTATGGCTTCTACCCACTTAGACACGTAATCTACACCTACCAAAATATATTGGTTGCCACAGGTCGAGGGAAAAGGTCCCATGAAATCTACGCCCCAAACATCAAACAATTCTAGCTCAAGGATGTAGTTCTATGGCATCTCGTTCCTCTTACCTATATTTCCTGTTCTTTGACATCTATCACAAGAGGAAACGTACCTATGGGCATCCTTGAAGAGGTTCGGCCTATAAAAACCAGCTTGTAGCACCTTCGAAGCGGTTTTGGACTTGCTGAAGTGACCTCCATAATCCGATCCATGACAATGGAATATGATGCTCTCTACCTCTTCCTCGGGGATGCATCTCCTAAAGACCCCGTCCGCGCATCTCTTGTACAGAATTAGATCATCCCAATGGTAATGTTTGACGTCTGCAAAGAACTTCCTACACTCATGAAAAGAAAGGTTGGGGCGTAGTATACCGCTCACAAGAAAATTAACAAAATCAGCATACCAAGGAGCGGGGTTACCTGAAGTGAGTGCGTATATGATGTCATCTCTCAAGGAATCGTCGATAGGTCTCTCATCCTCTACAATGATGCGAGAGAGGTGATCTGCAACGACGTTCTCAGACTCCTTCCTATTTCTTATTTTGAGATCAAACTCTTGTAAGAGAAGGATCAATCGGATGAGGCGTGGTTTCGCGTCCTTCTTCCCTAGAAGATATTTAAGCGCTCCATGGTCAGTATAAACAATTACCTTTGACCCTACGAGATAGGATTTGAGCTTGTCAAAGGAGAAGACAACGGCAAGGAGCTCCTTCTCGGTTGTGGCATAGTTGATTTGAGCGTCATCTAGTGTCTTGCTAGCGTAGGAGATGACATGAGAGACCTTGTCTCTTCGCTGCCCTAAGACAGCCCCAACGGCGTAGTCGCTAGCATCACACATAATCTCGAATGGAAGACTCCAATCAGGTGGTTGAATGATAGGCGCCGAAACCAATGTTGTCTTGATGGTGTTGAAGGCGTTGTGGCACTCTTGACAGAATTCGAATGCAACATCTTTGGCTAGCAACTCCGTCAATGGTTTTGTAATCTTTGAGAAGTCTTTGATGAACCTCCGATAAAAACCTGCATGCCCTAGGAAGTTACGAATTTCTTTAATTGAAGCAGGTGGAGGAAGTTTTTCGATTACCTCAATTTTGGCTTTGTCGACTTCTATGCCCCTCGATGAGATCATATGTCCAAGTACAATACCCTCCTTCACCATAAAGTGACACTTTTCCCAATTAAGCACAAGATTTGCTTCCTCACATTGCTGCAACACTCTAGAAAGGTTAACGAGGCAATCATTGAATGTAGAGCCATAAACCGAAAAATCATCCATAAACACTTCCATGATATGTTCAATTAAATCGGAAAAGATTGCCATCATGCAACGCTGGAAAGTAGCCGGAGCGTTGCAAAGGCCAAAAGGGATACGACGGTAAGTGAATGTCCCATAAGGGCACGTGAAATTCATCTTCTCCTGGTCTTGAGGGTGAATGGGAATCTGAAAGAAACCAGAATATCCGTCCAAATAACAAACTGGTCTTGAGGGTGAATGGGAATCTGAAAGAAACCAGAATATCCGTCCAAATAACAAAAATAGGCATGATTCGCTAACCGTTCTAACATTTGGTCGATGAATAGGAGAGGGAAGTGATCTTTCCTCATCGCCTTGTTGAGCTTGCGGTAGTCCATGCAGATCCTCCACCCCGTGACGATTCTTGTTGGAATCAGCTCATTGTTATCGTTGCGTACTACCGTCATTCCTCCTTTCTTTGGTACGACATGCATGGGGCTCACCCATTCGCTGTCCGAGATAGGATATATGATACTTGCATCCAAAAGTTTTAGTATCTCCTTTTTCACTACCTCTTTTAAGTTGGGGTTCAGCCGCCTTTGCGCTTCGATGGATGGTTTATGCATGTCCTCCATAAGTATTTGATGCATGCATAACAAAGGGCTTAGTCCCTTGATATCCTCGATGGTGTATCCGACCACTCTCCTATGCTTCCTTATACATTCAAGTAGCTTTTGCGTCTCAGCTGCACTCAAGTCAGCATTCACAATAACGGGGTATGTATCGTTAAGTCCGAGGTATTCATACCGAAGATAAGAAGGAAGAGGCTTCAACTCGAGTTTGGGCACCTTCTCCACTGCGAAGTCAGCTTGTGTTTCATGTGGTATCTCCTCACATGGGGCATCTCTTAGTGCTTCAATAGCACTCATAAATTCTGCGTCTGCCTCAGCTTCTTCATCGGTAAAACCTGCATTTTTGCAAACTTGAGTTAAGCATCTAACGAGTGGATCGGAAATACTTACTTGATCAAACGTGTCGTTCGTTAACTCGTCCAGCAAGTCAATTCGAAAGCAAGACTCCTTGATGGAGGGTCCGTTCATGGATTTGGACAAGTTGAATTCAATCGTTTCGTCCCCGACACATAGGGAAAGTTTTCCTTGTTGTACGTCTATCATCGCACCTGCAGTAGCTAAAAACGGTCTACCAAGAATAATCGGTATCCTAGCATCCTCTTCAATATCAAATACAACAAATTCAATGGGTATACAAAGATTACCTACCTTGGTGGGAATGTTTTCAACAATCCCCACCGGATAGCTTACCGAACGGTCAGCGGGTTGGAGAAACATCTTGGTAGGTTTTAGGTCGTCGAGGTTCATCCACTTGAAGACCGGATGTGGCATGAGGCTCACGCTTGCTCCTAAATCACACAAAGCTTTATCGATATCAAGATTACCTATTGTGAACGGAATGGAGAAGCTTCCAGGGTCCTTCAACTTCGGGGGCAGCTTGTTTTGAAGTATGGCGCTGCATTCCTCGGTGAGTGCTACCGTCTCACTCTCTTCGATACGCCGTTTGTTGGACAGAATTTCTTTGAGGAATTTGGCGTACGTGGGCATTTTTTGGAGAGCCTCAACGAACGGTATGTTGATGTGAAGCTTCTTGAGGATCTCTACAAACCGTCCATACCTTACCTCGTTCTTGCTGCTCACTTGCTAGAATTGATGGTTGTTTTGCTCAAAATTTTGCTGCCTTTGCTGAAACCCCGAATACTTTACCGGTTGAGTCGTTTGATATGAAAGATTCGGTGATTCCTCCAATTCGGATTGTAGGTATTCCCGAATTGAGTGTTTCCTTGATGCTGGGCATAGTTCATCTGTTCGAAATCCTCATGTACCGTGCATTGATACGCTACATGCTCCGTATCTCCATAGCTCACGCAGTACATGGCGTTTGCTGCATTGCCCGTCGCTCTGCTCTGATTCGGCTCGTATAGGCGACGAGTGCTGTTAGGCATACCTCTCGGTGTTGACCACATGGTGTGGTTCATGGCAAGGTTATCGATCAGATCGTATGCCTCCTCGACGCTCAGATCCATAAATGATCCTCTAGCAGCGTTATCCAACGTCGTTCAATGTTCATCTGAGATTCTGTTGTAAAAGGTTTGGATAACGTACCACTGGTCAAGACCATGGTATGGACACAACTGTAGAGATCCTTAAATCTACCCCACGCCTCAAACAAAGTCTCTCCATCTCTGCATCTAAACGTTGTAATTTCCCCCTCATCTGAATCGTCTTGCTCGGAGGAAAGAAGCGTGATAAGAACAATGTGCAGAGCTGATCCCAAGTAGTGATAGATCCAGCGGGGAGCGATTGCAGCCAAGTTTTCACTCGTCCCCAGTTGAGAAGGGGAAGAGACGCAACAAGATCGCGTCCTCTGAGACTCCGTGTATCTTGAACGTACCAGAAAGTTCAAGGATGTCTCTGAGGTACTGATGGGGATCCTCGTGATTTCCACCCATGAATTGCTTCTGATAAAGCATGTTGATCATCGCCGGCTTAATCTCAAACTGTTCTCTCAGTTGTCTGCAAGTTCGCTTGATCTCTGGGTCGATTTGGAGTATATTTGAAGCACCTTGAGACCTGGTCATAAACCAAAAAGGACAAATAGACAGAATTAGATAGAAAGAAACGAAAGAAAAGAAAACAAAAACAAAAACAAAACAAGTAAGACTCTAGGTTCGAATCTAAGACGCGTTGACAATAGTCCCCGACAACGGCGCCAAAAACTTGATGCGTTATCAAAGTTAAACAAATAACCTAAACTACCCGCAAGTGCACGGCACGTGTGTAGTACTTCAGGTGTCGATCCCACAAGGACTACGCAACACAACCTAAACTCTAACTATGAATCAAACTTGAAAACGAACGAAATATTAGGAATTGAGAATGAAATACTAAACGAACGAAATAAACAAATTAGTTCTTAACGATGAGACAAACGTTCCAGGAATCCAGTTTCACCACAAGACTACCGAAACCAACAATCAACCTATCTATCATGCAATCCCAGTCAAGTTATCTAAGGCAGATAATCCTAATATGATATTTACCATCTCTCAAGGCATAGACACGTGATCTAGTCAAGTTATCTCCTACTTTCATGGCTGACACCTTGAACTAAACCTATAAGATCTGTGATTCATCCGTTTTATCTTCAACCGCTGCTACCTTACTTTCGTGGCCTAACCTCGGTTGTTCTAAACCTGATCTTCTACGACTAGAATTCTCCTTTCGGTCCTTCTCCTAATCCCTAACACATGCATCTACGTG
>CM071873.1:8521376-8554163 GCA_036759665.1 Gynandropsis gynandra
AGCTCGATTTCTCACTCCTCTCTTCTTCTTTCCTTTTCTCCCTTGTTTCCCTTTCGGCCGTTCAGTTCTTCCTTTTGTTGCAGTAGCCACCCATTGTTGTATTTTCATGAGTTTCCATTCTTGAATAAATTGGGCGACGTTTCCAAAAAATTTCTCCAGCAAAATATCACTTATTCCTCTTCTCTAAAGTTGTTTTCCTTATTGTATAAGTCCCCAATAAACTCCCATTTGTTTTAAGAAAAATTAACTTATTTGGAGTTGCAGGTGACGGACGCGACCCGCGCGGGCTGGGTAAGTGACCCGCTCGGATGCGGTGCGGAAGATCGCGCAAGAACGCGATGGAAAACGGGCGACCCGCTCGGGCTAGAAGGTGCCCCGGTCGGGCTGTCCTGCTACCCGCTCGGGCTGAGGCCCCGGGCGTGGTAGTTCTTACCCGACTCGTGCTTAATTTGTTGGACAAAATCACCGTAATAGATGCCCGCTCGGGCTAGGGAGTTACCCGTGCGGGTAGTGTGTGTTCTTCGCCGATTCTCGTCCCGTTTGTTCTGTGATGATCCTCGATGTTGGTACTTTGTCTCGTGCACGTCCTTTAGCTTCGAAATGAACCGAATACGCATAAAAACCTGTAAGAACATGAAAACACGAAAACAAGTAAAACGGATACAGAATCATACGTAAAGCATCACATCTATATCATAAACATCTCTAAAATCGTGCAAGAAATACGTATGAAAACGAGATGATCATCCACTAGATCCTCTTGGTCGGTAAGTAGGAGGCTGTAAATGATGAGTAGCTTGAAACACAACTTGTTCTGGTACAGGTAACAAACCTCTTTGCTGCTTGTCTTGAACAACAAAATTAAACGCCTTGGAAATAGAGGGCAAAAGATCCATCATGAGAATTTGACGAACTAGATCAAATGAATCATTTAATCCCATCAGAAACTTCAACAAATATTTTTGTTCTTCTGTCTTAACCAGCATATCATTGATGCAACACTCACATTTGTTGCAGGTACAACCAGGAAACTCATCTAAACTACGTAACCCCTGCCACAATGTGATGAGTTTCGTGTAGTAGATGTTAAGATCAAGAGATCCTTGTGTCAGATTATGCAAGTTGTTCTCAATTCCATAAATCCTAGGCATATTGCTCTGACTAAAACGTTCAACCAAGTTATTCCAAATCTCTGAAGCAATATTCATGTGAACTATACTATCAGAGATGTCCTTTGGGACAACACTCAATAACCAAGAGCAGACGATATCATTGCATCGTGATCAAGTTTCATAATCAGAATGATCAGATGATGGTTGTACGGTCTTACAATAACAATACCGAGCTTGTTTCTGCCATTGAGAGCCATTCACATAGCCTTCTTCCATGTATTGTAGTTTAACTCATCAGTGAGCTTCTTAATAACCAAGAGAACACAACTTGTATCATTTGTATGTAGATAGAGAGGATTTTTGTATGGATCTGTCTGAGATTGATGATTTCCAGTAGAACACGATGAATCCGCCATTGTTGAGGTTCAAGAAATACTCGACCGAAAGAATCAGAAACAGAAAAAAATATGATGATCGAATAGAAATCGAAATCAAAGGAATTCAAAATCGAAGAAGGTCGAAAAATCAAAATCGAATCAGAGAGCAAAAGAAGGAATGAATCAGAGGTTGTTGGAGAAAAAGGAGCAATATCAGAGATGCGAAGAGCAAAAGCGCTAGGGCTCTGATACCATTTCACGGAAAGGAAAACTTGAAATTGGAAGAAATTTTGTGAAAGCTTTTCTGTAATTCATTCAATTCTCAAATACAATGAAAATGGTTTATATACCCAAGTCTCAATGTAACAAAATGTAAAACTATCATTAACCAACAAAACAAACTAATTAAGAAGCTAATAAAACATTAAAGAGTTTAATGAAACTGTAACAATGCATCTGTTTTTTTAGTGAATGGAATGCTCGAGTCGAATAACTAACAGTTGACTTCAAGAGTTAAGTTGTCTAGTGAATTCGCTGGGCTAGGACATGAGTCTGCTCAACCAAACAGAGCGTGCTCGTCTGGAAAAATGTCTTGCTCAATCTGAAACATTGGTTCGACGTTCTACTTGCAATGAAGTATTGAATGCTTGCTCCAGATGGCTAAAATCTTGTCGATGTAGCTGCAAACTCTTCAATTATCATACAAGTGTAAAGATCTTGAAACTTCATCACTCTAACCATCGTGATAGATTAATACTATTGTAAGTCTTGTGTCGCATCCGTGGTCTCTTACTCATTAGAGGTTATACTAGAATATTAATATATTTGACTATAAACAATATTATGTATTGAACAATTTACACACAAACAATAATATTTATTCATTCTTTTTTATCTTTCATTTTTATCTTGAAGATTTTAAATATTCAATTTCAATCGAAATGTGGTAGCAATCTAGTACATAATACTCTATACTTTGATAAATATTGGGCATAAAAATGCTAGATTGTATATAGCTTAATTGGTGCCTCAAAGCAGTTTAGGTAAGTTGGATTGTTAAAGAGAACTGTTCATGTGTAACATTACCTTTTAATGATAGATTTCAATTAATCAGATCCACATGATAAATCGCATTAAAATCATAATACCAACGTACATATATGTAATTAATTACTACATGCAATCGCTCGATGATACAAGATTTATAACCACAATTTATAATATTATATCTAAAACAAATTAGTTGAAATGGCGAGTGCATAACACAAAGTGTATATATGGAGAGAATACAAAGTGTATCCATATTCAACTTTTAATATTGAAGAAAATATTACACCAAACAATAATTTTTTATATAAATTAGGTAAAATAGTTCCAAAAATATCTTATGTAACATAAATAATATGTATTAAAATAAGATAGAGGTCGTATTTATTACGTAGAAAAAGTGTAAAGAGCATGTTACATGTTTCATAAAACACCAAAAATATATGTAAATTGAATTATGATTTTTTTAAATTATTACAAAAAAATGTGGATAAAAAATGGCCACAGCACAAATGGTGAGGGAGGCCAAGGAAGGGAGCACATGCAATTTCTCGCTTTTGTTTAAATTAATTATTTTTTTGTTACTTTGTTAATTTGGTGTGTTTTTTTTGGTTTGTAGCTCTTTGTTGTGTCTATTTGGTTGCATCAACACCAATCATTGCCTTTCAAATTATTACACCAAACTCCAAATTTCCTTTTTTTCTATACTTTCCATCATTATTATTGATTTTCTTATTACTAACAAATGAAATAAGTCCACGTCTCTCCAATATATAACTACAAAGACATTTTGAATCTTCTATACACCATTTAAATTAATTTATTTTGAATACGAACTTAATGCGAATCAACGTCCAAACAATATATTTATATAAAAATATCAAATGATACTTTATATTTAAAGATAAAAACGAAGTAAGTAAATGATAATATTATGTATGATTTGATATAAACTCGACGTATTTATTAGTTCTGCAATTAAAAAAAACACAAATGATTTAATATTGATATTGATATAATTCACAGATATGAATTCGTATAAATTTATGACGCAGACGACATTTATTAATTAACCCTGATTCGGGAATATCTGCATGTTTTTCACGTCTTCGAAGAAATAAAATTTTCAGATAACCAACCAAAGAAAAAATTTAACAAAAAAAGTAATAAAATAATGAAGGATGGTCTCTCATATCTCTCCTCTCAAACGTTGTATATATATATATAGATCCATCCATTCACTCGCTGAATTATCACATTATTATACAAAATATATATAAAGCCTCCAACTTTGTTCTTCGCATCTATAGAATTTCACTTATTGGGCACACAATCACAAGAAGACGGAAAAATCTTTGCTTTTTTGTGGGTTTGATAAGTTTTGTCATGTCTTCTGATCAGGATATTGGACCGAATCTCCCCGAGTCGCCGGAACCCACGGGACAAGTTGCAAACTCGACGCCCCCGCCGGCGGAAGGGATCGAAACGCGTCGTTTTGCATTCTTACTACGGCGCCGGCGGAGATCCTCCACCGGGATAAGAAGGGTACGAGTCACGGCGGCCGAAGCGCCGGATGACGAACCGCGCCGTTTTGGCCTGAGATGGAGAAGTCGAAGAGCTCAGAGGGTTTATTCTCTGAAGCTCTACAACGCTCTCCGGCGGTCTCCGCGGAGCTCCTTCGCGGGAGTAAGAGTCCGTGACACGGCGGACAGAGTTTTAGCGGTGGCGGCTCGGGGCACAACTCGGTGGAGCAGGGCGATTCTGGTGAGCCGCCTCGGGGCGGGCCAGAAGACGGCTGCCGTGGTGCGTGGGGTTGAGAGGCGGCGCGTGGGGCGGAGAAATCCGGCCGAGGAGGAGAATCGGGTCCGGGTTTTGGCTCGTTTGGTTCCGGGTTGCCGGAGAACGGCGCTGCCGGAGCTTCTGAACGAGACGGCAGACTATATCGCGGCTCTGGAGATGCAAGTTCGAGCGATGACGGCTTTAGCGGAGATTCTCGCCGAATCTCACCCGTCCGATCAACTCGGCTCGGCTTGTCTAAGCCGATGATTTGTAATTTTGTCTGTTTTTACGATTTCGACTAAAACAAATATTGCATTTCCCGGTAAAAACGTGTCCAGATAGTTATTATGCAGTTCGATTCATAAATCTTATATGTGGTTTTATAATTCACAATGAACTTATTTTCTGTAATAATCCAAAAGTAATCATTTGAAATATGATATAATAAAAATGTAACGTTTAAAAAGTGTATACGAAATAAATGATAATATTCTAATTATAAAAAAATCAATATTAAATATTATTTGATAACTGATGAGTGAATGATAAAAACGTTTTCAACTATATAAAAATTACAATATGAATATCCACATTAGTTGGAACTTAAGTAATATGGATATATAATAAATTATAAAATTTACAATTTATAATTATGAATTATATATTCATTTTAAAAATCATGGTTTTATGTTTCATGTATTCTTTATGTTTTTATTGTTTTATATAATTTATAAGGTTTACTGTTATTTTATATATGTCACGTATTCATAAATATTTCTTTCAAAATTAAAATTTGTATGGAATGTGTAAAAAAATAATGATAGCCTAAGTATACGTTTTCTTTCGTAACGTAATATATAAATCAAACGGTAGTTTGTATAAAAAATATGGTACATTATTAATCTCCCAAAAATGAAGTCGCAAACGAAAAAAAAAAAAAAGAAGATGAGCGTTCTCTAACGCAGATATTTGAAAAGAAAAAGAAGGAGAAGGGGGCATGTGCTCGACGGCCCTACCCTTCCCCCCTCGAAGCCCCACTCTCAAAGTGCGTTGCATGTGACCCTCTCTCCCTCTATTTTTAGTTTTCTTTTTCATTACATTTTCCTCTTCATTTTTTTTTTTACTTTATTCCATATAAATTGATTTATTTTTTATTACATCATAAAATGGAGAGATAATAACAACTTTTAAATAGTTAGTAATAGAATCTCATATTGGTAAGAACGTAGTCGACCCTATTCTTTTTTTTTTAGTTTTGTAAAAAAAAAGTCCAATAAGAATGTGATGCATGATCAACCGGTTTAATTGAAACGTTGCTATGAACATCATGATTGTTATCAAAATCGGCGGAAACATTTCAAATATATATTTCCTTCTAAAAAGATCATATTAGAGTTAATATTACATTTTCTTATTTTTTTTCTTTAATTTCTTTTTTATTATTTCTTTACATTTTGTAATGCTTAAATATTGAGTTACAATTTACCATTTAGATTTTGTGTTCGATTAATAAAAGAGATTAGTTTTGTTTCTTAATTCATTTTTCATTTTTTTCTTTTATTCTAGATTTTCGAATATTTTATGTCATTTCCAATATAAAATTCTAAATTTAAAATCGACATCTTTATTCTTTATTTTTTGAATGACTCTTTACTTTTTAAATACTTTTTAACAGTTATTGATAATTGCACTCATTTAATTTTGTTTTATCTTCTTAAATTCAATTCTCAAATTTCTCAATTCTTTCATGCATTTTTAGATCTTATTGAAACTCAATATATATAACACAAAAATCAAAAGTATAAAATTTGATAATGTTCTTGAACTTCAATTTATTACTACTAAGTAAAGAATCCGCGAAATGTGCAGATAGTTATATTATTCGTTAAAACGTGATAATCATATTAAATTGAAGGTTATTAGTT
This sequence comes from Gynandropsis gynandra, assembly GCA_036759665.1. Taxonomy (NCBI): domain Eukaryota; kingdom Viridiplantae; phylum Streptophyta; class Magnoliopsida; order Brassicales; family Cleomaceae; genus Gynandropsis; species Gynandropsis gynandra. The sequence goes on from CM071873.1 coordinate 8,527,617, forward strand.
TGGATGATATAATGTAAATATCATATAATAAATAATTATTAAACATCGCAGTTTCCATTTTTCAATGACTCGTTAACATCTTTAATATTCCGAAGGGTATGCCGAGCTACAGGAGAAGGTTTATATGAGTTGGGTGAAACGGAATCAAAGCTCAACAACGACAATACCATGAAAAACAAAGAGATCAAATTGTTATGCTGAAAACTCAGTCTCCTACAAAAGGCTTATAGGAGATGGTGATGATCTGCAAAACGTCAAAGCCACAAATTATCAACAGGATCTACTATTCATACCGATAGGCAGAGAAGATAATACCGAGAATGGGATCCAAACCATGTCGCAGAATGAACAACAATTCCAAACACGTATTGATGCACTACTTGGCAAGAATTTGGATCTGTTGGTGTGGTTTAGCAATTTTCTTGGTCAAATACAACAATTTGATACATGAATTAAGGACTTAGAAACCGAGATATTGAATATCAAGAATAAAACAAGCAAGATGAAGATACTACTGCAAAACACTCTCTTAGATCAAATGTCACAAAGATCCACACCGAACTGTCTTGGAGAACATATGGTTGTTAAAGAAGGAAATTGACTCCAGATCTTTATCCTTAAACAACATACAAGATGGAATAACATAAGTCCTTATAACAAATTCTTAAGAGGGTGAAATGAAGTTTACAATTTACCAAGTATCGGAATTTCTTGGTGAGGTTTCAAACATGAAAAAGGAAAACACATGAATAGCAGATGAACTACAAGCAAGTTTAAGTCATTTACCATGATGCGTCTGGAAGTTGACAGCACTCTGGAGAAATTGAAAGAAGAGGTTGCACCTTCCAAGATGAACGGGCGCTTTAACGTCCAACATTTGAATAACAGAACCCATATTCCTCTGAGGTCATTTATCTTTTATACAAAACCAAAGAAGCAACGATTGTCTTTCTTTTCTTGTATTCAACCTTCGCAGTTTAAGAAAAGCAAGCTTGATTCATAGTAGTTTCTATTTCTTTCCATATATCACATCAAAATATAAATCTAAAGTCATAACTTAACTCTCTTCTTCAAAGGGATTCTACAAAATTTCTACACTTTTAAATTCACTTTTTCCCGAGACACAGTGGAATTTTTATTCTAGGCACAACAAAAAAAACTATAGAGAAACTAACTTTCATTCACTCTCTTCAACCTTAGTATCCTATGGAAGTTGCTCAACCAAGAGCCCAATCAAGATGGAAGCAGGGCGTGGAAGTCCTTGCTATGAAGAGAAGGATTCAAGGAGGTTTAAAATGGTTTACGTCAACCTATAGTGTTATGAAGTGTATGTATTTCTCGCTTTAGATTCACGTGGAAAGATATATCGATTCACATACGAAACACAAGATTAGTGAGTATTTCACAACACATAACATGCAATCTTGCTTCAAAGATACAAGGTTTTGCCTTGTTTCTAATACCAATTATTATTTGTAGAGAACCATGAAGGCCTTCTTGATCGTACTCTCAGTCACTCAACTTATGTACATTGCTGCAGTTCACAATGTAGTATCGACTATGACATGAATCATTAGCTTTTATATATAGTATTGGATAACTATAAATTCTTAATTTAGCTTTTTGAATTCAGTGAGGTTCAAGTCTATATTTATATGCCAAAAGCATTGAGCATAGCCGAGAAGGCAAAAAATCAATGAATTTCAAAAGAGAAGCTAACACACGAACAATACTGTTACTGGTCATGGAGAACAGAGGAAAAGAAGATACAAACAAGTTTGCGGTAACAAGGAAATATCACTTGGATAAAGCACGAAAGCTAAGAATCTTTAACTACAACTGACATGTATTTATCTTTTAGATCATGCTATCACTTCAACCAAACCACAATGACGCAACCATGATGATCGCACAACTGGTGGACCAGATGCAAAAAGATGTTGCACATGTCCAAGAGACTTAACCAACTGAAAAGAATAGAGGAACATTCTAAATAGGTAAATGAGGCAATAACAAGACTGCTACCTTTTCCTCAGAACATTCTGGGATTTCAGATTCTACGACTGCCTTTATTTTTTTGCTCGTTTCAGAAAGTACCAAGGTTGTAAGGACGTTATCGTCCTTATTTTTTTCCATCCAGAAGCAGCTTCTCTTCTACTTCACCATACTGATGTTTGACTGAATACATGCTCTCTCAATGAGCTTCTGGAGGCATCTTCTCTTTGTGAGAGCAGCTTTGGAAGAAGTGATACCACGTCTAGTAGCATCATTCTCTTTCTCCAACACCCTCCTCATCGTAGTCATTTGCGGTAGGTAATGAAAATCAAGGGTTGCAATGAATAATGAACAAAAGATAAAATTTTTATCTCTTGGTCAACCAAAACGAAATGTAAACTATAACGGAATTCTAAAATAGTCTATGAATTGAGTGAAAAATTCAGAACCCGTCATATACCAACGCCGACAGTTCTCCAACTTCTTTTTTTTTTCTGGAGCCAAACATTGTCCATCTGCAATAACCTCCCTATCTCTTCCTTCTCTGACATTTTCTTCTCCGTTGGAGTCTCGGTGAAGTTCGCTTGTTGAAGCTTCAATATCAGAGCCTCCATGGAACTGACACGCCATCTCTCTATATCATGCCTAGTCGACTTTTTCTGCTATCTATTGCCATTTAACACCATCAAACGGTTGGCCCATTGCATTAGAATGGAAAACATCGCCTTCTAGGGGTTGTTTTGAAAACTTCTTGATCATGGAAAGTGGTTTATGAAGTCATAGGAAAACAAAGAGGTTTGTTTTGAGATCGACATTGATTTTGAAAACTAAGAGATAATCATCGATCGTAGAAACGTGGGTTACGAAGTGGATTGAGAACGAAGAGGTTTTTCTCAAAACGAAATTAATCTTCACTAATACAGTAATGAAGAACATGCAAACGTATAATTTTACATTTAAAAATTTTGAAAATGAAGAATTTTACTTGTAAGAATTTTACAAAAAAAAAATGTTTACGTGGCACTCTAAAATCACATGAGTTGCAAGGTTTTTTATATGTATAATTTTATAATATAAATGAATCATTCATGATTTTTCATGTGCTTAAACTTCACAACATAATTTTATTATAGAAAGAAAACACACCAATATCTTTTTGATATTCCTAAAACTTTTCTTTTCAGACTAAACTGTCTTTTTAATTGGAAAGATTATGTCTCCACTACAACTTAGTTAATTAATAGAACTCCTATATTGATAACAAATCACCTCTTGGATTTTTAAATGGTAAATTCCATATTATAGTTTCTTAAAAAAAAATTAGATGTTTTGTTATTTTTGTATTTCTTAAGAAGATAGATATAAATTTAATTATTGGGCTAATATTTCTATTTTTAGGTTATTTCTCTTGTCACAAATGTTATATTTTTCATTTAAAACTCATCAAATTTTTATTCTCAAAATATAATTTTTCATGAGCTTATTTTTCTTTTTTATGAAAAAAATATTTAATCCCAATGTTTTAGATATTCTTCCGCATTTTGTTTTCACCATAAAGTGATTTATGATAATGTTTATTCGTCTTCCGTTTCTTCATTTTCTAATATAATATTTCTTTTTAATCCATATCTTTTGGTTCATATTCAATTTATTCACACCTGTTGATTATATTTTTTTTCTCGATTCATCTCATTTGGTTCACATTCTTCTTAATGCATCTATTTTGGTTCATATTTAATTCATTCACACCTATTGATCATATTTTCTCTCAATCCCTCTATTTTGGTTCATATTCAACTCATATATCTACTGATTTTATTATTTATTCTATTTTCTCCAAACTAAAGAGACAATTAAAACCCATCTATTACCTTCATGACTATCATTGTTATCAATAAATCAAATTTATAAACCTTCTTCCTCATCCACCCGTAGCCAATTTTTTCTTCTTCATTTTTTCTAAATTGTCATTTAATCATAAAAATTTATTTAAACATTGCAACAATATCGGAACCAAAATATTATAAAGAAACAATCTAATCTCGTAAATAAAGACATTCCATGCACCTTGAATTTAAAATTTATTAAACATAATACTTAAATTATTTGTTCACTTCCAAATGATAAACATGTTGTGGGTTGTAAATGGATTTTTAGAATATTGATGGTATTATAAATTTTTATAAAGCATGTATAATGACAAAGCATTATACACAATTAGATGGTATTGATAATGTTGATATACGTTTAGTCCCGTTACAAAAATAACATTTGTTTAATTGATTAAACAATTGAATATTTCTAATTCTTTTCTACATAGTTCTCTTGAAAAAATATGTATGTATCTTTATGTTCCTAATGAAAGGGAGCCTATTCATGTTAATCATTCTTATCATTTCAATAAATCCTTATATGGCTTAAAATAAGAGTCTCTCACCAATTGCATCACATTTGGCTTTTAACAATCTACTCGTGATTATTTTTTATTTTTGCATTCATCTACTTATTATTACTTGATACTTTTGGTTTATGTTAATGATATACTTATCATTAATAAAAATCTTGTAACAATTTAGTTTTGAGTCTACTTCTATAGTTTCCTTTCAAAATTAAAGACCTTGGTGAATGTAAGTATGTTTTAGGTTTAAAAATTTACAAAATTTATAAAAGGGTTTTTATTAACCAATATAACTACACCACAAAATTACTTGATGATTTTAGAATGTTATGATGTAAGCCTGTTATTACCATATGAAAGTAAACACCAAGTTCTCCGTACTCATGAGAACAAACTGTCATATGCAACATACTATAAAAAATAAATAGAAAAACTAATTTTTTTAACAATTACACGACTTAGTATTTGTTTCTTTGTCAAAAAGTTGAATCAATATATGTAGGCTTGTAAAAATTCAGTCTAGCCCGCGGGCAGACCCGAAGCTCGCTTGATAAAAAATCGGACTCAGACCTAAGTTTTCAAAACCCATTAAGAACAAGGTCTATGGACTGGACTTTTCTTGAGCACGTTTGAATTTTCATATCGGCCCACGAGCGAACACAAAACTAGGGTAAAACCTTAGAATTCACTTTTTACCGACTCACATACCTTCTTCGAGCTTCGACTTCTTCACCCCTTTCATTTTTCACTGAGAAACTTACCCATCATTCTTTGATTTGAATCATGATCTTCATCTTTGTCTTTACCCATTATCCTCAGTGTTATGATTTGATTCGTGGTTTTCGTCTTCGTCTTAGATGCTTTGGCTCTATTTCTGAAGGATGGTGATGTTTCTTCCTACTCTTTTTAGCTTTATGCAACTATCCATTATCTTCCTCTATTGCCTTTATTTTTGACACACTTTGCTTCAGAGTTTCTTTCTTTTTTGAGATCAGGCGAGATTCACAAACATGTTCATATTCATCTCCACGACTTTCAACTTCTTTCATCTTCATTCCTTTTGGGATTTATTCAATCACGTTCATGCTACTTCTACAGACTGCTCGCGATTCGGTCTGAGCCCGTGCAAAAACCCGACGGGTCGGGCTCAAGCCTAAAATTTTAGACGCAAGAATTTTTGGGTCGAGTCATTTAACAACCCTAAGTATATGCCGGTTCCTTCACAAACCCATTGTCTACTGCAAACAAAATTTTAAGATATTTAAAGCTAAAGCCGGACCAAAGTTTAGTATATCCACCACAACAACGATTACAACTCAAAGGCTTTGAGGATGCAGATTGACTTTTTTCCTAGACTCTCGAAGGTTAATAACGAGATTTTGTATATTATTAGGTGATTTTCTAATATTGTGAAAATCAAATAAGTATGTTACAATATCAAAAAGCAGTGCAAAAGCTGAATATCATGCTTTGTAGAATACCACATGTGAAATGGTTTGATTAGTTCTCTTATTACTAAATTTTCAATCCATATCATGTCTCTACTTTACTTTTATGTGATATGACTGTAACTCGAATTTTCATAAAAGAACAAAATAAATTAATCGACAATCATAGATTCTTGAAGTCTTTACACATACAATCATCACATCAATTGGTTGATATCTTGACTAAACTTTTATCATGAAACCAAAATTATTCTCTTATTTCCAAAATAGAGTGTGTGATATAGATTATCATCTTGACCGGGTCATTGGCATTAGTATTAGCATTTTGTTAAATTTTATTTTTTTTATTTTGTTGTTTCTTTAATTTCTTTTATTATTTCTTTACATTTTTAATCTATAAATATAAAGCTATAATATATATTTATATTCAATTAATTTAAATATTGAGCTATAATATATATATATATATATTCAATTAAAAAAATATTAGTTTTTTTTGCTTCTTAAGTGATTTTTCATTTTCTCTTTTCCTCGATTCAAGAGTCTCTATCTCATTTCCAATCTGAAACTCTAAATCCAAAATGCTCTTGAATTTTCGGAAGGTTCTGCTTGTGAAAAATCCAAACCGTAAATCCGCTATCATCACAAAAGGATTTTTGTTTGGTTTAGAAATTTGAGATCCAAAGAAATATATTTTATTTTCTATATGTAATTTACACGTTAAGAATATTTTTTGGGTGATATATAACAAATTTACAAAGACAATTATGATGAATGTTATTACATGATGTGATAGATTACAGTAGAAACATTGTGTAATTGTGTATATAATTTAATTTATATAGCTGCGTTACTTTTGGAATACATATTAGACAAAACCTTCAAAATGTTTACAATAGTTTACAAAATAACTTAGTATACGAAACAACTAGAGACCGAAGGATTTCACATATCTTCAATATGGATATGATCCACCTTTATCGATTATGTCAATACCGCAAAGATATAAATTAATATATTTGTTTACTATGGTAGTGAGAATCTACTATCCATAACTAGTCACAATAAAAGATAGCGTTTGCGTGTGAACGTGGAACGCAAACGCAAAGATTAGATATAGGAGCATGAGCATCGGAATATTGGGGTCCAAGAAGGCACGTCGTCGTCCATGGAGTTTCCATTTAAGAGAGGACACGTTTGTAGATTAAAACACCCAAGAATGAGCCATGATGACAACGAAACCGATTGAGACGTGAGAGAGAGATGCATAATAATTTGGTCAAGTTACGCACACTTTTATATATATATATATATATTTGTTTATATGTGTATATATATGCATATATGTATATGCCTTTTGAGTACCGAAAGGACCACTTTTGCACGTCCTCTCTTACTTCGTTTATTCCACCTAAGTGTGGCCCATCTCCAAATTTATTCTTTGATGTTTAACTTCATAAAAGGAAACAAAACGTATTTAAACCGGAGAATATCAATATTCCCTTGTAGTGATTCAAGACTTCCAAATATCCTCGTAAATTTGATGAAAAAAAATTGAAGAAAGATATACGTGTCTTTATATTAGTGAAACGAATCCTATTTCAAAATTGAGAGGAAAGAGCGAGATGCGATTTCGAAGTTGAGAATAAATTTCAACCATTTTCGAACGATTTTCAACAATCTTCGAGCGATTTCCAAGCGATTTCATGAGTAATATGGGTTGTTTGGATCATATGGGTAATTTCGGTCTCATGAGTCGCATGGATCATACGAGTCGTTTGGATCACATGGATAACAACGGTCACATGTATCCTTTGGATCGTACTTGGTCGTTGGGACCGCGCTGGGTCACAAAAACAATTTGGTAATATCAATATTATAAATGATAAATATATTTTTTAAGTTAATTTTAGAGAAAATTAGGATCAAAACCTAATTGTATTTTTGAAGTTACCTTATTTAAACGTAAAAATGGACCCATGATTAAATACAAAAAATTAGAATCATTTACACAGAAAAAAAAGAGTCAATTATGGGCGACAGAAATCTAAATCCGTATCTTTTCAAAGAGATTGATTATAAAGCATATAATAAAATTTCGGACTTTTTTTCGGCAATTTTAAACATATCAATCAAACTCAGAGATTTAATGTCACGAGGAAAGGATCCGAATTTGTACAACTTTGGTGAGCTTGTTTGTTTATTGTGATGGAGATTTTGTAGTGAACGCCAAAAGATGAACAGCAAGGATAATTCTCCCGTGTTGCTGTAAAACGTTGACCTAAAAAGTGTACCGACAGAACACAACACAACAGAACTCGAAGGACATGTTGTGTTCGTGTCTCCGTGTTAACGATGGACCCCAAGACGCATACGACAAAACCGTATTTTGCTTTTACTTTTGCTTTTATGCAATGGGAATCCAATCCCGCACAACTTCTCATCAGTCATATCATCACCGTCTTTGAAATTGGCCATGCATGTTCAATTGAATAAGCATCTATGAATTTAGCCTAAAGGATTCTCCAATCCACTAGCATTGAGGATCGGGAGAAACGGTCTAGTGCGCGTGAAAGAGTATTTCTCGATCACTTCTAGGGTTATCCATGTCCATAGATAGCTAGATTCCTACATGGGTGATATTCTTGAATGGCTATGTTCCCGAACCGCTATTAGGCTTGATCGAAACACCTACAACTGTGATTTAAGGTTCCATAAAGTTCAATTGTGATTGTACCCCATAAACATTTATTGAGTGTGAGGTTTAGGAGGGACCTAGAACTCTCTTTTTGATACGGAAGACAAACTTTCAAAGGGTGGTCTTTATATATCTCTGCAGAAGAGTAATGCAAAGGTGATTCACAAGTCCTTCGTCACTAACCGAATGCATTGCCTTTGGATCTTCTTCCTTGAGGCATGTTTCTAACCCAAGGAGATGAATTACATGAATATGCAGGAAATCCAGTAAGGGTTTGAAGCCATAAAAACTAACATTCTATACCCAATGAGAATGATCATTTGGGTACAAACTGAAGTCAGCAGCAAAATAAAGCACATGAGACACTCACAATTCAATGCAGTGACTCTATTAGGCTTTGATAGCGTCTGCTCTAGGTTTCCATAGCCCTAGCCTGTATTTGTGCGCATACTTCAGTATGAGCTTCCTCTGCAAACAAATAATTTGGAATTGCAGAAACCAAGAGGAAGATTAGAGAACTGGAGAAAAAACCATGGTCCAAGCATAGGGTTGTTGTGAAAACTATTAACAGTTGCCAAAAAGGATCCATTAAAGAAATACATCTCAAGATAAAACTGGACAAATTGCATGCTTGTCATAGCAATGATAGCTAACATGATTGATGAATGAGAACAAGAGATGTGTCACGATTCATGACTGATTTTCTTTGCCTCTGTTCATCTAATCCCCAACAGTACAAGCGCCCAACCCTTTATTTTCTTAATTACTATAGTTTGTAAAATCTTGTCAGAAGAAACTTGGACCCATACAAATTATTATAAATATAGGTCAGCAAAACAGAACTGATACTTACATGTTTGCAAGGGATCCCGAATTTCTTGAGTTTCAGCATACGTGTCACAAGCAGTTTGTTAAGTTCGCCTATCTCAGTTTCGATTTTTGCAATGTGGGTCTCAACTCCTCCCCCAATTCCACTTAAGAATTCTGGAATCCCAACTTTCACTGCAATATTAAAAAGAGAAAATGGAACAGAGCACAAAATTGGACACGACTCCAATCAAATGAACTTTAAGAGCACCCTTGACTTTTAGATGAGCCAGAGATCTAATGGTCTATTGTAGATGCATCAAGTTGTGAGCGACAACCAAAACATTCACGCGTTGGATGATTAACCACGCAACTATGATCAATGGGGATATCTATATTAAAACTACAAGTGACTGAAAACCATAAAAGTATACAAAGACTGTCTAACAGGTTGAAATTAAGCAATGATTTATGAGCATGTTCGGAAAAAAAAACAGATTTCCACCTGTTTCTATTTTAATATTCATCATCTATATATTCCACCAGTATCTAGTAGATAAGAGTATTACATGGAATTTGAAAAGTTAAACCCTAAACCCCAAACACCAGCAAATTTCTAAAACACTGAAACCAATCAAACCCCACAAATCCTTACATCTTCCCTAAGAATTCTCAGGAAATCCAATTCTAAGATCAACTCTAAACCTCTCGACATCAACTAGTTTCCCCGAAATCGGGATATACTAAACACCGGAACCAATCATAACCTACTAACGCTCGCAATCCGTCTCAGGTCTAAACCTCTCGAAATAAACTAAAACACAACCAAATTCTATCGATCTTTCCCGGGAGAGGAATCGACGCAGCAGAGGATGAGCAAATCGAACGAGTAAAAAAAAAACCCTTACCAGCATAAGCGGGTCTGGAGTAGAATCTAGGGGAACTAAGAGCAGAACATGGTTGTGTTGTTCGTAGAACTACTCTCGCGCTTTGCAGGATTCGTGCCCACGCCATTGTCGAAGCTGTTCTCACACACACAGACGCTATAATCTTCTCTCTTCTGACGCCTCCGCGCAACCTGGGATCTCTTACATTATACAGAGGCAACGACGTCGTTTTGTTTAGTCCGAGCAACACAAAGACCACGGATAATTGTTAAAACAAAAGCCCAAGCCCATCAGCTTAATTATCTTTCAATTTGTTATCTTTCATGTGTACTTGTATTAGAATCGTAAATAGTTCAAGTAGAATAAAATCGGGTTTACTCATTGAGTTTATATGGACTTGTTGAAGAAAAATGTAAAACTTGAATTAGTTCTTTTAATATCAGGTAGGCGCTAATATGTTAGAAAAAATTTGGATAAATATTTTAAAAATCTATAGCATATGAGTTTAGAAAAGACCATATCATGAAAAAGGTAATGTGAACATCATTATATAAAATAATTTTAGTTGTTTTATATTATTATATATCTTTAACAAATAATGTAGAATTGAACGAATGACCTCAATGATTGTTTTAATCAGATAAATATAGTAACAGAAAATTGTATAATAGTTGAAATATCATATCAAATACCTCTAATAAATGTAAAATTTACGTTGATGGTACACTTGATCTAATCGTTCATAGAAATATCGAAGAATGTTGATGTTATTGAGACGCCTGCTTAGTAAATTAAGCATGCATATATGATATGATTGTCACATATAAGAATTAATTACCTATTTTCATCGTTGCTTGTTTGGTATAGTAAACTATTAAATATTTCCTTGTAAACAACATTTGTTGTGGACGATTCTGTTGTTAGATCCAAGATTCTAAGTCCATTGGATGAAGTTATTCATGAAAGCGCCAATACAATTGTTCGTGGGTGAATACAAGTTTGAGAAGGTATAATCCAATCTATTTCGTTTTGTTCTTGACTTTTATTAACCGTCATTACATAGCATAATCGAGCTAGAAATTGCTTCATTCGCAGAGTAAACGGAAGATTTGTTTCATTTTGAGATATGATAATTCTTGATATGAGAAACTTATTACCAACATGGGTGTTCGTGATAATCACTGCTCCCAATATCTTGAAGCTAGTTGAGTGACAACTAATCGTGTGCCACTGCATAGACTTTCTTTTTCGTCGATATTTCTTAGTATCTTTATTAGGGCATAAACCTTCAAAGAAACGACATATTTTGGAAAACTAAAAAAACTCAAGAGAGTTTAGATAGGTGCATTATCAAGTTCGATAAGATCTGAGCTTAAGTATATTGTAACATTACGAGGGAGTTGTGACAATAGAAAGTCATTAGTTCTCATTCCTTGACATTCGAATTGCCCTCTCTGTTAGATATCCATGATTTTTTGAAAAAAAATCAATAAATCATAGATATGTCGCGACCACTAGTGTTTGCAAGGAGTCTGTTATGGCTGCAAGCATTTATTTCTTGTTGACGAGGATTTTGTCACCATCAATGTACTTATCAGATCTCATACTCTTTCGACTTTTCGTTCCATTACCAACATCCAATAACACCATTTTGAGAACTTAATTTCTTGTTGACATAGACGTGTTTTATGTTAATGTGTAGACATGACATGATTTCCAAAGATGTGATCGACTAATGGGTGCTAACACAGTGTCGATTCGTCCTCCTCGAGTAACTGGTAAAATTTACCGGAATTCATCTTATAGGAGCATAGTTTTACCACTAAATGGTTTTCTAGTGGTGCCCTCATCAGTCATAGCCATAATTTTTTTCAACGTTCGATCCAACGCTTCAAACGCATGGCGATGTACCATTGGCGGTTCATCTAATATAATCAATTCTATTTGTTTAACTAAATCAACTAATATGTTTCCTTGTTTGATTTCACATGTTGATCCTTCGTGGACATTTAGGAGGATTTTGAAGCGAGAATGCATAATTCTGTCTCCTAGAAGAAGTAGAATTGATATGCTCGAGGATGCAACTGGTATTACAATCCGTCCTTCTGATCATATCTTTGAAAAAATCGTCCTATATAAATATATTTTTCTCGTTTCTCTTGGTCCATAAATAAAAAAGTTTTCCTTTGTGTAAACATGGTTTTTTCTCATTGTTTATCTTTGAGAAAATCGTTCTATACAAATATATTTTCTCATTCTATACAACCGTTGTTTCTCATTAATGGATGCAAATAATTCATCCATTCTGTAAACATGGTCGCTTCAACACTTGGTTTTGTGATTACTCTATCTTGATCTGTTGAGTCCTCAAATGTCAAACTATGTTCATTTTCCAAATGCAACGATAATCTCGATGATATATTGATACTCAAGGTAATTCGTACTGTCATTATCTCCATAATTGGGACCTTCTCCATCCTTGAAGTGTTGTCTACATTAGTTGCTCTCTTAATCAATATACATGTTTTGTCAACTCCTTTAGTGATGTATTTGAAAAGATACATTATTGCATTTGAACTGTTGTACCATTAAATGTCGATATGAGCCCCATAGTTCTTCAGAATTTGTAGGCTATAAGGAACAAAAAAGCAATTATCCAATTTAATATTACATTCATTGCAAAATTCGATTCGTCTTCCCTACGTTTGTATAGTATATAATCTAAATTATCCACGTTCGTAGCACTGATGTATGTCTTAGGATACTTCTTTATGCAGTCACCATTTTTCATACACGGTGAACGTGCTCTATCTAATCCACATGGATCATGCATCATATGTTGTGCAACCAGGTTGAATCCTTTAAGTTCGAGTACTTTACCATGCAACTCTGCTTTATTTAACTTAACGATGTCTTGACATGAAAGATTCTTGAACATAGGTTGTAGCCATATTAGAATATGAGCATGGTAGTCCACATTTTTGGAACTCTATATAATATATATACATGTGGACAAAAGTTGAAGTAGGTGTGTTAGTTGGTTTATTTTTTTTTATTAAAGTATGAAATAAAAATATTAGAAAGACAAACCAAAACCATATCATTTATATCTTCATAATGATTCAAGATTTCTTTCCATTTTAGATTCGTATTTATTGTCATAAATAGGTCTGGATCACCATACATCTACAATTTGCCATTATGTCATAGTAAATTTCAACCTGAAAGTATTTTGCCAAATATGTAATATTTCAATAGTTATAGGTTTAAGTCGTAATTATTAAAGAGTTAATAATTATAAATAAACGTATTACGGGGTTTCGTAAACATACTATTCTAAACCTAGAGTTAATAAATAAACGTATTACGGGGTTTCGTAAACATACTATTCTAAACCTAGAAACCCTAGCCGTCAGAAAAGAAAAACCCGAAGAACGAAAAACAGTTTTCGTTCTTCCGATTTCCACATCAAAGTAATCCCGATCTCGGCGTGGATACGCGTAGAGGGCTTGTACCATCAAGCCTCGCATCCGCCGACAGCACATTCAACGATAGGTATTACGAAATTGTTTCTTTATTTCTTCATCGTTGAATATCCGTGAAAAACTAATCGTTAAACATGACTAGATCTTTATTCGGGTTAATAAAACACGTTTCCGAAAATTGAAATCAACCATACAGTGGTATCAGAGCGTCTGGCTGCATGTTCTGAAACCCTTACTGTTTCGCGCTCGTCGCCGGCGATTCGTAGCCGGTCGAGCGGTGGCAAAAACGGAGGCGCCCTGGCCGGCGACTCTTCACGCCCGGACCGAGCTTCCCTCCGACCACTTAGGGGCGACGGTAAATCGGCAATAGATGGGGCAGCAGCGTTATAGGGGCGGCGGCTAGGGTTAGGGTTACCCTAACCCTAACCCTAACCCTAGTAAAAAAAATAAAAAAATTTAAGATTAAAATTAAATGAATTTTGATTTTAAAGTATTAATAATTGAGTTATTAAACGATAAATTGTTTATCGTTAAGTTTTTCCTTCACCGTAGACGTTTTTGAATAAATTCTCGTTTACATGGTACGGCCTGACTACCAGGAGGCATGTAATTCGAGAATTCGATTCATACGTCTATGACATCAGATGTCGAGTGGGAGGAATCAATTAGTTTTTGTAAACGTCTGGACTACCCGGGGGACATAAACTTAATTGATATCCGACCATGAGCTGAAGGATAAAACTCGTCTATATCGATAGGAACGACCTGACTACCAGGTGACTATGTGATATAGAGCCATATTAAAATTGAGAATTTTAATTAATAATTGAGTTCTAAAAACGATAAATTGTTTATCGAGTTCTAAAACGATAAATTGTTTATCGTTAGGCTTTTCTTTCATCGTAGATGTTTTGAATAGGTTCTTGTTTACATGGTACGGCCTGACTACCAGGAGGCATGTAGTTCAATAATTCGATTCAAATACATCTACGACATCAGATGTCTAGTGGGAGGGAACAATTAGTTTTTGTATACGCCTGGACTACCCGGGGGACATAAACTTAATTGTTATCCGACCATGAGCTGAAGGATGAACTCAACTATATCGATATGAGCGACCTGACTACCAGGTGACTATGTGATATAGAGCCGTATTAAAGTTAACCTGTTTAATATGCTTAAGAAACAACCTGACTACCAGGGGGCTCAATGCGTGATTTGTTCAGGAAATATTACTGAAAGAAATACGATTTCTGAATACTATTGTAGTATTAGTCAGTAAAATAATCATTTTGATGAAAGTCCATATCTATTTGATTAAATAAGTGTTCTAATAAATGCTGCAATTTTTCCTTATAGATTTCCCGAAAATGTCTTCAATTTCCCTACGTGCCATTCTCGATGTCCACAAGCTTGTTGTGGAAAATTTCGATGATTGGTACCGCAACCTTAAGATCGTCCTTAAGCAGGAGAAGATACTCAATTCGATCGAGAACCCTATCAAGGAACCTGCTGATAACGATGTGGATGGCTTGATTGCTTGGGCAGAGCAAAAAGATCACCTTGACACTGCCAAGTGTATCATCCTAGCCTCAATGAGTTCAGAACTCCAGCGCGAGCATGAGGATATGGATCCTACTGTTATCATTGAGCATCTTAAGAAGATGTACGGTGCATAGAGCCGAACGACTAGATATCAGTTGTCGAAGGCTCTGTTCAAGTCCAAATTGTCTGTGAACTCTCCGGTGGGGCCCCATGTTCGTAAGATGATCAGTCTTATTGAACAGCTTGTGAAGCTGAGGTGCACACTAGGCAAAGAGTTATCTCAAGATCTGATCTTGCAGTCATTGCCTGAGACGTTCTCTCCGTTCATTGTTAACTTTAACATGAACAAGATGGACATGAATCTGCATGAGATGCTGAACCAACTGATTGACTATGAGAGTCAGTCAGTGTCTGAGACGTCTAAGGGACATAGTGCCGTGATGATGGTCGACTCTTCTTTCAAGAAGGGCAAGGGCAACAAAAAGCCCAAGAAGAAGCTCCTTGGGCCCAAGGGTGGTGTGACCATACCCAAGGCAAAAAGGGGCAAATCTGACCAAGCTGATGCTGAGTACTTCTTCTGTAAGAACAAGGGGCATTGGAAGAGGAACTGCAAATAATACCTGCAGTCTCTGAAGGGCAAGAAGCCAAGTAAGATTCTCATGGAAAATGTTTTCATGATTTCCTTAACTACTATTGATTCGTCTAGATGGGTATTGGATACCGGTAGCAGTTTTAACATCTGCAATATGTTGCAGGGGCTGAGGATCAGTAGGAGGTTCAGGAAGGGAGAGTTCAGTCTGAAGGTTGGAAATGGCGCAAGTGTTGCTGCTCTAGCCGTAGGATCAATTTCCCTTGTAATGCCTACGGGAAAGACCTTGTTATTAGACGTCTGTTATTATGTTCCTAAATTTGTTTCGAACATAATTTCTATTTCTATGCTTCATAGACGTGGATTTCGAACAATTTTTAGTAATAACATTTGCTCTATTTATCATGGTGATGAATTTTGTGTGAATGGTTATTTGCAACAAGGGCTGTATATCTTAACTAATGTTAATGTAGAACAAATTAACATGCATGTTTCGGGCCTTGAGAGAAACGTAGATGATCGCCAAAGACAGACGTATCTTTGGCATTGTAGACTTGGTCATATCGGTGAGAAGAGGATAAACAGGGTGCATAAAGATGGTCTTTTAGGCCATTTCGATTATGAATCTTATGCAACTTGTGAGTCCTGTCTCACTGGTAAGATGACCAAATCTCCATTTAGTGGAACCAAAGAGAGAGCTACAGAACTCCTAGGACTGATACATACTGATGTATGTGGACCTATGAGAGTTCAAGGTGGATATTCGTACTTCATCACATTCACTGATGATATGTCGAGATATGGATTTGTGTTCTTGATGAAACACAAATCCGAATCTTTTGAAATGTTCAAGAGATTCCGTAGTGAAGTGGAGAAACAATTCGGAAAGAGTATCAAGGTGTTGAGATCTGACCGGGGCGGTGAATATCTTAGTCATGAATTTGTCGATTATCTAAGGCAAAATGGGATTTTGTCTCAGTGGACTTCTCCCGGAACACCACAACATAATGGTGTATCCGAACGGAGAAATCGAACTTTATTAGATATGGTGAGATCCATGATGGGGTTCACTGATCTTCCAATGAACTTATGGGGCTATGCTTTAGAAACAACTGCCTATCTGCTAAACAAAGTTCCCACCAAAGCAGTCTCGAAGACACCATATGAGATATGGAAAGGACGTAAGCCAAACCTGAGACACATCAAGGTTTGGGGATGTCCGGCCTTCGTTAAGAGACTTCAGCGAGACAAGCTTGATGCTAGGTCTGACAGATGTAGATTCATAGGTTATCCCAAGGAAACTATGAGATATTATTTCTACCACCAGTCTGAACACAAAGTGTTTGTGGCCAGAACGGCAACCTTTCTTGAAAGGGAATTCCTTGATGAAGGAATTCATGGTGGGGAAGTAGTTCTTGACGAGATTCAAGAACCCGATGAGCCAACACAAGCTCATGGACATGAGATGTCAAATGAGCGTTCTTGGCTGAGTGATATAGTGTTAGGCTCCGGCGCTTCATCTTCAAATGTTGAAGTGACAGTGCCCGTTCAGGAACAAGTTCAGGAACCTGTTCAGGAACAAGCCCAACAAAATATCCCAGCGCAGGTTGAACCTGCTACACAGGCTTCCTTGAGAAGGTCAACACGTTCTCGACGTGCACCTGACAGACTTAATCTGATGGTGCAAGAGGATGTGGTCGGTCATAGAGATGACGATCTTTTGACTTTCCAAAAGGCTATACAAGGCCCTGATTCTGAGAAATGGTGGCAAGCCATGGAATCCGAGATGGAATCTATGAAGATCAACAAAGTATGGACTTTGGTTGATTCTTTACAGGCTTCCAGACCGATAGGTTGTAAATGGGTTTACAAGAGGAAGATTGGAACGGATGGGCAGGTAGAGACCTATAAAGCTCGTCTAGTTGCCAATGGGTATAGTCAACAAGAAGGGATTGACTATGAAAAAACGTTCTCCCCTGTGAAAATGCTCAAATCTATTCGGATTCTGCTTGCGATAGCGGCATTCCATGACTATGAGATTTGGCAGATGGACGTGAAAACAATTTTCCTTAACGGAGAGCTCCAGAAAGAAGTCTTCATGACTCAACCTGAGGATTTCACGTCGCCAACTCAAAGTCATATGGTATGCAAGCTTCAGAGGTCCATTTATGGACTCAAGCAAGCTTCTCGAACCTGGAACATTCGCTTTAACAAGGCAGTTGAAGAGTTCAACTTTGTTAGATGCGAAGAAGAGCCTTGTGTGTACAAGAAGTTTAGTGGGAGCGCAGTTGTCTTCCTTGTGCTTTATGTGGATGACATATTGCTCATAGGGAATGACATTCCGGCGTTGCAAGAGACGAAGTTCTGGTTATCCGAACAGTTCTCCATGAAAGATCTGGGAGAAGCAACCTATATTCTGGGAATAAAGATCTATAGAGATAGATCAAGGAGGTTGTTTGGACTATCGCAGTCCCAGTACATTGATACCATCATGAAGAGGTATAACATGGAAAATTCCAAGAGAGGCTATCTACCGATAGGCACTGGAATTACTCTCTCCAAAGAGGATTGTCCTCAGACACAAGAAGAGAGAGAACGCATGAGTAGGATCCCATATGATAGGGCAGTGGGAGTCATCATGTATTCCATGACATGTACGAGGCTTGATGTAGCTTTTGCGCTAAGTGTAGCGAGTCGGTATCAGGCAGATCCCAGTGAGGAAATTGGTGAAAACCATTCTCAAGTACTTGAGAAGGACTAGAGACCAATTCGTCGTTTATGGAGATTCTAACTTGGATGCCAGCTTTATGTCTGATAAGGACGATAGCAGATCGAAATCGGGGTATGTCTTTTGTCTCAATGGGGGTGCAGGGTGTTGGAAAAGTTCCAAACAAGCTACTGTAGCTGATTCGGTTACTGAAGCAGAATACATAGCGGCTTGCGAAGCTGCTAAGGAAGCGGTCTGGATGAGAAAGTTCATAACTGAACTTGGTGTAGTGCCTTCGATAAAGGAACCAGTTCCTTTATTATGTGATAATACCGAGGCAATAGCCCGGCGAAGGAACCAAGATCTCATAAAAGATCAAAGCATGTTCTGCGGAAATACCATCTAATAAGGGAAATCGTTGAGCGTGGGACGTTCAAATCCAGAAGGGAGAAGGAAAAGAAAATGCAGCAGATCAACTCACAAAGGCGCTTGGTTCAAATGAGTTTGACAAGCACAAGTTGAAGATTGAATTGAAGAACATGACATGCTGGAATTAGTTCTAGAAATAGTACAATTGTTATAACTATTTAAGAGCTAATTTTATGTCATACATTTTTTTTGAACACTTGTGAATTAAAAATGGCATTCTTTTATCATTTTGATGATATTTGCATAATATATATGTGTATATATTTTCATAGCTAGTATGATAGAGTCCATGATTAAGTTTAGAAACTTGTCATCATGATAGAGATCATGATAAAGGGAGTCAAGTTTTGGTAAAACTTAATCTAAATCGTTCTTGATCATAGGATAACTAATTGGACGTTAATAATCCGGATAGATCAACATGGATGTGATGGTTTCTATTTGATAGAAATTAGTAGATCTCTTTTACTAAATTACATGCATGGATGATGCACATAGAGATGTGATCATTGAAGTGACCCTAAGGGAGAATTCCTAATTGTTACATTACCTTTGAATTATCAATAGAAATTTCTCTGGAAGGATTGGAATATTATAATTTCCTTAGACCTGAGATTAACATGGTAACTGGCAAGTTATCTACCATTATCTGATTCTGGACACCTTATGTCTTGGGATATAAGTTGAAAGGATATTTGGAATGATTAGATGCTTGTGCAGCTAGTGATTGATCAAGATGGAATCCGTCAACTCTAGGTAAAGAGTTTGAGCTCTATGTTGTCAGCAACATAATGACTGAAAAGACCTTGGTCAGGGCATTTGAATGAGAGAAGAAAAGAGTTTCTTGCGATCATTCACCAGTCAGTTATGTTAGGCATGAAACATAGTTGATAATCTATTAGGACTTGACAGTCAGACCATGTCCTAGGATTATCCGGAGCTGTAAAGACGGAGGAAAATAATAATATTATCCTTCTACCATGGTTCTACAGAGTAAGGATGTTACTTCACACTATCTAGTCGTTGAGGAGTGTTGCTAGACGCCAACCTCGATTAGTTAATTAGTGAGACTAATTGACTACCAGCTTAGTGATGAACCTACGAGGTCACACGCATACGAGTGTCTCCTTATCTGCTTATGATTGTTAGACAATCAGTGTAGGATACAGTTATATTCATCCGCTAGCACCGAAGAATATAATTGTATTTGTTTTCTTTTGGAGACAGTACATGAGATGTACGGGCCCCGATCTCGGCGTGGATACGCGTAGAGGGCTTGTACCATCAAGCCTCGCATCCGACGACAGCACATTCAACGACAGGTATTACGAAATTGTTTCTTAATTTCTTCATCGTTGAATATCCGTGAAAAACTAATCGTTAAACATGACTAGATCTTTATTCGGGTTGATAAAATACGTTTCCGAAAATTGAAATCAACCCTACACAACGATATATCTAGGTCCTCTCGTAAATGAATGGGACAATATAATCCTCTTGCCTATAACTTTACCGCATTTATCACCATTTCCAATTACATAAAAAAATATTATTGTATAGATTAGATCTCAGCTTCTTCTGGATGTTTCTAGCTAAACGGATCTGTTCTTGTTCAATGGTTGTGTATCCATCCACAATACATTGTTAGGAGAGACACCCCCCCCTTTGATGAACATTTTCCATTTAAACAGATGTTTTTTAAGTTGACCATAAAAAACAACAATAGATACTGTAAGCTCATAAATAACGGATATTGGTCACCGATTCTATGAATTTTTCCTAATAGGTTCAACTGTAAGACAACATCTCTTTCTCATATTGTTGTTGGGAGATCTCTGACAATAAAACCAACAAATTCATCTCTCGTAGGCAACTCATATTATTATTTCTTCTTATATGGCTCTATTAATCGTAAAGAGAAGTTAGCATAATCTCCTGATTCATAGAGGTCATGTGCCTTATGAAACAATATTTGCTAGGTGGTTATGATTATCAGCCATTTCTATCACATCAGCAATGATATTTTCATCAAGGTTTCATGTGTCAACAGTTTGACTTAACATACTTATAAAGTTGGAAACCTTATTTGCAGTATTATATATGTAGAGTTGATAGATCTTTAGTGTGTGATCTTGAATTGGTATAAGTGATCCTATATGGTGGTTATTTTGTTAGTCGATTCTAAAAGTGAAAAGACCACTACCTGATGTAACATTATGGTTTATCTTAGCACCAATTGACGTGAATGCGAGAATTGCATTATAAGATCTAATGTTGGTTTGGAATGAAAACGAATTTTTGTAGAGATTTTTATTAAAGATGGAAGTTCGGGGCTTTCTACAAGCAGATGCATTCTTGCATGTAACATAAGTTAAATAACAAATTTTTTTGGGGTAAACTCAAAAAAACCTTCAAAAATAATTTTTAATAAAAAAAACCCTATACTTTTAACTCATTAAAAAAAACCTTCAAAAATAACTTTTAATAAAAAACCCTACACTTTTAACTCATTAAAAAAAATCCTAAACTATATTTTTAAATAAAAAAACATTTAACAGAAAGAAACAAACAACGTTAGTTAATATTAGAAGTTTATCCATAACTAGACAACATCAGCATCAGAAAAAATTGCAGAGGCAATTGGACCATGGTTCCTTCAGTTCTTTTCCGAACAACGATCAAAACGAGCTAACAAATATTTAGACGATATGAGCAACAATCTTCTGAAAAACACTAAAAAAATGACTCCTAAAATTCCAGCTTTCTCTCAAAAGCGACGGCGGGGGTTAAGGGCTTTTGAAAAACACTAAACATGGTATGTATGATATAAAAATTGACTAAACATTCTTCGAACAAAAATTAACTCATGGATAATAGATTTATATATATATGGTATCCATATTAAAACCCTAAACTAGTTTTAAAACTCAATTATATCTAAATTTAAAAATTTCTTAGAGATATATATATATATATATATGGTATCCATATTAAAACCCTAACTAGTTTTGGATTCAATTATATCTAAATTTAAAAATTTCATAAAGTTATTATTGATAAAAAGTCATTTTTGAAAGTTTTTTTTATGAATTAAAAGTGTAGAGTTTTTTTATTAAAAAGTTATTTTTGAAGATTCCTTTTGATGAGTTATAAGTGCATGGTTTTTTCTTGATTAAAAGTTATTTTCGAAGGTTTTTTGTTGAGTTTACCCCAATTTTCTTTAATTAAATCTCGCCTCAAACGTTCAGAACACCCAGACTAATGTTCAACAATATTTGCAACTTAGGATATTCTGGTCAAGATGGATTTCTGTGGTTGTGGAAATTAATCAAACGGTAGTGGCATAAATTAAACAAATAATTTAAACAAATAATTTAATTTGTGCAACCTTCTTATTATCCTATTAGATAAAAATAAAAAGGTTAGAAGTCACGATATTATAAAATAGATTTGTTCATAATATATTTGTGGGTTTAATACTTTTCTTAAAATAAAACCATTTAAAAATAGAAGCACTAGTAAGCATCCGAACGAGTTTACTTTGAAGGATTCTAAGCGAAAACAAAAGTAATCTAACGGAAAACATTGTCGGTTTTGATGTATTTTTTGGACCTCTAACGCGACCCTAGCTAGTGTCTTCCTCTTTTTGGGGGTTGAGGTTTTTTTATGATGGTTTAAGGGTGTTTCTGATGTTGGGTTGATTTTAATTGCGGAAGTGTGTTTTTATCAATCCGAATTTTAGATCTAGTCATGTTCGGATTAGTTTTTCGGGTTTCAACGACGAACAGATTTAGAAACGATTTCAAATATACCTGTAAACGTTGAACCTGTGATAATTGGATGCAAGACTTGATAGCACAAGTCCTCTACGTGTATCCACGCCGAGATCGGATTCTGCCTTCAACCTTTGGTGCGGAATTCTCCGATGAACGAAACTGTTTCGTTCTTCGTTTTTTTCTTTTGACGGCTATTAGGGTTTTGTTTTTTATTCTGAAAATCTGATAACGAAAACCTAATTTTCGTTTCTTAAATAATTATTAAATTTTTAATAATTATAATTTTAACCCGAGACTATTTAAATATTACATAACATGCATATTACTTTCAATCTCCCATTTGCTTTTACGTAATATTCAAACCGTCAGAGTATATGTATCTCCATACACATACTTGCCTGTACATCTGGTGTACTAACCCCAAAAGAAAATCAAGTACAATTATATTCTTCGGTGCTAGCGGATGAATATAACTGCATTCCACACTGATTGTCTAACAATCATAAGCAGATGCTGAAACACTCGTATGCGTGTGACCTCGTAGGTTCATCACTAAAAGGTCGTTTCAGTCATTATGTTGCTGACAACATAGAGCTCCAACTCTTTACCTAGAGTTGACGGATTCCATCTTGATCAATCACTAACTGCACAAGCATCTAATCATTCCCAATATCCTTTCAACTTACATCCCAAGACATAAGGTGTCCAGAATCAAAGAATGGTAGATAACTTGTCAGTTACCATGTTGATCTAAGGTCTAAGGAAATCATAATATTCTAATCCTTCCAGAGAAATTTCTATTGATAATTCAAAGGTAATGTAACCATTAGGAATTCTCCCTTAGGGTCACTTCAATGATCACATCTCTATGTGCATCATCCATGCATGTGATTTAGTAAAAGAGATCCACTAATTTCTATCAAATAGAAACCATCACATCCATGTTGATCTATCCGGATTACTAACGTCCAATTAGTTATCCTATGATCAAGAACGATTTAGATTAAGTTTTACCAAAACTTGACTCTCTTTATCATGATCTCTATCATGATAACAAGTTTCTAAACTTAATCACGGACTCTATCATACTAGCTATGAAAATATATACACATATATATTATGTAAATATCATCAAAATGATAAAAGAATGCCATTTTTTATTCACATGTGTTCAAAAAATATATGACATAAAATTAGCTCTTAAATAGTTACAACAATTGTACTATTCCTAGAACTAATTCCAGCATGTCATGTTATTCAATCCAATCATCAACTTGTGCTTGTCAAACTCATTTGAACCAAGCGCCTTTATGAGTGGATCTGCTGCATTTTCTTTTCCTTCTACCTTCTGGATTTGAATGTCCCCACGCTTAACGATTTCTCTTATTAGATGATACTTCCGCAGAACATGCTTTGATCTTTTATGAGATCTTGGTTCCTTCGCCTGGGCTATTGTCCCGGTATTATCACATAATAAAGGAACTGGTTCCTTTATCGAAGGTACCACACCAAGTCCAGTTATTAACTTTCTCATCTAGACCGCTTCCTTAGCAGCTTCACAAGCCGCTATGTATTCTGCTTCAGTAACCAAATCAGCTACAGTAGCTTGTTTGGAACTTTTCCAACACACTGCACCCCCATTGAGGCAAAAGACTTACCCCGATGTCGATCTACTATCATCCTTATCAGACATAAAGCTGGCATCCGTGAACCCTTCTAACTCCAAGTTAGAATCTCCATAAACGAGGAATTGGTCTCTAGTCCTTCTCAAGTACTTGAGAATTGTTCTTCACCAATTTCCAATGTTCCTCGCCGGGATCTGCCTGATACCGACTCGCTACATTTAGCGTAAAGGCTACATCAGGCCACGTACATGTCATGGAATACATGATGGCTCCCACTGCGCTAGCGTATGGGATCCTACTCATGCGTTCTCTCTCATCTTGAGTTTGAGGACAATCCTCTTTGGAGAGAGTAATTCCAGTGTCTATCGGTGGATAGCCTCTCTTGAAATTTTCCATGTTATACCTCTTCATGATCGTATCAATGTACTGGGACTGTGATAGTCCAAGCAACCTCCTTGATATATCTCTATAGATCTTTATTCCTAGAATATAGGTTGCTTCTCCCAGATCTTTCATGGAGAACTGTTCGGATAACCAAAACTTCGTCTCTTGCAACGCCGGAATGTCATTCCCCATGAGCAATATGTCATCCACATAAAGCACAAGGAAGACAACCGCGCTCCCACTAAACTTCTTGTACACACAAGGCTCTTCTTTGCATCTAACAAAGTTGAACTCTTCAACTGCCTTGTTAAGCGAATGTTCCAAGTTCGAGAAGCTTGCTTGAGTCCGTAAATGGACCTCTGAAGCTTGCATACCTCAGAATCTGGGCCTTGTATAGCCTCTTGGAAAATCAACGGGTCGTCATCTCTATGACCGACCACGTCCTCTTGCACCATCAGATTAAGTCTGTCAGGTGCACGTCGAGAACGTGTTGACCTTCTCAAGAAAGCATGTGTAGCAGGTTCAACCCGCGCTGGGATATCTTGTTGGGCTTGTTCCTGAATAGGTTCCTGAACGGACACTATCACTTCAACATTTGAAGATGAAGCGTCGGAGCCTAACACTGTATCACCCAACCAAGAACACTCATTTGACATCTGATGTCCATGAGCTTGTGTTGGTTCGTCGGGTTCTTGAATCTCGTCAAGAACTACTTCCCCACCATGAATTCCTTCCTCAAGGAATTCCCTTTCAAGAAAGGTTGTCATTCTGGCCACAAACATTTTGTGCTCAAACGGATGGTAGAAATAATATCTCATAGTTTCTTGGGATATCCTATGAACCTACACCTGTCAGACCTAGCATCAAGCTTGGCTGGTTGAAGTCTCTTAACGAAGGCCGGACACCCCCAAACCTTGATATGTCTCAGGTTTGGCTTACGTCCTCTCCATATCTCATATGGTGTCTTCGAGACTGCTTTGGTGGGAACTTTGTTTAGCAGATAGACAACTGTTTCTAAAGCATAACCCCATAAGTTCATTGGAAGATCAGTGAACCCCATCATGGATCTCACCATATCTAATAAGGTTCAATTTCTCCGTTCGGATACACCGTTATGCTGCAGTGTCCCAGGAGAAGTCCACTGAGAAAAAATCACATTTTGCCTTAGATAATCAAGAAAATCATCACTCAGATATTCTCCACCTCGGTCAGACCTCAACGTCTTGATGGACTTTCAAGTTTGTTTCTCAACTTCACCGTGGAATCTCTTGAACATTTCAAAAGATTCAGACTTGTGTTTCATAAGATACACATATCCATATCTAGACATATCGTTAGTGAAAGTTATGAAATAAGAATATCCTCCTCTGGCTTGAACTTTCATAAGTCCACATACATCTGTATGTATGAGTCCTAGAAGTTCAGTAGCTCTATCTCCGATTCCAGTTAACGGAGATTTGGTTATTTTTCAGTGAGACAAGACTCACAAGTTTCATATGATTCATAATCATATTGACCAAGAAGGCCTTCTTGATGCAACTTGTTTATTCCTTTCTCGCCTATATGACCAAGTCTACAATACCAAAGAAAAGTCTAATTTACCGAATTATCTTTCTTTCTCTTCAAACAAAAAATATGCATGTTAATCATATTAACTTTTTCATTGGGTAAGACATAGATGACTTGATGTAAATAACCATTTGCACATAATTCATCATTATGAAAAATAGAGAAAATTTTATTATCGAAGATTGTTTTATAACCAAATCTATCT
>CM071873.1:8582672-8600320 GCA_036759665.1 Gynandropsis gynandra
GAAATTGGATAAATGATTCCCGCATCTAACAACTTAAGTACCTCTTTCTTTACCACTTCCATCTTATTAGGGTTTAACCTACGTTGGTGCTCAATCGAGGTCCTAGTGTCATCTTCAAGGTGAATTCTATGCATGCAAAGCCCAGGACTAAGTCCCTTAATATCCGCTATCGTATAACCTATAGCTCCCCTATATCTCCTAAGAGCTTCTAGCAATCGTTCTCTTTGGGAATCGTCTAGGTTGTCATTTACTATAACCGGATACGTGGAATCAAGTCCGAGAAACTCATACCTCAGCCCTTGTGGTAAGAGCTTCAACTCCACCTTCGGTGCCTTGTCAACACTCCAGTCATGATTCGGATGCTTGATTCGATCATTAAGCTCGTCGGGAGTGGTTGAACTATCAATGAAGGCCGCTTGAGGTGCGCTGAATTCTGTCTGGAATTGTCGGAGGGTTGTGCACTGGCTTGCAACATCTTCTTGACTCGAAACCCCTTCCAACTGGTCTGTACTCATGTGGCCATGAGTTGAGAAGTCCTCTTGTTGAGAACTACCCGAAAATCCATCGTTCTCTAAGGCTGCGACCTGCTGTGCTCGGGCCGCGCAGAATTCTGCTCTAAGTTCATCTAACTCGGTTCTCGGGATTTCTTTTTCATCTCTCTCATCTAGCATCTTCGTATAATTCTTTACCTCATGGGGATCTTTGTAAAGTCCCTCTCCAGCTGCTAGAAGAGCCATCTCAAGGGAATCCATATTCCCAAACTCCTCTAACACTTCCTCGGCTAATCTCTCTAATACATCAATATAAAACACCGAGTCTACCATACAAGGTTGCCTAAGTGTGTCGTTCAAATTGAACTCCACTTCCTCATCTCCAAACTTTAAAGTGAGTCTACCCTCGGCACAATGTATAATAGTCTTAGCCGTATTGAGGAAAGGTCTACCTAGAATGATAGGAATTTTCTTGTCCTCCTCCATGTCTAGTACAACAAAATCAACCGGGACAAAGAACTTTCCTACTTGCAATGGGACGTCTTCAAGTATTCCTTCGGGGATCCTAACACTCCGATCAGCCATTGTGAGTGCCATTCTCGTCGGTCGAAGATCCATCCTACCCTTAAGATCCAACTTCTCATACAATGACAATGGTAGCACGCTTACGCTTGCTCCGACGTCGATTAGCGCATGGTTAATCTCATAATCTCCAATTTTACAAGGGATTACGAAAATACCTGGATCCGGCATCTTTTTGGGTAGACTTGGCTGTAGCATTGAGTTGGTGACCATTACGGTTTCCGTTTCCACGTCCCGCTTGTTCGCAAGTACGTCTTTGAGGAACTTAGCGTATGAAGGCATCTTCTTCAACGCTTCGTGGAATGGAATCGTAATGTGCATCTTCTTCAACATCTCCGCAAACTTTGCAAATTGCGCATCATCGTTCTTTTTGCGTTGACGTTGAGGAAATGGCAAAGGAGGAGGCCTCGGTTCGGGTTTAACGTATTTGGGCTCCTCTTCCTCCTTGTGCTCCTTGATGTGGTCGCTCTCCTTCGCTGCTGCCATTGATGGTTCTACCTGTTCAAACCTTGGAAGAGTAGGGGAATCAAGTGTCTTACCGCTTCTCAAATGGATGGCATTGATTTGTGCTCGAGGATTCGCTTCCGGGCGTGCCGGTAGAATCCCTTGCGGTTGGGAGGATTTCGCAGCGAGCTGCGAAACTTGAGTATCCAATATCTTTAGATGCGTTTTCACCTCATTATACTCATTCTTCCTCTCTTGATTCTCTGCTTTCATCCCTTCCTGATTCGTTATCAACGTTCTAATGTCATTGGCTTGGTCCTTTTGTGCTTGTAGGATT
Organism: Gynandropsis gynandra; assembly: GCA_036759665.1. Classification (NCBI taxonomy): domain Eukaryota; kingdom Viridiplantae; phylum Streptophyta; class Magnoliopsida; order Brassicales; family Cleomaceae; genus Gynandropsis; species Gynandropsis gynandra. The sequence continues at coordinate 8,584,527 of CM071873.1, forward strand.
TGAGCAAGCATTGACGCGATATCGGGGCTAACTTCTTGTTGCGGAGGAGCAGGCGCACGTGATTGGAAATTCTGATTTTGGGGCTGCGTCCTCGGCTGGAAATTTTGATTGCGTTGCATCAAACGCGGCTGGAAGTTACCCGATGCTCCTTGTGCATTGAATGCACCGTCGGAATTCTTGTACGAGAGATTGGGGTGATTTCTCCACTCGGGAGTATAGGTGTTACCCAAAGGTTGGGCGTTGCTCACATAGCTCACCCCTTCGTACCCTTGAATTCCTTGCTCGTCCGGTTGCTCATAATATTGCTGTTGATTCGCTCCGGACATCAGCTCATAAAGGCCATTGATTTTACCATTCATTTCGGCTCTCATCTCGGCTAATTCGGAATGTATGGATTGCGAATTATCCACCTTGGCTACTCTTTCTGGAGCGTTGCGATTATACTCTCCGGCGGTGTGATTTCCCTCATCAGCCATTCGATCTATCAAATCCTCGATTTGTGGGAAAGTGAGGTTGCTCAAAGAACCTCCAGCAGCGGCTACGATCAAGATCCTCGTATTGTCCATGAGTCCTTGGAGAAAATTGTGTATGAGGTAGCTTTGATCCATGCCGTGATGTGGGCAAAGGCGTTGATAGCCCTTGAATCGCTCCCATGCTTCATATAAGCTCTCGGCTGCCCCTTGCACGAATGTGTTGATGTTGTTCTTGGCTAGCTGAGCTTTTCTTTGCGGGAAGAACCTTGTCATGAACTTCTCCTCTAGCTGTCCCCATGACGCGATAGAATTCGCCGGTTGCGAATATAACCAATCTTGCGCTTTGTCCTTTACCGAGAATGGGAAAGCGGCTAGCATGACATCCTCCTCCGATACCCCCTCTCCAGCTCTTATGGTTCGGCATAACATCTTAAAATCAGTAAGATGCTGGTTTGGGTCCTCGGTGGGTCTCCCTCTAAACGCCGCGTTACCAAGCATTTGGATGAATGCCGGTTGAAGCTCTACGCGGGCGTTTCTCCTCGCAATACATGACAAGAGCTGCGTGTGCCTAGGGACCGTGTATGATCCATAGGTCAGTGCCGGTTGCACTTGTTGCGCGTTTTGAACGTTCATATCTCGACGTTCGGCCATTAGCTCTTCTTCAAATGGTTGTTCAACTACTTCCTCGGGTTGGAAGTTCAAGTGTACTTGCGTGTTATCAACTGGATTGCTCGCACTAGTTCTCGTTTCCTTCCTTAGTTTTCTGAGTGTCTTATCAATGTCGGGGTCGAAAACTAGATCCGCGCTTCCGGTATTTCTCATGCACAATTAAGCTGCACAAGAAAAAGAAGATAAACACAAGAGCACGTGAGATCCGAGAAGCAATAGAACTTGACTCTAAACACAATAGACAAACAAAATAAACACGAAAAAGCAAAAACAAACAAGACTCTATCTAAACTAATGTCTAATCTAAAAGTTTCCTAACTCCTAAGCCGTAATTAACTCCCCGGCAACGGCGCCAAAAACTTGATGTGCGTTATATCAAGTAATAAAAACCTAGACTAACGCTTCCGCAAGAATACGGATCGTGTAGTAACTAGGGTCGAACACAAGGAGTTAATGCGACTAATGAGCTACTAAACTAATTGAATAGACGTGTGATATGACTAGAGTTGGAATTGTGGTTAAGCTAAGCTAAACTAAATCGAAGAGAAAATACTTATAGCTAAGTACCATGGGTGTCGAGAATTTGCCTAATGATGTAACGAAGTTTCAAAAGGATAATTGGTCTAGGTACTATCATGGATTTAGGGAATTCAAGCTCTCCTATAGGAACTGACTGGCGTAGACTTGTCCACTATCTAGCATGCATATACCAATGTATCCATTGCGTATCTTACATGCATAGACGCATTATGGCCGCTATCCTAATCCCTAGGTTAAACCGATTGACCTGGCGTAGATTCTAAACCGGCTAACCCTTAGTCATGGCTAAGTTCTGAAACCTAATGCCCTGGCGTTGGTTTATTAGGCTTCTAAGATCATTCAATCAAGTGGCGTACAGGTAGAGAAAGCATTAAAATCAACCATGAAATCTAAAAACATGATAGATACCAATTTCATTCATTCAAGTGGCGTACAGGTAATGAAAGCATTAAGTACCACCATTCATTAAGCATAGACTTCGTTACAACATGGCAAATCACTCTAACCCATGGCAAAGGATCTACTCAGACATAGATACAGTAAAGGAAACACAAGAGAAGTCTAGATTCGACATAGATATGGAAAGAGATAACTCCCTATTCATAAACCGATGTCTTCGGTAGATTCTCCTCGCTCCCGATCCGTAGATCCGTCTTTTCTTTCTTCTTCTCCTTGCTCTAATGTCTCTCTATCTGCTCTGATCTCTTCTGGTTCGACTTCCCTCTTTTAGATCTGATTTATCTTTTAATTTGGTCGTTCTAGATCTTAGGGAAGTTTGTTGAGATCCAAGGACCCGCGCGGGCATGTCCCTTACCCGCTCGTGCAAGGCCTTTGCCCGACCGTGTACACACAAATGAGCCCGAGCGGGCACCATACCCGCTCGTGTGCTTCATCAGCCCGAGTCGTGTAGACTTACGGGGTTTTCTTGACATGAATGAGCCCGAGCGGGCACACCAAATGGACCCGAGCGGGCCCACCTCCCAGGTCGTGTTCCTTGAGTTGCCGAGTCGTGTAAAGCTACGGGGATATTTGGTAGCACTCAACCCGACCGGGCACTCCCAATCCACCCGAGTGGGCATGACTTGAGGTGTTATTTCCGCTCCTTTCGCTCGGTGTTTGAGTGCTCACTTTCATCCGTTGCCTCGCACAAGTTGAACCTACGTTTCCGGGGTTAGATTGCCAAAATCACTCGTGTTTCTTCTCGTGTCTTCGTTTCCTACGCAAAACACGAAATGTGGATAAAGTCTCCGAATATACTCAAGAAATGAATGAAATATGAATAATCTACTCTAAACGAGACCTAAGAATGATATAAAAACTATAACGGATTGTGTGTTATCAGTCAACAAAGAAGCTTGCAATTAAGCAGGTTTCGCAGAAAAACTGTTGCACTGGGTCACAGAGTCTTAGGGGGTCCAAGGGTCGCAGGGGTAAAAGGGTCACAAAGGGGTAAAAGGATCACAGGGTTGAGGATAGGGTTGCAGGGGTCCAAGGGTCGAAGAGGGTAAAAGGGTCGCAGGGGTCCAAGGGTCGAAGAGGTAAAAGGGTTGTAGATTTACAAGTGCCATAGAGGGACCTCTTCGATCCTAGGACCCCTGCGACCCCTGTACCTCTTCGAACCTTGGACCCCTGTGACCCTTGTCCCTCTTCGACCCTTGGACCCCTGCGACCCTTGTCCCTCTGCGACCTTTGGACCCGTGCGACCTTTGTTCCTCTGCGACCCTTGGACCCCTGCGACTCTTGTCTCTCTACGACTCTTGTTACAATAATACTAAATCCACAAAATAGCGATACTAACAATATAGTCAAAATAATTTATTATTTACAAATAATATGAATAAAATTTTGAAAATAATAATTTATCAAGTTATTTACAAATAATTGACTCAAATATCTACGAGTCTTGTACATTCGCGACCCTTGGACCCGTGCGACTCTTGTCCCTTGCGACCCTTGTCCCTCGTGACCCTTGGACCCGTGATTGGTACAGTGAAAACCCTCTCATTAAGAGTGGCTCTAGTGATGTTAAAGACCATGTTACCTTCGTGACGGAAAAGTACGACATCCCCAATATGAATGTTTTGGTCGTTGTAGAAATCTGTCCATCCATCGTGAATTTGGAGCCATCCAACTTGACCCTTGTACCTCTGTGACCATCGGACCCCTGCGAACGGGTAAAAGGATCGCAGGGTCAAGGGTCGAACGGGTAAAAGGTTCGCAAGGGACAAATGATGCGACCCTTGTACCTCTGTGGCCATTGGACCCCTGCGACCCTTTACGCTTTATTATTAAAAAAATATTTACAAATAATATGAATAATTATTAAAAAAATTACAATGTACAATGTTGAATTATCCATTCCCAAAATTATGTTACAAATAAACTGTTAAAAAAAGAACAATGTACCAAATTACATCTTCCATATTCAACGAGTAAATATTTTTTTAGACCCTTGGACCGTGCCCCTTGTCCCAAAAAAAGAACAATGTACCAAATTACATCTTCCATATTCAACGAGTAAATATTTTTTTAGACCCTTGGACCGTGCGACCCTTGTCCCCCTCTGACCCTTGTCTCCCTTCGACCCTTGTACCTCTGCAACCCTTTGTCCCCTGCGACCCTTGGACCCTCTACGACCCTTATCTCCCTTCCACCGTTGTACCTCTGCGACCCTTTGTCCCCTGCGACCCTTATTATAATAATAGTAAATCCACAAAAACATCGATACTAACAATAATACATTCTAGTGAATAATAGTAAAAAAAACCAACCAAATACAAACATGAATTTTGTTGTTCAAATTAGGTTCAAAGCAATCAAAATACAACGGAATTCAATCTATGATGATGATAGGGGCAAGCAGTAGACAAGGTACATCATCAAGAATAGTGTCCAGTTTGAATTTGAGGGTACAACCCACGTGAAAGCCATTATCGTGACAAAACTTTGTCCAAGCCCTGGTGATGCTAGCACCAGAGCGTTTCACGGGCCTTAGGTGTGCCTCCCGAATCCGCACGTAATTGGTTATCTGATCAACCTTACTTCGTCTACCGCAAAGACCATTCGACCTCGCAAACTCTATCGGAAGTGTCTATGATAACCGAATAAATTTACAACAACGCCAAACTAATGCATATACGGCAAGATTTGATGAATTGAATAAATCGGTTTGAGTTCACTTACCACTGCATCTACGGTCAGATTTGAATGCGTGACTGGTACCGTGAAAATCCTCTCACCAGAAGAGGATGACCCTACTTCTATGAAATATTGCATTTTCAGCAAAAAATGGATGGAAGATGATGAGAGTTAGAGAGAGAGAGTGTGTGTCGTTATTAGAAAAAAGGAAACGGTTGGAATATGAAAAGACATGACCCTAACATTGAATCTCCGTCAGATTGAATTCGAAATGTTTTTTCAAATTTTGTTAAAAAGTTCGGCGGGAATTTTGGTGAAAATGATAATATGTCAAAATCAATCAAAATTGAGGGTGGCATGGGTCGCATATATGCGAAATTGAAGAATTTACAGGTTTATAATGATAAAATGCCAAAAACCAATCAAAACTATACAGTTACAACGTCAAATTAATTAATGCCAAATGAGGGTCGCATGGGGCGCATGGGTCGCTTGGTCGCATATATGGATGAATAGATGCGAACTCGACGAATTTACAGGTTTATAATGATAAAATGCCAAAAACCAATCAAAACAATACATTTACAACGTCAAACTAATTAAATGCCAAATGAGGGTCGCATGGATCTCATGAGTCGCTTGGTCGTATATATTGATGAATAGATACGAACTCGACGAATTTACGGGTTTATGATGATAAAATGACAACAACCAATCAAAACAATACATCTACAACATCAGCCAACGGTTAAAACAGATTATGACCCATGTGTACCTAGTTGAGTTGTGTATAACAAATGCTTGTGTTTCAAAAGTGATAGTAGTGTTTTAAGAACTCGTCGGATGATTAAACAATACATTTAAAATTTTGTTCAAATGTCGATATTATTTTTATATTATTATCTATATTGATTCTAAATTAAACATTTACAACTCAAATATATTGATAATGGCGTGTGTCGCTTGGTCGCATATATGGATGAATAGGTGTGAAATCGACGAATTTACTAGTTTATAATGATAAAATGACAAAAACCAATCAAAACAATACATTTACAACGTCAAACTAATTAATTTCAAATGAGGGTCGCATGGGTCGCATGGTCGTATATATGGATGAATATAAGCGAAATTGACGAATTTACTAGTTTATAATGATAAAATGACAAAAATCAACCAAAACAATAAATTTACAACGTCAAACTAATTAATGCCAAATGAGGGTCGCATGGGTCGCATGGTCACATATATTTATAAATAGATGCGAACTCGACGAAATTACGGGTTTATGATGATAAATGACAAAAATCAATCAAAACAATACATTAACAACATCAAACTAATTAATGCCAAATGAGGGTCGCATGGGTCGCATATATTGATGAATATATGCGAAATCGACTAATTTACGGGTATATAATGATAAAATAACAAAAACCAATCAAAACAATACATCTACAATGTCAATCAACGGTTAAAACAAATTATGACCCATGAGTCCCTAGTTGAGTTGTGTATAACTAATGCCTGTTTTTCAAAAGTGATAGTAGTGTTTTAAGAACTCGTCGGCATCCCTATTGATAACGAAAAATATATTGATAATGGCATGGGTCGCTTGGTCGACGAATTTACTAGTGTATAATGATAAAATGACAAAAACCAATCAAAGCAATACATTTACAAAGATTCTAAATCAAAATAATATATTTACAACGTCAATCGAAGACTCTGCACACATTCTATTTCCACTGGAGAGATATTTCATTGAGGGTCGCATGGGTTGCAAGGGTCGATCAAAGATTCTAAATCAAAATAATACATTTACAACGTCAATCAAAGACTCTGTAGCATTCTATTTCCACTGGAGAGATAGTTCATTAGCCGAGAGTGACCCAAGAGTGACCCAACACCGTCACCTAAGTCATCTCCTACCATTGTACTTCGTCTTTCAATCACATTTGAAGAGTGACCCAACACCGTCACCTAAGTCACCCCCAACTCGTCAGTGACTGCATAGAGCCTGAGTCCGCCGATTACCAAGACCTTGAGTAACACATAGACAACATGATGCCATGCGTCAACAATGGTGACTGCGGCACGCAAGTCACAAAGGTAAAAAAGATTTTTCATAGAAATATGGGTTAGAAATGCATACTAAGAGAAGAGACGTAGACGTTAACTTATATACATGGGTCAGACGGGTCACAAGGGTTGGAAGGGTCACATGGGTCGGAAGACAGGAGTCTGACAGCAAAATGACAAGTCACAGGGTCGGAAGAAAGGATTCTGACTGCAAAACAACAAGTCACATGGGAAGGGTCATATGGGTCGGAAGGCTCACATGGGTCGGAAGACAGGAGTGCGACAGCAAAACGACAAGTCGCATGAGTCGCATAGGTCGCATGAGTCTTCCATGGGTCATATGTGGTCATATTGGGTCGCATGAGTCGTACAACGGTCATATGTGGTCGCATGAGTCGTACAAGGGTCATATGTGGTCGCATGAGTCGTACATGGCTCATGTGTGGTCGCATGAGGTCGCATGCGTTGTATGGGTTCTCGTTTAAACCTGATTCTAATTTAATCGGATTGAGTGTCGCATAAAAGGTCATATTGGGTTGCATGAGTCGTCCATGGGTCATATGTGGTCATATTGGGTCGCATGAGTCGTACAAGGGTCATATGTGGTCGCATGCGTCAGATGGGTTCCCGTTTAAACCTAATTCTAATTTAATCCGATTGAGCGTCGCATAATGGGTCATATTGGGTCGCATGAGTCGGATGGGTCATAATCTTATGAACAATAGATGCAAAATAAGACATTTTCAACGTTTAAATATTGATTACATAAGGTCACAAAGGTTACAAAGGTCACAAAAGTTACATAAGGTTACATTAGGTCTCTATGGTCACAACGGTTAAAAAAAAGTAAAAAGAAGTTCAAGGAAAAAAAGGCAAGAAAAGAGTTCAAAAAAAAGGCAAAAAGAAGTTCAAGAAAAAAAAGAAAGAAAAAAAGGTCGAATTTTCCGACTTTAGAGACACATCGGAGCCCTCCCCCGCAAGGAGAGTCGTGTGTGACTCAATGCCTTCTCCAAGTTGACCTCCAACCGTGACCATGACTAATGCAGATACAACTTGATGTCTGAGTCCGCCGATTACCAAGACTTTATATAGTGCAGATACAACACAAAGTCCTCCATCCACGTTGTAAGTACTTGTGTGTATCTGCATAGAGACCTAGTCCGACGATTACCAAGACCTTGAGTAACAAATAGACAGCACGATACCCTGGGTCAACCATGTGACCTTTGTGACGAAGGTCAAAACGTCACAAAGGTAACAAGGATTTTTCAGAGAATTTAGGGTTAGATGTTAGAAATCGCCCTTTAGAGAGAATGAAAGACTCGAAACAAGAGATGATTTGGTGCTATAAATTGTTGTAGCTTTTCGGGGTTTCCTCCTCTATTTATAAACTCATATTTAACGAAAAATAAATGCTACAAGACCCCTAAAATTCCACAAAGACACTAAATACAAAGAATGGCCAAGGTGCATGTATTGACCACATTAAAGAACCTTTTAATATAGGGGTAACAGAGACGTGTCCCAATGGTGTTGAATGTGGTATTGGTAAAATAAAAAGCATAGCTAGCACCTAGAAAAGTCAGTAGTCTGACATTGAAAAGACTAGTCGAGAGGGTCAAAATGGACAAATGGGTCGCAAGGATCGCAATGGTCACAATGTCCACATGGGTCGCAAGGGTCGCATGAGGCTCTGTGACCCTTGGACCCGTGCGACCCTTGTACCTCTGCGACCCTTGTACCTCTGCGACCGTTTGACCCCTGCGACAATGTACCAAATATTAAAAAAAACAATGTACCGAATGTTTACATCTTCCATTCCAAAAAAAAACCAATGTACCAAATATTAAGTTAGTCTTCTTGGGGTGAATAAATACGTTATCCATTACTAAATATATCAGCCGCCATCTTCTCATGCATGGAACTAACATTGTCGTTGCAAATTAAGTGAAACACATTCCACCTTCTCATTAACAAGGCTTCTATGAATTTGTAAGAGAAAACACCACAGTCATTCTCGCTTTGGTTCTATGAGAGACCTTCATAATACTCATACTTCCATTCATCTTCTCTAGAAGCCAAAGAAGGAAACCCTCCGAGAATGAGCATCTTGGGGACAACTTTTTTTATCTTCTCATCACCGGATCGATATGCGTTTTCTTCAGCCTCATCTGGCAGTCGTATACCGTGATGTATCGGGTTTTGAAATCCGCTATGAAGGCTACCTAATAACATCCTACCCATCGATCATTTTCCGATGGAATGTTTAGAACCGAGACAAAACCTTCATAATCACTAATTGGTGTCTTCGTACTTCTGAATGGATACTTGGCATTCAAAAAATCACTAAGCATTTCCAGCAAGGTTTCCATATCCTCGTACATCCACAATGAGAACGTTTGCATGAAAGAAATGGGACAAACATAATAATTCTGATTCGCTGGGGTTCAATACCGAGCGAGAAGACAACACCATCAACGCCTCATCCAATTGCTGCAAAAAAAATTAACCCACATGAATACATATGACACAAAACTCTGTGAGACTAAGGGTTTAAAAAAATTTACATCATCTTCAAGCCATACGTTAGCCTTTAATATAATCTCCCAAAACTTTCCCCCGGGGTATATCTAGCTTAGATTTCCACCACCGCTCATGTCGAGGTGCCTTCATGAACCAATATAGATCAGTCAACTTTTCACCACTTGCGTCAATGAAGGAAGGAAATCGGGTTATCAAGCCCTTTACTAATCCCTTGGGAATCCACCCAAACTCCTCTTCCCCTACAAGTTCTTGAACCACCATTTTTTCGGGTTCTTGAATAACCTTCTTTTCGGGTTCTTGGACTCCAACATCTTTCCCTCGACCTCTCCCTCGCACTGTTCTTGCTCTTTTCACCGGTGGGGTTCAACACATGGCGCAGACTCCTTCGATAAAGGTCCAGCACCTGTATAAAATTTACTTCATTAAACATATGGTGACCAATGCGACCTATGCGACCTATGTGAACAATGCGACCCATGCGACCTATGCGACCCATGCGACTAATGCGACCTATGTGACCTCAAATGACCGTACTTACTTGGTGGTATTTCGACAATAGCAACAACCTCTTGGACAGGACCCACTGCTGGAGTATCCTTGGCAGGAGCCTCGTCGGCGACGTCATCGACAGGACCCACTAAAGTATCTTTAGTGTGCACCTCTTCGACAGGACCCACTGGAGCATTTGCATATAATTACTTCATTCATTAGACTCATTGTTCGTTACATTGATTATGTAACACATGTGACCAATGCGACCCATTCGACTTTAGCGACCCAGTGACCCATGCGACATATGGAAACCCATACGACCCATGCGATTCTAACGACCCTGCTACTTATGCGACCCTACGACTTATATATCTCTGTGACCGATCCGACTCTTGCGACCCATGTCGACTCTCGATGGAAATTGACACTCAAATGACCTTTTCACTAAATATTACTTATTTGGTGGAACTCCATCAGGAGCAATGTTTGCCAAATCCTCTTCTAAGCCATCTCTGCTTGGCTCTTTTCTTGACATTGGATTTGGACGTCGAAGGAATTCAAAACCAAAATCACGAACAGTGACGGAAGATTGGTTTTCGGTGATCGCAACTTTCTCGGTAGCCTTTGATTTTGGATTAGGAATATGAATCACGTCATCCCTTAGAAGGTCTCTTACGGCGTTGATGATTCTCTTCTCCGACTTCCTTATTTCCCCTATTAATTTATGCTCCAGTGTCAGAGGGACTACAACATCAGCATCATCTTGGACCTCTATTATTTTTTCACTCACGCTCTCCTTCCTCTTAGTCCCTTTTTCCTTCCCCTTTTTTGATCACCAAGAGCTGCTTTTCGTGTCAGCAGTTCTTGCTTACGGATATCCTCCCAACAAATATCCTTCGGATTTCGACGAAGATGTTCCATCCATATCTGAATATCGGGATTGTTACATCCCTCGTAATCCTCCAGATCAGAAAGTAAAGCTTCCTCTTCGTGTTCAGCACGAAAAATACTTAAAATATCCTGAAAAACAAAAAATAACCATCATTACCCTCTGTGACCCTTGTTTCCCTTGTGACCTTTGTGTAATTGTTATCTTAGAATCTCAAATCTGCCTTATCACATCTACATACTTCGGGTTAAAATTGGATTTAACCATCTTCTTGCACATTCTTGGGCATGATCGATGCGCATCCACAACCTCACCATACCATCCCTTTCCGCCCAAACTAAGAATTTCGAATGGAAGTAACTGAAACATTAAAACAAAATGATAAGAATGAAAAAATTACGAAAATATTCAAGTTATTTGAATAATCTTGAGTACAACAAGTGCTTCAACTAGTTGTGGTGTTAGGGAGCTACAAAATGGATCTATAACACGACCACCTATACTAAAAACAGACTCAGATGCAACAGTTGATATTGGTATAGCCAAAATATCTTTTACCATTTGAGGGAGCATATGATACTTAGCACTAAATGCTTTCCACCACCACAGAATGTTAAAGCTTTCATATGTTCCTTTCTCACGTAATTCCGGAAAATAAGATTCCAACTCATTTTTCAATGACTCTTCTCCTCTATCATATTTCTCAAACATATAATTCATATAATCGCGAGATATATTCATACCATCATTCCCAAACTCAAAATTTTTCCACTTGATTACTATATTGATCCATATTATAAGAACACAATGATTCATAATGCTTAAATAATCGTTGTAGAACACCACTAAGCTTATCAATCACTTCATTAGCTTTATCATCATCATTGTAACTCTCTCGAATCATCCAAATCATATACTTAAACTTGTATCGAGAATCCAAAACATGAGCCACGTAAAATAATCATATTCACGTTATCAGAATGCCAATACTTATCAAACTTTCTTCATTTTCTCAGCCATTGACCTTTTACTTTTCTCATCACATGAAACAATTATTTTTTGAATTTTCAAACTCACACCAAATATTTTCTGCATGTACTCATTCCCAATAACATACCGTGATATAGAGATTTTTAATGTAGTAACATACCGTGATCCAGAGTAACAATTTGTTGGGAGTTTCCAAAGACTACCTTAAATTTTGTTGATATTGTAAGGCGTAATGAAACCGATGTATTCGTCAGTTTGAAGGTTACATTTCTCTTAATCACATCAAAACCTTCAAGTTGAACAATCCTCCTCTCTTTTTAAAACCAATAAAAACAAGTTAACAACATGTAGCTTAGAGTTCTGTGAAGCATAGATGACAACAAAAACTAATGAAGAAAAAATAGATCATGACATAAACAGTCTAGAAGATGAGATAAAGATGAATTGTTTAGGAAAACACTAAAACTAACCTTTTCATCATTGAAGAGAAAATCAATCCACATTAGTTGTCCATATTTTTCAATGTTACGAGCTTCCCAAATGTGAAAAATCTGGCAATTATTCGCTGGAGTTAGCATCTCATATTGAGTTATCGAAGGTAGTATAATGTGTGAGCATGTCTATGGGTGAAATCTAGAGTGGATCCATGAAGGAATTAACATATCTACAACTAGAAAATCAAAGTTTAAGGACGGAAAATTAAAGCCCCAAACGGACGTATAAATCAGTCCATAAACCATCTGCAATTCCAGACCGCATGGCCATCCGCAAATCAATGGGAAAGACAATCAATATAAAAATGAAAGAGTCATAGGTAAAACGTTGGAATATTGTGCACGACGGATGACCCGCCCGTAAATTTTAAGAATGATCATCGACCCATCCTTAAAATTTTCATTTTAAAAAAGTTTGTGGACGGATTACGGGAGACGTCCGAAAAATTGTAGATAATAAACATATATTACAAGTTTTTCGGTGATATTTCAGAATTGTTGTCATCAGTATCATCATTCTCGCATGCATACCAATCAATTGCAGACATTTTTTTCCTTCAGCATATGCATCAACCGTTGATGTCGCCATTCTGATCGTTGATGTCGTCATTATGATTCTTGTTGTGACTCGAACAATTGTGTTACGGTATTTCACATCTCGTGGTCTTTCGCTCTTGATTTATCTTTGGAAGAACTTGAATGTTGTGATGTCATTCCTCCAAGACCAAAAATACGACCTTTATATGGTTTAACTTGTTGTGAAACAAATATCGAAATTTAATTACAATTATAAATAACAAATTTATATTAAAATGTAATAAATTTTTCTCGAGATACAACTCGTTGTATTCTTCCTGACTAGGAGAAGGTTGTGTTTCGTCTTCTCCCAGCGGAACCTGGGACACATTCCGATGCCATGTTAAATATCGTCATGAACACGTTTTGCTCTTGCATATACCCACGAACCATTAGTCTTCTGAATTTACGTACGTTTCAGTAATCTATGTATGATGGTTCGGATCTCCTTTTGTGTATCATGTATCCTTCTCTATCAGAAAAACAAGATTGACTTGCTCGCTCGCCTCTTTACTTAAATGCGGGATCATCCCAATAAGCGCACATTTTATCCCAAACATTGTCCATCATCCAAACGGGTTTCCCTTTCTTCTCGCGATCTTTTTTGCAATGGTTACCGAGAGCTTTCAACCCGTTTGATTTCGGACTTTACTAGCCTAATAATTTCGGGATTCTAATAAAATTTTTGTTCAAAACATTAGATGATTATTTTATTTAAACTACTACTTGATATTTAATAAAATTAAATATTATTACAAACTTACCACAAAATATTTTCTACCACCATTCCTTAATATTGGGGTCAATCCACGTCCAATTATAACATGGACAATCGTAATCAACTTTCATCATTTTTTGTTATATAATGAGAAAGTTTATCATAACCAAATCTATGAATCAAAATTACGATAAATTAACATCTAAATAAATATTTTCAAATTTACATTTGAATTGAATGATACGTACCGTTGTGCAACATTTTCACAACTCGGGTCTAAACGAGGAAGTTTACTCCTTTCCTCATCCATTGATAAAATTTCTTCCATTGTTGCTTCGTCATGGATCTGAGACTCGTGATGCATCGTTGGTTCGACCGGTGGTTGCATCTGTTGATAATAGGAAAAAAATTTATTGTGTCGATCTAATGTTCAGGAATAAATTCGGATTCATAAAATCCGTAAATCTCGAATCAGATTGTCGCGTTTGTTATGGGGGAGATAGACCATTAGCACTTTCCTCCGAATTAGAACGAGTTCTCGTGTTACCTCCTCCGCCAACGCGATGAGACATACTAAAATTTAAAATTTAAATATTTAAATTGTTGTTAATTTAAGTTTTGGATTCACTAAGTCTTTTAAAATAACTTAGTCTAACAAAGACTCCAATATAATTTTAACAATATAATTTTCAAAGTTTACAAAAACATATAATCACAAAACATCAATATAACCTATAGCAAACTCATTAGCACATATAATTTAACATATAAATTTATCACCTCTAAATAATCTACTATCCAACTAACCTTAATCCATAAGATTCTAAATAATCAAATTTCTAACAAATCTTAATTCACTTAATAGTTTACTATCTAATTTTCCAATAACCTAAAATATCAAATCTCTTTATCACATTTCAACAAACACCATATCCACACAGATTTAGTTTTCCAAGTCTAACAATTTTTTTCCAAATCTAACTAAACATATTCCAAATCTAACTAACCATATTTCAAATCTAACATCTACCAAACAACCAAACATCACAGATTAACACAACCACAAAAATTATATAGAAATTAATGTGTCAAACGGATGTAGAATGGCTGATGGGTCGGACGGCTGGTTGACAAAGGGCTAGTCGACGAACGGATGATAGGACTTACGGCTAATAATACGGATGATTGTGGGTCATAGGGAGAGCTAGGTCACGATGAGAGCTGGGTCACAACGCGCTCCAGTAGAATGGTGAGAACTGGTTCACGGTTCGTCGCGGTGAAACGACGAGAGCTGGGTCGAGATTGGCTGGTAGGACGTTTGGTCAACGGATGCCGAGAGATATGGGAAAATGGGAGAGACTGAACAATAGGGAAAGTATTGAGCAGATGAAATTTATAGACATTCACAGACGGGCGATAAAAACCATATGTAACCCGTCCTTTATCACGGAATGCATAAAATCTTGGCCATAAACCGTTCATAGTCACAGATGGACACATAACGAATGTCCCTATTTACAGACAAATTTTAAATGTCGTTCGTAACTGTCAAACGAACGTGTGAACCATTCGTATGTCGTCTATCTTTGAGGATGGCTCAAACATGACCGTTCGTATTTACAGATGGCTTAAACATGATCGTCCCTATTTGTGGACGACTCGGATACATCAATCTATAAACATAAGGTCGTTCGTAATTCGTCTACACTTACACGTCTCGAGCTGTATTCATCCGTAATTTGTCTGCAATCTGAATGAGCCTTATTCGTCCTCAATCCGTCTGTAAATTTTGATTGTAAAACTTGTGTTTTATGTCTTCTATCAAATTTAACAGAATTAATTGATAAGTTGTTCAATATATTTTGTATTTTGTATCATCAAGAAATAGGATATTTATATTGAGTAATACTAATTCATTAACTCGTCATATTGTTCTTTTTCAAACATTTTTATGTCACAAATTATCAACACAAATGATAACACGTAATCCGTTGTAGTTTTTATATCATTCTTAGGTTTAGTTTTGAGTAGATTACTTAGATTTCATTCATTTATCGAGTTTATTCGAAGACTTTATCTACATTTCGTGTTTTGTGTAGGAAACGAAGACATGAGGAGAAACACGAGAGATGATGTCAATTTAACCCCGAAAACGTAGTTGAGTGACAAGGTTCAACTTGTGCAAGGCC
>CM071873.1:8684477-8695416 GCA_036759665.1 Gynandropsis gynandra
AAAATAAATAACCTAGTCTTTAACTTAAATACTAAGAAAATGAAAAGCAAACAGCTGGGTTGCTTCCCAGAAAGCGCTTATTTAACGTCATTAAGCTTTGACGTCTCCATTCCTCATGCGTGCGCGACGGGTGGATCGGAAAGGGAAATGGAGTTTCCACTTTCGATCGGTTGAGCGGCTTGGTAGAGCTTTAGCCGCTGTCCATTGGCGTTGAACGTGTCACCCGCATCACTCCATAGTTCCACGTTTCGTACCTGAAAAGGATCAGACCAATATGACAGTAGGTTGCCCGATAAAGACTTAGGTCGAGAATTAGAAAGTGGAACGAAATCACCTGATTGGAAGTCATGAGGTAGGGTCTTCTCGTCGTGCCATCCCTTAGGCACATCATGCACGGGGTTCACTTGCTCGCTGTCCAAGGTTGGATAAGGGGTATCTGCGTTGAAAAGTTTAATGACATCTTTTTCCATTACCTCGTGCAAGTGCGGGTGCAGCCTCCTTTGAATTTCGAGTGAAGGTTCGTGGCTGTCCTCCCTATAATTCCCGTACATACATATTGAAGAGCTGAGCCTCTTACGCTTGTTCACGCGTGTGGGCTGTTTTCTCATCTCTTCTGCACTCATGTTAGCATTTAAAGCAGCAGGATATATGTTATCGGAATCAACGTACTCATACCGAGAATAAGGCGGCGGGTCGGGCTCGAGTTCGGACGACTTCTCCATTGTGAAACCAGCATGTATATCACGTGGTATCTCCTTCCATGGGACGTCTCCTAGTGCTGCAATGGCACTCATGAATTTCGTATACACCTCAGCTCCTTCGTCCGCAAATCCTGCATTATCGCCAACTTGGGTCAAATACCGTAAAAGAGAATCGGAAACAATTACTTGATCGTGCGTGTCGTTCTCTAACTCGTCCAGCGAATCTACTGTAAAGCAAGACTCCTTGAGTGGTGATTCGGCCATGGGGCTGGGCAGGATGAATTCGATCGTTTCGTCTTTGACACGGAAGGACAGCTTTCTTTGTTGTACGTCTATCGTCGCACCTGCAGTAGCTAAGAACGGCCTACCAAGAATAATAGGTGTCCTAGCGTCTTCCGTTATCTCAAGTACAGCAAAATCAGTGGGAATGCAAAGCTTACCTACCATGGTGGGAACGTTCTCAATGATTCCCACCGGATGTCTTACCGTACGATCCGCGAGGCGTAGAGACATCTTCGTCGGTTTAAGGTTCCCAAACTCCATCCGCTTGAAAACTGAGTGTGGCATGATACTCACGCTTGCCCCTAAATCACACAAAACATTTTCAATATCGAGATTACCTATTATGCATGGGATGGAGAAGCTTCCGGGGTCCTTTAGCTTAGGTGGCAGCTTGTTCAGTAGCTAAGAACGGTCTACCAAGAATAATAGGTGTTCTAGCGTCTTCCGTTATCTCAAGTGCAACAAAATCAGTGGGAATGCTAAGCTTACCTACCATGGTGGGAACGTTTTCAATGATTCCCACCGGATGTCTTACCGTACGATCCGCGAGGCGTAGAGACATCTTCGTCGGTTTAAGGTTCTCGAACTCCATCCGCTTGAAAACTGTTTGTGGCATGATACTCACGCTTGCTCCTAAATCACACAAAGCATTTTCAATATCGAGATTACCTATTTTGCATGGGATGGAGAAGCTTCCGGGGTCCTTTAGCTTAGGTGGCAGCTTGTTCTGAAGAATTGCACTGCATTCCTCGGTGAGTGCTACTGTCTCGTTCTCTTCGGTGTGCTTCTCTTTGGTCATTACCTCGCGATTAGGCATCTTGTGGACTGCTTCCACGTATGGCATGTTGATGTCTAGCTTCTTGGGACCGCCTGTAGATCTGCCCACTCTCTCTTGGTTCTTACTGCTTACCAATCGTCGAGGATACGGTATCGGAGGTACGTACGCCGAAGGAGCAACGTATGGCTTTTCTAAATCTAGTTCGACTCCTTCCATAATCGCAATCTTACCTCTTCCTCTATCCATGGGCGTACCAGCAGCATCTTCTCGCTCATTTGAGGGCAAATTCTCAGCCTCATCATCGCTGCACACAGAAATAGCATACACATGCTCTCTCGGGTTAAGATCGGGCTTACCGGGAAGCTGTTCGGGATTCCGAGAGGATGAGGCGGCCTGTTGTGCTATGGAGTTTTCCAACATCTTCACATGAGTGCTCAGAGACTCCATCTGAGATCTAAACTCCTGCTGTTGCTGTTCCTGCTTCATCTTCACATGAGTGCTCAGAGACTCCATCTGAGATCTAAACTCCTGTTGTTGCTGTTCCTGCTTCATCTTCACATGAGTGCTCAGAGACTCCATCTGAGATCTAAGCTCACTAATCGCTGTCCCAACATCCGCGTCGAATTTGGTTCGAATCGATTGTTGCTGCTTCTGCTCCTTCATGAATTCGAGCAACACCGCCTCAAGGTTTGATGAAGAGGCTTGAGGAGGTTGAGGAGCTTGCGGAGCTTGCTGTGCTTGCTGGAATTGCTGGTTGGTTTGCTGGAAATTATTCTGCCTTTGTGGAAACCCCGAATACTTCACCGGTTGAGTTGTTCGATATGACAAGTTCGGGTGATTCCTCCAATTCGGGTTGTAGGTGTTCCCGAATTGCGTGTTGCCTTGCTGCTGGGCATAATACATCTGTTCGTAATCCTCATGTACTGTGCATTGATACGCTACATGATCCGTATCTCCGCAATTCGCACAGTACATAGCATTCGCTGCATTACCCATGGCTCTATTCTGGTTAGGCTCATATAATCGACGAGTGCTATTAGGCATACCTCTTGGAGTGGACCACATGGTGTGGTTCATGGCGAGGTTATCAATCAGCTCAAATGCCTCCTCGACGCTCAGATCCATGAATGATCCTCTGGCAGCATTATCCAACCTCATGCGGTGCTCATCTGAAATTCCGTTATAAAAAGTTTGGATAACGTACCATTGCTCAAGTCCATGGTGTGGACACATCTGCAGAAGATCCTTAAATCTACCCCACGCCTCAAACATAGTCTCTCCATCTCTGCATCTGAATGTTGCGATTTCCCCCCTCATCTGAATTGTCTTGCTCGGAGGAAAGAAGCGTGATAGGAACAGTGTGCAGAGCTGATCCCAAGTGGTGATAGATCCCGCGGGGAGTGATTGCAGCCAAGCTTTCGCTTTTCCCCCAATTGAAAAAGGGAAAAGACGCAGCAAGATTGCATCCTCAGAGACTCCATGAATTTTGAACGTACCTGAAAGTTCGAGGAAATCTCTGAGGTGCTGATGTGGATCCTCATGGTTTCCACCCATGAATTGCTTCTGATAAAGCATATTTATCATTGCTGGCTTAATCTCGAATTGCTCTCTTGCAACAGCAGGCATCCTTATGGCCGTTTGCACGTTGTTCATGTTCGGCACCACGTAATCCCTTAGACGACGTGGTGGAGGAGCCTGTAATTGCATCTGTCCATTGCCGTTCTGATTATCCATCTTTTGTCGACCTGAAAGTTCTGCAAAGGACAAACAAAGAACAATTTACGTAGAAGGAACGAAAGAAAAGAAAACAAAAATAAAAACAAAGCAAGAAGGACTCTAGGTTCGAATCTAAGACGCGTTGACAATAGTCCCCGGCAACGGCGCCAAAAACTTGATGCGTATCAGAGTTAAATATAACCTAATCTACCCGCAAGTGCACGGCACGTGTGTAGTATTTTAGGTGTCGATCCCACAGAGACTACGCAACACTACCTAAACCCGAACTACGAATCAAACTTGCTAACGAAAGAAGGTGAATAAGGAATGAAATACTGAAAGTAACTAAACTACTTGGGTTCTAACGATGAGATAAACGTCCTAGGAAACCGGTTTCACCACAAGACTACCGAAACCAACGATCAACCTATCTATCATGCAATCCCAGTTAAAGCTATCTAAGGCGGACGATCCTAACATGATATCTACCCTCTCTCAAGGCATAGACACGTGATCTAGACAAGCTGCCCCCTACTTTCGTGGCTGACACCATGAACTAAACCCATAAACTCTGTGATTCGCCCGTTCACCCTCAACCGTTGCTACCCTACTTTCGTGGCCTAACCTCGGTTGTTCTAAACCTGACTTTCTAGGACTAGAATTCTCCTTTCGGTCCTTCTCCTAACCCCTAACACATGCATCTACGTGGC
The DNA here is from genome assembly GCA_036759665.1 of Gynandropsis gynandra. Classification (NCBI taxonomy): domain Eukaryota; kingdom Viridiplantae; phylum Streptophyta; class Magnoliopsida; order Brassicales; family Cleomaceae; genus Gynandropsis; species Gynandropsis gynandra. The sequence goes on from CM071873.1 coordinate 8,688,665, forward strand.
CATCGCAAACACAAGTAAATTCAAGAACTCAGATAAAGAATAGATGAACTAAAACGGGAAGATGCATTCAAAATAGATCAAAAGAGGTCTCGGGATAGCCAAGGGCTAATCCCTTCTCCTAGAACAAACAAACTACTCGCTCATGCGTCTGTAAAGAAACATAAACATAGTAGAAAGTCTAAGGAACATAAAAACCAAACAAAACCGAAGTGGCGGTGCTTGATCTCCAATGCTCCTCGCTTATCTCCTCGCAAGAATCTGCTCTAACTTCGCTGAATTCTTCTCCTCTGTATGCTTGCTGTAATCACGTCTTTTTGCCTCCTTTTAAGCCTCCTAAGTCGGTCCAATTGTTGCCCTAATTGCCCCACGAGTTCCCTTATGTTTTAAGTTAAGTTTACTTAAGTTTTGAGAGGTTTCGGGCCGCTACCCGCTCGGGTAATGAGTGTACCCGCTCGGGTGCGGCTAGGGCAGTTCGTGCGCGTCCTGTGGTGCTGGAATGGTGCCCGATCGGGCATGGCATGTGTGCCCGCTCGGGCACAAGGCAAAATGGTCCTAAATGCTTGCCCGAGTCGTGCTAAATGGTCCACACAATTGCTTCTCCATGCTCAATCTCGTCCCGTTTGTCCCGTGATGATCCCCAAGTTGCTCCTTAGCTCCGTGCATGTTCCTTTAGCTCCAAAATAGTCCAAATACGCGTAAAAACCTGTAAGAACATGAAAAGCACGAAAGCAAGTAAAACGGATACGGAATCATACGTAAAACATCACATATGTATCAAAAACGTCTCCTAAATCGTGCAAGAAATACGTATGAAAACGAGATGATCAGTATCTAAATGTGATTGCATCCATAACTTTCTAAGTATCGAGCATGATTTAATATTTCAACGTGTTTCCGTTGACATTGTCAATGTATGCCCATTGAAATTTGAATCTATGAAGTTAAAAAAATAATTTTAACAAGTTACATAAAGTTATATATTACATTATAGAATTCACATTTTTTCTTCGGTAGATTCTTCAATTGGTGAGCCTTCCTTCAATTGTTCATTGAATTCATCAATGTTTTCATCTTCTGCATCTTCCGGTTCAACGTTTTCATAATCGCGTATGTATTCTCTATCTATGTAAGTTCTTGCAAGAATCTCCTCCCGATTGTTTGTATCAATTTACTGATCGGCTCTGGAAGATCGATTTGCAACAGATCTTCTTTGCATCTATGTTTATAATTCCTCGCGGCTTGATCTTTACTATGCCCACCACTCCTCTCTTCAACGTTTCCATGTTGTTGGATATTGCATGTAACATACTTGATCTGCTTAATCTATTGTGATGAATGGATCATACTTATCATATTGTCGTCTCGGATTGATGGCAATGCTCTTAGGAGATATAGGTGAATTCTATGCATGCAAAAGACTGGACTAAGCCCCTTAATTTTCTCTAATGTATAACCTACGCCACCCTATATCTCCTAAGAGCATCTAATATTCGTTAATTTTAGGATTCATCTAGATTATCATTCACTATAATGAGATAAGTAGATTGAAGTCTGAGGAACTCATACCTTAGCCTTTGCGATAAGGGTTTCAACTCCACCTTGGGTGCCTTATCAACGTCCCAATCAAGTGTTGGACGTTCGGTGATGTTTTTCTGTGTCTCGAGAGTTTTTATTCTGATCTGCACTGTGATGCGTTGTCAAATTTAAACAAATAACCTAAACTACCCGCAAGTGCACGACACGTGTGTAGTACTTCAAGTGTCGATCCCACAGGGACTATGCAACACAACCTAAACTCTAGCCGTGAATCAAACTTGCAAACGAACGAAATATGGGATTTGGGAATGAAATATTAAAAACAAATAAACAAACTAATTCTTAATAATGTGACAAACGTTCCAGGAAACCAGTTTCACTACAAGACTACCGAAACCCACAATCAACCTATCTATCATGCAATCCCAGTCAAGTTATCTAAGACAGACGATCCTAATATGATATCTACCCTCTCTCGAGGCATAGACACGTGATCTAGTCAAGTTGCCCCCTACTTTCGTGGCTGACACCTTGAACTAAACCCATAAGACCTGTGATTCATTCGTTTTACCCTCAACCGCTGCTACCCTACTTTCGTGGCCTAACCTCAGTTGTTCTAAACCTGATCTTCTAGGACTAGAATTCTCATTTCGGTCCTTCTCCTAATCCCTAACGCATGCATCTACTTGGCCTTTGTAAACACAAATCATTTAAGCACTCAGATAAGAATAGATAAACGAAACTGGAAGGTGCATTCAAAGATAAATCAAAAGTGGTTCCGGGATAGCCACGGGCTAATCCCTTCTCCTAAAACAAAACAAACTACTCGCTCATGCGTTCATAAACAAACATAAACGAAATAGAAGGTCTAAGGAACATGAAAACCAAACGAAACCGAAGTGTGGGGTTGATTTCCAATGCTCCTTGTAAGTCTCCTTAGCAAGAACCTTCTCCTTCTCTCTACTCTTTCCTCGATCAAGAACTGAAACTCAGTGCATGAGCTCGACCTCTCACTCCTCTCCTCTTCTTTCCTCCTCTTTTTTTTCCTTTTCTCCCTCTCTTTCCTTCTGGACGTTCAGATATTCCTTCTGTTGCAGCAGCCACCCATTGTTGTCTTTTTACGAGTTTCCATTCTTGAATAAGTTGGGTGACGTTTCCATTAGTTCCTCTAGCAAAATATCACTTATCCCTCTTCTCCAAAGTCGTTTTCCTTATTGTATAAGTCTCCAACAAACTTCCATTTGTTTTAAGTCAAATTAACTTATTTGGAGTTGCAGGTGACGGACGCGACTCGTGCGGGCAGGGTAAGTGACCCGCTCGGGTACGGCACGGAAGATCGCGCAAGAATGTGATGGAAAAGAGGCTGTCGGCTCGGGCTCAAGGGCTGCCCGCTCGGGCTCATGGTCTGCCCGCTCGGGCTCATGGTCTGCCCGCTCGGGCTCAAGTGCTGCCCGCTCGGGCTCAAGCCCCGGGCGTGGTATTTCTTGCTCGACTCGTGCTCAATTCGCTGGACAAAATCACCGTAACAAATGCCCGCTCGGGCTAGGGAGTTACCCGCACAGATAGTGGCTATTCTATGCCGGTTCTCGTCCCGTTTGTCCCGTGATGATCCTCTATGTTGGTACTTTGTCTCGTGCACGTCCTTTAGCTCCGAAATGAACCGAATACGCATAAAAACCTGTAAGAACATGAAAACACGAAAACAAGTAAAACGGATACAGAATCATACGTAAAACATCGCATATATATCATAAATATCTCTAAAATCGTGCAAGAAATACGTATGAAAACGAGATGATCACACTGCTCGTAACTTGGACCCCGCTAGAATCTGCTTGGGTCACGCAGAAGTCCAAGAAATGGTCTACGGCATATTCTTGGTCCAAATTTAGGTCCACTTGAACCATACTCATTTTCATGAATTTCATTCAGTTGTATTCAGGACGCAATCTGCTGCTCTCGGGCCGTTGGCTATATGGCAGGAACTGACAACGGATTTCCATTGCAAAAAAGGTCGGAAATTTTTCATTCCAACGGATGCCCGTTACAAATTTTAAAAAATATCACCGGGTATTCGTTGAAACATTTACGAAAAAAATTAAAAAAATTAAAAAAATATATATAAAAATATTTAATTAATCAAAAAAGATTTTGCAAATTAAAAACATAATTTATATTATAAATCATCTAAATTAGTAGCGTCGTCTTCATTCCCGTGATCGCCAACACCTCGTGAAGGTGTTGTATCAGAGTCGATTATCGGGTCTTGTCGCGGCGTTGTTTCCCGGTCGGTTCTGGCGGTTGATACGCTCGACTAGTTAGCAATTCGATGATGCTCTCCATGTGATACATCTTTGCTCGAGTTTCTCGAAGTGTGGATTCGAGATGTACGATATGTCGTTCTTGCGTATAAATCTCTTGAACCATAGAGGGTAACACCGTGGCGTCCTCGAAGATATCTTTTTGGAGCGAACCGAGACCGTGTAGATGCTCCTTATACGGTCTAACAGACTATGAAATAAAAAACGTTAAAGTTAGTATCGTTAGAAATTTTTTATTTAATTGACGAATTATAAGCAATAATTTTATAATTTACCTCTAAAAAATTTGTCATTTTGTAAAGGATTGAGATCGTCGGAAGTTAAACCATAAGCTTTTGAATGTTGTGTGATCTTCTCTGTCACAGCTTTCACGGTCTGTTCTACCCTAAAGTCGACGAGTTCAGGTTCGTCGGTTTCTTCCCCGACGACGAATTTCTTCTTGGCTTGGGTTTTGACAATCAGCTCAAGAAGAATCAGTTCTCTTTCCATTCTTTGTATCTATTAGATAATATTAATATAATTATATAAAATTTGTATATAACTAAAAAATAAAAAATAAAGAAAAAAATTTACCAATTCGTTGCAACGTTAAGCCGTTGCAACCAGTTCAACGGGTATCCGTTGCACCATAGCTACGGATGATTGTTAGCGTCTACCAATGGTCATCTGTTTCCCTATGAACTCTCTCTCAACGGGCATCCATTCACGTTTACCAACGGATACCCATTGAAATTTTGAAAACTTTGAAAATTTTTCTAAGTATCGAGCCTGATTTAACATTTCAGCGGATTTCCATTGACATTGCCAACGGATGCCCATTGAAATTTGAATAAATGAAGTTAAAAAATAATTTTAACAATATACATAAAGTTCTATATTACATTATAGAATTCACATTTCTTCTTCGGTCGATTCTTCGATCGGCGAGTCTTCCTTCAATATTCAATGAATTCACCGATGTTTTCATCTTCCTGTTCAATGTCTTAATAATCGTGTATATTCTCCATCTATATCAGTTCATGCGAGAATCTCCTCCCGAATGTCTGTATTAATTCAGTAGATCGAGTCCGGAAGATCGGTTGGCAACTCCTCTCTTCGACGTTTCAATGTTGTTGGATATTGCATGTAACATACTTGATCTACTTGATCTATTGTGATGAATGAATCATACTTACCATATTGGCGTCTTGAATTGATCCCATCGATTTTTTCGTGTACCACGTCCTATGGTTGGGTAGAAGCACTGGCATTTAAAAAACATTACCTTTTATCTAATGAGACCGAGATATTCTACCTTTAGGATTTGGTGCAAAATACGGTATAAATTATCACACTCTATTTTACTATTAACATAAACGTCGTAATTGTTTATGCTTTATGTTTTCTGTATTTGTACGTGTGGAATGTGTATCCGCGAGTAAACAAAATTGGTTAACACATAACTTTTTGTGCAACACCATAAGCCAAATCTTTTAACCACGTAGGAAGTCTCTCATCAGAATATTTGACCTATCTAACATAAAAATAAATGAATACTTTATAACATACGCAATTAATTTCAATATATATAAAACGTATGAATATACGTTTACTTACGTAATCTCTCAACCACGAGCCATAATGTTAACTTTCATTTCTGTGAGTTCATCTGCATTTAGATGAGGATATGTACACATTACTTCTTCATCAAATATCATGTAATAAAAGTATGTTAACAAATATTATATATATATATTAATTATGTTTAAAAGATCAATTTTCATTGTTTTGTATCTTTCAAAAGGTAATAGCTCTTGATAATTTAGTAATATATATGTGTGGACGTGATTATAATCCTCCGGTGTTAACCAATATTTTTCGGATTTACCTCCTCTACGTCCAATCGATGTAAATATTTTAGGAATTATACCAAACTGTGGATTATATTGATATAAATAGTTTGCGTGATCTTCCGTTGCGCGTTTTTGTTTAGTCTGAATAAGAGAACGAAATAAAATGTGCTGAAATATGTGTTTTCTTCTAACAAGTATTGTTTAACAATAGATCCTTCAACCGCTACTTTATTTTTTTCTTTTTTATTTAGATGAAAGAAAAACCTTTCGAAAAGATATATCCATCTGAATTGAACTGGCCCACCGAGTATTGCCTCATTTAGTAAATGTATTGACAAATTTTCCATGACATCAAAAAAGGAAAGTGGAAAAGCTTTTTCCAACGAATATAATACTTTAGAGATATTGTTTTTTCATTAATTCCAAGTCATCCCTTTTAAAATTTCTTGAACATATATTTTTGAAATATATGCTAATTCCGAACAATACATCGTGAACGTTTCGTGGCAAGAGCTCAGCAAATGCAATTGGAATGAGTCGTTGCATGAAAACGTGATTTTCGTCTTCTTTTAACCATCTTAGTAATGTGATTTTCGTCGACCCAGACAATCTAAATACTGGATAGATGACCTTCCATCTCGTAACTCCAACTTAGTTCTTCAACATATTGTCTTCAAATCTTTTCTTTATTGTATATTTTCCTTAGTTTTTCTGTCACATTCAAAACAATGTTGATGATATTATCAAAATTGTTTTTTTCAATATGTATAACTGTAAAGGATACATGTATAGGGGTATATAAGTCTTTTTGTAATTAGATCTATTATTGTGTAATTAGGTCTAACTTTGTATATTTAGCCGTTTGGCTCATTTTGAATCAATTATTCAGATCTGATTTTATCATTGTATCAGAGCAAAAAAGTCTAACGACGTAACAAACTCTCCTAAAAATCCGGCCGCCTCTCCTCCCCTCTCCAACCGCCACCGTCGCCACTCTTTCTTGTGGCCGCCGATCACCTCTCCTTATCCTCCGGCCGTTCATCCCTCTCCTCCCTCCCCAGCC
>CM071873.1:8696438-8709767 GCA_036759665.1 Gynandropsis gynandra
TTGCTCCCATCACGGCCAACCCCACGGCCACGCGCTCATCCAATTGGTCTCGCCCGGATTCGCGCTCGTTCGGCCCTTCCAATTGGTCTCGTCCGGATTCTCGTTCATCCGGCTCATCCAATTGGTCCCGACGTCCTCGTCAACGTTCACCAACACGTCGTGGCTATCAAGGCAAATGTCAAGCGTGTGGTGTTCAAGGTCACAGCGTTCAACGCTGTCCACGCTTCCGTCTTGTCTCCTCCCCCGGTATTCTAGAGAACCCCCCGACGCAACCATGGCAGCATTTTTCTAGACATTGGGATCCACGACCGCAAGCTCACCATGCTGCCATCTCACCCTATGATGCCAACTCGTGGATATTGGACAGTGGAGCATCTCATCACATCACATCGAATTTATCCAATCTTGCCATCCACTCCCCGTACCGCGGAAATGATGGTGTTGTTGTCGGTGATGGAAACGACTTATCCATCACACATACGGGTTATATTTCTATACCCCTTGACACTAGACCATTAGCATTACGGAATGTTTTATGTGTGTCTAAGATATGAAAGAACTTAATTTCGGTTAATCAACTTTGCAAGACTAATAACGTATCCGTTGAATTTACTCCTTGTGAATTTCAGGTGAAGGATCTCAGCACGGGGGCGCAACTTCTGAAAGGAAGCGCTAAAAATGGAGTTTATGAGTGGCCCGCCCCATCTAGTACCTCGTTTCCTCCTTTTGCATTTCATAGTGTCAAGCCCACGACCACTTGAAGTGATCTTTTCCGATGTTTGGACATCTCCGATTTATTCCGTTGATGGCTTCAAATATTATGTCATTTTTGTAGATCACTTTACACGTTATTCTTGGTTGTATCCACTCAAAACCAAATCCCAAGTTTGTGACACATTCATTCAATTCAAAACACTTGTTGAAAACAAATTTGACAAACGCATTGCAATACTCTATTCGGATAACGGAGGTGAATTCATTGCCTTACGTTCTTTTCTATCCTCTCATGGCATTTCTCATTTCACATCTCCACCGCATACTCCCGAACACAATGGTATATCGGAAAGACGACATAGGCATGTTGTAGAAACTGGTCTATCCCTTCTCACGCATTCCTCCATGCCCTTAACCTATTGGTCGTATGTATTTTGTACGGCGGCTTATCTTATTAACCGCCTCCCGACCCCGACCCTAGGTATGTCTTCCCCTTACGAGTGTCTCTTCCAACAACCACCAAACTATACTAAACTTCGTGTCTTTGGATGTCTATGTTACCCTTGGTTACGTCCCTATACAGCGAACAAATTAGAACCTAAATCCGATCCATGTGTCTTCCTTGGGTACTCATCCACTCAAAGTGCATACGTTTGTCTTGATCCGCTTAGGTCGCGCATATTTATATCCCGTCATGCATGTAAAGGTACCTTTACTTGGAAGAGCATGGAAAACCAAATTCAACATGATGTCTATGTTGATGTTATGCTAAGTCATTATATGCAGGTGTATATGGACAAAACATACACAAACATATACCACAATTTGTAAGATGTTGCAAGAATTTTTTATTGTTAAACTCACCTCACCTCTACCATCGCATTGAAAACTCTTAATTTTCTTATCAAACCGAAAGTTCTAATTGCTTTGGAAAGTTTTGAAAAACAAATAAAACTCATTCTTTGTTTTCAGAGGGAAGAACTAGAAGAAATGAGTAAAATTATCGATCAATAAAACCTTGATTAGACCGAACAGGAGAACATCCCAAAAATCACAATGCAATAGTTTCTAAGGTTAAGAAGCATGAAACAAAATATCTAAAAAACGGTAATTTAAAGTTCTAAACAAGTTGACAAAAATTATAAATTTTAGAAGAAACTTTGTTGATGTGTATTTTAATACATGTTTTTAAAAAACTGAAGTACTTCATCGGTTGGATGTTCAAGCCTCTGATACCATGTTTCTCGAGATGTACTTTGTTGTCTTTTGGAGAAAAGAACTTATTGAGTAGTAGAGTCTAGGACATATAGTCTATTGGTTCTATGACTTGTGGCCATCAACTTTTTGGGCATTTTTATCTTTAATCATCACATAATTTGAGTAAAAAATAACATAACATGTACCTAAAGAGAGTTGAGATATAAACATTAAGGACTTATGCAAAGAAGGAACTACTAAAAAATCACTGAGAGGAATGGTACATGATGAAGAGGGTAAAGTTGTTGAGCCAACGTATGTGATAGAAATAAGTGAACCATCACCCATCATTATATTGTTCGAGTCCTTGTAAGGTTGTATTTCTTCTAGGTGAGCTTATGAGTTGGTCATGTGAGTGGTTGTACTAGATTCAAGGTACCACTTTGCCCCTAATCAATCTGATATGTGGAAAGAAACTAGTGACTGTGGTATTTCTTGGGACTGATCATAGCGATGCCATCATTTTAAAGCTACATTACCATATTTTTCACATATTTGGCATGACATACCTAGAGATACTTTTTGTGATATCGATGTTTTATTTTATTGATTTTGGTAAATGTGAGATTTAATTTCTCGAGTGAACCCTCTGCTTTTAGAAGTGTAGTTTCTACCTCTAGAGTAACGATGTAATACCCCCATCTCGAAACACACTCGGAATTGAAAATGTCCACCATCAACTCCAAGAGGTGGCTATATGTGTCATCGTTTGAACACATTATAAAATAAAAGAAACTTTTATTTGAAATAAAATTGGTTCGAACCATTCACTGAAAGAAAATATATTAAACCATAATCATGATAAATAATAGATAAATACAACATGAAAAAAAAAGTTTACGAGATCTCTTGGATACCTCTCCCATTGGTTTGTTGTGAGCTATGTTGTTGTTGATCAATATCTTTGTTATTTTTCCTTGTCATAACTTGTTAATCCCCAAACGCTTACAAATAGGTTGAGTACAAAAGACACAGTCAGTGAGACTAATACGTATACGCCATGTATTCTCCTTCTTGTAATTTAGTAACAACAAAATAATGATCTATCATCACAACTATAATACACATAACTCGTTGAGTCTACAAGTAACTAGCTCGAGTATCCTATATCTAAAACTAGTATCGCACCAAATCATAACTCGTCGAGTCTACAAGTAACTAGTTCGAGTAAATGCTCGCAAAAGACTCCAGCACATAGAAGATCTTACAAGGTCACACCGAACCCCAACTATTAGTACAATACATCATTTCGTTGCTCGAAAGTACGACGTTGGTAAGTCCAATGATCTAACTATAAACCTCCGTCGCTTGAAATGTTATCACAACCCCAACACAATAAGAAGTTGGTCATGGTCCAAGTTAAATAATAATCATGTCATCGATCTGATACTCCTTACAACACCCCCATCCTGAAACAACCTAGGAACTAGAAGTATTCACTATTACCTCCAAAAGGTGGCCACATGTATCATCGCTCAAACATCCGAAGAAAATTTTCGATGTTTTTATGTAGCCCTTAATTCATGAATTAAAAAATTTGTGGAACGAAGGAATGCTTGCTTATGACGTTAGTACAAAGCAAAATTTTACATTGAAAGTCGTCTTGTTGTGGAAAATTAGCGGCTTTCCTACTTATGGAATATTATCTGGATGGAGCACGCACGGGAGATTGGCATGTCCATATTGTATGGAGGATATAGATTCATTTCGACCAGGACATGGGAAGAAACCATGTTGGTCTGATTGTCCTAAAAGATTTCTTCCCCGTGGACATGCTTTTCGTAAACATAAAAAAACATTTGCGAAAGAACATGGTACAAAAAGAAAAGGAACTGTGTATACAAACTGTAACATAAATCCTTTACGAATGATTAAACACAATGGGCGATTTACAAGAATCAATAGAATGCGGTGGAGATCGTGGGCATTGAAAACCAAAAGGCCACGATGAATGTCATAACTGGTATAAACGTAGTATTTTTGGGAACTATCATATTGGAAATCACTGATATTACGTCATAATTTGGATGTTATACATAATGAAAAAGACTTTTTTGATAACATCATCAACATTGTTTTGAATGTGACAGAAAAACTAAGGAAAATATACAATCAAGAAAAGATTTGAAGACAATATGTTGAAGAATTGAGTTGGAGCGAGATGGAAGGTCATCTATCCAGTATTTAGATTGTCTGGGTCGACGAAAATCACATTATTAATATTGTTAAAAGAAGACAAAAATCACGTTTTCATGCAACGACTCATTCCAATGCATTTCCTGAGCTCTTACCACGAAACGTTCACGATTTGTTGTTCAGAATTACCATATATTTCAGAGATATATGTTCAAGAAATTTTAAAGGGATACTTGGAATTAATGAAAAGCAATATCTCTGAAGTATTATGTTCATTGGAAAAAGTTTTTCTGCTTTCCTTTTTGATGTCATGGAACATTTGTTAATACATTTACTAAATGAGGCAATACTCGGTGGGCTAGTTCAATTTAGATGGATGTATCCTTTCGAAAGATTTTTCTTTCATCTAAAGAAAAAAGAAAAAAACAAAGCAGCGGTTGAAGGATCTATTGTTAAACAATATTTGTTAGAAAAAATCACATATTTCAGCACATTTTATTTCGATTCGCTTATTCAGACGAAACAAAAATGCGCTACGGAAGATCACGCAAACTATTTATATCAATATAATCCACAGTTTGGTATAATTCCTAAGATGTTTACATCTATTGGACGTAGATGAGGTAAATCCGAAAAATATTGGTTAACACCGGAGGATTATAATCACGTCCACACATATATCACGTCCACACATATATATTACTAAATTATCAAGAGCTATTACCTTTCGAAAGTTATAAAACAATGAAAATTGATATTTTAAACATAATTAATATATATATATATATGATATGTTTGTTAACATACTTTTATTACATGATATTTGATGAAGAAGTAATGGGTACATATCCTCATCTAAATGCAGATGAACTCACGGAAATGAAAGTTAACATTATGGCTCGTGGTTGAGAGATTAAGTAAGTAAACGTATATTCATACGTTTTATATATATTAAAATTAATTGCGTATGTTATAAAGGATTCATTTATTTTTATGTTATATAGGTCAAATATTCTGATGAGAGACTTTCTACGTGGTTAAAAGATTTGGCTAATGGTGTTGCACAAAAAGTTATGTGTTGACCAATTTTGTTTACTCGCGGATACACATTCTACATGTACGAATACAAAAAACATAGAAACATAAACAATTACGACGTTTTTGTTAATAGTAAAATAGAGGGTGATAATTTGTACAGTATTTTGCACCAAATCCTAAAGGTAGCATATCTCGATCTCATTAGATAGAAGGTAATGCTTTTTGAATCACAGCGGTTCGACCCAACCATAGGACGTGGTACACGAAAAAATCGATGGGGAAGAATTGACATCTATTCAAGACGAAAATATGGTAAATATGATCCATTCATCACAATAGATCAAGTAGATCAAGTATGTTACATGAAATATCCAACAACATTGAAACGTTGAACAGATGAGTTGCCAACCGATCTTCCGGACCCGATCTGCTGAATTGATACAGACATTCGGGAGGAGATTCTCGCATGAACTGATATAGATGGAGAAAACATACACGATTATTAAGACATTGAACGGGAAGATTAAAAATATGAAAACATCGGTGAATTCAATGAATATTGAAGGAAGACTCGCCAATCGAAGAATCGACCGAAGAAGAAATGTGAATTCTATAATGTAATATATAACTTTATGTAAATTTTTAAAATTATTTTTTTAACTTCATTTATTCGAATTTCAATGGGCATCCGTTGGCAATGTCAATGGAAACCCATTGAAATTTTAAATCATGCTCGATACTTAGAAAAATTTTCAAAATTTTCAAAAATTCAATGGGTATCCATTGGTAAACGCAAATGGATGCCCGCTGAGAGAGAGTTCATGGGGAAACGGATGACCATTGTTAGACGCTAACGATCATCTGTAGCTATGGTGCAACGGATACCCGTTGAACTGGTTGCAACGGTTTAACGTTGCAATGAATTGGTAAATTTTTTATTTAATATGGAAGAGGGCGGTAAATTAATAAGATAGTTAGACGTGTAAAAAGCTCCTCAAAGGTTTTTTTTTAATGGCTATAGTGATCGTTATAAAGGTTACTAATGCTTGTTTATTCCCATTGTATATGCATCCTAGATATGTTTTTTTAATGAAGATATTTTTCCATTTACAATTATCTACTCATGTTCTCTTCATCATATTATACACCATTACAAAAAACATGGCAAAATAGCTATCATGTACACATTTCTTCCTCTGAATCCTCTACTTCCGTTTCATATCACACATCACTTCCCATGTTGGAACAAGTTTTGTCAAGTTCAGTACCTACTAGAGACATGTCAAGAATCAGAAGCTTTCGATCTATCACTGAAACATAACCCCTTCTTCTTAACCCTCCTTTGTTCCACTAGCTCATCTAATGGTAACAAGGGACTAAAGCTAGAATCTCAAAGCCTAATCCCATGTATTCCCTAAGTACCACATCTGAAGTACCCTTAAGCATGCTTTTGAAAGAAAAAAATGGGAATTGGTTCTTTTTTAACTCCAATATGAGAGTATCAGGTTGCAGATGAATGTTAAAATTTAACTAAAATCGAATGGTAGCTTAGAAAGTTTAAAGTCTCGACTAGTGACTAAAGGATATCATCAAAAAGTAGGAATTGACTTTGTCAACATTTACAGTCAATTTGTTAAAACTTCTACTATCAGAATTGTATTGAGTCTTGCAATTATTAAGAATTGGATTATTAAACAACTTGATTTAAGTAATATTTTTTTCATGGAGATTTATAAGAAACTGTTTACATGATCCAACCTCTAGGCTTTGTAAACAAAGATTATCCTCATGATGTTTGTTATCTGAAAAAAGACTATCTATGGTCTCAAACAAACACCACGTGCTTGGTTCAGCAAGTTCAATTCCTATTTAATATACTTTGGATTATTTTATAGCACACTCGATCCATCCTTGTTCATTTACAAGCTCTCATTTCTGAAATCAAAACGTGGATGATTTGCACTATTTGATAGGTATTCAAGCCAAGTTTCACTATATTGTTGTTCTTCAATTGCTCATTTTGCACAAGATATCTTGTCCAAAACCAACATGTTACTCTATAAGCCTTTGCCTACTCTGATGCCTATAAAAGATATAAGTTTCATTTGGTAACTTAATTCCTTATAATGATCCATCTAAGTTTCATAATGTGTTAGGGGCTCTTCAATATTTAACATTGACTAGGCCAGATATTAGTTATGATATCAATAAACTATGTTAGAAAATGCACTCATTAATGCTTGTTGATTACAAACTTCTTAAAAACATACTTCTCTATATTAAAGGAATTCTTAATCTTGGTATGCATCTTTACTTTAATAGTTTGCTTAATCTTCATTCTTTTAGTAATAACAACTAGGCTAAATGTCGTGACACAAGATGTTCAACCACAGACTTTCATGTCTTCCTCGATAGTAATCCAATATCTTGATCATCTAAACAACAACCTACAATGTCTTGTTTCTTCACTAAGACCAAATACAAAGTCATGGCCTTTCGCCATTGCAAAACTCACTTGGATATCATTTCTTTTGCGTGATATTTGACATTCAACAAAACTCTCCAAATATATTTCATGTGACATTCTTTGAGATTTCCACATTACGGCTAATTCTAGATTCCATAAATGCTATGAACATATATAACTAGATTATCATCTTATAAGAAAAAATGTAGCTTTAGATTCTAATTGTTAGTAAACATATCTAATCTCAGTTTTATGTTGCAGATATCTTTATAAAATAATTCTCAAAGAAGCGTTTCAATACACCTAAACTCGAACTTGATCTTGGTCTTCAACCAGACACAAGTTCACGGAAGCATATTAATATATACAAATATAGACCTAGCCACTCTTCAAGTCTATTCAAAGGAATAATGGTTCAACCCTCTTCACACTTTAGTAAAACCTCGAAATACTCTTGCACACGGTCTTTAACTTTCTCCACTGAAAAGTGATATATCGAAATCTCTGAAAGACAACAACAACCTCACAACGAGCTATCATCCTCTAAATAACAAACTTGACACTCTGTAATGCCAATATAAAATCAATGACTCTTTGTGACAGTTTCCTCACCATTTCTAATAGATTTGATGCATTGAGTATGTTAGCATAATATCTCCTTGATTGTTTTCTTAATTTCAAATTCTTTGTGTATATATAGAATACCAAAACATGTCTTATAATGCTTAAATGTTATGAAATAAAAAATTGATTTTTTCCTCAAAATCTCTATCTTTAAAGAAGTGGATGAAAATCAACCAATCCATACACTACAAAAAAAACTCGCAGTTTCCAACGGACGGGGCAACGAATCCGTCCGTTGGAAACACTTACCAATGGATTTTAACGGATTTGGTGAAATTTTCAACGGGCAACAATCCTTTGCAATATCCGTTGAAATCCGTCGCGATTTTTAATGGAGTGTAACGGATTACTTCCCTTGGCCATATCCGTTGGCAGGTCCGTTAGAAACCGGGGAAAATGATTCCAACGGGCGTCCGTTACACCGTCTAACGGATGCCCGTTAGAAATAGCAACGGATGTCCGTTGATATTGTGAATTTCGAGGTTCAGTTGTCGAATTAAATTACCATGCAGGAGCAACAGGCATCTGTTGCTATTTCCAACGGACATCCATTGGAATATTTGATATCTATATCAGAACCTAGGGTTACCCCAAATCATCAATTACAACCATTTTAATATCTATTGTTGAATCCAAAATAACTTTTATGAACTGTTTCACCGCCGGGATCGGGAAAAGGATTCCCGATAGTGTTATAGCTCATAAAGGTTGTTTTGGATTCGATAATAGATATAAAGATGTCGATTGTAAAGTAAGAGTTACCTCAAATATCTTAATTTCTAATGTCGAACCTAAAACCCCCTTCTGAAACTGTTTAATCGTCAGAACCGGGAAAAGGAATCCAGACGATGATTCAGTTTAAGAGGGGGGGTCTTTTGGTTCGATAATAGATGTAAAGATGCCGAATGTAAACCTAGTTACCTCAAATCATCAATAACAAATATCTCAATGTTTAATGTCGAACCTAAAACACCTTTCTGAAACCGTTTCACCGCTAGAACCGGGAAAAGAAATCCAGACGGTGATTCAGTTTAAGAGGGGTGTTTTTGGTTCGATAATAGATTTAAAGATGCTTATTTCGGTTTTTGTTCACTATTAGACATCGAAATTAAATGAATTATAATTATGAAATCGTAATTCATAAGATCTAACTATTGTAATATGAAAAAAATAACGAATTTGTAAGCACTTGCATTAGGCATTAACCGGTTGGATAAGTTTTCAACGGCCATCCGTTGGAATTGGAAACGGATGACCGTTACAATTTGCAACGGATGCCCGTTGAAATTGTTAATTTCGAGGCCACTGGTGAAATTAATTCACGTGAACCTTCTTCAACGGTCATCCGTTGCAACTTCCAACGGATGACCGTTGGAAATGTCACTATTTAGATCATACCATAGAGTGCATCAAACCATCAATAACAAAAACATTTTAAAAAATGTCGTCGTCTTCGAATCGAAATATATATAGATCAAGAGAGTGGATGTATAGAAGAAAAGATCATGTAACCGAAGAGATAACGCACGAATTTTTACACGGATTGGAGCAATTCAAGAGTTTTGCATCGATGAAGCCTTTGTGTCAAGAACGCGGGACAATGTTATGTCCATGCAAAATATGCAAAAACATGAAGTATCGAAGTCAAGAAATTGTTTGCAAACATCTTCATAAGGTGCGTTTCGTTGAAAATTACGAAATTTGGATTTTTCACGGTGAAAATTACGGTGTTAGAGATATTGTGCAAGATGCACAAGTACAACGAAATGAAGAAGTTATTTATGAACCATCGACGACCAATCCATATGTGGAAATGGTGTAAGATGCTTTTCCTATAGTTGTTAATGAACAAACGCATGAAGAGATGTCGAACGTCGATGCACGTCGTGTAACACCCCCATCTCGGAACAACCTCGAGACTAGGAGTGTCCACCATCACCTCCAAGAGGTGGCTACATGTGTCATCGCTCAAACGCATTTATAAAATAAATATAAATGATTTATTCTGAAATAAGAGTGGTCCGGACCAAATAGCAAAACAAATACGTAACGACCAGAGTCACGTAATGAAATAATAAATACGAAATGCAAAATGAAACTCATCGAGACCTCGTGCACGCCTCTTCCATCAGTCCGCTGTGAACCTTCATGTTGCTGCTCAACCTCGTTACTTTTTCTCCTCGCCATATCCTGTCCATCCACGACAGCCCAAAAATTGGGTGAGTACGACATACGCACTCAGTGAGATCAATACCTGTACGTACTCTGTGCCACGTATTCTCCCGCTCGAACTGAATATCATAAAATAATGATATATCCTAAGTCTAAACTAAAGATATACAGATAACTCTACCCAACCCGACTGAGTATCTAAAATCTAAGACTAGTACCACACTGGATCATAACGCACAGAGTCCACATGACTCTAGCTCAGGCATATGCTCGTGAAGTGAGTATCCAAAGTCTAAGACTAGTACCACACTGGATCATAACACACAGAGTCCACACGACTCTAGCTCGGGCATACGCTCGCAAAGTCCAAAGGACCCCAGCACACTGAAAATCTCGCAAGGTCACAACGTACCCCAACTATCAATACACTACACTGAAAATCTCGCAAGGTTACAACGTACCCCAGCTATCAGTACACTACAGCGCTCCGTCACTCGAAAGGTTACCACAACCCCAACACGATACGACGCTGGCAGATCCACTGATCTGACTAACTCGACGCTCCGTCGCTCGCAAGGTTACCACAACCCCAGCATGGTATGACGCCGGCCCAGATCCAAGTGTTGCAATACTAACGTCATCGACCCGATACTCCTCACGTGACAACTCTCACCGACGCGCTCGCACACGCCTTCTTTCGAGTCTAAAATCACCCGATCGAGCACACTAACAAGATATTCACTCGGTTTGAACACCGAAAACCCAAATATCAACGTTCTCCGACCCCATCACTTGGTCGCAAGTCAATTCTCCAGATCATCTCTAGTCACTTATACAATCATATACTTATAATCAATTCTCATACGAGAAATTTAGGGTTTCGATCCAATTCCACTTGTAACGTCCCATTTTTCCCATTATGATCCTATAAATTCTATCGTGATCATGCCTCATTTTAAAAATATAATTCTTACATAAATCGATCACAAATCCGAATTAGGATGGAGACAATCATCACCTTAGTTTCCCGACGATTTGACGATTCTTGATATTATCAATAAATTTCCATAACAATCCTTCCCTATTATAGATCCATTCATTCAATAAATTTCCATAATATAAATCTTCGAATCCGACGATTGGACGATTCCTTGATATTACGCTAACAACACCAATCAATCCTTCCCTATTATAGATCCATTCATTCAATAAATTTCCATAATATAAATCTTCGAATTAAGTGAATAAGAACAACGAATTACTTAGAGATTTACCACAATCGCGATTAGAATCCACCCACGAAGAACGCGGTGAAAATCTTCTTCGATTTGTTCTTCTTTTTTTTTCTTTCTTCTTCTTTGTTTTTTCTTTCCGCACGCCGCTGCCTCTCTCTATTTTCTTTTCTTTTTTTTGAACCGTGCACTTGTGATTTTTAACCTAATATATATATATATACGGAAGTCGGTGGTACCGACTTCCTCAAAAATCGCGGGTCTCACAATTCTCCCCCACTACAAAGGAATTCGTCCTCGAATTCTATGTCTCCAATTCTTACAGCAACATTTGTATTCAATGAATGGAGGAACCATAAACCTCATTTTCAAACAACTCAAGATACTCATGTCTCATATCCTCCTCTAATTCCCATGTTGCTCCTTCCACACCATGATATTCCCATATAACCTTTATCATCGGAATTTGCTTACGCCTCAATGGTTTCACTTGGTGATCCACAACACGTATTGGACGTTCTTTATACGTTAAGTCCTTCCTCAAGGTTTTTGGTGGCTCTACAAGTATCTTCTCTGGTACTGATAGACACTTACGCAACAATGATACGTGAAACACATCATGTATTCCCTCTAAAGATGAGGGAAGCTCCAATCGATAGGCCACTACCCCAATTCCACTTGTAAAGTCCCATTTTTCGCATTATGATCCTATAAATTCTATCGTGATCATGCCTCATTTTAAAAATATAATTTCTTCCATAAATCGATCACAAATCCAAATTAGGATGGAGAAAATCATCACCTTAGTTTCCCGACGATTTGACGATTCTTGATATTATCGCTTACAACACCAATCAATCCTTCCCTATTATAGATCCATTCAAATTCAATAAATTTCCATAATATAAATCTTCGAATTAAGTGAATAATCACAACGAATTACTTAGAGATTTACCACAATCGCGATTAGAATCCACCCACGAAGAACGCGGTGAAAATCTTCTTCGATTTGTTCTTCTTTTTTTCTTTCTTCTTCTTTTTTTCTTTCCGCACGCCGCTGCCTCTCTCTCTTTTCTTTTCTTTTTTTTTTGAAAAGTGCACTTGTGATTTTTAACCTAATATATATATACGGAAGTCGGTGGTACTGACTTCCTCAAAAATCGCGGGTCTCACAATTCTCCCCCACTACAAAGGAATCCGTCCTCGAATTCTATGTCTCCAATTCTTACAGCAACATTTGTATTCAATGAATGGAGGAACCATAAACCGCATTTTCAAACAACTCAGGATACTCATGTCTCATATCCTCCTCTAATTCCCATGTTGATCCTTCCACACCATGATGTTCCCATACAACCTTTATCATCGGAATTTGCTTACGCCTCAATTGTTTCACTTGGTGATCCACAACACGTATTGGACGTTCTTTATACGTTAAGTCCTTCCTCAAGGTTTTTGGTGGCTCAACAAGTATCTTCTCTGGTACTGATAGACACTTACACAACAATGATACGTGAAACACATCATGTATTCCCTCTAAAGATGAGGGAAGCTCCAATCGATAGGCCACTACTCCAATTCGCTCAATCACTCTAAACGGTTACGTAAACCTTGGTGATAGCTTGTTCACTCGACTCCCACCTGATCTCCCTCGCCTCGATTGAATTCGCAAATACACCATATCTCCAA
>CM071873.1:8714091-8744498 GCA_036759665.1 Gynandropsis gynandra
AACGCATTTATAAAATAAATATAAATGATTTATTCTGAAATAAGAGTGGTCCGGACCAATTAGCAAAACACATACGTAAAGACCAGAGTCACGTAATGAAATAATAAATACGAAATGCAAAATAAAACTCATCGAGACCTCGTGCACGCCTCTTCCATCAGTCCGCTGTGAGCCTTCGTGTTGCTGCTCAACCTCATTAATTTTTCTCCTCGCCATATCCTGTCCATCCACGACAGCCCACAAATAGGGTGAGTACGAAATACGCACTCAGTGAGATCAATACGTGTACGTACTCTGTACCACGTATTCTCCTACTCGAAATGAATATCATAAAATAACATATATCCACAGTCTAAACTAAAGATATACAAATCACTCTATCCAAAACCGACTGAGTATCCAAAGTCTAAGACTAGTACCACACTGGATCATAACACACAGAGTCCACACGACTCTAGCTCGGGCATACGCTCGCAAAGTCCAAAGGACCCCAGCACACTGAAAATCTCGCAAGGTCACAACATACCCCAGCTATCAGTACACTACACTGAAAATCTCGCAAGGTCACAACGTACCCCAACTATCAGTACCATACAACGCTCCGTCGCTCGAAAGGTTACCATAACCCCAACACGGTACAACGCTGGCAGATCCACTGATCTGACTAACTCGATGCTTCGTCGCTCGCAATGTTACCACAACCCCAGCACGGTATGACGCCGGCCCAGATCCAAGTGTCGCAATTCTAATATCATCGACCCGATACTCCTCACGTGACAACTCTCACCGACGCGCTCGCACACGCCTTCTTTCGAGTGTAAAATCACCCGATCGAGCACACTAACAAGATATTCAATCGGTTTGAACGCCGAACCCAAATATCGACATTCTCCGACCCCATCACTTGGTCGCAAGTCAATTCTCCAGATCATCTCTAGTCACTTATACAGTCATATACTTATCATCAATTCTCATACGAGAAATTTAGGGTTTCGATCCAATTCCACTTGTAACGTCCCATTTTTCCCATTATGATCCTATAAATTCTATCGTGATCATGCCTCATTTTAAAAATATAATTCTTACATAAATCGATCACAAATCCGAATTAGGATGGAGACAATCATCACCTTAGTTTCCCGACGATTTGACGATTCTTGATATTATCAATAAATTTCCATAATATAAATCTTCGAATTAAGTGAGTAATCACAACGAATTACTTAGAGATTTACCACAATCGCGATTAGAATCCACCCACGAAGAACGCGGTGAAAATCTTCTTCGATTTGTTCTTTTTTTTTCTTTCTTCTTCTTTTTTTTCTTTTCGCACGCTGCTGCCTCTCTCTCTTTTCTTTTCTTTTTTTTTGAACCGTGCACTTGTGATTTTTAATCTAATATATATATATATATATATATATGGAAGTCGGTGGTACCGACTTCCTCAAAAATTGCGGGTCTCACACGTCGATTCTTCAACCTATTGGATTCGGCGAAACAGCCTATATCCGAAGGTCGTCGTGAAGGTCAGTCTCGTTTATCTTTATCTTCAAGATTGATGAGTATTAAAAAAGACTACAATGTGGCTGAAAATTGCATGGATTCATTTTACAAAACAATGCGAGAATATTTACCGGAAAATAATCAAGCTCCTGATACATACTAAGAAACAAAGAATGTATTAAAAGATTTGGGAATGCCACATGAGAAAAATGATGTTTGTAGAAACAGTTGCATTTTGTTTTAGGGAAATGATAAAGACTTGTTGGAATGCAAGTTTCGCGGTGCAAGCAGATTTCGGCCTAAAAACCCATCTTCACGTAAATATGTACCATACAAGAAAATGTTCTATATGCCTGTTGGAAACAGGTTGAGAAGGTTATATGAATAAAGAAACCATTGCAGCAATGAGATGGCACGCAGAACACTTAGCGGTCGAAGGTATAATGCAACATCCATCGGATGGTAAGACTTGGAAAGATTTCAATGAAGTATTTCCCGAGTTCGCGTATGAAACGAGAAACGTCTATCTTTGCTTATGCACGGATGGTTTTAGTCCCTATGGATTGAAAAGTGGATATTGTTGGTTCGAGGCTGATCGGATTGAAAAGTCACGATTGTCACGTTTTCATGCAGCGGCTTATTCCAATTGCATTTGCTGAGATCTTACCACGGAATGTTCACGATGTGTTATGCGGAATCAGCATATTTTTCAGAGATATATGTTCGAGGAATTTCCAATTGCTTTGCTGAGATCTTACCACGGAATGTTCACGATGTGTTATGCGGAATCAGCATATTTTTCAGAGATATATGTTCGAGGAATTTAAAAGGTGATGACTTGGAAGTAATGAAAAACAATATCTCTGAAGTTTTATGTGCATTGGAAAAAGTGTTTCCACCTTCATTCTTCGATGTCATGGAGCATTTACCGATACATTTACCAGATGAGGCAATACTCGGTGGACCAGTTCAATTCAGATGGATGTATCCTTTCGAAAGGTTCTTCTTTCATTTAAAGAAAAAAGAAAAAAACAAAGCAGCGGTCGAAGGCTCTATTGTGCAGCGGTCGAAGGATCTATTGTCAAACAATACTTGTTGGAAGAAATCACATATTTCAGCATATTTTATTTCGAGTCGCATATTCAAACGAAAGAACGTCATGCAGCGGATGATCACACAAACTATTTGTATCAATATAATCCGCAGTTTGGCAGAATTCCTGAAATGTTTACACCGATTGGACGTACAGGAGGTAAATCCGATGTATATTGGTTAACACCAGAGGAGTATAATCATGTCCACACATATATACTACTAAATTGTCAAGAGTTATTACCGTTCGAAAGGTACGTACATGGTACATATTATAATTTCAATCTTTATATATATATATATATTAAAATGTAACGTATTTTCATTATTCAGGATATTTGACGAAGAAGTGATTGGTACATATCCTCATCTAAATGCAAATGAACTCATAGACATGAAAGTTTAACATTATGGCTCGTGGTTTAGAGACTTCGTAAGTACTCGTGTACACATCTATGTAAATTAATTGCATATAAGAGTATTAATTTGTTTTTTTATACGTACAGGTGAAATGTTCTGATGAAAGACTTCCTACGTGTACGTGGATATTAGCTAATGGTCCTGCACGAAATGTCATGTGTTGGCTAATCTTGTTTACTCGCGGCTACATGTTCCACACGTACGAACACAAAAATCATAGAAGCACATACAACTATGGCGTTTGCGTTAATAGTGATATAGATGGTGATAACTTCTACAGAATTTTGCACCAAATCATACAACTGGAATATCCCGGTCTCGTTGGTTTGAAGGTGATGCTTTTTAAATGTCAGTGGTTTGACCTAACCGTAGGACGTGGAATACGAAAAAACCGTTGGGGAGGAATTGACGTCAACCCGACACGACAATATGGTAAGTATGATCCATTCATCACAATAGATCAAGTATGTTACGTGCAATATCCAACAACATTGAAACGTCGAAGAGAGGAGTGGTGGGCCGTATTAAAGATAAAGCCACGAGGGATCATAAGCTCTGATGATAAAGAAGATGCATTGCAACCCGATCATCCGTAGCCGATTCGCTTAATTGATACAGATTGCGAGGAGATTCTTGCGGGAAATGACATAGACGGAGAACTCATACGCGATTATGAAGACGTTGAACGGGAAGATGCTGAAGATGAAAACGACGATGAATTCAATGAACAAGCAAAGGAAGACTCACCCATCGATGAATCTACTGAAGAAGAAATTTAAATACAATAATGTCTATTATGTGTAATAAATGTAGATGATGTGATGTAAATGAATTGTAACATTCATAATGTGTAATCGAACAATCGAAATGTTAATACAATCGAATAGGTTATGTAAACGATGTATTAAAACATAGAATTATCTAATACCAACGGGCATCCATTGCAAATTGGTAACGGATGCCCGTTGATACACGAATTAGCCCCCAACACTTAGAAATATTTTCAAAGTTTTCTACATATCCAACGGCCATCCGTTGGTAATGTGTAACGGATGCCCGTTAGAAATATTCCAACGGGCATCCATCGATAAGTTGTAACGGACGCCCGTAAAAAATTTTCCAACGGCCGTCCGTTACACATTTCTAATGGAGGACCGTTGGAAATATTCTAACGGACATCCGGTAGAAAATACCAACGGATGCCCGTTAGTCTAGGTAATGATGCCTATCCTAGTCTGCAGAGTTTTCCAACAGGCATCCGTTGGAAATTCTAACGGATGCCCGTTGCGAGGGGAGACGAGCCGCCATTTAGTCGTCCGTTGCCTCGGGAACACGCATTTCCAACGGGCATCCGTTGGAAGTCCCAACGGACGCCCGTTGGGAATGTAGCACGTCACGTCAATTTAATCCTTCTGTTGCGATGACGTGTTTTCCAATGGGCATCCGTTGGAAATTCTAACGGATGCCCGTTGGAACTTTTGATAAATATAAACCCATTGTACAGTTCTTATTTCAACACAAATCACAAACCAAAACTCCTCTGAAATTCAGCCGATTCACCCACAAATTGGTAGTTTTCTTAGACAAACAATGAGACCGAGACGTTTCATAGGTTCGGGGGGTTTATTGGCTGGTTCCGCGGGAGCTCCTCCCCCGCCGCCACCACCACCATATCGTCCTCCGTCACCAGAATCGGCACCGCCTATATTTGATGACGATGATGATATGAAAGATATTGATTCGTTGATCGATGATTTCGATGGGCGTCTAACCCTTCCGATCATCAATCCAAACCATTCTCCTAGGACGTTATGGTAAAAATTATTACTTTGATTTTTTTTATTATATGTTATAAATATTATCTAACTTTGTGTTGTTAATTTTCAGGTTTGATGTTGATGATGTACTGAAACACACCAACAATCTCATTATCCAAGGGTCTTTAGAGGACGAATTGTACTATTCCTAGCAAGTTACGCCAGAAGTTGTGCGCCAGCGATGGTGACGCAGTTTTATTGTAAGTTTTTTTAATTAAATTTCAACTTTTTAGTTATATATATATATATTATAAAACTAATAATTTTATAACTTTGTTTGCAGCGCTCATACAGATGGAAACGAAAGGATACGTTGCGCATCTACACAGCATGGATGCGCGACATGCAGGTTCAGATTCGCCTAATGATGAATGGTGCGAAATGCAACTACTACTACTACAGCAATAGCAAACTGAGATGGGAAACAGAAGCGGTCTTCAGCAAAATGATTCAGCATTGGGAGTCCACAGATTTCAAGGCCAAGAGCGAGAAGGTCAAAAAATGTCGCTACGGTGAGAAGGTTCCGAGAGTGGTCCGCATCGCCATACTTCGGGATCAAAATCCTTCTCGAAACGAAGAAAAGAATTGGTAAAATTTTGTTTAATTTTTTGTTTATTTAATGTTTATCTAACTACATTTATTTTATATTATAGATGCAACGGATAGGAAGAGAACCGACTCTTCTTGAGCTGGTATTAGAAACCCATGCCAAGAAAAAACCGGTTGTCTGGGAAGAGGCCGACGAACCCGAACTCGTCGATCCTCGAGCGGAGCGAACCGTGAGAGCTGTGACCGAGAAGATCACACAACAATCTCAAGCTTTCGGTTCAAGCCCCGACGAACTCAGTCCTTTACAAAAGGACAAAATTTATTTAGAGGTAAAAATTTATTATTTTATTTCTCGATTATTAATAAAATAATTTGTGAAAATCTAACGTTACTTTTGTTTTTTTTTGTAGTCGGTGAGACCGTATAAGGACGTCTATACGGTCTTAGGGCGCTTCAAAAGGATATCGTCGAGGACGCCACGACGGTACCTCCCGTAGTGCAAGAGAGTTTTACGCAACAACGGTGTATCCAAGAGCTTGAAGCCAAAGTTCAGCACTTGGAGAGCGTCATCGAGTTGATGGGGCAAGGGAGGGGATCAACGTCGCAGCCAGAACCGGGTCCCGATTCAGATGCAACGCCATCTCGGGGTGATGGCGATCACAGAGACGATATCGATCCCTGCCAATTTAAACGAAATGTAATAGGGTATATTAACGTAGTTTTAGTTTTAGTTTTCTGTGAACAATTTAATATTTTAATTAAAAACTTTTTATTTTTAAAAATATTTTTAATTTTTAAAAATTTTATTTTTTTTCAAGCTTTCCAATGGATGCCCGTTGGGAAATGTTAACGGGCATTCGTTGCTCTTTCCCGCCACTTTGCAACGGACGTCCGTTGCTCTTTCCCGCCATTTTGCAACGGATGCCCGTTAGAAATAAATATTCCTGCTCATTTTGTCCGCGTAAATAACAACGGATGACCGTTGGAAGGCTAAATTCTCGCTCATTTTCCCTGCGTGAATGGTAATGGACGTCCGTTGAAAGTTGTAACGGACGCCCGTTGCCCTTTGCCAACGGCCCTCCGTTGCAAATGTGCAACTGTCATCCGTTACAAAGATTTCCAACAGGCGTCCGTTGCCATTTTCCAACAGCGTCTTCCGTTGAAATGTCCGTTACAATGTTGCAACGGATATTATCCGTTGGAAGACCGTTGTGAATTGCAACGGATCGGAATTTCCAACGACCGATTCCCAACGGACGGGAATCCGTTGCCATCCGTTGGAAAGAGCCATTTCCAATGGAATTTAGGCATTTTCCAACGGATATGTCCGTTAGAAAATGCCTGTTTTTTTGTAGTGATATATAAATATAAACTTGAATCAATATTAACTCATTGCTTAATGGAATACATCCTTATCATAACTATTGACCGATCCATTTGGCAACATATTAAGGATACCTTCTTAGAGCTTTCTTGCTTCACGTATACCCTCGAAAACCTTAAAAAATTGGAAAAAAAATAAATATTCATTATTTTTTGTATGTGAAACACACACACAATTTGATATTTTTTTAAAACAAAACCTATTTCAAAGTTGAGAGCACAGAGCGAAAGGCGATTTCGAGCAAGACCAAAGAGCAAGGAGCGAGAGACGATTTCGAGCGAGAGCAAAAATCAAGGAGCAAGAAGCGAGAGCGATTTTAAAGTTGAGTCGAAGAGGGTCATGAGTCGCAAGGGTTAGGAGTTTCAGTGAGTCGCTTGAGAATGTGAAGAAGAGGAAGCCCAACATTTGGGAGAAGAAGAAGAAAAAGAAAACCATTGATTCCTTCTTCAGTTTCTATCATGGGCCATAAGGATCGCATGCGGGTCATAAGATAAAAAAAGTCACAAAGGTCGCATATGTCACAAGGATCGCTTGAGTCACAAAGATGACATGGATCACAGTTTCTGTCATGATTCACAAGAAGAAGAAAGTGATAAGGATCATATGGATCGCAAGGATCTCAATAATTGCTTGAATCACAAAGATCGCATGGATCGTACGGATGACAAAAACAATATAGAATTATACTACTGTGATGATAAAATTGAAGTTAAATTTTTTTAAAAGAAAAATAAGATTGAACCTAATAACACAATGGATCCATTTATTGTTCTAATAAAAACAATTGCGTTGAAATAATAATCTTTGGAATTTTCGATATTGTGAATTGACTAAGTTGCCAATCATGGAAAATCCAAAGCCCCTGCCCCATAACATGTGAAGAAAACGTATATATAAAACCATAGAGTATCACCGATATATATATGTATATATAAATTCTGATTACTTGTATATAGTACAAAAATTTTAAAAATCAACGAATTCGAAAAAAGATCTGTCAATATTTTAAAGGTCTTAAACTTTGGTGAAATTATATAACAGATATTTAGTGAAACATAAATTAATTTTAAATTAGCAATGATTAATACTTTTATATGATTTTTAGTAATTTAAAATTTTAAACTTTAAATGGTTTATTATTCAATCGATTTGAAAGTGAAAAAATGTGTGTAATTTTTTGTCAGCGTGATCTATTGGGTCTTCGTGGTAGTTGAAATGAATAGTTACGACACGTTTTTTGTAAATAAATTAATATTTTATATAAAGGTTTAATAGTCATTAATCCAAATTCAGACGGTTACTTCATTCAAGCCCATAAACCCACCATTTTATAAATAATGATATTTGAATAAAAAATATATTACAATACATTAAACTAAGATTAACGAAGCAAACAAATGGATAAATCTCGATTGATATGATGGTGACTCATTTTTTCTATGGTATAGAGGGATATTAAATAACATGTTTAATTTTAAATTATATATTTAATTTTTTAATAAATTGTTAAACATATTTAGTGAATTAGCAATGTTTGAATGGTCAAAAGTCACATAACTCAAAAAGAGGAAAAAACCAAACCCAATGTACTTTTAGCTAATTACTAACTCCGAAGGTCTATCCAAATTTATTATTAATTAACTAATTAATTAATTAATTATTTTACTGTTTATTATTATTATTTTTAAATTTGGATTTTATTATTTTATGATATGACTGTCACCAGCGCATTATAGCATACGCATCATGAAAAGCCAGCCACATTCATCAGACCAAAAAGAAAAGGGAAAAAGGTGAGAAAACCGAGCAGCGAGGGATTCATCATCAAACCCCTTCTCATAAATCTCTTCATCCCCTGATTTTTTTCTCTACGATCTTTATATTTCGCGATCTGGATTTTCTGGGTCTCATTGGTACGTATGAAATCTTTTTCCTTTAGGTTTTGTTTGCTTTCATGTTCCAAATTCTGGGTTTTTTTCTTAGATTTTCTCTATTTCCATGTTTTCTTGTGAAATTTTTCTGATATTTAGCACGAGATCCGCTTTATAATGTCCTTTTTTTTGCAAATTTTCTTCTTTTGATCCGTGGGTTTTCGTTGATACCAGGTTCTGGGTCTGGATCTTCTTAATTTGTTGACTGGGTGTCTGAAATTTGCGTTTTTAGTGTATATTTATGGATATTTCTTTCCATTGAAAACGTTTCCTAATTAGGGTTCTATAATTTGTGATACCTCTTGCTTTCCCTGGTAATTCGCTAATTATCTTAGATGTGTCGTGAAATTTCAGGATTTGTATGTTTTATGTGGTGTAAGGAAGTTTCTCTATTGATATAATCCATTGCATCGACATGAGTCATGGCTTTTTTGGTTGGGGATTAGATTATTGAGCAGAACTAATTTATTTCTGCAGATTTTTTTTAAATATGTCTGATGGAAATTGTGTTGATTGAGCTTGAGAACGGTTATTTCTTTGGTCAATTTGAGTGAACTAACAATTGCATATCAATTTGAGTTAATTAAATATAGATATAGCCTCTATTCGGACCATTTCTAATTGATACAACCGAATGACTTGCTATTTAGTGAATTCTCCATTTGTAAATGTAACTTATCACCTTGCTGCTGCTGCTGTAGGTTGAGCTTTGACTATCACTTTTGAAGGCTGACAAAGAAGGAGCTTTTTCTCCTGATCCTTTCTTTTGTTGCCGTAGATGGCCTCGGTGGGCATAGCTCCTACTGCTGGGGCAAGAGATTCCACCGGGCACGCTTCTGGAGCTGATAGGTTGCCGGAAGAGATGAACGACATGAAAATCCGTGATGATAAAGTAGGTTTGACACTGCTCAGACATGTTTCTGT
The DNA here is from genome assembly GCA_036759665.1 of Gynandropsis gynandra. NCBI lineage: Eukaryota > Viridiplantae > Streptophyta > Magnoliopsida > Brassicales > Cleomaceae > Gynandropsis > Gynandropsis gynandra. Next base: position 8,723,712 of record CM071873.1, read on the forward strand.
AGGTCATGAGGTTTTGGTTCGCAGATAACTGAATGAATCGATGATGATCAGGAAATGGAAGCCACAGTTGTGGATGGAAATGGAACGGAAACTGGCCATATAATAGTGACCACGATTGGTGGAAGAAACGGGCAACCAAAGCAGGTGCTGTATTTGTTTAAAATGGACTCCTCCTAGTCTTAAAGATGTTAATAAACTGTAATTTTACTGCAACACACAAAGGGTCTGTCTTTAGGAAAAAGGTTAGCTAATTTTAATCGCTATTATGACACATGACTGAAGATAATTTTGATATTTATGTGTTGAAATTATAATACAGACTATCAGCTATATGGCTGAGCGAGTTGTTGGACACGGATCTTTTGGCGTTGTCTTCCAAGTGAGTTTGTTCTTTCTCTCGGTTGACATTTTATGTTATTGTCCGGTAGTTTCATTTGTATTTAGTGGTACTCTGTGGAATGCCGCTGACCTGACGATTGGTGCACAGGTCATCACTAGCCTTTCCAGCGTGGTTTGTCTTTATTTGCATGTTTATGGAGTAATTCTTTTGGTAGGTTAACCGTCATAAAACTATCTTTCGTCATGCATTAGAAAGAGGGTATGACGTGAAATAGTTTACGATGGGTAAACTACTAAAAGGTTTCTCATAAGAATGCGAGTGTGGACAAAGTATGCTGGAGATGCTTGTGGTGATCTGTAGAAGGAACTAATCATCAAGTTGGTGGAGTTTCCTGGAGTAACTACGGGTCAGTGAGTTTACAAGGGGTTATATTTTGAAAAACACCGTAATACTTGTGTATCCATACGATTGACGGGATCCTTCTTTTCTCTTTACGGTTCAGGCGAAATGCCTAGAGACTGGGGAAACTGTTGCCATTAAGAAAGTTCTGCAAGATCGTAGGTACAAGAACCGTGAACTTCAGACCATGCGGCTACTCGACCATCCTAATGTCGTGTCTTTGAAACATTGCTTTTTCTCAACCACCGAAAAGGATGAACTTTACCTCAACCTAGTTCTCGAATATGTTCCTGAAACCGTGCACCGTGTTATCAAACACTACAACAAACTGAGCCAAAGAATGCCTCTGATATACGTCAAACTTTACACGTATCAGGTATGTGTTGGTCTGCATTGTCTATTTTCACACTCTCTATGCAATCAAAATTTTATTTTCATTGGGCTGTAGAGTTTTTTTAGGTCCTTAACTCATCTATGTCGTTCGCAGATTTTTAGAGCCTTATCCTACATTCATCGTTGTATTGGAGTGTGTCATCGTGACATTAAGCCTCAGAACTTGTTGGTACGTCAATATATAATTCAGTATTTGCATTGCATATCATTTGGGTTGTATATGTTATACTTCTACTGACACATAAGCTACTTTATATATATATATATATATATGATTTGTGTTGGAACAGGTAAACCCTCACACTCACCAAGTAAAACTATGCGATTTTGGAAGTGCGAAAGTATTGGTATGGACATGGATTTCCTCTGGGTACATTTTGATACAAGTTTCAATCATTTTGATTATGGTTTATGTCTTGAAACAGGTAAAAGGAGAACCAAACATATCATACATTTGCTCGAGGTATTACAGAGCACCAGAGCTTATATTTGGAGCGACTGAGTACACTACAGCTATCGATATCTGGTCAGCAGGATGCGTTCTTGCTGAGCTCCTTCTCGGACAAGTAAACATATATAAAATCTTACATCTACCAATTTCTGCTTTGCTGAATCTGGAATAGTGTGATTTGACAAATCTATTATTGTTCATGGCAGCCTCTTTTCCCCGGTGAGAGTGGTGTTGATCAGCTTGTAGAGATTATCAAGGTATTAGCTTTGCGCTTATTTCAACTTTAAGCTGTTATATCAGTCTCCATTAATCCTTATGTTTGTACTTTTCTAGCTGGATATGTTTTCGACATGAGGATATCTGTTGTTGAACCCATGTGATTTTCTTATGTAGGTCTTGGGGACGCCCACGAGGGAAGAAATCAAGTGCATGAACCCTAATTACACAGAATTCAAATTTCCGCAGATCAAAGCTCATCCATGGCATAAGGTACTTTTCATCTTTACAATATGTTCAGTGTCTTGGTTGTGCTGTGTGGATAACATGACGGGTCTTCTTGTGTCCCAGATTTTCCACAAGCGCATGCCTCCTGAAGCTGTCGATTTAGTATCAAGACTTCTTCAGTACTCTCCCAATCTACGTTGCACCGCTGTGAGTGTTATGATGAACGTTCTGTTCTGCAACTCTTTTAGCGCCTGCTCTTGTTTTTACTCCCTAGTTTGCTTGTTATGGTTACATTGTAATATGATGTCTGTATTCGAATGCAGCTTGATGCGTTGATCCACCCGTTCTTTGATGAGCTAAGAGATTCTAACGCCCGCTTGCCAAATGGACGTTTTCTCCCACCGCTATTCAACTTTAAGCCTCATGGTATTCATTCTATCTGTCATCAATTCGAAACAGAATAAATGCCTAAAGACATAGCAAACTCTTCTGACTTGCGTATATGTATTGATGAAACAGAGCTGAAAGGTGTGCCTGCGGAGATGGTAGCAAAGTTAGTCCCAGAGCAAGCGAGGAAGCAGTGCCCTTGGCTCGGTTTGTAATTTCATTAACCCCAAAAAAAGAAACAGAACATCTGTGTCCACACTGTCTCTGTATGATGCATGTTGCAGATCTGATATGTAGTTTGTACCCTTTTGCTGTCGTTTTGTTGTTGTATGAGTAGAAGAAAGAGAGTGGGGTTATGTTATGTTATGTATGCATGCTTAGAAGAGCTTAGAGGAAGACACCACCACTTTTTCATGTGGAAGTGATCATCAAAGCTTTGGCAATGTCAACATATCCAATAATTTATGTATTGCTGATATACCTTAATTTGTTATGAAGCATTGATAAATGTTATGAAGATGTTTAGAGCTGCAGAACAACAACTTTCATAGTCGATGAAATGAAACCAAAGGAAGGGTGCAAATATACTTACTACATTAGAATTCTAAAAGAAAGACTTTGCAAGTAGACTTGTTAGGAGCTTCGTTCAAAATACATGACCGTACAAGTAGATTTTCTATGAGAGTTTCACATTCTCGCTCGTTGGTGTATTTTAACCATATGCCAACTTGAGATGTTTTATTCAGCCGCACACCAATGTGAAGCTTCTTATATCCTGATAAACAACAACCAATAACAGTTTAGATTCTCTGGTCTCTGAAAATGGAATTGAAACTGAATTCAACACAGGAACATTCTGTCATTTGTATGTTTAAACAATCAAGACCACTTACAAGTTCATATCATATCAGGAGCAAAAGATACCTGTTTCATTTAGTTAGAGACGTGCATTTAAACCCATCTGTGACAAGTTCTTTCACTGCATCCCTGAACCTGTAGTAATCATCAGGTTTGTTGTAAACCTGATGAGAAATCCGTGCATAACCCGTGATAGGATCAATCTCTGCGTCCTTAGGTGGGCAGAAGTAGATGGGGACTTCAATGCTGAACCTTTCTCTAAAAAGGGTTCTCAATTTCAAAGCATCTGAATCACTAGCAACACCCAAGCATGCAGGCAAACCAACCATGATCATACTGGCACACATCTCAGGCGGGCAACCAAGCTGAGTGCCCCAAGCTTTAGCAAGCATCAGACCCATCTCAACCACGTTCTCATGGTTCCTTTTCTTTATGCCATCAATCCCGCCTTCAAATCGGTTTACAAACTCCAAGATGGAAGGAACCACCAACTGAGCACTGTAATCCCTAGTTCCCACCCACGCACTCTCTATGGCCAAACCGTTTCCGTACTCGCTCGACACAACAGGATGATGCAAATCAGGAGAATCAATGTTTGATTTCTTACAATACAAGAAGGCCACAGAAGGCGGCGCGAAAAACCACTTGTGAAGATTACTTGTGTAGAAATCAGCATCAATCTCCTTCATATCAACGTCAACGCACCCAATTCCGTGAGCAGCATCCACAAACACCTGGTCAACACCTTCTTCTCTGCATATTTTCACGAGTTCTTTGATGGGTATCACAACACTCGGCATCGACGTCACATGATCGATCAAAGCTAATCTAACCTTCCTACCGTTCGCTTTCCCGCTCTCTAGAGCGCTCCTAAACCTACCCACAATTTCATCTGCCGACATAACAGGGAAGGGCAACTGTACCTCGATGACTTCACCACCAGCGCGCGTGACGTAAGCCTCAACGGACTTCTTCACGGAGTCGTACGCATAGTGGAGCCTTACCACGGCGTCGCCTCTCTGGAACCGGCCCTCGCGGAAAGCCCAAGCGGTCTGCTGAAGAACGATAGCAGCAGCGGTGGTGGCGTTATCAACGATGGAGATCTCGTCAACGTGTTCGGCGTTGATGAGCCGCTTGATCATAGCCCTGGATTCGGAGATTTTGGGCTTGAGATCGTCGAAATAAAATCGATCAGGCTGCCGGAGGAACCGTAGCTGCCGCTCCCTCTGGAGAGCGAGAACGGAAGCCGGACAGCATCCAAAGCTACCGTTGTTGATTCGCGCAAAGGTAGGATCGTGGTGCGAGAACTCTGATTCGATTTCGGAGGGGGAGATGAAATTCAAAGATTGAGGGCAGATTTTGGGTCTCTTGGAGAAATCGGAAGCGGGTTCAGCGGCTCCATTAGAAGATAGCCTCTTGGGGAGGCAGTGGCGATAGGCTGCAACGTCTTCGTCGAGCGGAGACGAGAGAGACGCCATGGACTTCGAAGAAGAAGAGAGTTTGAAAATTTTGGGAGAGGAAAAATGGGAGGAGGCTCCATTATTGAAGAAGGAAGAGACAAGGCGAGAGAAGTGGGATGCCACGTCAACAAGAGGGGAAGATGAAGGTTTTTGTCGTGTAGTAGAGTCACGTGCGAGACGCGTGAAAGATGTCTGGTCGTCCTGTCCTGTGAGAGTTTCACCTAACACACAAAAACACTCACGCACGTGATAAATAAGCAATGTCTTTGTATTGTTACAAATTGCAATGGTGTTCAATGGAATAACATACATGGAAGAAACTCAGTTTGATCATATAGTCTTCAATAAACGATAAAATATGTGTTGTATCTTCACGAAAGATACACCAGAAAGCCTTTAATTCTTTGAATTTTAGGAGAACAAAAGATTGTTTTTCAATGTGATCATTCTACGTCTAAAAAAAATAATCCTTTTTACTGCATTTGATAGTACACAAATGATAAAAGAATTCAGTAAATATCGACTACACAAAAATGAATAAAGAATGAAAATCTCTTGAAAATCATCTTGATGCGCATGTTTTATACATCCACATTTAATAACTTTAACATCTTTTTATGATACAATAACAAAATTGTTCTTTTTATCCTTAAAATAAAACCACAATGCGCTTGATTTTGTATACACTTTCTTCGCAATCTCTACCTTGTCTCTGTCAACACATAACACCATCAACAACCTGTAAAACCTCAGCACTTTTTTTTTTCTCGATCCAAACGTCTTCATTCCCTATCAGCTTCAATATAAACAATGCTGATAAAAATTTGTTTGTTGGTGATGTCTTAGTGAAAATATGAGTTGTATTACAAGAAGTATGCACCTTCACCATATTCACTTCTCCTTGACTCACTATATCTTTGGTAAAATGAAGTCTCACATCAATATGTTTTATCCTCTCATGATGAACATGGTTCTTCGACAAACTAATTGCACTTTGTGAATCATAGTAAACCTCAACAACATTATTTCCAATCCAAGCTCATTCACAACCCCTTTTCACCAAATAACTTCTTGAACAAATTCTAACAAAACGATATTCTCAGCCTCTGTGATTGATAAAGCCAAAACATATAGCAAATTTGATTTCTAACTAATAACATTAACCATGAAACTATCTCCTCTGGTGTAGAGTAACCTGAGTTTCTGAGTTCCTTAATATACCTTAAGACTCATTTCACCGCCTCCTAATGTTGTCTGTTTGGATTGCTCATGAATTTGTAAATGACTTCTACTGAATGAGCTAGATCACATCTTGTTTCAATCATACCATATATGATGTTTCCAACTTCATTTGAGTATGGTATACAATCCATGTAATATATGATCCATCCTCTTTTTTTTTTTTTTCTTTTTGTCATCAGTTTGAAATGTGATGATAGAGGAATACAAACGGCTATTGCATCCTTCATCCCAAAAGTACACACTACCTTCTGCAAATATTTATCTTGAGACAACAATAACTTCCTTGTATTTTTGTCTCTTTATATATCCATTCCAAGTATTCGCCTAGTAGCCACCATATCCTTCATTTCAAATTCAAATATTAACAAATTCATTATTTTCAATTCTGACATGTTCTTGGATACTAAAAGCATGTCATCCATATATATCAATAGATATATGTATATTTGATCATGTAACTTACTGAAATAAACACATGAATCATAAAGACTTCTTGTGAATGATTGATTCAACTTGGATTGCTTTGAAAAGAGGATAGAACATGCTTTCGTCTAACGACCTCTCGGTTCATGAAAAAAAAAGAGTCAAATATAGGATTCCATTTTCTTGGAAATTGCCTTAATCCATATAAAGAATTTTGCAGAAGACAAACCATGTGTTACTTGCCTTCTTCTACAAATCCTTCTAATTGAATCATACAAATTTGGCTAATCCAATTCCATATTCTCTACTGACAAAAATGCCAATGCTGCAAAACTTGCTTCATTGTACCTTGATTTCATTTCTTGATATGTCCCTAGCCAAGATATATTCTGGAATATCAAATTCCTTATGTTCTTGGTCAACCTTATCAATCTCTTTATCCGATTCATTCATCTCCTCTCATTCCTCTATGTCAGAAACTATATGTTCTTTGATCCAGTGATCAGAGACTCCATCTAGACCTTTGTCCCCTTTTGTAATATAAAAAACATGAAGCAGAACCAACACTTTGACCATTTCAGGTTCTTTCTCTTCTGAAATTGTCCCATTTTCTTTATTTTTGTCCTTGAACATTTCTGCTCATTGAACACAACATTGTTACTTATAAAACACCTTTTATCATCATTTAATCAAAGTCTACAACCTTCACATTTTTAGGATACCTTATAAATAATCCTCGTTTTGCTTTTGGATTGAGCTTCCCCTGACTTAAATGTATGTAAACTATGTGATGAGAACCTGGTCATGGCTCCATAATGAATCACACAAGGGTTGATTACGAGGATGAAAACAAAAGATTGAGGGATGTGCACATTCAAATGGACATGAAAGGACGACTCGTAGGTGAACGAGGACATCAAGATGAGATGAGTCGAGACTACCAGGTCTATCTACAAGGAGAGAAATACGAGAAGAGCGAGAATTTGGGGAAGTTAACGATGCTCGGCCTGAACAGCGATTTGCTCGACCCGAGTAAACTTACTTGACAAGAGATAGTCAAAGCGCTTGAACTGAGTAGCAAAGTACTCGACCCGAATGAACTTACTAAATCAAAGGAGCATGTCGAAGGACTAAGAGCTCGGCTCAAATGCTAAATAACTAGATCGAGCATTGTAGAGCTCGATCTAGCATTACTTTTGCTCGACCAAATGTACTTTATTTTTTCAAATTTAGGGTTACAACTTAAATGGCCCTTGACCGCGCTCAACCGAACATTTTAGCCATGTTTAGTTAAGTTTTCTTATATCAATATACTTCGATTATTATTCAGTCTTTATAAATATATTGCCCTTTGTATGATATTATTATCTAAGTTTTTATCAATAAAGTTATATTTTTTCCTTGCTAATCCTAGAGATTTAGCTACCAAATCTTGGAGAGATTTTGAGTTGTTTTTTATTTATCAACACTAGATCACAAGTGTTTTGACATCATTCGTGGTATTTGGGGTTCTCTAGTTGGGTTGTTGTTTGAGTTTAGGATGTTCTTTCTTCGAGAAAACGAGTTCGATGTTCAACTATCGGATTTCTAGTGGGTTTCATTCCAAATCCATCCTCCTAACAATATAACATCGATTCGAGATCATATTACTGTGTAACCAAACCTCTTCAGATGTGAATAATTTTGTTTATTTCCACCAAATTTGTTCAAGTATCTTGAAATTCAAAGCAGTTGAAGGTGATCTATTGATGAGATAGACCATTGTTGATGCAGTTTCTGCCCACTTGTGGCATGCCGAAATCACTTAGAAGACATATGACCTTTTCAAGTATTGTTCTATTCATTCTCTTTGATACTCCGTTGTGTTGTGAGGTGTACACACATGTTCTGTGCCTTTTTATCCCTAGCCCTTATTTTTAAAATCTTTGATTGCAGAACTCTAATCCATTGTCTGTTCTCAAATTTTTTACATTCTTTTTGAGCTTGTTTCTGAAAGTAGGTGAATGAATTCCTTGTGTTATTGACTTGACAAAGGTGTCTATATATAGTACAAGACATTACCTAACTTGGAGATCATCTAGGGATATGAGAATATACTCAAAGATTACAAAGATATTATATAATACCTATGCTAACACTCCCCCGCAGTCAAAGTGTCGGATGGTCGAACACAGAGACTGGAGCAAAATTCCATGAAAAGTGTAGTTGGAAGTCCTTTCGTAAAGATATCAGCGAACTAACAAGATAAGGGAACATGAAGGAGACACACAGAGCCGATAGCAACCTTCTCTCAAACAAAGTGAATATCAATCTCGATATGTTTCATGCGTTGGTGCTGTACATGATTCTTCGAGAGATACACTGCAGATACGTTGTCGCAATACACCAAAGTCTCTAACAATGGAGGTCGAAAAGGAGATTACGTAACCAACATGTTTCGGAAACAACATTAGCTACGGCCCGATACTCGGCCTCCGCGCTTGACTGAGACATCATAGTTGGCGTCTAGATGACCAAGACACCAAGTTATCATCGAGGAAAACACAATAACCTGATATTGATCGTCGTAAGTCGCAACATCCAGCCCAATCGGCATCCGTGTTAGCTACCAATCCGGACGTGTCTCACGGTCAAAGATGTAGCCCATGATGGATATTTCCTTTGACGTATCGAAGAACTCGTTTCATTGCTTGGAGATGCGGCTGACGAGGGTCATAAACAAATAAGTATAGCTATTGGACTGCATATTGAATGTCCGACCGAGTGAACGTGAGGTTTTAAAGTGCTCCAACAATGCTGCGATATTAGCTTCGGTCGGGCACAATATCACCTTGACTTGAGGACAATTTCAGTGTGGTATCCACTGAAGTAATACACGGGTTACAAGACTCCATGTCGGCACGCTGTAGAATGGACGCTGCGTATTGAGATTGTTGGAGAAATAGACCGTCCGAGGATCTGGAGGCCTTGAAGCTGAGAAAGTGATGTAGTGTCCTGAGATCCGACATTGCAAACTCATACATAAGTGAGGAGATGACCCGATGAAGGAGATCGGTGCAAGAGGCCATGAAAAGTATATCATCCACACAGAGTAATAGTATGGCTTGATCAACCCCTTTTTTGTAGCATGAATAATGATGAGTCACATCGACTTTGTATGAAGCCAAGTTGGAAGACGTAAGAAGTGAACTATAGATTCCATGCCCGAGGTGCTTGTTTGAGCCCGTAGAGAGATCTCTTGAGACAACAAACATGATCCAGTCGGGATGGATCCTTGAATCCCGATGGTTGGAACATGTAGGCCATTTTTTTTAGATTGCCATGGAGAAACGTTTTATTGACATCCAACTAATGTATGGGCCAATCTCTAGAAACCGTGATGCTAAGGACCGTGCGAATGGTTGTCAGTTTGACAACGGGACTGAACGTCTCCTGCAATCGAGTCCAACCTGTTGAGACTTCCCATTAGCTACCAATCGAGTCTTGTACCGTACAAGTGTACCATCTACATGAAATTTATGCCTAAATAGCCACATGGACCAAAAAATGTTAACGTTAGTAGGACGAGGAACCAAATCCCAAGTTCCACTTTTAATAAGAGCTTAAAACTCGATTTTCATTGCCTCACACCAATGTGGATCCTCAAGGGCTCTTAAGTGAGAGTTGGGTACATGTGCGATGGTGGTTGTGAGGTTTAGGATCTGTCTCGGTTTGGAGATGTCGTGTTCGCTACGGGTAACCATCGAGTGTGTGCGAGTGGGTTGTGGTGCCGGAGGATCGATGGGAGGGTTCGGTGTGTAAAGTAAGGGGGGAAGAACATAGGAGGTGTCATTGGTTGAGTCAAGGAAATCATACGAGGGAGGGGACGATTCTGAGCTGGTCACAAATGGGAATATAAGCTCATCGAAGACGACATGTCGAGATATGATGATTCGTTGAGATTGTAAGTCGAAACATCGATAACCTTTGTGTTGGCTCAGGTACCCCAGGAAGACCCAAGATGTGGAACGAGGTGAGAGTTTATGGGGCAAAGTGGCGTGAGGTTTGGGTAATATAAACATCCAAAAAATCAGAGATGGTCGTAACGGATTGGTTTGTGGTAAAGTGTGGTGAACGGTGTTTGGTTTTTTATGGATGTCGACGGTAGTATGTTGATGAGGTGAACAACAATATGTAGAGATTCAACCCAGTAGTTTGGTGGCATATGAGCTTAGGCTAACAAGGTACGGATGATGTTATTGATTTTTCGAATCATGCGTTCGGTCATGCCATTTTTTTGTGAGGTTTGTGGGAAAGACAAACGAAGAAGGATTCCATTTGAATTGAAGATTCCCAAAGATCAAGGTTATCAAACTCTCCCCTGTGGTCACATTAGGAAACTTTGATATTTGTGTTGAATTGGTTTCGAATATAAGAGTGAAAGTGTATGAATTTGACGAAAACCTCATATTTATGTCGTAGAGGATATATGATAACACGTAATCCGTCATAGTATTTACATGATTCTTAGGTTTAGTTTTGATTATATTTCTTAGATTTTATCGATTTATCGAGTTTATTCGAGGACTTCATCTACATTTCGTGTTTTGTATAGAAAACGAAGACATGAAGCGAAACACGAGTGATTACGGCAATTCAACCCCGAAAATGTGATTGAATGACAAGGTACAACATGTGCAAGGCCACGGATTCAAAGCGAACACTCAAACACCGAGCGAAAGGAACGAAAACAACAAAATAGGTGTTGCACGCTCGGGCATGGAGAGGACCCGCTCGGGTTGGACTTGTGGAATTGAGGCTGAAAATCCACGAGACTTAGCACGAATGGGCATGACTTGAACATGGTCGGGTGACCATGCCCGCCCGGGCTGTAAAAAAGGACCCGCTCGGGCTCCAATTGGCACTAAAAACCGCCGTGACCAAGCCCGAATCGGGCTGGAAATCCACACGCATGGGCAAGGGAGCCCGCTCGGGCTGTCATTGGTGCACGATCGGGTGGAGGTCCTGCACGACCGGGCTGCTCTTGTGCCCGCGCGGGCTGCCAAATCCAGAATTAACTCTTTTGAAGGTTTGAACGGACAGATAATGAAAAAAAGAAGCGTTCTAGGGCTAGGATACGAACCAGACATTGAAGGGGACATTCGGTGACATTCAGAGACATTGAGAAAGTAAGAGAAGGACAGAACGAAATATCGGGAGCGTGGAGGAACTATTGAAGACATCGGTATATGAATAGGGAGAGATCTCATTCTCTATCAATGTCGAATTTAGTTATCTTTTGCGTTTCTTTTGCTGTGTTCATGTCTGAGTAGATCTACAGCCATGAGTTAGAGAGTTTTGCCAATATGTAACGAAGTCTTGTTCTTAATGCTTGGTGGTTTTTAACGCTTTTGTTCTTGAATGCCACTTGAATGAATGAATTCGATATTTGATCGTTTTCAGATTGATTGGTTGTTTTTAATGCTTTCATTCCTGTACGCCACGCAAATTTTTAATTATAGAAGTCTAATGAATCTATGCTAGGGGATTAGACTTTGGAATCTAGCCATGATTTAGGATTTAATCGGTTTAGAATCTACGCCAGGTCGATCGATTGAATCTAGGGATTATGATAGCGGTCTTAATGCGTCTAGTAGGTGAGATACGCAATCGGGAGATTGGTATACGCATGCTAGATAGTGGACAAGTCTACACCAGTCAGCTCCTATATTAGAGCTTGAATTCCCTGAACTCGTGATAGTATCTAAGACCAATGATCTTGTTAGAACTACGTTGCATCATTGTGCAACTCTCGATACCTATGGTGCTTAGTCATTGAGTTTATTTCGTTAAGTAGTTTAGTTTAGTTGCATTTGCATTCCCAACACTTATTGATTTCACACGTCTTATCCATTAGTCTAATAACTTTAGAGTTGCATCAATTCTTTGTGTTCGACCTGGTACTATACGATCCGTATTCTTGCGGAAGCGTTAGTCTAGGTATATTATTACTTGAGATTAACCACATCAATATACCCAAACAAAATGCGAGTACTGATTAAGGAAGAAAACACAATATTTGATCCCGCTAATGCTCGAAATAGGAGAAGTCCATATATCAAAATAAACTATTGCAAACTGTTCCAAATCCAAGGAGTTTGATTTATGAAATGGTAAACGGATGTCTTTCCCGAGATTACATGCACGAAAAAGATTTCGTATGTTGTCTTTATTACATTGAAAAGATCCCAAAGAAATTGAAGAACAAAAAATGGAATCCCCGGGATATCCGAGGTGTTGATGCCAAATAGATCCGAAAGTGAGTAAAGCTAAAGGCGAATGGGATGGCCGAGCACTGGGGTTGGATGGACGAATAGGATATAGGGGGCTCGAGCTATCACATTGGAGCAGAACCCTGCGCGTAAGATGATCCTTCATAGAAACTCCATTATTATCATTCTCGATAGAGCAAATCACAGGTAAATTGACGAACCGAGACAAGATTTTAACAATATTCGGAGAGACCAACACGTGAGACAAATTGAAGGATCGGGTTGGAGTTTTAATGTGGGTTTGGCCAATGTGTGTGATGGATATTGAGGATCCATCACCAACATAAACAATCGATTTAATGCTCGAATTAAAAGTAGACGCAAGGGTACCTAGTTCCGCTGTTAAGTGAGATGTCGTGCTAGAGTCCATGTACCAAAAACCATCAATGGGAGTTTTGATGTTGAAGGCATTAAAGGCCTGAATCAGATCCGTCGGTGTCTCGACGACGGTAGGTAGAGGTGCAGCGGTCGTAGTGGAGTTTAAGATATGCGTAAGGAAGGCAGAGTTATGCGACAGAGGAGGTCTTTGGCCGGGGTTACTGGACTGGCCACCAGGAGGCGGCATGGCATTAGGTGTTGTGTTGAATCCCGCGTTGTTGGCTAAAGCTCATGGATGAAACGCATTAAACCCAATCAGAGACCAGATTTGTGGTTGATATGGAGGCTGGTAGGATGGAGTCCACTGGCCCGAATAAGCTGGAGACAGGTACGCAGAAGAATGTGGACGCCATTGCTACTGATTTGTTTGTTTGTTGAAGCCGCTTTTTCCACGATGTCCACAACCCCTCGAGCATCCCCGATGATGCTGACCATATGATTGTGGACTGGGAGTCGGGATTGGTGTGATCACCGTCGGTGACTAGCGCCATTGGTGCAGATCCATGATCATTATGTACCGGACCCGGGCGACGATGTCAGGATAGGCGTTGTTCCTCAAGGAGCAACATTGAACATGCACGACGAGGGCTTTCTCAGACACCGGGCTTTCGAGATTCATGAGAAGATCAGATATCTTACGGATTTTTTGGTAGTAAGCATGAACCGAGAGGTCTCCAATCTTCAGAGTGTGGAGCTCATTATCCAATGGAATGATGCGAGCTTCCTCGTTTTCCCGAAGGAGGCGTTCCAACCGAGACCAAATCGTATATGTTGTAGATTTAGTCTTGAGTACCTCCTGGAGTAGTGACTTTGAGATGGTTCTGTAGATCTATAATTTCAAAAGGCCATCAACGCGTTTTCATTCCTCCGTCGGAGTCGCGGTGGCAGCGATGGATCCGTTGATGTGGCTCAAGACACAAAAACTAAAATAATGAGTACGTCGTGCCAAGAATCATAGTTCATTTCCTCCATGTCGAGAATGTTGGGGATGTGAGACTTGATAGTTGTGATCCCAAAAGGCTTTTCTGATGATTGAGGAACGATGGCCATGGTAGAAACAAGGAGGGAGGCGGAGAGTTTGAAAAAGAAGACAAGGACTTATGGATCGTAAAAAGAAAGTAGGTTTATGGAAAATCCTCTAATACCATAAAAGTAGGTGAATGAATTTCTTGTGTTATTGACTTGAGAAAGGTGTCTATATAGTACAAGACATTACCTAACTTGGAGATCATCTAGGGATAAGAGAATATACTCAAAGCTTACATACCTACACTAACAATTTCCATGAGTGGCTCTCAAACAACAAAGTTATGAAAAACCTCATCTTTGGTTTGCAATAATTGAATCCAAACCTTTCCGGAATATTCATCTATAAAAGTGATAAAATATTGACTCTTAGACAATGATTGAGTGATTATGGATGTATCCAGGAGTTTGAATGTATATACTCCAAAAACTTTTTTGATATGTGCTTTCCAGTACCAAAAGACACTCTACATGCCACACATAATAACAAAAGATGATATGTACCTTGAATCCATATACCCCTCCTTTGTTAACAACAAGACCTTTCTAAATCACGTGTACAAACCTGCTATGCCAGAGTTTGATATCATCTTTTTTCTAAATTATTTAGTTGAATTCTCTAGCCAGTGTTCTCCCTCGTACATATAAACCTTCCTTTAGCTTCCCTTTTAAGGTTGTCCTACACCTTTTTATTATCTTGAATGATCCTTGTTGAGAATTGTACCAACAATTCTACATTTTAAGTGCTTCAAACAAAATTAATTATTTTAGTTCATGTATGAACCTTACATTAGATAGTGCAATGATGGAACCATTACGAGTCTCAATTCTGATTTTTTCAAGTCTCTTGAATGTGATGGGTAGTATTGTTAGCTATTCTCACTTTTTATCCAGCTGATTTTTAAACTCTATGAACCATTCTCGTCTAGAAATCATATTGAAATAACATCATGAATCAAGTATCCATTGATCTCGAATATCTTGTTATGCTGTAAGAGCCAGACATTCAGTTACATTGAGAACTACAACTTCCATGGTTCCAACCTATGCTAATGTTGTTGCCCCTTTATCATTCCCATTGTCCTTCAAATTCTTGTTTCGACAGTAACACTCTTTTTATAATCTCTATTCTTACCACAATACCAATATCCAACCTCAATTTTTTACTTGATTCTTGACTTGGATCTTGATATATTTTTGCCTTTCCCTTACTATTTCCTTCTTGACATTCCGGACGATCAATTCTTCTACAACCCCTTTTTTATTTCTATTACAATTCTAGTTCCTTTGTTCTAGCTGTAGCTTTCACCTCTTCAACTGAAATAGTCGCCCGAAAATACTTCAATACTTTCCTCAATTGTTCCTAAGATGGTGGAAGAGAATTCAAGAGATAGACTGCCTAATATTCCCATTTTACTTTGACTTGAAGGTTTTTGTAAGTCAGATAATATCTTCTGAAAAATATTTAGGTTTTCCTCCATGGATTTCTCTTCATCCATCTTGAATCTTGACAGTCTTTGCATGAGATACATGTGATTCGATAAACGTTGCTCCAAGAATTGTTTCTCAAGAAACCTCCATATACTACATGTAGTCGTTTCATCTATCACCTTTCTAAGGACTTGATCTGTGAGACACAAAACAATTTAGTCTCTTACTCCCATGCTCATCTTATATCTTTATTATTTTGTTTGTTCCATTTGAATCTTTGGTGTTGGTCTCGTCTCAATATCCAATGTAATCACCGACACTATACCTGACCCTTTTTAAACTTCTGATGCAGTTGGTATTATTGATCATTTAGGTGTTTTCATTTCCATATTTGTTTCTCCTTCATTCTCATCTTCCCAGGCTGTAGGATCATCTTCAAGAACCTTGTGCAATCCTGTACTCACCAAGATTTTCTCTTTCAAGATGACAAAGTCTCCCTTTCCGTAGAACTTTTTGACATCCAACTTATGTATTTATGTGCACATTATATGATTCAATCAAATTAGTCCTTAGCCTTTGTTTGATTTCGTTAAACCAGGATTTCATACCAATTGTTGTATATTGATGAAAGATATCTGAGAAAACCTTTAATCCTTTGAGTTGGTTGAACAAATGATTGTTCTTGAAACTTGAAATTTGTAGAAAAACAGTGAAAAAAGTAGAAATATGCAATGTTTATGAGTTCAGATCGATCAATGTAATCGTCCTATTTCTCGAGAAAATAAATGATCCTTTTTACTACGTTTGATAGTACATATATGTTAAAAAACTTGAATAAATCTCGACTACACAGGAACGGATGAAAAATGCAAATCTGCTGAAAACCATCTTGATGCCCCTTTTTTATATTTCCACATTTAACAAGTTTAACAATTTTCTATGGTGTAACTACAAGATTGCATGTATCATCCTTAAGAAAATACGAAAATGCTCTTTATGTTACAGATACACTTTCTTCAAAATATGCATGAAGATATGCGGACATAGAGATAGAAGTTTTAATCTTGGATGAAAAGAACACTAAAAGAGTTATAATATCTCCCTTTGGACGCCTAGATTGGTTCCATAAGATGAACATAGAAGAGATTACCAAGTTTAGTAATTAATGAGTGTAACCAATTCGATGTGTTTCAAGGGTTTTGTTTGAATGATTGGATGTTTATTCTTTTGCATTTTCATTTGGTGTAATTGGTGTACCCGTAGACCAGTACTTATTAACACCACAAAATAGAATTGTTTATATTATCACTACAAAAAGCAATTTTTAACGATCATATTCCAATGAAAATCGATCTTTAAAAATTCTCATCCCTACCAATTTGTAACGGTATTTCAATGGATAATATCCGTTGAAAATTATCAAGAGATTATAACAGATATCGATGTTTGACGTTACAATGGATACCCGTTACAACTGGTTAACGGAAACCCGTTGGATACTTGCAACAGATATCCGTTGCAAATGTCGCTTAGATACCAACGAGCATCCGTTGAAATGGTTGGTGAGAATTACCAACGGAAACTCGTTGGTTGTGTTTTTAGTGGAAAATTTTAAAATGTCCCAGCGGATGCCCGTTCATAATTTTGTTTTTCTATCAACAGACATTCGTTGATAATTTACAAATGTTTTAAAAAACAAAAAATAAAAAATTTTAAAATTAAATAAAAAAGTTTTTATATATACAAAATTAAAAAAAAAGGAATTGCCTACATATCACCTAAATCGGAACTATCGTCTTCATCATCGTCCTCGCCAACGCCTCACGTAGAGGTTGCATCGGAGTTAATGATTGGTTCTTGTCTCGGTGTTGTTATCTACATCGGTGGTGGTGGCTGATACGGTTGAGCGGTCATCAACTCGATAATACTCTCCATATGACGCATCTACGCTCGCGTTTATTGAAATGTAGATTACGTTTGTAGGCTCGAGATGCTCGATGCGTCGTTCTTGCGTGAAAATCTTTTAGACTGTGGGGGATAACGTCGTTGCATCCTCTACAATGTCTTTTTGTACATGATTCAGACCATATATACACCTCTTAAATGACCCAACAGACTGCAATATAAAACAAATTAAAGTTAGTATATCGATTTAAAAAATTTGTATAATTAATGAATTATTAACATTAATGTTATTATTTACCTCTAAATAAACTTTATTCTTTTGTAAATGACTAAGTTTACCCAGAGATGAACATATCGCTTATGATGAAGGATTTCTTTTTGGCGTGAGTCTCAACGACAAACTAAAGAAATTATTATTATTATTATGTTATTATTATTATTATTATTATTATTATTATTATTATTATTATTATTATTTTGAGTTGTATACATGTGAACAACGTTTGAAAAATTATAATTATTATTAACTTAGATTGTGTACACATTATATCCAACGTTGGGCATACTATTTTCAATTTTGGTTTCATCTATGTTGTAAACGTATGTGTTCAACGTATATGATACAATCCATAATAATAATAATTAATAATAATAATAATTTCTAATGTTAATAACTAATATTAATTTTTATATTTTTATATTTTATTAATAATAATATTAGTTTAGGTTGTATACACGTAATACAATTTTTGATATAACCCAAATTAATGATAATTAATATTACAAATGTGATATAAATTAGTTATAATTTTGAATAATAATTAAAAATATCTAATAATAATAATAAAAAATTAATTGTAATGTTTTATTATCAAAATTTAATTATTGTAGTGTTTTTAAATATATATTTTTATACGTTACAATCCAAAATAATAATAATAATAATAATAATAATAATAATAATAATAATAATAACTTTATTAAATTAATCATATATATATATATATATATACAAACACTAACTCTAGATAAATTTTCATTGGTATTTATGATATAGATTTATTTTTAAATGTATTTACTTTTGAACTTTTATTTACCTCTATTTTCTATAAAAAATATAATATTAATTTGTGAAGTTTGTCAGAGAAAAAATGTTCGCAATTACACATAGATATATGCTCGTGAATTCGTATTCGGCAAAATGAGTAGCATCGAATGAGTACAGACGAAATAAGTCCCAAAAATATAGGGCCTACTAAAATCTACAAAAAAGGATGTAAAAGGAAGCCCGACCTATACCGATGCTTTTGGTTTTGCCTCACTTGAGCTTCTCCCAAAAAATAGCCAAAACAAAGACTGATAGTTCAAAGTGGTTGGTTAGTAAACGGGCAACATAAGTTTCCAGCACCCGTATTGGGTTGTTCTCGTCTTGTTATGTTATGTACCATCGGCCTACCACGAGGCCTTCCACGAGAAGGGCCGATTTGGCTTGACTGTGTTGGTTGCGATGTCGACGATGTTGTAGATGCATTGTTTCTCTTCCTCTTTGGTGCATTTGTATTGCTACTTAGCCTACCTTCATCAACCTTTAAAATAAAACAAACCAATGAATGTCCAATAAAAAACAAGAAGAGCTAATATATCTCATTACGTCAAATGTGTGAAAAGTGTTATCACATTTACTAGCACGTTTCGTGGCCTTCCCCGATGATTCTTTGGTCCATATATCACGAGAGGTTCATTATTGCAAGTAGATACATTATGTCCTTGTTGTTGACATCGTCGACAAGTCATTTTTCTCCCATGGCGAGAAGTTTCCCCTTTCTTCTTCGATGGAGATTCATGAGGATCTCTCTGTCTATTGTGCTTCTTTGGTCGCCCCGGCATTTTTCGAACTGCAGGCGCACTGATAGGTGAGCCATTGGTCTTCTGCCATAAATTTTCCCCATTGACGGGTTGAATGGAGAAACGATATGTTTCTCTCCATCTAATTGTCAAATAATGATCTGATACATATCTAAAAATATTACATTGATGTTAGATTCCATTACTACATAGAATAAAACAACAATTTACGCGATTTAGATTGGTACCTATCAATATCTTCTCCTTTTTCCTTTATGGCGCAAATGGCGTGATGACAAGGTATACCAGTGAGGTCCCATTGACGACAAGCACAAGATCTAGAGGACAACATGATAGTGTATCCGATCCAATAGTCATCGACCTCATAATTTTCTCCTGAGCTGTGATATAAAACACAATGTTGCGAGCGACGATGAGCCTCTTCTACTTCAGCCCTCACTCTTGGGGTGAACACTCCTATATATCGGCTTGCCTCAACAGATCTATTTGTGATTCGAACCATCGCTTGTCTCCTTATATCCTCAAGCATATCAATAATTGGCTTCGTTCTGGCTTGTCGTATGGTCCTATTGAACGACTCTGTTAAATTGTTATGATTGTCTCCACAACAAGCATCAATCTTGAAAAAAGCCCGTGATGAGGGCATTACAACGAGCTACGACTCTAACGAAGGAGAGGAGCGGAGCAAGGATGAGCCGAGCATGGATCACAATGAGGACGAGCTTAGCATAGACGAGACAAGCACGAGAGTGGATGGAGAGCTAGGAGAAGACGGAGCACACATTGACATGCCGGTGGTCCACGACAAGCTACTCACGAGATCTCGAGCAAAGAGCCTTCGTACAAGAATCAACGCGTACGTAGCTCAAGTGCTTCTCAACAACCGTCAGGAGTTCAACAACGAAGAGGGAGACATCAGCAGCAATTTCCCAAAAGCCAAGTCCCTCTTCGTCATCAATGAAGCCCAAGGAACTCCATCAAATGGCTTCGTGAACAATAGCAACAACACAAGTAACGACTTGCCATATCTAGACCGGCGCAGCAACTTGCCTTAACTTGGATGGAGCCGTTTGAAATTCAAATTTCAAGCACCAACGACCCTTTCCTTTTTCACCCAAGATCCACTTGCCTTCTTTGCCTTGTTCGAATTAAGGCCCCAACGGCCATATTGTGTTTCCTTTCTTGTCTTTCTCGGTCATGTTTTAAACCGAGGCTTATTGTTTGTTGAAGACAATCTTTGAATTCGAAATAAAAATTGCTGAGTTTTCTTCATCCTCGTCCGCGATCCACCCGTCATCCACCATTCCTTTGAAGGACCGAACGAGCGCCCCTTTTGGCCTGTTCCCCTTCGTCCGCCTTCACTATCATCGAGTCTTGGCTAGAGAGTGCCCTTAGGCCTTCTACCAACTCAACCCATTCCATTCTTGCGGCTTAAGTCACGGAGCTTGTATCAGTTTTTGGTATCAGAGCCCG
>CM071873.1:8763985-8793847 GCA_036759665.1 Gynandropsis gynandra
TCTATCATCTCAGTAGCTAAGAACGGTCTACCAAGAATAATCGGTATCCTAGCATCCTCTTCAATATCAACTACAACAAAGTCAGAGGGTATACAAAGATTATCTACCTTGGTGAGAATGTTTTCAAAAATCCTTACCGTATATCTTACCGAACGGTCAGCAAGTTGAAGAGACATCTTGGTAGGTTTGAGGTCGCCGAAGTTCATCCGCTTGAAGACTGAATGTGGCCTGAGGCTCACGCTTGCTCCTAAATCACACAAAGCTTTATCAATATCCAGATTACCTATTGTGCACGGAATGGAGAAGCTTCTAGGGTCCTTCAACTTCGGGGGCAGCTTGTTTTGAAGAATGGTGCTGCATTCCTCGGTGAGTGCTACCGTCTCACTCTCTTCGATACGCCGTTTGTTGGATAGAATTTCTTTGAGGAACTTGGCATATGTGGGCATTTTTTGGAGGGCCTCTACGAACGGTATATTGATTTGAAGCTTCTTAAGGATCTCTACAAACCGTCCATACCTTACCTCGTTCTTACTGCTCACCAACCGTTGAGGATACGGTATTGGAGATTTGTACGCCGGTGGAGCAACGTACGGTTTCTCCAATTTTGATTCAGCTCCTCCGTCATTCATAATGCCCTTTCCTTTATCCACTAATTTTCCAGAAGCGTTCTCTTGCTCTTTCGGGGGTGGATTCTCGAGCACATTACCGCTGCGTAAGGTGATGGCGTTCACGTGCTCTCTCGGGTTAAGATCGGGTTTACCGGGAAGCTGTCCGAAAATCCGAGAGGATGAGGCAGCCTATTGTGCTATGGAATTTTCTAACATCTTCACATGTGTGCTCAAGGTTTCCATATGAGATTTAAGCTCACTAATCGTTGTCCCCACATCCACGTTGAATTTGGTTTGAGTCGATTGTTGTTGCCTTTGCTCCTTAATAAATTCGAGCAACACTCCTTCAAGGTTTGACGAAGAGGCTTGAGGAGGTTGAGGAGCTTGCGGAACTTGCTGAGCTTGCTGGTTTTTTTGCTGAAAAGTTTGCTGCCTTTGCTGAAACCCCGAATACTTTACTGGTTAAGTCGTTCGATACGAAAGATTCGGGTGATTCCTCCAATTTGGGTTGTAGGTATTCCCGAATTGAGTGTTTACTTGCTGCTGGGCATAATTCATCTGTTCGAAATCCTCATGTACCGTGCATTGATACGCTACATGCTCCGTATCTCCATAATTCACACAGTACACGGCGTTCGCTGCATTACCCGTTGCCCTGCTCTGATTCGGCTCAATATAGACGAGAGTGCTGTTAGGCATACCTCTCGGTTTTGACCACATGGTGTGGTTCATGGCAAGGTTATCGATCAGCTCATATGCCTCCTCGACGCTCAGATCCATAAATGATCCTCTGGCAGTGTTATCCAACGTCGTTCGGTGTTCATCTGAAATTTCATTGTAAAAGATTTGGATAACGTACCACTGCTCAAGACCATGGTGTGGAGACAACTGTAGAAGATCCTTAAATCTGCCCCACGCCTCAAAGAAAGTTTCTCCATCTCTGCATCTGAACGTTGTGATTTCTCCCTCATCTGAATCGTCTTACTCGGAGGAAAGAAGCGTGATAAGAACAATGTGCAGAGCTGATCCCATGTAGTGATAGATCCAGCGAGGAGCGATTGCAGCCATGTTTTCGCTCTTCCCCCAATTGAGAAGGGGAAGAGACGCAATAAGATCGCGTCCTCTGAGACTCTGTGTATCTTGAGCGTCCTAGAAAGTTTAAGGAAATCTTTGAGGTGCTGATGGGGATCCTCGTGATTTCCACCCATGAATTGCTTCTGATAAAGCATGTTGATCATAGCCGGCTTAATCTCAAACTGTTCTTTCGCAACAGCAGGCATCCTTATGGCTGTTTGCACGTTGTTCATGTTCAGCACCACGTAATCCCTGAGACGACGTGGTGGAGGAGCATGTGGTTCTCGCGGTTGAGGCGCGAGGGGCTGTTGCTGCAAGTGCCCCAAATTACCGAAAGGTAATTGAAGCTGTTCGTGGCCATTCTGATTATCCATATCTTGTTGACCTGACGGCTCTGTGTTACCTTCTTCATTGCCTTTTCTCAGTTGTTTGCAAATTCGCTCGATCTCTGGGTCGATTTGGAGTAGATTTGAAGCACCTTGAGACCTGGTCATAACCAACAAAGGACAAATAGACGGAATTAGGTAGAAAGAAACGAAAGAAAAGAAAACAAAAACAAAAACAAAACAAGTAAGACTCTAGGCTCGAATCTAAGACGCGATGACAATAGTCCCCGGCAACGGCGCCAAAAACTTGATGCGTTATCAAAGTTAAACAAATAACCTAAACTACCTGCAAGTGCACGACACGTGTATAGTACTTTAGGTGTCGATCCCACAAGGACTACGCAACACAACCTAAACTCAAACTACGAAACAAACTTGCTAACGAAAGAAATATGGTTTTAAGAATGAAATACTAAAAACAAATAAACAAACTAGTTCTTAAGAATGAGACAAACGTTCCAGGAAACCAGTTTTCACCACAAGACTACCGAAACCAACAATCAACCTATCTATCATGCAATCCTAGTCAAGTTATCTAAGGCAGATGATCCTAATATGATTTTGCATGTTTGAGCTAGGTTTTTCCTAAGCATTAGAGCTTATTAGTCCGCTGAAAAATAATAGGTTGTAGTTCTTTGGGAATCCTAGTGTTGCTTGTGGGGGGTTTAGACGAGGTGTCTAGGCTAGTTTATCGTTTATTTTCTCTATGCAGATGGTCATACTTCGTATAGACGATGCTTTACTTCATTTTTTATGAGGATTACTATATCGTGTGAGATCGAGCTTATTTTGCAGACTAAGAGCGCACACTAACACTCCGTTGTCGATAGAAATAATGCCTAAAAAGCATGATCTAAAATCGATATGAGTGCATCGACCTTAATACTCTTTCGATGGCTCGGGTCTAAGTGGTGGGTTGGTGATCATCTTTCTACGTCCTAAGGGCATGGCACAAATAAAACACCGCCTACTCCGCTGCACTCTTGAACGAGATGTATGAATATACCGTCATCGGTAGTCTGGGTTTAAGTAGAGACTGGATCCCTTCAAATCCGACGTCCTAGAAGCCTAGTGTGTATGCAAAAAAACTTGATGCGTTATCAAAGTTAAACAAATAACCTAAACTACCCGCAAGTGCACGACACGTGTGTAGTACTTCAGGTGTCAATCCCACAGCGACTACGCAACACAACCTAAACTAAAACTACAAATCAAACTTGCTAACGAATAAAATATGGTTTTAAGAATGAAATACTAAAAACAAATAAACAAACTAGTTCTTAAGAATGAGACAAACGTTCCAGGAAACCAGTTTTCACCACAAGACTACCGAAACCAACAATCAACCTATCTATCATGCAATCCCAGTCAAGTTATCTAAGGCTGATGATCCTAATATGATATCTACCCTCTCTCGAGGCATAGACACGTGATCTAGTCAAGATATCCCCTACTTTCGTGGCTGACACCTTGAACTAAACCAATAAGACCCGTGATTCATCCGTTTTACCCTCAACCGCTGCTACCCTACTTTCGTGGCCTAACCTCGATTGTTCTAAACGTGATCTTCTAGGACTAGAATTCTCCTTTCGGTCCTTCTCCTAATCCCTAACACATGCATCTATGCGCCATCTAAAACACACTTATATTAAGCACTCAGATAAAGAATAGATAAACGAAAACGGGAAGATACATTCAAAGATAAATTAAAGTGGTTCTGGGATAGCCATGAGCTAATCCCTTCTCCTAGAACAAAACAAACTACTTGCTCATGCGTCCGTAAACAAACATAATTGAAGTAGAAAGTCTAAGGAACATGAAAACCAAACGAAACCAAAGTGTAGTGTTGATCTCCAATGCTCCTTGCATGTCTCATCGCAAGAGTCTCCTTCTTCTCTCTTTACTCTCTCTCCTCGATCAAGAACTCGAAACTGAGTGAATGAGCTCGACCTCTCAGTCCTCTCTTCTTCCTTCTTTTCTCTTTTCTTTCCTTTTCTCCCTCGTTTCCCTTTCGGCCGTTCAGTTCTTCCTTTTGTTGTAGCAGCCACCCTTTGTTGTCTTTTCATGAGTTTCCATTCTTGAATAAGTTGGGCGACGTTTCCATTACTTTCTCTAGAAAAATATCACTTATTCCTCTTCTCTAAAGTCGTTTTCCTTATTATATAAGTCCCCAACAAACTTCCATTTGTTTTAAGAAAAATTAACTTATTTGGAGTTGCAGGTGACGGACGCGACCTGCGTGGGCTGGGTAAGTGACCCGCTCGGGTGCGGTGCGGTTGATCGCACAAGAATGCGATGGAAAACGGGTGACCCGCTCGGGCTAGAAGGTGCCCCGGTCGGGCTGTGCGGTTGCCCGCACGGGTTGTGCTGTTGCCCGCTCGGTCTGAGGCCCCGGGCGTGGTAGTTCTTGCCCGACTCGTGCTCAATTTGCTGGACAAAATCACCGTAATAAATGTCCGCTCGGGCTAGGGAGTTACCCGCGCGGGTAGTGTGTGTTCTTCGTAGATTCTCGTGCCGTTTGTTCCGTGATGATCCTCGATGTTGTTACTTTGTCTCATGCATGTCCTTTAGCTCCAAAATGAACCGAATACGCATAAAAACCTGTAAGAACATGAAACACGATAACAAGTAAAACATATACAGAATCATACGTAAAGTATCACATCTATATCATAAACATCTCTAAAATCGTGCAAGAAATTCGTATGAAAACGAGATGATCAATTGTATCATGATTTTGGTGAATTTAATTCACTATGATTCATTACATATTCAGATCCTATAATTATACTGTTAATCATAGCTATTGAATTAAGGTTATTCACTGATTTATGATGGTTATTGATACATCCTTTGATCAATGTATACGATTTAATAAAATTTCTCAACATCCTACCAAAGAGGGTAATTTTAAGAAAAATTATTATTTCAATTATGTTGAGAAGGTTATATAATACAATTCATGCAGACTTTGATTAACCCATAGGTCATTTATGGTTTGGCAGTATTATATTGTGTGTGCATTGTTAATTAGTGTATATATGACATAAATGTGATGGTATGCCTAAAGGTTAACCATTACCTGAGATATTTGATTTACACTAATTATTTAATGCATTGAGTCATCTATTACAAGTCAAAATTAATGCCCAAAGACTAATTTTTATGTTGTGCAGATGCCTTGTGATGGGATTAGACCGTGTTATCGTTCAATTAAAGTTTTATTGAATGGAAGTCTAACAATGAGCTATCTTTCATTCACAGTTGTGCAATCGACATCAAGTATCTCCACGAACATTAGTTCGATCTGTATGTTGAATGGATCGAACTTTATTAAATGGAAGGAGCATTTACTGACCGTGCTTGCTTTAATGGATCATGACCTTGTGATTAGGGAGGTTTTTCCAACGATTAGGAATTCAAGTTTTGTTGAGGATCGTAACAAACTCAAACGCTGGGAAACCTCAAACCGCATGTGTTTGATGATCATTAAGTATTTCATTCCCTCCAGTTTTCAGAGGTTTTGTGCCCAATGGGATGACATTGGCTAAATAATATCTCGATGCCTTAGAGAAATACTTTTCCAAAAAATGACAAAATGTAAACAATCACGTTTTTAGCGGAAATTGTCTACATGAGGTATGAGGGCAACGAGAGTATTCGTGAGTATATTATGAAAATTTCAAATAATGCCTCTAAGTTAAAGGCGTTTGGACTTTGGTTATCGGATGACATCCTAGTGTGCTTGATTTTGATCTCTCCTTGCACAATACAATCATTTTAAGGTGATCAATAATTTTCAGAGGGATAAATAGACTCTTAATGAGCTCATTTCCCACCGTGTGCAAGAGGAACATAGATTGAGGTAGGAAAAGACATATAGTGCTTTTGAAGCCACCACCTTAAAGTAAAAGATCAAAAAAAGAAAAAAAATGTTATGAAACCGCTAATTCGAGATCAGTTCAAGTACAAAAGAAACAAAATACAGATCATCCAAGGTTAAAAGAATGTTTCTTTTGTCACAAGACTGATCACATAAGGAATGTTGCATGAAGTATCATACTTTTCGTGCAAATAACGATTTGACTCTCATTTTGGTTTGTTCCGAGGTCAATTGAGCTTCAATGCCTAGTAATACTTGGTGGGTTGATCAGGTGTTACGACTCACGTAAGTACTTCTATGCAAGGTTGCCTCCATTATTGAAAATCGATTGATGTTGAAATACATCTATGTAGGTGACGGTAAATTTAGACTTTTGATGCAGACTGACCAATTTTTGGATTTGAAGGGTGATTGTATTGTACCGTCTTTCATGTGAAACTTACTTGTTGTTTCTGTTTTGGACAAATTGAGATATTTTTGTTCATTCAGAAATCTTAAGTTTATCATCTCATTTCATTCAGTTATGATTGGAATCAGTTCTTTATCTATTTTGGATAATCTTTATATGCTCGATATCATCCCTTCATAATATGAAATCCTACAGGTTGGTTAGTATGAAGCGTAAATTGATGGATGGAAATTCTGTTGTTTTATGGCATAAACGATTAGACCATATCTCAATATCGAGAATGGAACGTTTAATATCAGACGGAATTATTGAAACTCTTGATTTTTCGAAATTGGCCATTGTGTCAATTGTATCAAGGGAAAAAAGACAAACAAAGTAGGTAAAGGTACATATCTAACTTCAGAGACTTTGGAATTGATATATACGGATGTATGTGGATCGTTTCCTATGACTTCTTGGAATGATCAACATTACTTTGTATGATTCATAGATTATTACAGTTGATATGGTTATCTTTATCTAATTTATGAGAAATCAAAGGTTTTGGATGTTTTCAAAGTGTTTAAGGCTGAGGTTAAACTTTAACTTAATAAACACATTAAGATCGTTCATTCTGATCGTGGTGGTGATACTATGGTAGAAATGACAAATCGAATGAACAACATCCAGGGCCATTTGCCAAGTAACTCAAGGAGTGTGGAATCATTCCCCAATACACAATTCCGGTTACACCTAGCATGAATGGTATTGCAGAGAGACAAAATCGTACACTTCAATAAATGGTGAAGTGCAGAATCGTTCCCCAATACACAATTCTGGGTACTCTACTCTCCCAAGATCCCTGTAGGGCGAGGCATTAAAGATAACGCTTTATATCTTGAAAAGAGTACCAACTAAAGCAACAATTAAGTCATCTTATGAGTTATGAATGAATAAGCGTCCTAGCTTAAGGCATTTTCATATTTGGGGATGTCCAGTTGAGGCTCAATCTTATCGACCCGATTTAAGGAAAATGGATTCTAAAACCGTGAGTTGTTACTTTGTTGGATACTCGAAAAAGATCTAAGGAGTATAAGTTTTATGATCTCACGAAAAGGATGATATTTGAGATGGGAGTAGTGACGTTCTTTGAGGATATTGAACCTAGAAAAAGGGGTGATGAATTTTGTTTTGATGATAAGGATGAAACTTTCGATTCATAAAAGATGATTCCTATTCCAACTATTGTAGCTGACAATGATTTGGATTATGTTTCTCGAGCTACAAATCAAGATACTCAAAATCTCATTCTTGAAATCAATGAAGAACAGGTTCATGAACCTCAAGAACAACTACATCAGAAAATTGTGCCGCGTAGATCCACTCGAGAGAGGAGATGTGCTATTCTGGATGATATATAGTATATCTTCAGGAACATGAGGATGACACTGGGTTGATGGAAGATGATCCAATTAACGTCCATCAAGCCATTCAAAGTGTTAGCTCTCAAACGTGGATTAATGCCATGAATGAAGAGATTAAATCTATGGATGACAATGGTATTTGGGGACTTGTACCTTTGCTTGAAGGTGCAAAACCCGTTGGCTATAAATTGATATTTAAAACCAAACGGGATTTGCATGGCAATATGGAAAGGTAGAAAGCACGTTTAGTTGCTAAAGGATTTACTCAAAAGGAAGACATAGATTACAAAGATACTTTCTCTTCAGTTTCATTGAAAGGCTATTTGAGAATATTGATGGCACAAACAACTCATTATTATTTAAAGTTGTATCAGATGAATGTTAAAATAGACTTTGTCAATGGTGGAGACTATTTATATGGTGCAACCAAAACACTTTGTGATCGGAGATCCAACAAAAATGGTTTGCAAATTAAAGAAATCCATCTATGGTTTAAAGCAAGTGTCTCGTCAATGGTATCACAAGTATCATCGTGTAATCATCTCTTATGGTTTTGAGGTGAATCAGACATATGATTGTGTATACCATAAGATCAGTGGGTGAAACTTTATATTGATAATCCTTTGTGTTGATGATATTCTTATTACTGGTAACGATGTAAGCTTTATGCACGACACTAGGAGTTTTCTTTCGGATCAATTTGAGATGAAAGATCTTGGTAATGCCTCTTTTGTATTGGGTACAAAAATTCATTGATACCGCTCTCGGGATATAGTGGATTTATCACAAAAGAGTTACATCGATAAGGTTTTAGAGCGGTTTGGCATAAAAGGATGGGAAGGTATAGATACCCTTATTTCTAAGGGTGATATAAATTCAGCCTTAGATAGTGTCCCCAGACTGAACCGAAGATTCAGGTGAGGAAGATTCCTTATGCTTCGGCTATAGGGAGTCTAATGTATGCACATGTTTGCACATGACCTGATTTGGCATACATTGTTGGCATTTTGGGAAGATACTTAAGTAACCCTGAGATTGATCATTGGAAACGGGTGATGCAGTATCTTTAGAAAACAAAAGATCATATGCTTATGTATAGACGATCAGACTAGCTCGAGATCACTAGTTATTCAGATTTAGATTATGTTGGATGCCTCCATCCTTTTCGATCCACTCCAAGTTATATATTTTTCCTCGCTGGTGGGACTATTTCTTGGCGTAGTACCAAGCAAAAGCTCGTGGGATCGTCTACAATGGAGGCATAATATGTAACATGTTTATGAGGCATCCAATCAAGCTTTATGGTTGCAGAATCTTGTCACTTGGTTGCACATTATGACTTGTGTGGATAGACCCCTAAAATTTTATTGTGACAATCGTACTGTGGTATTATACTCGAACAATAACAAGAGTACTTTGAAGTCAAAGCACATTAAAATTAAATATCGTGTTGTTGGTGAGAGGATAAAGAGTTGGATAATCTCATAGATCATATATATACAAACTCCATGATTGCAGATCCGTTGACTAAGGGTGTTATACCTAAAGTCTTTCAAGAGCATATTGATCATATGTGTACTGTTCTTTGGGACAATATTACGGATTCATGAGAGTATTGTATCTATTCCAATTTGCTATTCGATTATTGTGATGTATGCTTATTCTGTTTCAGTTTTATGTTCCGGACCTATTGAGTTTAAACTTAATGTATTCACGCTGTATCATTTGGTTTAAATTGATCTCGATAAGGTGAGAACAATTGGAAATAGACATGTATCGATCACTTCACCTCGATCACTTCACCTGTAATCTTCATTCTATGCATCCACATTCACATCTATGTCATTCTTCTGTATTGCGTTAGTAATCAAATGTGGGTCTAACTACGTTAAAATTATGGTTAAATCTCTTTGGTTTGACATGGTTGATGGACGAAATTGGTGCCAATAGCGGTTTGATGACAACAATTGATGAGTGCTCTTAAAGTTATTCCATGGTTTTATGGTCACATATATGATCCAAGTGGGAGATTATAAGATATTTGGTTTAATCTTATATTTGTGGACTGATATATGTGAATAATTTTGGAATAAGTCTTGTTATTCTGTTTAGTTCAAATTAAATATGATCGGGTTTAAGTTTAATTGATTAGAATTTGGTATTGAATTGAAAGCGATGATTATATGGGCATAGAGACCTTTGGTAGTATCGTTTATATTTCATGATGGGTAAAATCAAACGATACAATTGAGAACCGAAAATTAACCGGTTATCGATTGGTTTATGGTCCCTAATTCACGTGCATATATAAATGAGATTCATTTGGTTTATGGAATAGTGATTTTCATTTTTATCACATAAGTTTACAAAAAAACTTCAGAGAATTTTAGTTTTTGATACATCTTATCAGTATCAAGTTTTTCTACACGAAGAGCCATAAGATCTATTACGTTGTATCGATTATATCATGAATTCAAGTATCTATCTCGATCTTTTGCTCGATTTTTTTTCAAGTTTTAATACAATTTACGATAGAGTTTCAGAGTTTTGGAATACAAATCAGGTTAAATCGGATTCCTTCATATGCATATCAGATCTTTTGAATTAAGTGAATTAGTGTGTCGGGTTTTCCATTGACATGCCGAAAATAACATTTACAAATACATGTATGTGCGGAAAGAGTCCAAAAGATTGTTTAGGGGATTACGAGAGATTGTTTGGAAAAAAATAGTAATAATACTTATTTATATGATTGATTACAGGCTATGGATATAATTTAAAAACGATTTTTTTTCTCATGTTTATTTTTCCTTTCTTGTCATGATTTGCTTTTGCTCTATTGTATTATTATGGCTTAAAATGTAATTATCTTATAATTTAAAGTGACATTATAAATTTATATCTAAAAATAATAATAATATATTCAAATACAAAGCTAAAAGTCTATTTTATATAGACAAACAAAATAAATCATAAGAAAATTATCCGAACGATAGTATTTCATAATATTTGAAATGGTCTTGTAAGATATTTTACATATTCCTAAGAAAATTACCGTGAAATATTGTGATGATCGTAGGGAAAACGGAGGAACCCTCTTATCCTCTAGCCGAATCTTTTTTTTTTTTCATGTCTTTTTGACCGTCGTATTGTATTTATTATTATGTAAATTATTAGACTGCATTGCGTCCCACCAAATTCAATGTTTACGATTATTTAGTCTTTGGGCATAATCAGTATGCAAATCCTGTTCCATTGGAATCAAGTCAAAGAAAGATCTCGCAACTAATACATAAAAAAGTAAAAAAATATTAATTAATGAGTTTATTAAATTTTTTTGCTATATATCATATTTTGTTATTTTGTCTTACTTTTAAATTAGTTTTTGTGTTGAATTATACCAAATTTATTTGTTATAATTTAATTGACACAAAATTCTCCGTTATTTAAATAAAAAGTTATTGACCACTAATTGTGAAGCACACATTTCATAATAAAAATTATTTATTGTTTTAATCTATATTAATTAAAATTTGAATCATAAATTATATATATAGTATTAAATAATTTTAAAATATTGAACGAGTTTCGAATTGATTTAGTTATAAACTCATTTATATAACAAGAATACTTTTGATTCCAAATTTGAATTCAAATAAAAAAGTAATGAATTATAAAAAAAAAAGGTTCCGAGAGACAGATGGAAAAGATATTGGGGATTGCAAAAGAGATCACAACACTCTACGGAATATATAGCCAAACAATGCAAAGGCAAACTCATGTGTTTTGGTATTGTTCTGTTTTTTTCAGTTGATCCCAAAAGCATTGGTTAGGCATCCAAGTTCTCCGTTTTTGTTTGGTCTTTTCTATTTTCTCTTTTTCCACAATCAAACAAAAAGTTTTAATTTATTGGAACATCTAAACCCTCTCTTTTTTCATGCCTTCACTAATCTTAGCTACTTTTGCCTAACTTTTGCCACCTTTTTATAATAAAAAAAGGTCTTTCAATGTCTTAATCCTCAATTAATCATTTCCCTTAGTCCATCTTCTAGATCTAAACCTCCGAAATTTCCACAAACCTACCTTTCCTTTTTCTCTTTATTAAAATTTTGAAATTCATATACACTCTTATTATAATTATAATTTTACATCTTTTCAACTCGGATAAATATATATATATAATCTAATTTTTTGTTTTGTTGAGTTTAACCGAAATTTATATTTGTCATTATATCAAAGGAAAATTTGTTTAGGATATTAAACCTGTGTATCAAATTTAAATATATAACATACATCAGATAATATATAAATTATAGAATCTTATATATATATATATCAGTTAACTATGAAATTAATTTTTTTGTTTGAATTAAGTATGAGTCTATATATTTTTTTAAATGTTTATATTTCTCTTTTAACATACCTAAAATATCAATGATGGACTATAATTTAATTATATATATAGAATATATATATATATAATAGTAGCAATTATATAATTGCTAAGAAAAACTCACAACAACTGTTTTCAAATGGAAAATATTTAAATAAATAATAATTAAAAACCGTTTGCCGGGTCATAGTCCACTATAAATACCACCCCAACAACACCAATAGAAACATCAAACAAGCATCGAGCATTTGAGAACATACACAGATACATACATAGGTAACACATATACATATAGATATAGATATAGATATTCTTCATAAAGAAGAGAGATATGGGAGGAAACAAGAGGTCGCAGAGTCACAGCAAGAGATCATTCTCAATCTTGAGCTTCTTCAAAGCACGAAGGTCTCAAAGAGTGGAACATGACGACTCGTGGGACGACGTCGTTTACAACCGTAAGGCTTGGGCGAGCGATGAGGACAAACGTCACTGGGTGGCCGAGCCTGGCATTGACCGCAAAGCCTCCGCCTTCATCGCCAAGTTTCACGCCACTCGCGTCTCCGAATCCGAACGCCAAACCCTTCCTCCCTACAACGCATGATGACGATTATCTCTCTATGTATATGTATATATATATATATGTATCTGTATGTGTATATGTAGATGTCTTACTAGATTCCATATCTGTTCATCTGACCAATGCTGTCATGATGAGATTTGTTTATTCTGTCTAAAATTTGTAGTTCTAATTATAATATCTGATCATTATTCATGCACTAAGCTCTATTTTTATTCTTCTTCCTCTACTCTTTTTTTTTCCTTCTTCTCATTCTTCTTCCTCAGTGGATATCAAGAGTCAAGAATTTAACACAAACATAGCTCTAAATTTCTATCATCCCTAATTATGCAACATTACATCGTTTCATTTAACCATACACTAACCAAGTTTAATTGATTAGATCTCATTGATTTGTAAAACAGTATTATAACCATAAAATTCTTTTACTAAAGTTAGATTTTTCAGTTATATCTATCCGTAAATTTATCATTTAGCTATATATCTTTATCTTTTTCTTAAACCGTAACCAGTAATAGATGAAAGATTCAAGAAAAAATATTTAAAAGTAAAAAACGTAAAAAAAATAAAGACTTGGATACAGCTGGAGAATCTGGAAGCTGTGATATTTCCATGAAAGGAGGGAATGATTTTTCGCCAAAAACATATAATTATTGGACAAAGGTACATTTTAGAGTACATATATTCGCTCTATTCCTCATTTTTTATAATTCTTTTTTTTCCTTCTCCACCATATTACAATATCGGGAAAAATATATACAAATACATTTCCTTTATTCGTGAAAATTCAAATATGAAATGAAGAATGTAATTTTACATGATCGCAACAAATATCATCCTATTTTTCAAAAAGAATCGAGATAAATTTTCAAAAAAGCTCCCAAAAACCATGGTGAATAAGAACCTCTGGTTTATATTCACTAAAAAGATAGTTAAAAGTTTTTTTAGATTGCAATACATCAAGATTCGTAAAAGACAAAAAAAAGCCAATGGAGCTCCTTCACTCTATGTTCAGCTCTCTTATTTTCAAGAATCTTGCTTGATTCGTTCATTGTTTTTTTTTCCTTTTCCTCTTTGGTATATTGCTTTACTCGAGTACCATCTATTTCCATTCATCCATGTGCATTGAAAATCATTCATTCTCATGATTTCCCAACATGGGAATTTCTCTAATAAAGATGAATCCCACCCATTAACCATCATCTAAACGGGAGGATGTTAGAACCAGTTCAATTTGGATATATGAAATCATAAATAAAACTATAAATATATAGAATTAATAAATTGAAATGAACAACAAAATGAAAATACTGAATGTAAATGTCATTCAGACATGACACACTATGGCGACGCAAGTCTGTCGCCGTCGTGTATCACTCTATGATTCGACTCTTGATCAGTGTCTAGAGGGCCAGGTGTATTAAGCGGAAACTGAAGCTACTTCACAACTAGTTGCGGCGACAAGAGATTCTTTCTTGGAGCTTTAGAAAGCCACTGGGGAGGGCGATCGACTGCTAAAGATTCCGATTCGAATCTCACTGTTTAGGCCTCGGCAATACAAACTTAGCTGTCTAAGCGAGTGGTTTTTTCTACAAGAAGGCTATCTTTCCTCTTTCTGTTTGTTAGAGGACAAAGGCACTTTCTACTAAGAGTAGGTCCTACGCTTCCATTAGTAAGGCAGAATTCGAAGTCAGGAAGGCAGCAGGAGTGGACCTTTTAAATAGATAACTCGTCGGGTCGACAGTTGATACTAAGAGCAAACATAAGTTGTATCTTATTCATCAATATGCATCAGATTTATATACACAAAAGAGTCAAAACTGAAAGTAGAAGAATTAGGAGCTAATAACAATCAGATCCTATTTATAAGGCTAAGATCCTATTTGCAAGGTTTTGGTTACTCTCATTACGCCACCGCAAGATGTGTCTCGGACACAATACCAATCTTGACGTGTAAGAGATCAAAGCGTGCTCGAGGGAGAGGCTTTGTGAGTGCGTCTGCCAGCTAATCCGCAGAAGAAACGCGCGTTACTCGAAGTTTATGAGACTTTATGAGGCCACGGATGAAATGATAGTCAATGGCAATATGCTTCATGCGAGAATGAAAGACGGGGTTGGCACACATGTATGTAGCCCCCACGTTATCGTAGTAAATGATGGGAGTAACCGATGGTGGTTTCCCGAGCTCTGTGAGTAAAGATGTAAACCATTGTACCTCGGACGCAATTGAGGATACAGATTTGTACTCTACTTCCGTGGACGATTTGGCTGCAAACCGTTGTTTCTTGGAAGACCAAGAGATTGGATGTCGACCAAGATAAACAATGGGTGCCCCGGTAGAGTTGTAATCATCACGGTCACCGCCCTAATCCGCATCAGAGTAAGCATGAAGAGTGAATGGATTGACACGTGAGTAGAAGACACCAAAACTCATCGTACCATTGAGATATCGAAGGATTCTCTTGACTACTTGCGAATGTTCCATCGTTGGACGATGCATATATTGTGATAGTTTGTTGACAACATAGGCAATCTCGGGTCGAGTAAATAATAAATACTGTAAGCTTCCGAGAACTAGGCGAAATTCAGTGGGATCATCAAGAGGAGTACCCGAGGAAGCAGAGAGAACCGTTGTTGATGCCAGAGGTGTTGGTGCTGGTTTGGCTTGAAGCATATTGTGCTTCGCAAGGAGCTCAGTGATATATCGTTTTTGCGAGAGAAGAAGTCCCTTGGCAGATTGTGTGATCTCAACGCCGAGAAAGTATGTGAGGGAGCCAAGATCTTTCAAGGAGAATCTGGGGGAGAGTAGATCAATAACTCGCTGAACTTCCCGAGGCTGGTTTCCCGTGATGACGATGTCGTCGAAATACACCAAGAGATACACAATGATGTCTTTCTCTTGGAGGATGAATAAGGATGAATCAGCAAGGGAATTCTTGAAGCCGCAGTGTATAAGGAAGTCGTGAAGTTTATGAAACCACGCCCGTGGGGCTTGCTTGAGGCCGTAGAGTGCTTTCCGAAGCTTGCACACATGCGATGGTCTGTCACGGTCAATGAATCCAGGGGGCTAGACCATATAAACCTCATTTGTCAACGTGCCTTGGAGAAAGGCATTGTTAACGTCAAGTTGCCGTAGAATCCAATTCGATGAGACGACAATGCTAAGAATGAGTCGGATAGTGGCGGGCTTAATCACCAGACTGAATGTATCATGATAGTCGACTCTCGGTCTTTGGTGAAAGCCCTTCGCAACAAGACGTGCCATACCTATCAACAGAACCATCAGATCGACATTTAGTATGAAACACCCATTTGCAACCAACAATGTTAAAAGAAGATTGCGGAGCCACAAGTGTCCAAGTATCATTGTGAATAAGAGCATCAAACTCATCCGTCATAACTTGTCGCCACTTCGGATTTTTGAGTGCTTGAGTCACACACGTTGGTTCTATGTCCGGGTTGGTAAGAAGAGAGGCGGTCAAGGTAAGTTTTTGGTTAGGTTTGCTGATGTTGTTTTTGGAACGTGTAGTCATGGAATGTGTATTATGGTGAGGGGGTGGATGTCGGCCGTAGAGAAGGATCTGAACTTGGAGGAGCAGTCAGCGGTGAAGGTGAACGAGTGACGCGGCTAGGGATAAGAGTGTATGGTGGAGAAGAGGACGAAGGGGAGATATTAGTAGACAACGAGGGTTGAGTGGAACCTCAAATGAGAGCATTTGAAACTGATGAGCAAATCTTGACTCAAACTTTAGAGAAGATTTTTTCCTATTTGGATACATCAACCAAAAAGATCTATTCTACTGGAGAGACTCTGATGATAAATAATCAATTTTATACCATTCAGGAAGGATTAAATTAGTAAAATGAGTGAGAATGAATGGTTAGAATGAATGGTGCATTAGATTCATATGGTCAGAGGTTAGCCGGATGGAATCCGTTCGAAAACAGGGTAGCCTTTCCCTTAAGTCGAGAGAAAGGAAAATCAGATTCGACAAAGTCGACGTGTCTAGAGACAAACACTTTAGAAGAGGAGACGTGAAGACACAAGAATGTGCTTTGGGTGAGAGAGTAACCGACGAAGACACATGGAGTTGATTTCGGTTGAAGTTTATGTTGATTATAGGGTCGGATCCACGAGTAACAAAGATACCCAAAGGTATGAAGTTTAGAGTAGTTTGGTAAGGTGCCAAAAAGGGCTTCCAAGGGAGGTTTGAAACTGCGTACGGAGGATGGTTGACAGTTAATAGTATAGACAACTGTTGCAAAAGAAAAGGTCCAGTACTCAAGAGGAATCGATGAGAGATTCCGTTGGTGGATAGGAAGTCTTTTAGAGCTATGTATTCGCCCCCGTTATCCGAATAAAGAGTAGAGATTCGAGTTTGAAATTTGTTTTCGACGAGAGCTTTGAAACAAGTGAAAACATCGAAAACTTGAGATTTCCGTTGAAGTGGATAGAACCAAGTGTATCTCGTAAAATGGTCAACAAATATGATGTAGTATTTTAAACCATCAAATGATTCAACGGGAGAGGTCTACACATCCGAGTAGAGAAGTTCAAGAGGACGAGAAGAGGTGAAGGTTGATATATGAAAGGGACGCTTGTGACTTTTATTAACCAAGCAGGCGTTACAATGTATGGACCGATTCGATGTGTTTGAAACATGCAAAGAATATTCGGAAACAAGGCGATGAAGATTATTAACCGAAAGATGTCCTAATCTAGAATGCCACTCAAATAAAGCGGTTTTTATTGTGGAGAAGACACTAGGTGGCGAACTAAAGGAAGAAGGCTGAGGAGATGGAATTGATAGCCACTCGTATACTCCATTATTGAGATGTCCGTTTGTTGAGATCCTTCACCTGAAATGAAAAGGGAAAGAATTCGACCGAAATATTGTTGTTAGTGCATAGTTGATGAATGCAAATTAGGATTTTGCGCATTTGAGGGACACAAAGAACATTTTTTAGGGAAAGTGAGCGAGAGAAGAGGAGGGAAAGAACATAGAACCAGTATGTGTGATTGCAAGATCTGTTCCATCACCAATAACTACACCATCAGGGCCGTTGTATGGTGCGTGAAGTGAGAGGTTCGCGAGGTTTGTGGTGACGTGGTGGGAAGCTCCAGAATCCAGCAGCCAGGTTGGTGAGTTTGGTGGTTGTAGAGCAGCATGATGAGCACTAGAGTGCCAGGACGAGGGACCAGAAAATGGTGGTGTTGCTGCGTGTGAGAGGAGGAGCGAAACATGCGGCAGCTCCGTGCGCTATGACCATGAATCCCACAGAGTTGGCATTTTCCTTGATAGCCACGAGCATAGGAAGGACGTGGGGCACAGTATCGATTGTTTTCAGGTCGTCACTGTCCATGAGGCTTCTGTTGAGCAGCGTTGGTTGTAATAGGTACAACCGATGGTGGAGGGTTGAGTGCAAGCATGTCTGCTTCGTGATTGAGCAGCTTTTCTTGTAGTTTGACAAAGGATATTGGAGCGTCCTTTGCATTAAACACGTCTTTGATGAGCTTGTACTTGTCACTAAGGCCAGCGAGGATGAGATCAAGGAGGTCTTCATGGTCGATAGGCTTGCCCAAGAGTGCTAATTCATCAGCTTTGATTTTGAAGAAGTGCATATAGTCATCAATTGACTTGGCTCCTTTCGTGAATCTGCGCATTTGGTCCTTGAACGACCATAGGTTGCAACAAGGGTTGTCCATGCTGTTGCGAACGTTGTTGCTGATGCTATAAGCGCTTGACAGGAGGTTGAGATGGAACGAGGATTGCGGCAAAAATCAGACGATCTTGGCGGAACCAAGGTCCATGTGCAGGGTTCGAAACAACAGTGTTGTTGATAAGTAATATCGCCGGTGGAGTCTTTGTTGTGTCGAGAAAGTCATCGAGGTTGTAGTCTTGGAGGAGGGTTCGGATCTGAATGCTCCAAGTCAAGTAGTTTGTGGCAGTGAGTTTAGTAACGCTTGAGATGTTGATTAATGTCGTCAAGGGCTCGACTGGGTTGTATGGCGTGACAATGTCCGTGGGCGGTAAGGAGGAGCTGGAGCTAGAGCTAGAGGAGTTGCCGTCGGTTTCCATAGTGATCGAAGAATAAGTGATTACGTCGTTTGACGATTTCCGAGTTTGATACCATAAGAGCAAACGTAAGTTGTATCTTATTCATCGATATGCATCAGATTTATATAAACAAAAGAGTCAAAACTGAAAGTAGAAGAATTAGGAGCTAATAACAATCAGATCCTATTTATAAGACTAAGATCCTATTTGCAAGGTTTTGGTTACTCTTATTAGAAACATATCTGTGATGAAAGGTTTAGTTCAATCATACCACGCTTGTACATCTTGGTTCGTTTTAATATAGAAATTTCTTCCAATTTTTTTATTTTATTTTTAAAGATACAACCCACATGAAATCTCGTAATTTCATGCCGAATTTATTTTTTTGTGGGTTTTTCAAAAATTAAAGGATGAAGAAGAAGACAAACTAGATTATATTAATCATTCTTATACATTTATTCGAATGCAATTTATCAATAGTGTGTTGGAGCTTGTACAAGTGTTTCTTACAAACAAAAATGCAATATTTAGGAACCCGATGTTTCATATTCAAAAATAAAGAAAAACATGGATCAATCTTAAATGATCTTAACAAAAAACACACGAGCGTATGACTAATTTTGACATTATTATACAATTTCCAAATCCATAATAAACTCAAAAAATCAAAATTCATCTTTCTTTTTTCATTTTGATATAAATATAACAATTTTTTAAATCATATCATACCACTCTTCCTTTTCTAACCTATTCTTTTCTTTTAATTGATCATATATATATAGTGATATCACAATTGCTTTTTCATTTTTCAATATTGAATAATAGCAGTGTCCTTAATCTTTAAAGAGAGATGGTTACATCATAATACTCATACATTTGTTTTTAAACACACAATCGAACAATAAAATGGTTGTAACTTTTATTTCTTATAGCTCACACATTGTTCATTACCTCTAAAATTGTTTGTAAAAGTAACAAATTCATTCACATTTTAGACAAAAAAAAGAACGAAAAATATTCATATGTTTAGTTGTGTAATAGTTGTCAATAACGCACTGTCCCATTTGTAACCTATATTACAAGTAATAATAGAATCAGTGCTCATATTTATGGACGTGATATAAACAATTTTATTTGAATTTTCTGAATATGATATCTCTATATACACTAAAAGGAAAATTTGAAATATTTGAAAACGCAATAGTAATTCTCCTAACAATTCATGCATATCCTTTGTTACTTTATAAATAAATTGATCAAGTTTTGTTATACCAATAAGTTTTTAATTTTTGTTTCTTCTGCATTTCATTTTCACATTAACATATTTTAAAGTTCATTAAGTTTAATGTCATGTTGATACAACGTTGGCATAAAAATAAAAAAATTTAAAAAAAAATTAGATTATCTCTTTAACAATTACATCTATAGAATTATAGATTAAGAAATAAAAAATTAATTTATAATTTTTATTGGAAAATCACTATAAAAATCATTTTTAGTGTTCTTATTTACCATATATTTAGTATTTAAGCCATAAAGAATAAAGGTTAGGCTTTAGAAGATTTGAGGAGTTAATTAGCAAAGAACATGTTCTTTTTTTCTTCTACTTAGTAAAATTATGATATTTGATTATAGTAGTTGGTCAAGAAACCAAATATTCTAAATTTTGGTATCAACCCATAACCAATATATATGGTCTATAAAGGCACATTTTATAAAACCATATGTTTGGATATTATAATTCCAAAAACAAATGATAGGTTATATATTCCAAGCAAATAATCCTTCAAATATTGTCTATTATTGCTGCAAGATCCGGTTCAATATTCTATAATATATGTATGTATATTTTTCATACTTGAACTATAAGAAAACAAAAGCAAGTAAAGTGTGTTGTGTAATAATATGAGATAGAGAGGGAGACTTTGTGATATTATTCGAGGTGGTATTATTCGAGATGAAGTCAAAACCACAATATTAGGGTTTCAAATCTATTTATCAAATTCGAGATGACATTTCAATTTTTATACTTTGGATTATAACCAACCATCTACAAATTTCTCTCTCGGTATCTATTTCTATAAGAATTTAGAGAAAATATAGTCAACCACCCAAATTTTATTATGTCTCAAATTAGACAATGGATCATCCTTAATTCAATTTTCTTTAATATTTTGAGAAAATATGTTTTAATTTTCTGTTTTATTATGTATTTGTATGATTTAAATTTCGACCAATATAAATATTTTTTCTAAAATAAAAATTTATATTTGACGCAAAAGACTTCATATTTTTTATCCGATTGAATAAATATATCTTGAATTCGGTTCCATAAAAGTAAGAATTGTCACAATTCAAAGATTTTAAAAATTAAATCTAGATTCGTCAATATTGGTTATGAATATATCATTACAAAATAAAATAAGACTAAAAAATTAACCTTTACAAAATTTCCGTTGCTACTTTTATAATGGAACAACTTCTCAATACCAAAAATACTAGCAACTCAGGAAGTGCTAATATCTATTTAAAATTATTGTGTATGTCCAAAATATATATTGATGGTTTTTTCTATGCGATAAGTTTTCGATTGTAAATTTCATTTCTATTTAATGGTACAATATTCTACTTTTATGACATAAAATTAATATATATTCCATCAATGATTTTATTTTTCATTTATGTATACATATGGCACCGAATATAATGTTAGGATATATATACATAAATTTGAATTAAAATTTTATAATTTGAAACATATAAATATATATTTTAAAATTTTTTAAAAATTATATCATTTCATCCATTGAATACATATTTTATAAGATTATTTTAGATTTAGCTTTTTTAGAAAAAAATCACACATTTTAGTCCACAATTGCCTTAATTTTAATAATAGAAGGATCCTAATTAAAAGCACTTATATGTGCAGTTATAATTCTTGTGTTGATTTCCTCATATGTATTTTCCATACATATTCTTCGATTCATGTACATGACTTTTCTATCTATTATCGCTTAATCATGTTGTAGAGAGTTTTTTTAAGAAAATAATACAAAAAAATCTTTTATCGACTCATTCTAGGATAATAAAAGAATTGGTGATGAAAGATTCAATTTATACTGTTTTCAATTCAAGGAGGAGATACGAGAAACTATTGAATTAAGGGTATGATATTATATTTGTGATACGAGATATCATAAATCACGTGAGTTACCAAATAAAACAAATAAATTAGGTGAGTTGGTGGCCTTGAGGTATATATATATATCGTTGATAGCTTTGTTAAATAAAATGTATAATTTACTCATTCATGAAATAAGAATGTATTTGTATGCATTCAATTGTGGCCATTAAATTAGAGATAATGCATATATCAATTCAAATATTATACCCTTTTTAGATATTAACTATTTTTAAATATATTTATAGAAATTCTTTTAAAAAATTTATTAGTGTTGAAAGATAATATGATATATATATATGATATATCATATATTATACATATGA
This sequence comes from Gynandropsis gynandra, assembly GCA_036759665.1. Classification (NCBI taxonomy): domain Eukaryota; kingdom Viridiplantae; phylum Streptophyta; class Magnoliopsida; order Brassicales; family Cleomaceae; genus Gynandropsis; species Gynandropsis gynandra. The sequence continues at coordinate 8,786,288 of CM071873.1, forward strand.
AATATTATTTATATATACATCATATATCATGTTATATGTACATACATAATAATATATATGTTCATATATAATTATATAACATATATCTATATATATATTGTATTTTTCAAAAATTAAGGGAGGATGAAGGGATGAAGAAGAAGACAAACTAGATTAGATTTGTCATTCATAAAAATTTCTTGAGATGCAATTCATCAATAGTGTGTTGGAGCTTGTAGAAGTATTTCTTAAAAACAAAAATGCATTGTTTAGGAACCCAATCATTTCATATTCAAAAATAAAAAAACATGGATCAATCTTAAACGATCTCAACAAAAAGCACACAATCGTATGACTAATTTTGACATTATTATATAATTTTTTAAGTCCATAATAAACTCAAAAAATCAAAATTCATCTATCTTTTTCCATTTTGATGTAAATATAACATTTTTTAGATAATATGATACCATAATAATTCTACACTCTTCTTCTTTTCTAACCTATTATTTTGTTTCAATGATCATGTATATTGTGATATCACAATTTTTTTTTTCAGTTTTCAATATTGAAGTAGAGTAGTGTCCTTAATCTTTGAAGAGAGATGGTTGGATCATAATACTCATACATTAGTTTCTAAACACACAATCGAACAATGGAATGGTTGTAACTTTTATTTCTTGTAGCTCACACATTGTTCATTACCTCTAAAATTGTTTGTAAAAGAAACAAATTCATTCACATTTTAGACAAAAAAGAAAGAAAGAACAAATATATTCATATGTTTAGTTGTGTAATATTTGTCAATAATGCACTATCCAATTTCTAACCTATATTATAAATAATTATAGAATCAGGTGCTCATATTTATGGATGTGATATAAACAATTGTGTTTGATTTTTTTTATATGATCTCTCTATTATCACTATAATCTACTTATAAACTTGTGCACTAAAAGGAAATTTGAAAATATTTGAAAACGCAATGGTAATTCTCCTAACAATTCATGCATTGCCTTTGTTACTTTAAAAATAAATTGATCAAGTTTTGTTATACCAATAAGTTTCTAATTTTTGTTTCTTCTGCATTTCACTTCCACATTAACATATTTTAAAGTTCATTAAATTTAATATCATGTTGACACAAGGTTGGCATAAAAATAAAAAAAATTAAGAAATTAGATTATCTCTTTAACAATTACATCTATAGAATTATAGATTAAGAAATAAAAAAATAATTTATGATTTTTATTGGAAAATCACCATAAAAATCATTTTTAGAGGTTTTGTTTACCATATATTTAGTTTTACAACCAATTAGGCCATAAAGAATAAAGGTTAGGCTTTAGAAGATTTGAGGAGTTAATTAGCAAAGTAAATGTCCTAATTTTGATTCTACTTAACAAAATTATGATATTTGATTATAGTAGTTGGTCAAGAAACGAAGTATTATAAATTTTGGTACTAACACATAACCAATATATATGGTGTATAAAGACACATTTTATAAAACGAGATGTTTGGATATTATAATTCCAAAAATATGATAGGTTATATATTCCAAGAAAATAATCATTCAAATATTTTTTTATTACTGTTGCAAGATCCGTTCTAATAATCATTCAAATATGTATGTATGTTTATATTGTATACTTGAGCTACAAGAAAACCAAAGACAAGTAAAGTGTGTTGTGTAATAATATGAGATAGAGAGAGACTTTGTAATATTATTCGAGATGAAGTCAAAGTCACAATATTAGGTTTCAAATCTCTCTATCAAATTCGAAATGACATTTCAATTTTTATACTTTGGATTATAACCAACCACCTACAAATTTCTCTCTCGGTAATCAACCATCCAAATTTTTTATGTCTCAAATTAGATAATATATCATCATCAATTCAATTTTCTTTAATATTTTGAGAAAATATGTTTTACTTTTCTGATTTATGATTTAAATTTCGACCAATATAAATATTTTCTCTAAAATAAAAAATTTGAATTTGAAGCAAGTGACTTTATATTTTCTATCCAATTAAATAAATATATTTTGGATTCAATTCCATGAATAATAAGACTCGTCTCAATTCAAAGATTTAGAAAATTAAATTTAGATTCGTCAACGTTGGTTATGAATATATCAATACAAAATAAAATAAGACAAAAAATTAACGATTACAAAATTACATTACTACTTATATTATGAAACGATTTCTCAATACCAAAAATACTAATATCTATTTTAATTTATTGTGTATATCCAAAATATACATTGATTGCTTTTTCTATGCTATAGATTTCGATTGTAAATTTCATTTCTATTTAATGGTACAATATTCTACTTTTATGACATAAATTAATATATATTTCATCAATGATTTTATTTTTTCATTTATGTATACATATCAAACGCGAATGTAATGTTATGATATATATACATAAATTTGAGTAATAATTTGAAACATATAAATATATATATTAAAAATGAAAATAATTTCTGATCGAAATTTTTTAAAAATTATATCATTTCATCCATTGAATACATATTTTTCAAATTATTTTAGAATTAGCCTTTTTTTTATTAAAAAATAAAAAATTCTAGTACGCAATTGCCTCAATTTTAATAGTAGAAAGATCGTAATTAAAAGCACTTATATGTGCAGTTATAATGCTTGTGTCGATTTCCTCATATGTATTTTCCATACATAGTCCTCTATTCATGTACGTGAGGACTTTTCTATCTATTATCGCTTAATCCTATTGTAAAGAGTTGTTTTTTTTTAAAAATAATACAAAAAATCTATTATAAACTTATTGTAGGATAATAAAAGAATTGGTGATAAAAGATTCAATTATGATGTGTTCATGCATAGTTAGGTTGATTTTTTAAATTATTTTCAAATCAAATTCATAAACTTTTATATTATAATGTTAAACGCAAAGCCATATATACACTATTGAACAATTCTAACCTTTTTTTATATATATATTGTTAATTATGTCTAATCTCATTTACTATAATATTTGAGTCTTGTTCATAGTGTTACACTATTTTATAATTACACAAACATCACATGTTAGGTACTTAATTTTGACTTTTTCCGTCTTTCAAATACCCTTTTTAATTTGTGAGGGATACATAATATCAATTACATTGAAACGCGTAACCAGGGACGATAAATTTTAAATATTAAATGTTTATCACAATTATTTGGATACGACACCTATAAATATTGTTCAGAAAAAGAAAATTTTAAAAAACCCTAGATAATAAAAGTTTTTGCACTGCCGCATGCACATTGTTCACTTGAAGAACCCACCGGACAAGATATTCCCGGCAACGGAGGCGGCGGTGCTTGAAACTGTCGCCGACACGACTACGGCGGTATTGTGTTTATCACAATTATTTGGATACGACACCTACTAATATTGTTAAGAACAGAACAATTTAAAAAAAACCTAGATAATAAACGTTTTTGCACTACCGCATGCACATTGTTCACTGGAAGGACCCACTGGACCAGATATTCCCGGAAACGGAGGTGGCAGTGCTTGAAATTGTCGCCGGAAGGGCAGCGGCAGTGTTGTGCTGGTTGTTGCTCTCATCCATGAAAGGAAAACCAATCTCCTCCGAGACAAAACCCATCTGCTCAGGATGATTCATCAGCTCCATGTACCATTGTTGTTGATGTCTCTGCACCGTCTGATCTGCAGCCCCGATCACCTGATCGTAAACTCCGGCAGTCGGATTATGATAATAATGATGATATGGGTTCATGGCAGCGGAGGAGGAGGACCCTATATCATTTGTGGCCACCGTCATCATGGCGGCGGAAGCAGAAGCGGGGATCGTAACAGCCAATGTTTGGGAGGCAGAAACGACAGCGACAGAGGAGGAGGATTCGCCCACGGTCTCTGAGTTCGATGATGATTTCCTCATAATCTGGATCCGGCGGTTCACATCCTTACAGTACTGATCAACAAGGAATCCAAGATCGTTGAGATCCATGAGATTCAGATGAAACATGCCCATGTTCCCAATGAGACACTGGAACATGACCTCAGTCATCTCCTTCTCTCTGTTATCTTTCCTCTGCCGTTTCAGGTGGTCTGTGGCTTTGGAGATTCGCTGTCGGATAAAGCTCTCCTGGTTCACCATCTTCTTGCTCTGGTCCATCTCAGGCAACATCTGAAACTCTGACACGACACGTTGGACTCCGGCGGGAGAAGGCCAGACGTCCGGCGAAGCGTCGTAGGGGCTATACACGACGGCACAAGCGTTGATTCCACAGAGTGTGCTGAGTTCACTCACTTTCTTCATCAGACCCTTCTTTCGCTTCTTGAATGTCGCTTTCCTCGCGGAGTCGTTAGATATGTAAGCCAACTTCACCTTCTTCCTCGTCATTCTCGCTGAAATGTCTCTTTTTACCTGAGATACTGTTTTTTTCTCTGTTTTTTAAGTGTTTTGTGGTCTCTTTTAGATTTATTATATAGAATCGAAGAGTTTTATGTGTTGTATTGTTGCTGGACACATTTAATTACAGCAATTAATCTTTGTATAAATCCGAATTAAATATTTTATATTCTTGTTTCTTATTCGGGGAAAACGGGTATTAAAAATCGTTTCGAACATATTTAGAAAATATTATTTTGATGACGAATCAATTGGATTGCAATTTGCATTGTATAAAATTTAGATTTCGTTAGGATTTCAAATAATTTTAACGCAACATTTATGTTATTTGCATATGAATATTTAGATATAATAATTTTATAAATCAGTTTGTAAATAAACCAATGAAACGACAACGTATTAAGGATGAGATATGAGAAAATATTGAATTAATAACATGATATTACATTTGTGATACGAGATATTATAAATCACGTGAGTTATTACCAAATAAAATAAATAAATTAGGTGAGTTGGTGACCTTGAGGTATATATATATATATATATATATTTGATAGCTCTGTTAAAATAAACTGTATAATTAAATCACTCATGAAATAAGAATGCATTTGTATGCATTCGATTGTGGTCATTGAATTAGAGACAATGCATATATCAATTCAAATATTATACCCTTTTTGGACATTAACTATTTTTAAATATATATGGAAATTCTTTTAAAAAATTTATTAGTGTTGAAAAATAATATAATATGTCATATATTATACATATGATATATTATATATACACACATTATATATCACGTTACATGTATATACAGAGTTATATATATGTTCATATATAATTATATAACATATATCTATATATATATTATATTTTCTCAAAAATTAAGGGAGGGTGAAGGGATGAAGAAGAAGACAAACTAGATTCGATTAATATTTTTATAAATTTCTTGGGATGCAATTCGTCAATATTGTGTTGGAGCTTGTAGAAGTGTGTCTTAAAAACAAAAATGCAATGTTTAGAAACCCAATCGTTTCATATTCAAAAAAAAAAAAAAACATATCTCAACAAAAAACACATGACCGCCAAAAACACACGACTGTATAACTAATTTTGACATTATTATACAATTTTCAAGTCCATAATAAACTAAAAAAAATCAAAATTCATCAATCTTTTTCCATTTTGATGTAAATATAACATTTTTTAGATCATATCATACCATAATAAATCTACATTTTTCTTCTTTTCTAACCTATTGTTTTCTTTTAATGATCATGTATATAGTGATATCACAATTTTTTTTTTCATTTTTCATTGTGGAAGTAGAGTAGTGTCCTTAATCTTTGAAGAGATGGTTAGATTATCATACTCATACATTTGTTTCTAAACACACAATAGAACAATGGAATGGTTGTAACTTTTATTTCTTGTAGCTCACACATTGTTCATTACCTATAAATTGTTTGTAAAAATAATAAATTCATTCACATTTTAGACAAAAAAGAAAGAAAGAAAAAGCAAAAAATATTCATATGTTTAGTTGTGTAATAGTTGCCAATAACGCACTGTCCCATTTCTAATCTATATTACAAGTAATTATAGAATCACGTGCTCATATTTCTAGATGTGATATAAACAATTTTCTTTGAATTTTCTTTATATGATCTCTCTATTATCACTATAATCTACTTATAAACTTATACACTAAAAAGAAAATTTGAAAATATTTGAAAATGCAATAGTATTTCTCCTAACAATTCATGCATTGCCTTTGTTTCTTTATAAATAAATTGATCAAGTTTTCTCATACCAATAAGTTTCTAATTTTTTCTTCTGCATTTCATTTCCACATTAACATATTTTAAAGTTCATTAAATTTAATGTCATGTTGATACAACATTGGCATAAAAATAAAAAAAATTTAAAAATTAAATTATCTGTTTAACAATTACATCTATAGAATTATAGATTAAGATATAAAAAAATTAATTTATTATTTTTATTGGAAAATCACTATAAATGTCATTTTTTGAGGTATTGTGTACCATATATTTAGTTTTTACAACCGATTAGGCCATAAAGAATAAAGGTTAGGTTTTAGAAGATTTGAGGAGTTAATTAGCAAAGAACATGTCCTAATTTTGATTCTACTTAACAAAATTATGATATTTGATCATAGTAGTTGGTCAAGAAACCAAATATTCTAAATTTTGGTACCAACACAACCAATATATATGGTCTATAAAGGCACATTTTATAAAACAGATATTTGGATATTATAATTCCAAAAAAATGATAGGTTATATATTCCAAGAAAATAATCCTTCAAATATTGTCTATTACTGTTTCAAGATCCGGTCTAATATTCTATAGTATGTATGTATGTATATATTGAATATGCTACAGGAGAACGAACGACAAGTAAAGTGTGTTGTGTATAATATGAGATAGAGAGGGAGACTTTTTGATATTATTCGAGATCAATAAGAGTCCGCTGAAATAATATAGAATAAAATAAAAAGAATTTGTTATAGTTTTTATATCATTCTTAGGTCTAGTTTAGAGTAGATTATTTATATTTCATTCATCTATTGAGCATATTCGAAGACTTTATCCACATTTCGTGTTTTGTGTAGGAAACGAAGGATTGAAGAGAAACACGAGTGATTATGCAATCTAAACCCGAAAACGAAGCTGTGTAACAAGGTTCGGCTTATGCAAGGCCACGGATGGAAGCGAGCACTCAAACACCGAGCGAAAAGAGCGGAAACTACACTTCAAGACATGCCCGCTCGGGTGGATTGAGAGTGCCCGGTCGGGCTGAATCATTCAAGAAAACCCCGTAGCCTTACACGACTCGGGTGCTCAAGGGATATGCTCGGGCATAGGTGCCCGTTCGGGTGCATTTGGAGTGCCCGCTCGGCTGATTCATGGCAGAAAACCCCGTAGGTTTGCACGACTCGGGCTGATGAAGTACACGGTCGGGCATGGTGCCCGATCGGGCTCATGTGTGTGTGCACGATCGGGTAGGTCACCTGCACGATCGGGTAAAGAGAATGCCCGCTCGGGTCCAGCGTTCCAACAAACTTTCCTAAGATCTAGATCGGCAAAATTAAAAGGGAAAAATCAGATCTAAAAAGAGGGAGACGAACCAGAACAC